>CM047814.1:4504046-5174633 GCA_026214975.1 Gentiana macrophylla | reverse complement strand
AACGAGTTGTCCTTGTAGAAAAAATGTTTTTTTCCTTGATAACGAGTTGACATCGCCAGAAATTTGTGTTTTCCCATTATAACGAGTAGAAATTTGTGTTTTTTCTTTGGTAACGAGTTCGAATTCATGTTTTCTTCTTATTAACGAGTTCAAATTTGTGTTTTTCTCTGGTAACGAGTTGTCCTTGTAGAAAAAATGTTTTTTCCCCTGATAACGAGTTGACATCGCCTGAAATTTGTGTTTTCCCATTATAACGAGTAGAAATTTGTGTTTTTTCTTTGGTAACGAGTTCGAATTCATGTTTTCTTCTTATTAACGAGTTCAAATTTGTGTTTTTCTCTGGTAACGAGTTGTCCTTGTAGAAAAAATGTTTTTTTCCCTGATAACGAGTTGACATCGCCGGAAATTTGTGTTTTCCCATTATAACGAGTAGAAATTTGTGTTTTTTCTTTGGTAACGAGTTCGAATTCATGTTTTCTTCTTATTAACGAGTTCAAATTTTTGTGTTTTTCTCTGGTAACGAGTTGTCCTTGTAGAAAAAATTTTTTTCCCTGATAACGAGTTGACATCGCCGAAATTTGTGTTTTCCCATTATAACGAGTAGAAATTTGTGTTTTTTCTTTGGTAACGAGTTCGAATTCATGTTTTCTTCTTATTAACGAGTTCAAATTTGTGTTTTTTCTCTGGTAACGAGTTGTCCTTGTAGAAAAAATTTTTTTTTCCCTGATAACGAGTTGACATCGCCGGAAATTTGTGTTTTCCCATTATAACGAGTAGAAATTTGTGTTTTTTTTGGTAACGAGTTCGAATTCATGTTTTCTTCTTATTAACGAGTTCAAATTTGTGTTTTTCTCTGGTAACGAGTTGTCCTTGTAGAAAAATGTTTTTTCCCCGATAACGAGTTGACATCGCCGAAATTTGTGTTTTCCCATTATAACGAGTAGAAATTTGTGTTTTTTTCTTTGGTAACGAGTTCAATTCATGTTTTTTCTTATTAACGAGTTCAAATTTGTGTTTTTCTCTCGTAACGAGTTGTCCTTGTAGAAAAATGTGTTTTTTCCCGATAACGAGTTGACATCGCCGAAATTTGTGTTTTCCCATTATAACGAGTAGAAATTTGTGTTTTTTCTTTGGTAACGAGTTCGAATTCATGTTTTCTTCTTATTAACGAGTTCAAATTTGTGTTTTTCTCTGGTAACGAGTTGTCCTTGTAGAAAAAATGTTTTTTTTCCCCTGATAACGAGTTGACATCGCCGGAAATTTGTGTTTTCCCATTATAACGAGTAGAAATTTGTGTTTTTTCTTTGGTAACGAGTTCGAATTCATGTTTTCTTCTTATTAACGAGTTCAAATTTGTTTTTTTCTCTGGTAACGAGTTGTCCTTGTAGAAAAATGTTTTTTTCCCTGATAACGAGTTGACATCGCCAGAAATTTGTGTTTTCCCATTATAACGAGTAGAAATTTGTGTTTTTTCTATTGTAACGAGTTCGAATTCATGTTTTCTTCTTATTAACGAGTTCAAATTTGTGTTTTTCTCTGGTAACGAGTTGTCCTTGTAGAAAAAATGTTTTTTTCCCTGATAACGAGTTGACATCGCCGAAATTTGTGTTTTCCCATTATAACGAGTAGAAATTTGTGTTTTTTCTTTGGTAACGAGTTCGAATTCATGTTTTCTTCTTATTAACGAGTTCAAATTTGTGTTTTTCTCTGGTAATAAGTTGTCCTTGTAGAAAAATGTTTTTTCCCAGATAACGAGTTGACATCGCCGGAAATTTGTGTTTTCCCATTATAACGAGTAGAAATTTGTGTTTTTTCTTTGGTAACGAGTTCGAATTCATGTTTTCTTCTTATTAACGAGTTCAAATTTGTGTTTTTCTCTGGTAACGAGTTGTCCTTGTAGAAAAATGTTTTTTTTTCCCCGATAACGAGTTGACATCGCCGGAAATTTGTGTTTTCCCATTATAACGAGTAGAAATTTGTGTTTTTTCTTTGGTAACGAGTTCGAATTCATGTTTTCTTCTTATTAACGAGTTCAAATTTGTGTTTTTCTCGGGTAACGAGTTGTCCTTGTAGAAAAAATGTTTTTTTCCCTGATAACGAGTTGACATCGCCGGAAATTTGTGTTTTCCCATTATAACGAGTAGAAATTTGTGTTTTTTCTTTGGTAACGAGTTCGAATTCATGTTTTCTTCTTATTAACGAGTTCAAATTTTGTGTTTTTCTCTCGTAACGAAGTTGTCCTTGTAGAAAAATGTTTTTTTTTCCTCGATAACGAGTTGACATCGCCGAAATTTGTGTTTTCCCATTATAAGTAGTAGAATTTTGTTTTTTCTTTGGTAACGAAGTTCGAATTCATGTTTTCTTCTTATTAACGAGTTCAAATTTGTGTTTTTCTCTGGTAACGAGTTGTCCTTGTAGAAAATGTTTTTTTTTTCCCCGATAACGAGTTGACATCGCCGAAATTTGTGTTTTCCCATTATAACGAGTAGAAATTTTGTTTTTTCTTGGTAACGAGTTCGAATTCATGTTTTCTTCTTATTAACGAGTTCAAATTTGTGTTTTTCTCTGGTAACGAGTTGTCCTTGTGTAAAAAATGTTTTTTTTCCCTGATAACGAGTTGACATCGCCGGAAATTTGTGTTTTCCCATTATAACGAGTAGAAATTTGTGTTTTTTCTTTGGTAACGAGTTCGAATTCATGTTTTCTTCTTATTAACGAGTTCAAATTTGTGTTTTTCTCTAGTAACGAAGTTGTCCTTGTAAAAAAAATTTTTTTCCCCCGATAACGAGTTGACATCGCCGAAATTTGTGTTTTCCCATTATAACGAGTAGAAATTTGTGTTTTTTCTTTGGTAACGAGTTCGAATTCATGTTTTCTTCTTATTAACAAGTTCAAATTTGTGTTTTTCTCTGGTAACGAGTTGTCCTTGTAGAAAAAATGTTTTTTTTCCCTGATAACGAGTTGACATCGCCAGAAATTTGTGTTTTCCCATTATAACGAGTAGAAATTTTTTTTTTCTTTGGTAACGAGTTCGAATTCATGTTTTCTTCTTATTAACGAGTTCAAATTTGTGTTTTTCTCTGGTAACGAAGTTGTCCTTGTAGAAAAATGTTTTTTTTCCCCCGATAACGAGTTGACATCGCCGAAATTTGTGTTTTCCCATTATAACGAGTAGAAATTTTTGTTTTTTCTTTGGTAACGAAGTTCGAATTCATGTTTTCTTCTTATTAACGAAGTTCAAATTTGTGTTTTTTGTTTTTCTCGTAACGAGTTGTCCTTGTAGAAAAATGTTTTTTTTCCCCGATAACGAGTTGACATCGCCGAAATTTGTGTTTTCCCATTATAACGAGTAGAAATTTGTGTTTTTCTTTGGTAACGAGTTCGAATTCATGTTTTCTTCTTATTAACGAGTTCAAATTTGTGTTTTTCTCTCGTAACGAAGTTGTCCTTGTAAAAAATGTTTTTTTCCCAGATAACGAGTTGACATCGCCGGAAATTTGTGTTTTCCCATTATAACGAGTAGAAATTTGTGTTTTTTCTTTGGTAACGAAGTTCGAATTCATGTTTTCTTCTTATTAACGAGTTCAAATTTGTGTTTTTCTCTGGTAACGAGTTGTCCTTGTAGAAAATTTTTTTTTTCCCCGATAATAGTTGAGTTGACATCGCCGAAATTTGTGTTTTCCCATTATAACGAGTAGAAATTCTTGTTTTTTCTTTGGTAACGAGTTCGAATTCATGTTTTCCTCTTATTAACGAGTTCAAATTTGTGTTTTTCTCTAGTAACGAGTTGTCCTTGTAGAAAAATGTTTTTTTTCCCCGATAACGAGTTGACATCGCCAGAAATTTGTGTTTTCCCATTATAACGAGTAGAAATTTGTGTTTTTTCTTTGGTAACGAGTTCGAATTCATGTTTTCTTCTTATTAACGAGTTCAAATTTGTGTTTTTCTCTGGTAACGAATTTTCCTTGTTAAAAAAATGTTTTTTTCCCCGATAACGAGTTGACATCGCCGGAAATTTGTGTTTTCCCATTATAACGAGTAGAAATTTTTGTGTTTTTCTTTGGTAACGAGTTCGAATTCATGTTTTCTTCTTATTAACGAGTTCAAATTTGTGTTTTTCTCTGGTAACGAGTTGTCCTTGTAGAAAAAATGTTTTTTTCCCTGATAACGAGTTGACATCGCCGGAAATTTGTGTTTTCCCATTATAACGAGTAGAAATTTGTGTTTTTTCTTTGGTAACGAGTTCGAATTCATGTTTTCTTCTTATTAACGAGTTCAAATTTGTTTTTTTCTCTGGTAACGAGTTGTCCTTGTAGAAAAATGTTTTTTTTCCCTGATAACGAGTTCACATCGCCGAAAATTTGAGTTTTCCTTTTTTAACGAGTAGAAATTTGTGTTTTTTCTTTGGTAACGAGTAGAAATTCATGTTTTCTTCTTATTAACGAGTTCAAATTTTTGTTTTGGTCTGGTAACGAGTTGTCCTTGTAGAAAAATGTTTTTTTCCCCGATAACGAGTTGACATGAAATTTGTGTTTTCCCATTATAACGAGTAGAAATTTGTGTTTTTTCTTTGGTAACGAGTTCGAATTCATGTTTTCTTCTTATTAACGAAGTTCAAATTTGTGTTTTTCTCTTGGTAACGAGTTGTCCTTGTAGAAAAAATTTTTTTTTCCTCGATAACGAGTTGACATCGCCGAAATTTGTGTTTTCCCATTATAACGAGTAGAAATTTGTGTTTTTTTTTTGGTAACGAGTTCGAATTCATGTTTTGTTTTCTTATTAACGAGTTCAAATTTTGTTTTTTTCTCTCGTAACGAGTTGTCCTTGTAGAAAAAATGTTTTTTTTTCCCCGATAACGAGTTGACATCGCCGAAATTTGTGTTTTCCCATTATAACGAGTAGAAATTTTGTTTTTTTCTTTGGTAACGAGTTCGAATTCATGTTTTCTTCTTATTAACGAAGTTCAAATTTGTGTTTTTCTCTCGTAACGAGTTGTCTTTAGAAAAATGTTTTTTTCCCCGAGTAACGAGTTGACATCGCCGAAATTTGTGTTTTCCCATTATAACGAGTAGAAATTTTGTGTTTTTTCTTTGGTAACGAGTTCGAATTCATGTTTTCTTCTTATTAACGAGTTCAAATTTGTGTTTTTCTCGTAACGAAGTTGTCCTTTGTAAAAAATTTTTTTTTTTCCCCGATAACGAGTTGACATCGCCGAAATTTGTGTTTTCCCATTATAACGAGTAGAAATTTGTGTTTTTTCTTTGGTAACGAAGTTCGAATTCATGTTTTCTTCTTATTAACGAGTTCAAATTTGTGTTTTTCTCTCGTAACGAGTTGTCCTTGTAGAAAAAATTTTTTCCCCGATAACGAGTTGACATCGCCGAAATTTGTGTTTTCCCATTATAACGAGTAGAAATTTGTGTTTTTTTTTGGTAACGAGTTCGAATTCATGTTTTCTTCTTATTAACGAAGTTCAAATTTGTGTTTTTCTCTCGTAACGAGTTGTCCTTGTAGAAAAATGTTTTTTTTCCCCGATAACGAGTTGACATCGCCGAAATTTGTGTTTTCCCATTATAACGAGTAGAAATTTTGTTTTTTTCTTTGGTAACGAGTTCGAATTCATGTTTTCTTCTTATTAACGAGTTCAAATTTGTGTTTTTCTCGTAACGTAACGAAGTTGTCCTTTGTAAAAAAATTTTTTTCCCGATAACGAGTTGACATCACCGGAAATTTGTGTTTTCCCATTATAACGAGTAGAAATTTGTGTTTTTTCTTTGGTAACGAGTTCGAATTCATGTTTTCTTCTTATTAACGAGTTCAAATTTGTGTTTTTCTCTGGTAACAAGTTGTCCTTGTAGAAAAAATGTTTTTTTTCCCTGATAACGAGTTGACATCGCCGGAAATTTGTGTTTTCCCATTATAACGAGTAGAAATTTGTGTTTTTTCTTTGGTAACGAGTTCGAATTCATGTTTTCTTCTTATTAACGAGTTCAAATTTGTGTTTTTCTCTGGTAACGAGTTGTCTTAGAAAAAATGTTTTTTTCCCTGATAACGAGTTGACATCGCCGGAAATTTGTGTTTTCCCATTATAACGAGTAGAATTTTGTTTTTTTCTTTGGTAACGAAGTTCGAATTCATGTTTTTTTTATTAACGAAGTTCAAATTTGTGTTTTTCTCGTAACGAGTTGTCCTTGTAGAAAAATGTTTTTTTTCCCCGATAACGAGTTGACATCGCCGAAATTTGTGTTTTCCCATTATAACGAGTAGAAATTTGTGTTTTTTCTTTGGTAACGAAGTTCGAATTCATGTTTTCTTCTTATTAACGAAGTTCAAATTTGTGTTTTTCTCTCGTAACGAGTTGTCCTTGTAGAAAAATGTTTTTTTCCCCGATAACGAGTTGACATCGCCGAAATTTGTGTTTTCCCATTATAACGAGTAGAAATTTGTGTTTTTTCTTTGGTAACGAAGTTCGAATTCATGTTTTCTTCTTATTAACGAGTTCAAATTTGTGTTTTTCTCTCGTAACGAAGTTGTCTTTGTAAAAATGTTTTTTTTCCCGATAACGAGTTGACATCGCCGAAATTTGTGTTTTCCCATTATAACGAGTAGAAATTTGTGTTTTTTCTTTGGTAACGAGTTCGAATTCATGTTTTCTTCTTATTAACGAGTTCAAATTTGTGTTTTTCTCTCGTAACGAAGTTGTCCTTGTAAAAAAAATTTTTTTTCCCCGATAACGAGTTGACATCGCCGAAATTTGTGTTTTCCCATTATAACGAGTAGAAATTTGTGTTTTTTTTGGTAACGAGTTCGAATTCATGTTTTTTTCTTCTTATTAACGAGTTCAAATTTGTGTTTTTTCTCTCGTAACGAGAGTTGTCCTTTGTAAAAAATGTTTTTTTCCCCGATAACGATAACGAGTTGACATCGCCGAAATTTGTGTTTTCCCATTATAACGAGTAGAAATTTGTGTTTTTCTTTGGTAACGAGTTCGAATTCATGTTTTCTTCTTATTAACGAGTTCAAATTTGTGTTTTTCTCTCGTAACGAGTTGTCCCTTAAAAAGAAAAAAATTTTTTTTCCCCGATATTATAACGAGTAGTTGACATCGCTTTGGAAATTTGTGTTTTCCCTTTATAACGAGTAGAAATTTGTTTTTTTAACTTTGGTAACGTAAAAAAGTTCGAATTCATGTTTTCTTCTTATTAACGAGTTCAAATTTGTGTTTTTCTCTCGTAACGAGTTGTCCTTGTAGAAAAATGTTTTTTTTTTCCCCGATAACGAGTTGACATCGCCGAAATTTGTGTTTTCCCATTATAACGAGTAGAAATTTGTGTTTTTTCTTTGGTAACGAAGTTCGAATTCATGTTTTCTTCTTATTAACGAGTTCAAATTTGTGTTTTTTCTCTCGTAACGAGTTGTCCTTGTAGAAAAATTTTTTTTCCCCGATAACGAGTTGACATCGCCGGAAATTTGTGTTTTCCCATTATAACGAGTAGAAATTTGTGTTTTTTCTTTGGTAACGAGTTCGAATTCATGTTTTCTTCTTATTAACGAGTTCAAATTTGTGTTTTTCTCTTGTAACGAGTTGTCCTTGTAGAAAAATGTTTTTTTTCCCTGATAACGAGTTGACATCGCCAGAAATTTGTGTTTTCCCATTATAACGAGTAGAAATTTGTGTTTTTTCTTTGGTAACGAGTTCGAATTCATGTTTTCTTCTTATTAACGAGTTCAAATTTGTGTTTTTCTCTGGTAACGAGTTGTCCTTGTAAAAAAATGTTTTTTTCCCGGATAACGAGTTGACATCGCTGGAATTTGTGTTTTACCATTATAAGGAGTAGAAATTTGTGTTTTTTCTTTGGTAACGAGTTCGAATTCATGTTTTCTTCTTATTAACGAGTTCAAATTTGTGTTTTTCTCTCGTAACGAGTTGTCCTTGTAGAAAAAATTTTTTTTTCCCTGATAACGAGTTGACATCGCCGGAAATTTGTGTTTTCCCATTATAACGAGTAGAAATTTGTGTTTTTCTTTGGTAACGAAGTTCGAATTCATGTTTTCTTCTTATTAACGAGTTCAATTTTGTTTTTCTCTCGTAACGAAGTTGTCCTTGTAGAAAAAATTTTTTTTCGATAACGAGATAACGAAAGTTGACATCGCCGAAATTTGTGTTTTCCCATTATAACGAGTAGAAATTTGTGTTTTTTTTTGGTAACGAGTTCGAATTCATGTTTTTTCTTCTTATTAACGAGTTCAAATTTGTGTTTTTCTCCGTAACGAGTTGTCCTTGTAGTAGAAAAAATTTTTTTTTCCCCGATAACGAGTTGACATCGCCGAAATTTGTGTTTTCCCATTATAACGAGTAGAAATTTGTGTTTTTGCTTTGGTAACGAGTTCGAAA
The DNA here is from genome assembly GCA_026214975.1 of Gentiana macrophylla. Taxonomy (NCBI): domain Eukaryota; kingdom Viridiplantae; phylum Streptophyta; class Magnoliopsida; order Gentianales; family Gentianaceae; genus Gentiana; species Gentiana macrophylla. Next base: position 5,166,238 of record CM047814.1, on the reverse strand, counting down.
TTCATGTTTTCTTCTTATTAACGAGTTCAAATTTGTGTTTTTCTCCGTAACGAGTTGTCCTTGTAGAAAAAATTTTTTTTTCCCTGATAACGAGTTGACATCGCCGGAAATTTGTGTTTTCCCATTATAACGAGTAGAAATTTGTGTTTTTTCTTTGGTAACGAGTTCGAATTCATGTTTTCTTCTTATTAACGAGTTCAAATTTGTGTTTTTCTCTGGTAACGAGTTGTCCTTGTAAAAAAAATGTTTTTTTTCCCTGATAACGAGTTGACATCGCCGGAAATTTGTGTTTTTTCTTTGGTAACGAGTTCGAATTCATGTTTTCTTCTTATTAACGAGTTCAAATTTGTTTTTTTCTCGTAACGAGTTGTCCTTGTAGAAAAATGTTTTTTTTCCCAGATAACGAGTTGACATCGCCGGAAATTTGTGTTTTCCCATTATAACGAGTAGAAATTTGTGTTTTTTCTTTGGTAACGAGTTCGAATTCATGTTTTCTTCTTATTAACGAGTTCAAATTTGTGTTTTTCTCTAGTAACGAGTTGTCCTTGTAGAAAAAATTTTTTTCCCCGATAACGAAGTTGACATCGCCGAAATTTGTGTTTTCCCATTATAACGAGTAGAATTTTTGTTTTTTCTTTGGTAACGAGTTCGAATTCATGTTTTCTTCTTATTAACGAGTTCAAATTTGTGTTTTTCTCTGGTAACGAGTTGTCCTTGTAGAAAAAATATTTTTTTTCCCGATAACGAGTTGACATCGCCGAAATTTGTGTTTTCCCATTATAACGAGTAGAAATTTGTGTTTTTTTTTGTAACGAGGTAATTCAGTTTATTAAATTCATGTTTTCTTCTTATTAACGAAGTTCAAATTTGTGTTTTTTCTCGTAACGAGTTGTCCTTGTAAAAAAAATGTTTTTTCCCCGATAACGAGTTGACATCGCCGAAATTTGTGTTTTCCCATTATAACGAGTAGAAATTTGTTTTTTTTCTTTGGTAACGAAGTTCGAATTCATGTTTTCTTCTTATTAACGAAGTTCAAATTTGTGTTTTTCTCTCGTAACGAGTTGTCCTTGTAGAAAAATGTTTTTTTTCCCCGATAACGAGTTGACATCGCCGAAATTTGTGTTTTCCCATTATAACGAGTAGAAATTTGTGTTTTTTCTTTGGTAACGAAGTTCGAATTCATGTTTTCTTCTTATTAACGAGTTCAAATTTGTGTTTTTCTCTCGTAACGAAGTTGTCCTTTGTAAAAAATGTTTTTTTTCCCCGATAACGAGTTGACATCGCCGAAATTTGTGTTTTCCCATTATAACGAGTAGAAATTTGTGTTTTTTTCTTTGGTAACGAAGTTCGAATTCATGTTTTCTTCTTATTAACGAGTTCAATTTTTGTGTTTTTCTCCTGGTAACGAGTTGTCCTTGTAAAAATGTTTTTTTCCCCGATAACGAGTTGACATCGCCGAAATTTGTGTTTTCCCATTATAACGGGTTGAAATTTTTGTTTTTCTTTGGTAATGAGTTCGAATTCATGTTTTCTTCTTATTAACGAGTTCAAATTTGTGTTTTTCTCTGGTAACGAGTTGTCCTTGTAGAAAAATGTTTTTTTTCCCTGATAACGAGTTGACATCGCCAGAAATTTGTGTTTTCCCGTTAAACGAGTAGAAATTTGTGTTTTTTTTCTTTGGTAACGAGTTCGAATTCATGTTTTCTTCTTATTAACGAGTTCAAATTTGTGTTTTTCTCTCGTAACGAAGTTGTCCTTGTAGAAAAAATGTTTTTTTTTCCCTGATAACGAGTTGACATCGCCGGAAATTTGTGTTTTCCCATTATAACGAGTAGAAATTTGTGTTTTTTCTTTGGTAACGAGTTCGAATTCATGTTTTTTCTTATTAACGAGTTCAAATTTGTGTTTTTCTCTGGTAACGAGTTGTCCTTGTAGAAAAAATTTTTTTTCCCCGATAACGAGTTGACATCGCCGGAAATTTGTGTTTTCCCATTATAACGAGTAGAAATTTGTGTTTTTTCATTGGTAACGAGTTCGAATTCATGTTTTCTTCTTATTAACGAGTTCAAATTTGTGTTTTTCTCTTGTAACGAGTTGTCCTTGTAGAAAAATGTTTTTTTTCCCCGATAACGAGTTGACATCGCCGAAATTTGTGTTTTCCCATTATAACGAGTAGAAATTTGTGTTTTTCTTTGGTAACGAGTTCGAATTCATGTTTTCTTCTTATTAACGAGTTCAAATTTATGTTTTTCTCTCGTAACGAGTTGTCCTTGTAGAAAAAATGTTTTTTTTCCGATAACCGATAACGAAAGTTGACATCGCCGAAATTTGTGTTTTCCCATTATAACGAGTAGAAATTTGTGTTTTTTTTTGGTAACGAGTTCGAATTCATGTTTTCTTGTTTCTTATTAACGAGTTCAAATTTGTGTTTTTCTCTCGTAACGAGTTGTCCTTGTAGAAAAAAAATTTTTTTTTCCCCGATAACGAAGTTGACATCGCCGAAATTTGTGTTTTCCCATTATAACGAGTAGAAATTTGTGTTTTTTCTTTGTAACGAGTTCAATTCATGTTTTTTCTTATTAACGAGTTCAAATTTGTGTTTTTTTTCTCGTAACGAGTTGTCCTTGTAGAAAAATGTTTTTTTTCCCGATAACGAGTTGACATCGCCGAAATTTGTGTTTTCCCATTATAACGAGTAGAGAAATTTGTGTTTTTTCTTTGGTAACGAGTTCGAATTCATGTTTTCTTCTTATTAACGAGTTCAAATTTGTGTTTTTCTCTCGTAACGAGTTGTCCTTTGTAGAAAAATGTTTTTTTCCCCGATAACGAGTTGACATCGCGGAAATTTGTGTTTTCCCATTATAACGAGTAGAAATTTGTGTTTTTTCTTTGGTAACGAAGTTCGAATTCATGTTTTCTTCTTATTAACGAGTTCAAATTTGTGTTTTTCTCTCGTAACGAGTTGTCCTTGTAAAAAATGTTTTTTTCCCCGATAACGAGTTGACATCGCCGAAATTTGTGTTTTCCCATTATAACGAGTAGAAATTTTGTTTTTTCTTTGGTAACGAGTTCGAATTCATGTTTTTCTTCTTATTAAAAGTTCAAATTTGTTTTTTCTCTGGTAACGAGTTGTCCTTGTAGAAAAAATGTTTTTTTTCCCGATAACGAGTTGACATCGCCGAAATTTGTGTTTTCCCCATTATAACGAGTAGAAATTTTGTTTTTTTTCTTTGGTAACGAGTTCGAATTCATGTTTTCTTCTTATTAACGAGTTCAATTTTGTGTTTTTCTCGTAACGAAGTTGTCCTTGTAGAAAAATGTTTTTTTTCCGATAACGAGATAACGAAGTTGACATCGCCGAAATTTGTGTTTTCCCATTATAACGAGTAGAAATTTGTGTTTTTTTCTTTGGTAACGAAGTTCGAATTCATGTTTTTTTTCTTATTAACGAGTTCAAATTTGTGTTTTTCTCTCGTAACGAAGTTGTCCTTGTAGAAAATGTTTTTTTTTTCCCCGATAACGAGTTGACATCGCCGAAATTTGTGTTTTCCCATTATAACGAGTAGAAATTTGTGTTTTTCTTTTGTAACGAGTTCGAATTCATGTTTTCTTCTTATTAACGAAGTTCAAATTTGTGTTTTTCTCTCGTAACGAGTTGTCCTTGTAGAAAAATTTTTTTTTCCCGATAACGAGTTGACATCGCCGAAATTTGTGTTTTCCCATTATAACGAGTAGAAATTTGTGTTTTTTTCTTTGGTAACGAGTTCGAATTCATGTTTTCTTCTTATTAACGAGTTCAAATTTTTGTTTTTTTCTCTCGTAACGAGTTGTCCTTGTAGAAAAAAATGTTTTTTTCCCGATAACGAAGTTGACATCGCCGAAATTTGTGTTTTCCCATTATAACGAGTAGAAATTTTTGTGTTTTTCTTTGGTAACGAGTTCGAATTCATGTTTTCTTCTTATTAACGAGTTCAAATTTGTGTTTTTCTCTCGTAACGAGTTGTCCTTGTAGAAAAAATGTTTTTTCCTTGATAACGAGTTGACATCGCCGGAAATTTGTGTTTTCCCATTATAACGAGTAGAAATTTGTGTTTTTTCTTTGGTAACGAGTTCGAATTCATGTTTTCTTCTTATTAACGCGTTCAAATTTGTGTTTTTCTCTGGTAACGAGTTGTCCTTGTATAAAAAATGTTTTTTTTTTCCCTGATAACGAGTTGACATCGCAGGAAATTTGTGTTTTCCCTTTACAACGAGTAGAAATTATCGTTTTTTCTTTGGTAACGAGTTCGAATTCATGTTTTCTTCTTATTAACGAGTTCAAATTTGTGTTTTTTCTCCGTAACGAGTTGTCCTTGTAAAAAAAATTTTTTTTCCCCGATAACGAGTTGACATCGCCGAAATTTGTGTTTTCCCATTATAACGAGTAGAAATTTGTGTTTTTTTCTTTGGTAACGAGTTCGAATTCATGTTTTTTCTTATTAACGAGTTCAAATTTGTGTTTTTCTCGTAAAGTTCAAAGTTGTCCTTGTAGAAAAATGTTTTTTTTCCCTGATAACGAGTTGACATCGCCGGAAATTTGTGTTTTCCCATTATAACGAGTAGAAATTTGTGTTTTTTCTTTGGTAACGAGTTCGAATTCATGTTTTCTTCTTATTAACGAGTTCAAATTTGTTTTTTTCTCTCGTAACGAGTTGTCCTTGTAGAAAAATGTTTTTTTTTCCTTGATAACGAGTTGACATCGCCGGAAATTTGTGTTTTCCCATTATAACGAGTAGAAATTTGTGTTTTTTCTTTGGTAACGAGTTCGAATTCATGTTTTCTTCTTATTAACGAGTTCAAATTTGTGTTTTTCTCTGGTAACGAGTTGTCCTTGTAGAAAAAATGTTTTTTCCCCGATAACGAGTTGACATCGCCGGAAATTTGTGTTTTCCCATTATAACGAGTAGAAATTTGTGTTTTTTCTTTGGTAACGAGTTCGAATTCATGTTTTCTTCTTATTAACGAGTTCAAATTTGTGTTTTTCTCTCGTAACGAGTTGTCCTTGTAGAAAATTTTTTTTTTTTTTCCCTGATAACGAGTTGACATCGCCGGAAATTTGTGTTTTCCTTTTATAACGAGTAGAAATTTGTGTTTTTTTTCTTTGTAACGAGTTCGAATTCATGTTTTCTTCTTATTAACGAGTTCAAATTTGTGTTTTTTCTCGTAACGAGTTGTCCTTGTAGTAAAAAAATTTTTTTCCCCCTCGATAACGAGTTGACATCGCCGAAATTTGTGTTTTCCCATTATAACGAGTAGAAATTTGTGTTTTTCTTTGGTAACGAGTTCGAATTCATGTTTTCTTCTTATTAACGAGTTCAAATTTGTGTTTTTCTCTGGTAACGAGTTGTCCTTGTAGAAAAAATGTTTTTTTTTCCCGGATAACGAGTTGACATCGCCGGAAATTTGTGTTTTCCCATTATAACGAGTAGAAATTTGTTTTTTTTTTTTGGTAACGAGTTCGAATTCATGTTTTCTTCTTATTAACGAGTTCAAATTTGTGTTTTTCTCTGGTAACGAGTTGTCCTTGTAGAAAAAATGTTTTTTTCCCCGATAACGAGTTGACATCGCCGGAAATTTGTGTTTTCCCATTATAACGAGTAGAAATTTGTGATTTTTCTTTTGTAACGAGTTCGAATTCATGTTTTCTTCTTATTAACGAGTTCAAATTTGTGTTTTTCTCTGGTAACGAGTTGTCCTTGTAGAAAAAAAATTTTTTTTTTTCCCCGATAACGAGTTGACATCGCCGAAATTTTGTGTTTTCCCATTATAACGAGTAGAAATTTGTGTTTTTCTTTGGTAACGAGTTCGAATTCTTGTTTTCTTCTTATTAACGAGTTCAAATTTGTGTTTTTCTCTCGTAACGAGTTGTCCTTGTAGAAAAAATGTTTTTTCCCCCCGATAACGAGTTGACATCGCCGTAATTTTGTTTTTTCCCATTATAACGATTAGAAATTTGTTTTTTTCTTTGGTAACGAAGTTCGAATTCATGTTTTTTTCTTATTAACGAGTTCAAATTTGTGTTTTTTTTCTCTCGTAACGAAAGTTGTCCTTGTAGAAAAAATGTTTTTTTTTCCCCGATAACGAGTTGACATCGCCGAAATTTGTGTTTTCCCATTATAACGAGTAGAAATTGTTTTTTCTTTGGTAACGAGTTCGAATTCATGTTTTCTTCTTATTAACGAGTTCAAATTTGTGTTTTTCTCTCGTAACGAGTTGTCCTTGTAGAGTTGAAAAATGTTTTTTTCCCCGATAACGAGTTGACATCGCCGAAATTTGTGTTTTCCCATTATAACGAGTAGAAATTTGTGTTTTTTTGGTAACGAGTTCGAATTCATGTTTTCTTCTTATTAACGAAGTTCAAATTTGTGTTTTTCTCTCGTAACGAGTTGTCCTTGTAGAAAAAATTTTTTTTCCCCGATAACGAGTTGACATCGCCGAAATTTGTGTTTTCCCATTATAACGAGTAGAAATTTGTGTTTTTTCTTTGTAACGAGTTCGAATTCATGTTTTCTTCTTATTAACGAGTCAAATTTTGTGTTTTTCTCGTAACGAAGTTGTCCTTGTAAAAAAATGTTTTTTCCCCGATAACGAGTTGACATCGCCGAAATTTGTGTTTTCCCATTGTAACGAGTAGAAATTTTGTGTTTTTTTCTTTGGTAACGAGTTCGAATTCATGTTTTCTTCTTATTAACGAGTTCAAATTTGTGTTTTTTCTTTGGTAACGAGTTGTCCTTGTAGAAAAATGTTTTTTTTTCCCCGATAACGAGTTGACATCGCCGAAATTTGTGTTTTCCCATTATAACGAGTAGAAATTTTTGTGTTTTTTCTTTGGTAACGAGTTCGAATTCATGTTTTCTTCTTATTAACGAGTTCAAATTTGTGTTTTTCTCTCGTAACGAAGTTGTCCTTGTAGAAAAAATGTTTTTTTCCCGATAACGAGTTGACATCGCCAGAAATTTGTGTTTTCCCATTATAACGAGTAGAAATTTTTGTTTTTTTTTTTGGTAACGAGTTCGAATTCATGTTTTCTTCTTATTAACGAGTTCAAATTTGTGTTTTTCTCTGGTAACGAGTTGTCCTTGTAGAAAAAATGTTTTTTTTCCCCGGTAACGAGTTGACATCGCCGAAATTTGTGTTTTCCCATTATAACGATAAGTAGAATTTGTGTTTTTTGTGTAGAATTTTTTTCTTTGGTAACGAAGTTCGAATTCATGTTTTCTTCTTTATTAACGAAGTTCAAATTTGTGTTTTTCTCTCGTAACGAGTTGTCCTTGTAGAAAAAAATTTTTTTTCCCCGATAACGAGTTGACATCGCCGAAATTTGTGTTTTTTATAACCATTATAACGAGTAGAAATTTGTGTTTTTTTCTTTGGTAACGAGTTCGAATTCATGTTTTCTTCTTATTAACGAGTTCAAATTTGTGTTTTTCTCTGGTAATGAGTTGTCCTTGTAAAAAAATGTTTTTTCCCTGATAACGAGTTGACATCGCCGGAAATTTGTGTTTTCCCATTATAACGAGTAGAAATTTGTGTTTTTTTCTTTGGTAACGAGTTCGAATTCATGTTTTCTTCTTATTAACGAGTTCAAATTTGTGTTTTTTTTTCTGGTAACGAGTTGTCCTTGTAGAAAAAATGTTTTTTTTCCCTGATAACGAGTTGACATCGCCGGAAATTTGTGTTTTCCCATTATAACGAGTAGAAATTTTTTTTTTTTCTTTGGTAACGAGTTCGAATTCATGTTTTCTTCTTATTAACGAAGTTCAAATTTGTGTTTTTCTCTGGTAACGAAGTTGTCCTTGTAAAAAAAATGTTTTTTTCCCCGATAACGAGTTGACATCGCGAAATTTGTGTTTTCCCATTATAACGAGTAGAAATTTTGTTTTTTTTTTGGTAACGAGTTCGAATTCATGTTTTCTTCTTATTAACGAAGTTCAAATTTGTGTTTTTCTCTCGTAACGAGTTGTCCTTGTAGAAAAAATTTTTTTTTCCCCGATAACGAGTTGACATCGCCGAAATTTGTGTTTTTCCCATTATAACGAGTAAAATTTGTGTTTTTCTTTGGTAACGAGTTCGAATTCATGTTTTCTTCTTATTAACGAGTTCAAATTTGTGTTTTTCTCTGGTAACGAGTTGTCCTTGTAGAAAAAATGTTTTTTTCCCAGATAACGAGTTGACATCGTCGGAAATTTGTGTTTTCCCATTATAACGAGTAGAAATTTGTGTTTTTTCTTTGGTAACGAGTTCGAATTCATGTTTTCTTCTTATTAACGAGTTCAAATTTGTGTTTTTCTCTGGTAACGAGTTGTCCTTGTAGAAAAAAATGTTTTTTCCCAGATAATGAGTTGACATCGCCGGAAATTTGTGTTTTCCCATTATAACGAGTAGAAATTTGTGTTTTTTCTTTGGTAACGAGTTCGAATTCATGTTTTCTTCTTATTAACGAGTTCAAATTTGTGTGTTTTCTCTGGTAACGAGTTGTCCTTGTAGAAAAAATGTTTTTTTTTTCCCGATAACGAGTTGACATCGCCGGAAATTTGTGTTTTCCCATTATAACGAGTAGAAATTTGTGTTTTTTTTTGGTAACGAGTTCGAATTCTTGTTTTCTTCTTATTAACGAGTTCAAATTTGTGTTTTTCTCCTGGTAACGAGTTGTCCTTGTAAAAAATGTTTTTTCCCGATAACGAGTTGACATCGCCGAAATTTGTGTTTTCCCATTATAACGAGTAGAAATTTGTGTTTTTTCTTTGGTAACGAAGTTCAATTCATGTTTTCTTCTTATTAACGAGTTCAAATTTGTGTTTTTCTCTCGTAACGAGTTGTCCTTGTAGAAAAAAATGTTTTTTTTCCTTGATAACGAGTTGACATCGCCGAAATTTGTGTTTTCCCATTATAACGAGTAGAAATTTGTGTTTTTTCTTTGGTAACGAGTTCGAATTCATGTTTTCTTCTTATTAACGAGTTCAAATTTGTGTTTTTCTCTGGTAACGAAGTTGTCCTTGTAAAAAATTTTTTTTCCCCCGATAACGAGTTGACATCGCCCGAAATTTGTGTTTTCCCATTATAACGAGTAGAAATTTGTGTTTTTTCTTTTTGGTAACGAGTTCGAATTCATGTTTTTTCTTCTTATTAACGAGTTCAAATTTGTGTTTTTCTCTCGTAACGAGTTGTCCTTGTAGAAAAAAATTTTTTTTTCCCCGATAACGAGTTGACATCGCCGAAATTTGTGTTTTCCCATTATAACGAGTAGAAATTTGTGTTTTTCTTTGGTAACGAGTTCAATTCATGTTTTCTTCTTATTAACGAGTTCAAATTTGTGTTTTTTCTCGTAACGAGTTGTCCTTGTAGAAAAAATGTTTTTTTTCCCCGATAACGAGTTGACATCGCCGAAATTTGTGTTTTCCCATTATAACGAGTAGAAATTTTGTTTTTTCTTGGTAACGAGTTCGAATTCATGTTTTCTTCTTATTAACGAGTTCAAATTTGTGTTTTTCTCTGGTAACGAGTTGTCCTTGTAGAAAAAATTTTTTTTTCCCTGATAACGAGTTGACATCGCCGGAAATTTGTGTTTTCCCATTATAACGAGTAGAAATTTGTGTTTTTTCTTTGTAACGGAGTTCGAATTCATGTTTTCTTCTTATTAACGAGTTCAAAATTTGTGTTTTTCTCTCGTAACGAGTTGTCCTTGTAAAAAAAAAATTTTTTTCCCGATAACGAGTTGACATCGCCGAAATTTTTGTGTTTTTTCCCATTATAACGAGTAGAAATTTTGTTTTTTCTTTGGTAACGAGTTCGAATTCATGTTTTCTTCTTATTAACGAGTTCAAATTTGTGTTTTTTCTCGTAACGAGTTGTCCTTGTAGAAAAAATATTTTTTTTCCCTGATAACGAGTTCACATCGCCGGAAATTTGTGTTTTCCCATTATAACGAGTAGAAATTTGTGTTTTTTCTTTGGTAACGAGTTTAAATTCATGTTTTCTTCTTATTAATTATTAAAGTTCAAATTTGTGTTTTTCTCCGTAACGAGTTGTCCTTAGAAAATGTTTTTTTTCCCCGATAACGAGTTGACATCGCCGAAATTTGTGTTTTCCCATTATAACGAGTAGAAATTTGTGTTTTTTCTTTGGTAACGAGTTCGAATTCATGTTTTCTTCTTATTAACGAGTTCAAAATTTTGTTTTTTTTTCTCGTAACGAGTTGTCCTTGTAGAAAAAAATTTTTTTTTTCCCTGATAACGAGTTGACATCGCCGAAATTTGTGTTTTCCCATTATAACGAGTAGAAATTTGTTTTTTTTCTTTGGTAACGAGTTCGAATTCATGTTTTCTTCTTATTAACGAGTTCAAATTTGTGTTTTTCTCTGGTAACGAGTTGTCCTTGTAGAAAAAAATGTTTTTTTCCTTGATAACGAGTTGACATCGCCGGAAATTTGTGTTTTCCCATTATAACGAGTAGAAATTTGTGTTTTTTCTTTGGTAACGAGTTCGAATTCATGTTTTCTTCTTATTAACGAGTTCAAATTTGTGTTTTTCTCTGGTAACGAGTTGTCCTTGTAGAAAAAATGTTTTTTTCCCTGATAACGAGTTGACATCGCCGGAAATTTGTGTTTTCCCATTATAACGAGTAGAAATTTGTGTTTTTTCTTTGGTAACGAGTCGAATTCATGTTTTCTTCTTATTAACGAGTTCAAATTTGTGTTTTTCTCTGGTAACGAGTTGTCCTTGTAGAAAAATGTTTTTTTCCCTGATAACGAGTTGACATCGCCGGAAATTTGTGTTTTCCCATTATAACGAGTAGAAATTTGTTTTTTTTTCTTTGGTAACGAGTTCGAATTCATGTTTTCTTCTTATTAACGAGTTCAAATTTGTGTTTTTCTCTGGTAACGAGTTGTCCTTTGTAAAAATGTTTTTTCCCGATAACAAGTTGACATCGCCGGAAATTTGTGTTTTCCCATTATAACGAGTAGAAATTTGAGTTTTTTCTTTGGTAACGAGTTCGAATTCATGTTTTCTTCTTATTAAGTTGACATCGCCGGAAATTTGTGTTTTCCCATTATAACGAGTAGAAATTTGTGTTTTTTCTTTGGTAACGAGTTCGAATTCATGTTTTCTTCTTATTAACGAGTTCAAATTTGTGTTTTTCTCTGGTAACGAGTTGTCCTTGTAGAAAAATTTTTTTTTTCCCTGATAACGAGTTGACATCGCCGGAAATTTGTGTTTTCCCATTATAACGAGTAGAAATTTGTGTTTTTTCTTTGGTAACGAGTTCGAATTCATGTTTTCTTCTTATTAACGAGTTCAAATTTGTGTTTTTCTCTAGTAACGAGTTGTAATTGTAGAAAAAATGTTTTTTCCCCGATAACGAGTTGACATCACCGGAAATTTGTGTTTTCCCTTTATAACGAGTAGAAATTTGTGTTTTTTTCTTGGTAACGAAGTTCGAATTCATGTTTTTTCTTCTTATTAACGAGTTCAATTTTTGTGTTTTTCTCTCGTAACGAGTTGTCCTTGCAGAAATTTTTTTTTCCCAGATAACGAGTTGACATCGCCTGAAATTTGTGTTTTCCATTATAACGAGTAGAAATTTGTGTTTTTTCTTTGGTAACGAGTTCGAATTCATGTTTTCTTCTTATTAACGAGTTCAAATTTGTGTTTTTCTCTGGTAACGAGTTGTCCTTGTAGTAGAAAAAATGTTTTTTTTCCCTGATAACGAGTTGACATCGCCGGAAATTTGTGTTTTCCCATTATAACGAGTAGAAATTTGTGTTTTTTCTTTGGTAACGAGTTCGAATTCATGTTTTCTTCTTATTAACGAGTTCAAATTTGGGATGATGCTGAGAAATGGCTTGTAATTGGTAGCTCTTGTGATGACTCTCCTACCCTTCTCATCATCATAATGGAAGCTCACAACAACAGGAACAAATAGTGGATTTATGTTGTAAGAAAATGACTAAACAGAATGATATGTATGAAACCAAAGAGGCTGAAAGATTAAGGGTTAATACAGATGGAAAAAGAAATTTAGAAAATTAGGGATAAGGACACAATCTGGAATATTTTTAAGTAACAGGACATCTACATATTTTTTATAGGAAGAAGGACAACTGCATAATTTTTATAGCGAGAAGGACAAACAGTGAATTCCGAAAATCAGTGAATCCCGAAATCAGTGAATTTTGACAGTGAATCCCGAAAATCAGTGAATCTCGACAATGAATTTTGAAAATTAGTGAATTTCGAGAGTGAATTTTTGATGAATTTAAAATAATGAATTTCGAACACAAGTGAATTTCGACAGTGAATAAATAGTTTTGTCCTTTATGCAAAAGTTTCAAAAAACTGTCATTCTACTCAATTGATGAAATATTTCTGTCCTTCTCCCTAATTCCCCCAAAGAAATTTGTTCCAAGGGAAAAAAATTAAGGAATCTGCAGCATGAACAAATCAAGAGGAAGTGAAAGCACAGTTCCTTGGAATCTAGCCTATTCCTTTTACACCCTGTAGAGAAAGATCATGAAAACAGTTAATTCAAGGGTGGATCATCTAGCCTATGAAATTAGTGCATTGATACTTCTGTAACCTTATTTAAAGATTAAACACGAGCAATTTAATGTGTCCTTTAGTACCAGGAAAAAAAAAAAGTATTTGACTACGAGGGGTGTTGATTACCTTCCTTACTATCTCATCCTCGAGACACATAACATTCACGCAGTGAGCTTTCATGAGAACATCTAATATCTTCACTGCATTCATAGAAAAGGAACAGAGTGCAAAATATTTGTTTTTATCTAAGTAATTGTTTAAAACATAGTCTTCATTGTTATGTATTTCATAAGGAATGAGACACGATTCTTACCACTACAATGGCAGCAAAATCTAATATCTTCACTACATTCATAGAAAAGGAACAGAGTGCAAAATATTTGTATTTATCTAGGTTATGGTTTAAAACACATCTTCATTGTTATGTGTTTCATAAGGACCGAGACACGACTCTTACCACTGGAATGGCAGCAAAATGTCAGAATCCACCTCAACATATGATTTAACTTCGCCATTCAAGTCAGATTAGCCTCAGCTCCATTTCTCCTGTTCATCATCATTTACCAACCTGCTGCTGATATACTGTTAAGATAAATTAGGTGTTTGAATAAAAGATTGTTTATTTGTTTTATTTAATTATTCTAAATAATATTTGGATAATTCTTTAGGTTTATCTCATATCATTTCTCTCTTATATAATTAAGGGATCCATTGTAAACATTTTTTATTCAATTCAATAAATAAAAATTTGAGTCTTCCGTTGTGTATTCTGATCTTCTTTAGATCTCTCTTAGTTGATTTTAGCATCGAGTTTAAATGTCTTCACCTCATCCACCTATATTGCATCAAGTTTTGCTTCCATTTGAAGCACATTCACCTGCCAAAAGTGGCATCAAGGCAATTTTTATGTTCAACGAATCAAAGAACTTACCGAGAAATTACCATATAATAAATTCACTTGTTTAACAATCGTGAAAAACAATCTACATTCTCTACTAAATAGAAATCACACACATACCATATAATCAGTAAATCTGCTTTCATGAATCCTTGACCAAGCAATGCAGAGCTGACCAAAAAGACCAATAAGCAAAACAAAAGAGGGATTGTTATCCATAAGGATGATATTCAATTCATTAACAGTCCTAGCTTTATACCTATACATACCTTGATATCATCAATAGCATCAGCCTAGATAAGAACAAAAACAAATAGTTTATTATAGACGTGCATCAATAGAAAAATTTTACAAAGCAAGACAAACCGGATACATGTATGTTTGAAACCCAAAGAATGAGCTTGTCAGCAGCAGTAGCAGCATTATCAAAGTGCTATCCTTGCATCATTCCTTCTGCAACGTGTCCGAACCTGCAATAATTTCTTCAAATCCTTTACAAAGAAAGCACCAATCATCAGACAAAGTATAAAGGAATAAATTACAGTGTAAATCACGGAAGCTATTGAACTGATCTAAAAGCATCGGAAAACTTTCCAAATCGGGGAAACATCTTGGAATGACTTTAAATGGAGAAAAGAAGTGCAATGTAAACAAAAACGGAGACGAAATTGAAGATCAAAGCATAAAAATGGGCATACCAACCTCTTGGATTAGCGTTGCTGCTAAACAGCCGAGAAAAAGCCAATGTCGGAGCCAGAGGATTCAAGGACCTAGTGAAGAGATTTCCACAGCTTAGCTTCTTTAGAGCGAGTGATGCCATTTGAGATACGGAGATGAAATTGATGAACACGAAAGCATCAAAACTTTAATCGCCAACCACCTCGTGTAATCTGCAATATGAGAGAGGGAAGCCGTAAGAAGAGTTCTGCAAGATGAGACTAGTAGAAGAATTTGAGACTAAATTGAATGAAGGGAAGAGGATAACGTATAGCATGAGGAGATAAGTGAGAAATTATAGAATCAGCCGCCATCAGAATAGTGAACGATCACGCCGTATCGGTCAGATTCGAGACATTTTTTTTTTTTGAAAGTAGCCATGGAAGCAGCAGACGGGACCGTGGAAAATTTTCACCATCTCACATGAAATTTAAACCGGTCACGTGGAAAATCAAGTGGTGTCAAAAGTTGTAATTCCACGTGACATGAGGGAAATTAAATGATAACCCGTGGAAAAATGAAATGGAGCGTGGCAAATTACCACGAGCTCGTGGGAAAAAAGCAAAAGATTTGATCCCATATTAGAAAAAGCAGGTATGCAAAAAAACAAATAATGAAATTTCTTGAAAGTCTTCCTCAAGGAGTTAGCATGGAAGCAGGTATGCTTGTGTTTGACCATTGATTTGTATTTGCCACACATTTAATGGCAATCTTCCGTCTTTTCGTGATGCTATCAGATTTTTGATTGCTAAGAAAATATTAGTTGGTCTAGTTCTTGGTTTATTCAGCACCGAAGCCATTGATGTTGCAATTAACTTGCAAGGGAGTTCAATGTTTCTCCTTATGTTCTGGTCTTCAAATGCTTTCAACTTGGCTATTTTGGACTATTTACCTGAGCTTGATGCTACACTCAAATGTGAAATTGGAGAGTTATCTGAACCGATTCGACTTCCGGGTTGTATTCCTATACAGATTACAGGGGAAGGACTTGCATGATCAAGATCGAAAACCGATGCTTACGGATGGTATTTACACCATGCAAAGAGATTCAAGATGGCTCAAGGTATTATAATCAATACATGATTTAGAGGGAAAGACTATGAAAGCTGTAGAATCGTTCCAGTGGATCAATACATTTGTTTTGAACGATTCCTTGTCTCAAAACAAATCAATTTCCCACGAGCTCGTGGTAATTTGCCACACTGCGTTTCATTTTTCCACGGCTATCATTTAATTTCCCTCAGGTCACGTGGAATTACAACTTTTGGCACCACTTGATTTTCCACGTGACCGGTTTGAATTTCACGTGAGATGGTGGAAATTTTCCACGATCCCGTGCCTGTTCCACGGGCTACTCAAAAAAAATGTCAGATCTGAACGAACCTGACATGAAATATTGGTCACTACAGTGACCTGATTCTATAATTTCTCGAACATTTCACATAGCTACTTCAAAGGGGAAGTTATTGTGTGGTGAGAGAATTTGAGATGAAATAACGGGTGAACGATCGAACCACACTTGTGATTTAAGATGCCTCAGATGAAAGTTGTGCGGTGTCTCCACACCGTATGGAGCAAATTGGCTTAAAATGGTATATTGATAAATAGCACACAGAATGGGTGGTACTCTAAAATAAAAATAAAAAAAATAAAAAAAAAATCCCCACTAACTTCCCACTTCAAAGTGTGAGTGAAAACCCCAAAACAATATCTATCTCTCTCTCCTTTACCCATTCTTTTAAACATTCTTTTATACTCTTACTGAGTCTTACATAGTCATGGCAGAATCACCAGTAGCCAACACCAAAAGGTAAGAGCAATGGCGTCTTTAGTGACACGCTCAGATGATATATGTGGTGCCGTAGAAGATTTTTATCATACAAATGGCAATTAATTGTCTCATAACAAATATATTGAATTTGTTAGAACACTTGCATTAATTAATACCGTAAATGCTTATAAATCTGTAAAGAATTTGTTAATAGTATCTGATTTGAATACTGTTGTAGGTATGCAGTGGTGACAGGGGCAAATAAAGGGGTTGGATATGGGATTTGTGAGCAGTTAGCTGCTATAAATGGAATTGTTGTTGTTTTAACTGCTAGAGATGAAAAAAGAGGGATTGATGCACTTGAAAAGCTTAAAAAAGACAGGGATTTTCTGATGAGAAAGTGTTGTTTCATAAGCTTGATGTTGCAGATCCATCTAGTGTTGAATCTCTAGCCAAATTCATCAATTCTCAGTTTGGAAAGCTTGATATTTTGGTACTACCTTCATTAACTTTAGTCCTATTTGCAAACAATCAGATCGTATATAGTAAAACTCTGTAATTTATCTACTTATTAGACCAGAATTTCCATTGTATTTTTTTTTTTATGTTTCAGGTCAACAATGCAGGGATCGGTGCAGTGCGTGTAGATATCGATTATCCGAAAGCTTCAGAATCAGCTGCTGTGAGCATTATCTTGTTTCTTTTTGAAAGTTGTCGTTTTTCTGTGTTCTGTAATATGTTTTCATCTTCTGGTATTGAATTATATTCATACTAGGTTGAGTGGAAGGATTATCTCCACCGTATAATGTTAGGTTCATTTAATGATCCGTTTGTTTGAAGGTAATAAAATGAAATATAATCGAATAAGATGAATGTAATGAGATATGCAGACATTTTATTACTTTATTCGACACACGAACTAATGGGATGTGGATCATATTTTATAATAGTTGATACATTGGTTGATGATGGATGGTGGGGTAGAGTGAGGCTGGTAACGGGCAGGGGCGGACATACCTTAAGGGAGGGGAGCACTCCCTCCCCCCTGTCCTGGAGAAAACTCTATTATATATGTTATGTATTGTTTTTTTTTTTTTTTTTTGAGCGGAACCTTATGTATTGTTTTCACCCCCATAAAGTTTATATTTGCCCTTATCACCTATAATAATCGGATAATTTAACTTAAAGCTTTTATCTTGTAAATAAAAATGCATAGTTATTATCAAAGTGAAACATATAAACAAATATTATTAATTTTTGAAAAGTTTGTTTCCGTCAAAACATTGTTTTTAGTGTTATAAATCCTTATTAATAGGAATACAAAGGTAAATGTGTTCAGATTCTATGATATATGATAGTGTTTCTTTTCTATTATATATGTAAAAATATAGTCGTATTTTTTCCAGAGATGTACTGCTTATTTTGGATATGAAGGGACATAAAAGCACTACTATACATTTTTTTTATTGCAATCTTTTTAGAATTATCGCTCTTTTTCA
Source organism: Gentiana macrophylla (assembly GCA_026214975.1). Taxonomy (NCBI): domain Eukaryota; kingdom Viridiplantae; phylum Streptophyta; class Magnoliopsida; order Gentianales; family Gentianaceae; genus Gentiana; species Gentiana macrophylla. The sequence goes on along the minus strand of CM047814.1, from coordinate 5,148,775 downwards.
CTCGGGATCCTGCGTCCGCCCCTGATGATGGAGTGAGGTGTGTATGATATAGGTGTGAGGCATGCATTAAGGTGGGGTGTGATATAATGAGGTTAGGGGTGATGCAAGGTAAAGTTAGGCTAGGGGCGGTGGATGGTAAGAGTGTTGTGGTAGGGGTGGTAAGAGCAACAGTAATGGTGAATAAAGAAAACCATGTCTAAATGGTGTTTGGTCCACTTAAAAAAATGATGTGGCATACATTTATTTTCATAATTGAAGCAAGTTGAAGAGAAAGTGCCGTAATGGCCTCTGTATTATTAGAGGGAGTCTAATGCCACTTCTATTTGTCGAAGCCATTGGAGACGGAAGTAATTTTAAAAAAAAAAAAAATTTAAAAAAAAAAATTAAAAAAATTATAATTCTATCCGCTCTCTATTTCTACTGGGAGCTTTGTCGATATACCATTCCTATTTTCGCGTTTTAGGTGTTTTTGGAACCAAACTAAACCCTAATTGGGAAGGGGAACCCCAATAGAGAATTTGAAGACCTTAAGATCGTGCACATTTGTGAAAAAAAATGGGAGAAAATCGCGTCCCAAAATTGTTTTTTTTTTGCCTTGGATGGTATATCCATAAATACACCCCAGAAGCAGTGGCAACCTGGGAAAAATCCCATTTGGACTTGTCAAAAAAAAAAATAAAGAGGCTCAATATATGAGTTATTACATATGCTCTGAGGTATGGGTTAGATAAGATGGTGAGGTGTGGGTAGGGTGGGATGTTGTGGGGTGCAGTGGTAAGATATGAGTTAGATAAGATGGTGGGCTGAGGGTAAGGGTTAGGTAAGGGTAGGAATGGTGAGGGTGGAATGATTTAGGGTGTGGAGGTGGTAAGGACATGGGGTGGGGTTATGGGGGTAGCATGGGGAAGCATAGTGGGAGTCGGTGAGGGAGGTGGACAGTGGCATGTTTTGTAAATTTTACTTGCATATTTTCATATCATTTTTTGAAGGTAATAAACATACATTTTCTTTTCTTTTTTTTCCACAGAGGAAAGGGGTTGAATTTTTTTTATTATATCGGGGAAAGGGGCCGGGGATTGAACCCCATATTTTAATGGAAAATGATATATGAACTATGTAGTGAACATCCACTACATGCTTTCTAGCCATAGATGAAGATGTAAGATCATTGATTAAAGTGTGTATTATCATAATCAATGGATAAAATTGTATAGTAAATATGTAGTTCACATATTATGTAGTGGATGTTTCATCACTCATCAAACACTGCAACAACCTTTACTAATAGGTCTGACAAATCTTTTACCCCACCAAGGCTTCGGGCTCTTCGACGACGTCTATGGTTTTGGAAATATTTATTGATTTTCAAACTTATATTATATTATTTTTTAAGGTATACATTAAATTAATAATACACCTTATATTTCTTTAATTACTAGAGTGACTTTTTCAAAGGAGTTGAGATAAAATCTCCTATAAATTAGGAGATATAGGATAATGGTAGTTTATTGTATCTCAAAAAAATCTGCATCTTTACGGATAATTGATGGACTAAGTCCAATTATATTTTATATATAAAAGGGCAAGTTCCCTGTAAGAATTTATATACACATGCGTTCGGTTATCACTTATCACTTATTACAGAAAAGAGTCCTTTCACTCTCATTCTTCTTAGTCATTTTGTGGTTTTGCTTTTGAGCAGAACTACTATTCACATAATAGTATCAAAGGGAAACATACACTTATATTATTTTACAAATTACGGTTTCAACTATTGAGCATCGAGTAATATAGTGGTTCAGGATACTTCTCGCTGCACACGACAGTATCAACGGGTTGTCGAATCTTGGAAAGAAAGAACGACTATTAAATGATTTACCCAAGATCTGAGTGCGCTTTTACTCTCTAAAGATAAGCGGCATGCGCACGCTTCAACCTGCACTTTTCTATACTTAACTCTATTATTTTAAGTACTTTATTATTGTTGTTTATTATTTAGTTGTTGCTGCTTCAAACCTTTTCTCTTCATTTTTGTGCTGTTTTTGTGGTTTGACTATTATTTTCCAACATGGTAGCTGCTCGTTTGGCGGAGGAGCTAGTCTTTCTTTTAGGCTTCTCTTTCTGTCTGAGGATGGCGATCTTCAACCGGTGGCTTGTCTCATTGTTGCTTTTCCAGTTTTCTGTAGATCCTTGTTGAGATTAATCCTGTTGCTAGTCTTTGTGTTTGTGTGTTTGTGTCTTTGTCTCCGGTGAAGTGTTAGGCTCCATGGGCTTCTTCACCCTTTTTGTCAAGAATTTCTTTTTGAGATATTGTTCTTGACAAGTAATTGGTTCTGTTTATTTTTTTCTGTTTCTTTTTCCTTTTCTTGTGTTTGGCCGGCGGTGCTCCGGCTATGTCCGGACGTGCTCCGGCAATGTCCGGCGTTTTGTTCGGCTTTGTTGTGTTGTATCTTTCGGTGTTAGTTCGGCTTTTAATAATATCTTTCGTCCTTTTGGGGGAAAAAACGTAAGGCTTTTCATATCTGAAATGAAATTTCATTTCTTCATATTATCCTATAATCATAATTTTTTTTTTTTTTTTTTTTTTTTTAGGGGTTATAATCATATTCAAACAATAGAATGATTTTTTTCCCTTCCAATACATCCATACATACGGACAATTATTACAACTATATATGGCTTCTCCGAATAAGATGGTCCATTGCTTTTATATATTTGTACTCAAAGGTACTAAAAACCATTTTCCTTATTATTTTGATAAATGCAGCCAGGAGAAGGGTCAAACTTTTTGAAACATTCGATCCAGGATTTTGAGTCCGCCGCACAATGCATAAATATAAATTACTACGGTGCAAAAAGAATGATCGAGGCATTTGTTTCTCTTTTACAAAAATCCAAATCGCCAAGAATTGTGAATGTTTCCTCTGCTTTGGGGCAATTGAAGGTATGTATGACAAGTTTAACCCCTTCAATTTGTGCTTGAATGAATGTATCTCTATGTATGGCATGTAATGAATCTTAACGAACTTTTGATTAATTTTGTTTCACGATTTTTTTGTATTTTTATTGTAATATTTGTATTGGAAAAATAGAACAAAACTCCCCTCCCCCCTCCCCCCAATAAATAAATAAACATGACACAACTTTTTAGCATAATGAACTTGGATGATGTGTCTAAGTGGTTACCAAATCTGTTATGACTTATATAGCAGCACTAGACCCGAGTTTTGGGGCGTTAAATTAAAAGTGGTATAAGAGCTTACTATCAGACAGAATTACGAGTTACACCATGAGAGATAGTGTGACTACATCTAGAATTGTCTGGTAGGGTTCTAGCGATGACACCAGTTCTTTAAGAGGGAATCTACATTGAAAAAGTGAGAAAAATATTATTGTGATATAATGTGAAAATGATGAATTTGGTAACTTGGAAAGGCCAATGTGCCTAAATAGTTATGGATTCTTTATTATTTAAGTCGCCGCGCTAGATCTGATATATGATGCGTTACATCTATTTTTAATGTTTTATCTTGACATTTTTATCCCTTGAAATGAAATTTATTATACATTAATCATGAAACAAAAAGAAGATATGTTTTATCCCTTCTGCTCACTTGTTTTCTCATTTCAGTATGTACCCACCGGAAAGAGCAAAGAAGTACTAGCTGATGTAGACAACCTAACAGTGGAGAAAATTGATGAAGTGATTGACGAATTTCTAAAAGACGTCAAAGATGATACCCTGGAAGCAAAAGGGTGGTACTTCTGGTCAGCATACACAATCTCAAAAGTTGCCATGAATGCTTATACGCGGATTTTGGCAAGAAAGTTCCCAAATATCAAGGTCAACGCTGTTTGTCCCGGCTATGTAAAAACAGATATAAACTACAACACTGGTATATTGACCGTAGAAGAAGGTGCCGCCGGTCCGGTGAAATTGGCTCTGTTGCCTGATGATGGTCCTTCTGGGTTGTTCTTTTCTCGTGGTGAAGTTTCACCTTTTTGAAAGGAATAGAGATGATCTTTAATGCCCTTTGTTTTGGATATCCATAGACAAAATTCAATGCTTAATGCATATGTAATATCAAAAGGATGTTATTGACAGTATAATGAATGTACCGTGACATCACACTCCTGATAAGGGTTGACTTTACAGAGGTCGAAAATAGACATTCGACCTTTGAAAAGTCAAAATTTAAGCATACATTCGACTTTCTAAATGTTGAATGTCAGTGATTTGCCGAAATAAAATTCGTTGTGGTGTTTATGTCTATCGTATCATATGACAAAAACTTGGTAAACAAATATTTTGTGAAATGGCCAAAAGCAGCTAATATCGATTACACATGTGCCAAAATTTGCCAAAACTGTGAATGTAGGTGCTTGACGGAGGTTAAACCAAGCCTTGCCACGTATCATTCTCTTATCGATCCAACAATAAATGAAGACAGAAAAATATAGACATTAAGAGCTAAGAGCCCCACTTCATGCCTAATGGTAGACATGAACCCCAGGTGGGAGGTCTTATCCGTTCTCCCGAACAGAACCACCGTCGGTCGGCTAGGTTGCTGGGGAGCTCTGGTTCACACAGTACGGGCCGAGACGGTCTGTGAGGGTTCGACGCAGGTCGGCCGGAGCCTTCCTTATCCGATACTGCATACGTGCATAAGTCACAAGATAAACATGGGAATAATCTCAAGTCATTAAGACTCTGATCCTAATATTCAAAATATCCATAATTATCTCATAAATAATAGAGGTTGATACAGTCATAATCCTTGTCCAACACGAAAAGTAGTCCATAATGGACATGGCACATGCTTGCCATGTACGCGACGTCCTCTATTTAAACGATCCCAAGAACTACGAACAGACTTGATTCCCGACTCATACACATTATACGTAGGCAACTTGGGATTTATAATCTCAGCTCAGTCTAAAAATTACAAACACTCCCTCCGTTTTACATCTTGTTCTTAGGGTTTTAGATTTTGTTCATTGTCACTAGGTATTACGGCTCAGATAATCACACAGACGATTTCCAGCATCGCCAGTGCTGTCTCATCAACCTATCAAATGTAGATTCCTCTCGTAAACTAGACATAAAATCAACAAAGAAGCATTATAAAATACCGACTAAAAGGTCAGTAGAAGAACACGCCGATAAATTGAGGGAAAATAAAGTTTTGACCAATCCAGCTAAACTAATTGTTTTTTTTTATTAAATCAATACAATTGATCATTTAATTATTAATAACTTAGTTATCACCGTTCTAAAAAAGATAACTTAGTTATCGCTAATCGCAATCATGAACCATCCAGTTTTTCTATAATCGATAATTAGGAAGACATCTGATGACGTCGGAGTTATCATAAACGGATGGAAGTGAATTTGACGGTGAATATCTAGCGAAAGTGGGGGGTTTTGCCGGTGGTGCACGGCGGCGCTCAAGAAATTTATGAAGGAAATATGGGGACTGGAAAGCAGTAAATGGGCGAGCTCAATGGTCGGAAAATTGGTGAGGTTATCGTTGGAAGCAGCGTCCGAAAGACAATTTCTGTAATAGTTTTTATAATTAATAAATAACAGATTTATTCTCATCTTATTACTTGCTTCGTGCTTGTAAGTAATACACTGTTGAAAACTCCAAGTCGTATCATTTTTAGTGTGTGTCACAAATGAAGATTAAGTTTATGGTGATACACTTGAACTATTAGTCCGTGGTGAACTTAAACAAAGTATGGGGTCTATTGATTAAACCACCATTAATGCGCCCAGAACAGTTTATAGTGTGACCGTCTTATCCGGACCGTCGATATTGGTTATCTAAATGAGGCATTTATATATGATATAGTTATATAGGACTGGACCGATTTAATCTGCATTTTTCATATAATTCCGTGATTGAGAAATCTTATTAAATCACAAGATTATATCCAGATCTGGATTCGGGTTTCTGTATATCCAGCAGTTATCTGTTTGTATTAATTATGAGATATCTTTTTCATGGTATAAATGCCGCTATTTATAAGGACTAAGAGACAGCGGTTACAAATGACGGTAATTGGGGAGTAATTAAGTGCAGTAAAACATGAATAAATACGTGGCTGACGTGGCAGGCTCTGATTGGGCGAGATTGCTCGTAACCGCTGCAGGTTCTTCGTCTTATAACCTTCGTATGTGCGCTCTGTTAGCCTGGTTAAGCGGTCTTGGTCCGGACCGTCGGACTGCGAGCTGAGGGGCGAGTAGATCGGCCCCTAGTGCTCCAGATCGACCTGTAAAATGTGGACTGAAGGCTTTGCCAAACGACGCACATTGCCTGCCTAATGATAAGTATCGCAAAGGCATGAGGCGGACTTGATTATTCCCGGCCCAGTCCAGCTTATGAAGGGGCGGACTAATTGGATCGAGGACCATATTCGATGTATGGCCTACGTACAGACCCAACGTGAATCCACGGGCTCTTTTCCGGGTTTGATGTATGAACATCCATTAATTATCTTCGATCCGTACTCGCATTCTTAACGACTGCTAGACGTTGGTGAACCGACAATATTAAATAACATTAAAACTCAATTTCTATGTATTAATCTAACTAGTTTAAATTTTTTTTTGACCGTAGAACACTCAATTCTCTCGACGGGGAATCTTACTAGCTATGAATCAATAGAGAATATGTTGATTTTGAGTCAAATCATCTAGTATTCAACGAGTCAAGTTCAATCTTGACTTTGATGACTCGATTGAGTTCATGTAGAATTTTGAGCAAAGTTTTTCGAAACAAATTTTCTCTCACATCATACCTTACAAATGAACGTTGGTCTCATATTTACAAGTTATTGATTTATTTACCAACAACTCGTTGCATATTTACTACCAAACGGAAGACTATGATGTATCACCATAGTGAATTCAAAGATCCGGAGGAACCTACATGAAACCGGATGCATAGACTCTATTAAAAAAATTATTGAATATAGACCCCAGCTAAAATAAAATTTACTCATACAAAATTTATTTAATCTCGGAGCAATTTTTCAGGATCCGCCGTCGCTGGATGGAAGTGGGCAGTAGAAGACTCTTTCCAAGTCCAACTTTTGCACAAAGCAAAACCCAAATTTGACCAGCCCAACAGCAGACCTGGCTCCTGCTTTTTGATTTCACCATCCTCTTCTCTCCGCCGCCGCCGCCGCCGCCGCGACAACCAAATGGATCCTTCAACCCTTAATCGATTACCCCAAGACACATTGCATCAGATCTTCAGCCGCCTCCCTCTTCGTCAAATAATCATCTGCAAATCCGTCTGCAAGTATCTCAACTCCCTTCTTTCTTCAGCTCCATTTTCTCACTTCATCTCTACTGTATCCCCACATCCTTCTATCTCCCTCCCTCTGATCGCTCTCCGGCCATCGCACCGTTCCCAATTACATCTCTCTACTAATCCCAACCTTCACGTGTTCGACCCCTTAAACGGATGGCTCAGATTCCCCCTCTCCTTTCTCCCCTTCCCTTCCCTCCTCCCCATCACTTCCTCCCATGGTCTCCTTTACTTATGGGCCTCGAATTTCAGCTCAGTTCAAAGCCCTGCTGCAGGTATTTCTAGTAGCAGCAGCAGCAGCAGCAGCGCTCAAAAGATTTTGATTGTTTGCAACCCGTTAACGAAGGAGTTTAGGGCTTTGCCTCAACTCGGCTCCGCTTGGTCGCGTCACGGCTCTGTACTTATCGGCGTGAAGCCTAGCCAAGTTTTGGTGCTTACTGAATTGGCTACCCTTTATTCAACTGAAAACTCGTGGCTTAAGTATTCGTCTAATCTACCGTCTAAGCCGCGCAGCCCTGTGTTGATAAATGAGTGTATTTTAGCTCTTTGTGATGTTGGATCGCCATGGAGGTCGCAGTGGAAGTTATATATGTCATCGATTGGAGAGGATGGCCTTCAAATCAGCAAGGCCCAGAAGTGGACGCGGCTTGAGAAGCCTGAATGGGGGGATGTGTTTGACATAATAAAGAGGCCACGGTTGATAGTGGGAGGAGAGAATAAAGTGTTGATGATCGGAGGATTGAAGAGTTCTTATTCATTGCATAGTGCTTGTTCTACCATTTTGATATTGAGGTTGGATTTGCAGAGTTTGGAGTGGGATGAGGCTGGAAGAATGCCGAGTGATATGTACCGGTCTTTTCAAGATTCAAGCAAGTTTAAGGTGTTTGGGAGGAAGAACAGGGTGTGCTTTTCGGCTAAAAAAGTCGGAAGATTGGCGCTTTGGGAAAGTTTTGAAGAGAATGGGTGTGACAAGAGTGAATGGAGGTGGATTAATGGTGTCCCTGGCAACAGTGATGGCCTTTGCCGGGGTTTTGTGTTTGATGCCCAGCTTACTATGGTGCCTTGAAGAATCGGACTTAGGGGGGTGGGGGTGGGGGTGGGGGTGATATGTACCAGTCTTTTTAAGATTCAAGCTAGTTTCAGGTGTTTGGGAGGAAGAACAGGGTGTGCTTTTCGGCAAAGAAAGTCGGAAGATTGGCGCTTTGGGAGAGTTTTGAAGAGAATGGGTGTGAGAAGAGTGAATGGAGGTGGATTAATGGTGTCCCGGGCAACATCGATGGCCTTTGCCGGGGTTTTGTGTTTGTTGCCCAGCTTACTATGGTGCCTTGAAGAATCGACTTTAAGGGTGGGGTGGGGGGAAGGGAAGGGGAAGGAATCCGTTGAGGTAGACACTAGACAATGTAAGCCATGGCAGATCAATCACCATTACCCCACAGGAATGCAATGCGGAGACGAGGTACAAACACACAAATATATTCATTCTTGTCCGTTTATACACATGACACGGGTTTGTAAGTACACGGAGTAGGTTATATCTATTGTTGTAAGTATGCAGTTTTGTCTATTTATACACGAGGCACATGTATGTTACGACGTTGAGTAGAACTGAATTCTTGATCTAGTGTTGTAGGCAAGCGGTGGTGACTGGATCAAATAAAGGGATAGGATTTGAGAATCGTAAGCAGTTATCTGCTAATGGGATTGTTGTTGTTGTGTTAACTGCTAGAGATGATAAAAAAAAAAGAGGGCTTGATGCACTTAATAAGCTCAAAGCATCTGGTTTTTTCTTCAGAAAAAGTGTTGTTTCATAAGCTTGATGTTGCAGATTCATCTAGTGTTGAATCTCTTGCTCAATTCATGAACTCTCAATTTGGAAAGCTTGATATCTTGGTACTACTTTCTTCATAACTTTATATGTAAACTGTGTATATGGTTAGTAGCACTCAGTTACTGAATTCATTGTGCCTCAAGTAATGCAGTTGTTATAGGCGGTACTTCTCAATTATTTGTTTCATTGGCATGGCAACGTGGGACGAGGTGTGACATTTCTAATCAAATAATATTCTTGTTTGTTGCGGCGTGTACCTGATGGAAGGATCAAAGAAATACTAGCCGATGATGCAAACAACTTAACCGAGGAGAAAATTGATGAGTTTCTAAATGATGCCAAAGGGTGGACATCCTCCTTGCCGGCATACACAATCTCGAAAGCCACCATGAATCCTTATACAAGGATTGTGGCAACAAAAAAGCCTAAATATAAAGGTTAACGCTGTTCGCCCTGGGTTTGTAAAAACATATATGAATTACAACAACCGGAAATGTAACAGTAGAAGAAGGCGTTGCTAGCCCCGTGAAGCTAGCGCTGTAGCCTGATAGATGGTCCTTTGGGTTGTTCTTTGCTCGTGGTGAAGTCTTGGATTTTTTTCTTTTTATTTTTTCTGAGAAGATGTCTCGGATTTCTGAAAGATCAATTTTGTTTCAAGGTATGCATTTAAGGTGTATCAACGATCGTTTTTACAAAGGTGATGTAATCTTATTATGAATGTTGACGATTATTATCGTTGTAATATAATGATGTAGCGTCTCGTATTGATTCTTTTTCAGATAAATATGTTGCTTCTTAATATCGTTGCACTATAAAATCTCTTTCGTTTAAATAGGTTGCTCGGCATGTTTCCCAAAAGCTAAGCCATCAAGACAGTTATATTCTTTAAATTATAAAAGCATTTTTTTATTTAATTATGTCGCCTATCGGGTAGATAATCAATGGATCGATTCAGAGACCATGAGCTTATAACCATAATTCTCGATGTATGAGTGACCAATCAAACCCTTCACTTAAATCACCAGACTTGTTAATCCTGGCGTCACATTATCATAGACCTGACATTGAACTCTTTCTGTTATAGAACGTCTTACTTTACTATACACATAGTTACTAAGTACCTACTGATATAACCATTACAAATGGATAACCTTTCACATACGATTCGTATATGAAAAAAGACATAGTCCGTACAACATATTCATAACATCTTATCCTCGACTATCATTAATTTACTAATGATCAATATTTATTGTCATATCATAAATCCCTCCAATTAATCAATTTCAAAAATATAAATTAAGGGAATCGTCTCTGTACTTCCCGTAGGAAAAAATGGACATTGTTTTTGTAATTTATATTCTCGGCGACCAATCCCTGAATGTATTGGAAAATATTAATACTTATGAATCCGGCAGACTATGAAGAACTCCAAGACATGGAAATACGTTATCTTTAAAGAGATGTTTCATGCCACTAAGATTGCCACTTAGGGAACTAACGAAAATCTCTCTCAGGATACAATGGAGGCGTTTGATTCAAACAGTGACTTGTTTGAATCAATCCCGAGGGCACTTAGAAGTTTGTTTTGATGATGCTTTCAAACTATCAATGATTTCGTTTGCATGTTTGTGTCTTTTATAGGCCGAAGGTACCGTATACACGAAGTGATGTACTCCTACATGAAAGGTAAGATTCATATCAGTTCGGCCAAAACTTGCAACTCTTGGATTCTTGAGGTGCATCTCTTCGCAGGTCTATGAATCCGAAATGATACATGAACCCGTTTCGTTGCTGCAATATTAATTTTACAGCAACTCGTAAGCAAACGACTATAGAACACTTATGAAAAAATATCTAACAAAATGATGCCAACATGGACATGATCAAGAAAGATGCACATAGCTAATTTTAACGGCACATTAAACACTACCCCTGAAAAAACACGAGTCTATAATCAGACTAAGATTAAATCCATAAACTTCTATGTCTCCATGGAAAGTACGAGGATTTACCTACACCTGCTATAATTTATAAATACACATTGAATCATAATTTTTCTCGTGGTTTTGAGTGTGTAACATTTATATGTTTTGTTAGACTTTTAATCTTTGGACAACTATTTCATTCTTTCTCTTAATTAATCTGTCTCATACTATAAAATTAATGTAGCATTGATTACATTTTCCATCTTTCATCTCTAACTTAATATCAATTCAATAATATAGATTCAACGTTAAACTGGGCGTTCATTTTTTTTAATACCGAGTGTAATATCCCGAACTTTGAGAAAGGGCAGACGTGTCAATTTGTAAAGTTCGGGATATTATGTTTATTTAATTTATGGATTAAAGTATCTATATATCTATATATCTATACTATATATATATAGAGGAAGGGTTTTAACCCAATTACCCGCTATTGACCCGGAAAATACACACGTCTGACCCGTTTCCCACGACCCAAACCCGGATAATAAATCTTTTCTTTAAAAAAATAATTAACCCCCACTCGGCCACTCCTCTAACTCCCCTTCCCACGTTCGACTTCATCTAAACCCCCCGCCTCAAACTCCCCACGTTCAAACTCCCGGCCGCACTATCTCATACTCCAACCCCACTATCTTCTCACAACCGCAACACTCCTAACCACCAAAAATCATGTTCCCACGATTCTTCTCTTGCATAAAGCTTTTCAGATTCTGTTTTCCACGATTTCACTTTAATAGATTTCCGGAGCTTTTCACGATTTCACTTTTTGTCGCCGGTGCAAGACTACTTGGAGAAGAAGACCCATAATTTGTGTGGCGGACATGATTTGTAGTTGTCTGAAAAAAGATGATGAAGAATTTAGGGTTAGGGTACGCAGCTTTGCTGTACGTAAAGGTTGGGTTTTTTTTTTTTTTCCAATTTCCCACCACAAATATCTCACTCTCATTTTCTATTTTATGATGCTCTTATCAAAAAGACTATCACTCATTTCAAGTACATTCAGTAGCTTTCTGTGAAGCAGAGTGCTAGGTGATAATGCTCAATTGCCGGTTTAATTTTCCAATTTGATTGATATTTTATTATGTATGCCTTCAAGTTTTTCGATTTCATCACGATTTTGCCTATCCGTCGTGAATTTCTTATCAATTTGTTGATAAAATACTGATGTGATTGTTCTTTGTCATGTTTGTGACGAATTTAGAGACAAATAATATGGTGGATGCAGCAAAGTACTCCAATGACGATTTTTGCTTTGTTGATTTGGATCTGATTGGAAATGTTTTGTGTTTTGTTTGTTTTTGTAGACACTGAAGGAGGCGATTGTGAGTTTGAAGGAGGCGTGGCGGTTCTGGGATACCCAATATCGTTGTAAGTTTTGGATTTTTTTTTTATTTAGTAAGTTTACTACAAATTTGAAGTTTGGGTCTTCTTTTTATACTCCAGTTGTGATTTTTGTTCTGGATGATTGTGTAAAATTGATCATTATCAGCATACACTTGCTTGGTTCTTCTTTTTTTTTTTCTACTGTTTTCTCATACACTTGCTTTCTATTGGGGTGTTTTCTGCTACTCCTTGGCTTTTATATTTTTGCTTGGTTTATTCTAATTATTTTTTTATAGACTCCAATTTCTATAAGATTTTACATTTCTCTTCTTCTCTCAGATGCCTAATGACTTTATAAATGCTTTTTTTTTCAGGTTGAGAATAGGGTCCAAGCTTGGAAATTCATAAAAGATGGGTAGAAGAACCACCAACGCCGTGAAAGGTATGATCCATTCACAATCTTTTGCCATATTATTGTAAAAAAAAAGCCTTATTTTATTGTGCTATCCTTTTAAGTAATGAAAAGCGATAACTTCATTATATAGTCTTCATATATGTTCCATGATTTCTTCTAATTTTTTATGGTGGCCATAAAATTTGATTTTGGTTTTGATTTTGAATCAGGCGTTATTGATTTTTCTTCGTTTCTTTCTACTTCTATACGAATTGGTGAGAAGAACCAACAACCCCATGAAATGTATGTTATTTGGCATGATCTATGATAAGTATTTGATTTATGGAATTCGGTTGAATGATTACCAAATTTTTGGTCAATTTACATTGAATCCACTTTGAATTGTGCGTGGAGAAGGTTGAGACCGGCTTGATGCGTGGAGTTTCAAAGCGTAGGTTCACCAACATCTGGGGGACTTTCATTTCATGTTTTTGTGAAATTGCCTTTGGTGAGGTTTTTTTGTTTCTTTCTTTTTTGCGTGGTATTTGTTAAAATCTCTATTGTTGGATTTTGAAATTTTCTTCATTTGTTTTTGTTTTGAGTTAGTTTCACTTAATGCTTTATTTTCCTCTACCGCCGTATTCTTAGCTGCATTGAAACCCATTGATTTTCTTTTTCTTTTTGTAGTGGCTTATAACATTAATTTGAAATACCAAGCTTATTCAAGTATTTGTGGAGGTTTTTTTTCCTTTCTAAGCTTTTTCTCTCGATGTGATTGAAGCACTGATTTTCAAGGAGATCGTCTTCATTAAAGGATGATGTTTTGAAGTGGTCATCGCCATCGAATTTGAATGTGTTGTGAAAGAAACCGGATGGTAAATTCATGGTATTTTGCTATATTTCTTAGTTATTGTGCAACTGTGAATTTTGTGGATCAAGGCTTATAGCTTTGGATACAATTTTGTGATGTTTTTGTTCTAAATGGATAACTCACCCGCCTTTTGCAAAAATGTTTACATTGTGTACTCTTTAATTTTTCTTGACTTTCGTAGACTCCTTTGACTAATCAACAATTGTGTTATATTTATGGACATTGAAGATAGGATGAAACCATTTGGACTGTCATTCTCTTGAAGTTCAATTAGTTGAGATCTATTTCAAATCATTTGTTGGCATTACAGTTGTGTTAAACTTAACAATTCATAGAGCATAGTCAATGGTGGTGGTGGTTTTTGACACAATGGCAACACAGGTAATTAAACTAATTCGTGTGGTTTTGCTTCTCCGATTTTTGTTTTTTTATTTTTATTATTTATGATGTTGGAATGTTTGTGCTGTGGTTGCTTGGGAAGTTTGTCCAATGATTTAGTGAATTGTTTGTTTTCCTCTCACTTAACCAAATTCTTTCATACGTGCAGGGTTAATTGAGTTATGCTTTTCGGCATTAGCATGAAGGCATTGACAAGGAGAGAATAGATGGAGATAAAGGAGTATGACAATGATTGCGATCTCAATATTTGTGTAAGTCATTTATTTCACTAAACAAGATTTTACCACTTCATTTGATGTTTTTCGGCATTTCTTTTGTCATTTATTTCACTAAACAAGATTTTACCGCTTCATTTGATGTTTTCTTGGCACTTTTTTTTTGTGGGGAGGCGATACTTAGCAATTTCATAGTGCTTCGTCTTTTAGTTTATTTATTAGTATTTTTAGGAAATATTCAATCAACCCTTGGGTCAACATACATTTTCTCTAATTTTGTTTTGATGTTTTCAGGTTGCTGAAAGAACTCATGATTTTCATAGTAACTTCAATTTTCTCTCATGAAATGTTTTGCTTCGATTTTTTGGTTAGATTCTTCATTAAGTTGTTTTTGTAACGTGTTCTAACCTTTATACATACATTGAAAAAAGTCCCTTTGCACTTTAACCAAGTATCGTTATGTTGTAAGGGATTTCCTTATGTTCATTTACATTCTAAGATCTAGATCGATTTTGTATGGCAAGTTCTTTTGTTGTTTTTTCTTATTGTGGCCATTGTTGCATAGTTTTAAATGGAGATAGTTGCATTTTGTCTCTGTTTTGTCCTTTGTTTTTTGGACCTTTTATATTTATTTCATCGCTTTCAATTCGATCAATTCCATGTTCTTCATTTACGATATATGGGACAGTTGGATGAGAACTTCCAAAGTGGATTATGATGGATCAAATACTTTAGACAAGTTCATGGAGAAGACAGTGATGCCATCTTTCACCGAAAATAAACCAAGCTCTGATTCGAATAATAAAAATAAAAAATCGAGGATGGAGTTAACATTCTATTGTCTCAGGACTCAGAAGCTTTAATTGTTGATCAATCATTCAAACTTCTTAAACATTCAATTTGATGAGATGTTACTAGCTGTCAATACCGTTTTGTGGGAAATATCAACAACATTTTTTCCTTGAAAAAAGAAATTTTCTCTGATTATCTTTTGAAAAGAGATAGTACATTTTCAAAAAAAAAAAAAACAAGGTAGTAGATTGTGAGTGTGACGGATTTTAAAGATTGGACTAGGATATGTAGTCATTTTTCTAAATGATTTATTTATTGTTTGATAAATTAGTACATAATGGGACTACGCTACTACGTGTATCCATATTTTTGCGAATGGTTTAGTTGTTGTATGATGAACTTAATACTTAGTTGTTTTCCGGGTGCCTCTGTTTTGTATTTTTTTTTGGTTTGATTTCTTTGCTGTTGTCTAATATGTTTTTCCATCCCCGAAACAATAATTATTGTTTCACGTGCTCTTATTACAATATTTATTTGCCATGCTATAAATTTTCACTTGAGAATAGGCACTTCTTTATGTGAAGTCTTAAACAAGGTTTTTTTTATCTTACTTCCGTGTCATATGTTACTAGCATGGTACATTTTCATAATTCACGTGACGAATGGACTTATTTTAATAAAATGCTTAGGACATGCATACATACGCAAGCTCAAGAATGTTGTATATACTTATTTGGGTCGATCTCATTATATCTTTTTGAATACTAACAATTCTATAACGACTTAGGTGCTCCTTAAATTTAAGCAACTTGGTTCACAGCCAAGATAAAACACCTCAATTATTTCATGACCGTGGCAAAACTCTTGAATTTCTCTTATGATCGCTTACTATTGCAATGGAGCACATATTTCTTTTATGATAATACCAGAGACATTTAATTGTCCCGTGCATTGCACGGTTTTTTGACTAGTATATATATATTTAGGAGATGAAATAAAATCAATTTTGACCCAAACCCGATTATTACCCGATTTTCCCACTCCAAACCCGGTAATAAATGATCAAATATTAAAAATATATTTGTTTAAAAAAATCATTAATATATAGATTTCCGTTTCTTATTCAAAGCTAAAATTTTGGCTTGCCTTCTAAAAAAGTATTCTAAAGCATCATCTTTTAAATGCCTCCTCAAGGTTTGCCGACAAATCCCTAGAAGCTCTCCTTTCAGATGGGGTAATTTTCTGTGTAGAAGTGTGGAGTTCGTATCGCAAGGAAATACATAAAGCAATATTGGTATGATTTAGTTTTTTTTTTGTTCGATTTTCTGATCACTTTCACAATACGAAGCCATAGTTCGGTCTGATTGCAAGTATTTTTACGATTTGTGATTTTCTCTTTTTCCTGTGAATAACCCGCCAGTCTGATTGCATGTCTTTTTACGATTTGTGATATTCTCTTTTTGCTGTGAATAACCCGTGATACACCGGTGAAAAATGAGGATCTCATTTCATAGTCTGAGATCAGCGTACTTCATACGATTGCGCTACAATGAGCGTCGAACATGGATGAAAGCGAGATGGATCAACAAAACATTCACGATGACAAGCAATACTTTGGTATGGTTGCAGTTGCGGAGGAGGTTGCTCTGCCTTGCGGGTTGTGCGAGGTGTTTTCTTAATCGAGCATTAATTTTACACCTATATTTTTTGTGTTTTTTTTATCCAACCTTTTAATGAGGTTATGATTTTCACGATTTTTACTCTCTTTTTTCCACTGAATTTTCACTATTTAATGACGCCAAGTGTGACTATTTGTTCTTGCAGGGATTCGGGTTGCATTGAGAATTTGTAAGCTGAGTGTTGGAGTTGGGATGGGATGTTAAGGTATGTTGTGACGGTCTATTAAGACTTACGTGATAATAAAATTGAGACCATGTTGAATTGCTTAAGAATTTTTGTTCTTATCAAAGCCTTTGGATATTTGTGTATTCATATAATATGATGTTGTGGATATATGGATATTTTCAATATTGAATATTTGTGTTTGAGCGGAGAAGTTGGGGATGAGATTTCTAATATTAATTTAATACGTTTGTTAAATGTTAAATGTGTTAGATATTGATCCACATTTGGTCATGAAAGTAAAAATGTTCACATGTGGAAAATCCTTGAAGATGTTATGTGATGATTATTAATTTATATATTATTCTAGATTTAATATGTAATTGATGATTTATGTGAAAACTCTTTGTATCATGCCTTATTTGGAAATTATAAGGCGACATCGAAATTATTGTTGTATTCATTCAAGAGAAATGATATTAATGATCGTTTTAGGACAATTTAATGTTGTATTTAGTTATTTATAATTTATTTGAATTGTTGTGATTTTTTAAGAATTTTTTAAAGCATTTTGTATATTATGTTTGTTGGTGGGTTCATGGACCGAGTTTCAGAATCAATTATTTTGAAATTTGAAATAAATGAAAGAATGCTTTTTGTTTGGGGATTATAGAGAGTGATTTATAGATTGATTAAGGAGAATTTTAATTGGAAATAAAAGAAAGAGTTCTTAGGAAGGAAATAAACGTGTGATTTTGTGCAGTCAATTTTATGAAGATTCGTGAGATTCCTAAAAAATAAATGAGTTTGAATTAAATATGTGATTTTATTTTTTATTTTTGGAAGGAAATAAACGTGTGATTTTGTCTGCAGTGATTAATGGGAGTTTTACTTTGAAATTTAAAATAAAAGAAATATCTTATGGTTGAGTGATTGTTGGGAGTGATTGTTGCGTTGATTAAAGAGATTTTATTTGAAATTAAAAAATTGTTATGGTTGAGAGATTATATGTAGTGAGTTAATGCTGATTGATTTCTTCTTTAATGCATTGTTTTTTTTACTTGACTTGATTGACTATTTTTTCTTGGGTTTGGAGCGGATTCGAGAGATTTCATAAAAAAAATAAATGGATTTGCATTAAATGTGTGATTTTATTTTTGGAATTTATTAAACGTGTGATTTTGTCTACACTGATGATGAATGAGAGTTTTAATTTGAAAATGAAACAAAAGAAAGAGTTCTTATGGTTGGGGAATTATAATGAGTGATTTATGTGTTGACTAAGGTGAATTTAAATTTGAAATTGAAATTTTGAAATGAAAGAAATTCTTAGGGTTGAAAATAAGTCAATTTACTCTCTTTTTCACATTAATGCAATTTTTTTTGGAGGGGGGGGGGGGTGGTGGTGGTGGTGGTGGTGGTGGTGGTGGTTGTCCTTTTCATCCATTAACCTAAAACACGAGTTTCTCTTTTCTCATAAATGTAGTATTGAAAGAAAGAGTTGTTGCTTTGGCTTCAACCCATACCTGTTTTTTCTTGGTGTTTACATTCGACCAATGCATCTTAGTTTGCTTTTAAATGCATCTTAGTTTGCTTTTAAATGCATCTATTCAAATATGTTATTATTAAATCGTAGGAGAATGTAATTGTTGAGTTTAGTGAAATCAACTTGATGTTTAAATATTCATCTATTTTTCTAGGGTCATAAAGTAATTAACGTTCATTGGTGTACCATATCCATGCCAGGGCATATTCGCAAGTGAGGACTTGGATGTATTAGGATACTTTGGTTAAAAGATGATTTGGGGTGGGGTTCGGTAGTGGGGGTGGAGGGGATGGGTGGTGGATAGGTAATTTGATATTGTGGTGTATGTACTTCATACCAATTGTTGTCTTATATATTAATGATTTATTAGATATATGATACTGCTAATATGTAATGATTTTCATTTTATATAAATTTGAGAATGTCAACATTCATCATATATTTACGTTGAATGTCCAATTGTTTTTTCATATATTCAAATAACCCGTGCATGTCACGGGTTTTAGGCTAGTTTTTATATATATATTTTGAAAATAGGTTGGATGGGAAATAAAGGAATTAATTGTAATTAAGGGGACTCGTTGGTAATTAAATTAAGGAGGTTATTTGGTGAAAAAACTCCTAGTTAATGGGGGAGTTATCAGAATCAGATTATTACACATTCAAAAACTCCAGGCAACGTTGAGAGCAAACCAAAAAGGGGCAAATAGACTTTCTTCGATTTCTCACAAGTTATTCAACGGATTTCAGAAAGAGTTGCAGAAATGGAATCAGCGGAGAAGGGGCTTGCTTTTGATCCTAAGACCATCAAGAGTTGAAAGGTAATGGTTTTTGGTCCCAATTGTGGTTTGGATCAAGTCTTGTAGTTCTTAGTGTAAATCGCAAGAATAGATGCTTTAGAATCTAGTGATCATGTCTAATTCAATTTGGGGATGACCACATAGGTTTTGGTTGAGGTTTGCTGAAGAGTGTTGCGGTCCTTCTTGTGGTGTTGCTTGGTTTTGCTTAGGGGTGTACAACGAAATTGAAAAACTGGACTGACCGACTAAACCGGATTAAACCGGACCGGAAAATGATGAACCGCGGTTTTCCAATCGGTTTTTTCATTGAAGAAAAACCGAACCGGAAATCCAATTCAGTTTTCGGTTTTATCCATAAAAACCGGTATGACCCGAACATAACCGGTTATACTTCAATTTTAATTTTAATTTTATATATATATATATATATATATATATATATATATATAAATATTATTCATTTGTTCTCTACTATATAAAACCCCCACACACAACCCTAAATTTCTAAACCTTATACTTACATCGTTTCTACCTAAACCTAAACCTAAAATGCTTCCGACCGCCGATAACCGCCGTTTGAGCTCACCGGCCGTTCTTGCTTCTTCTAATATTCTTCATCCTTTGATCATGAAAAGCTGAAAGCAACCTTTGAAATTGTCGTTACAACGACCACCCGCTGGCTTATGGTGCCAATAATGGTGTTTGTCTCATTTTTAGAAGAAAAAAATCAAAATTTTATGGTAAATAAAATACAGTTTGAAAACAAAGCCCGAACCGAACGGATTGTATTGGTTGGTCAATTACGAAAAATGACCAATTCGATTCGATTCGAGAAAATATCAAAACCGTGCTTCTGATTCGATTGAAGAAAATCGTAAAAAACCGACCGGACTGGACTATGTACGCCCCTTACTTTTGCTTGCTTTTAAGGTAAGGGGATCTTCCTAATGTTTAATTAAGGTCTTATGTTGTTAAGGTTGTGTTTTGGGTATAATTTGTGGTGTTTTAATGAATGAAATCATGCCTACTTGTATTAGAGAAGTATGTGACGTTTAGTTATGTAAAGGTGATACTTTTCTGCTAATTTGATGTGCCTATTGATGTTAAACTTGCTTGGAATCGAGTGGATATCGTTTAGATGCATAAAACTGAGTTTTTGGGAGTTTACGCTTGGTGCGGGCGTACCAGATGCCGGTGCGGGTGCACCGAGGAAGCAGAAAGTCCATTTTTACGTTCTAGGGTTTGGTGCAGGCTCACCGAGGCTAGTGCGAGCGCACCAGACCTCCGTGTAGGCGCACTGGTGTAGCAGAATGCCCCTGTTTGGCGGTGCAAGCGATGAACCCAGTCTTGAGCATCGCGACGACTGCTTTTGATGTTTAGCTTCCTTTAAGCCCCGAATCTAGTCTTGAATGTTGTTTCTTGATCTAATAACACTAAATGAACATGAACAAGCCTTTATTAAGCTTCAGATGCGTTTAGTTCCGACACTAGATGTACTCTTCCATAAAGTTGAAGTTTGGGACGGTATAAGGGTATGATTGGCTTGTGCTTTGATGAATTAGTATTCATCAATGTTTGTGTATGTGCTAGGCCTTGTCCGTGTCTAGTGGTCTACGAAAGAGAGTAGTAGAGGTGAGAGAGCTTACTTGAAAATACTTAGGTGGCTAGTTAACAATTAATAACAAATGTACTTGTGTAGTTAAAAGGTTAAATATCATGCTATTCTTGGTAATGCATTGTCTATATCGCAATGTGTGGGCGGTCAGATAAAGTGAATAACTCTGCTGGCCTCTAAATGGCTGAATGACAGGGGGACTTCGCCGAACGCGTGCACTATCGGAGTCCACAAAAATATACTTCCATGGTTATTGGTGTGATCCACCAATATGTTGCACCTAGATACTTCGTGGGGAGTGAACACCATGAGTAGTGCCCTTGAATGCGGATGTAACAAAGATAAACTAAGTTAAAAACCAATAGTCACAACATGTTGATGAGCATGAAGTGAACCATAGTGTTGTGTTGGTCACATAAAGACAACTTAATTAATTATAAGAGCCTTTTTGATGTATGACTTAATTATACTTTAGCTTTTCACTCTTGCTAAGTACTTTATACTTACCTCCTTTGCATTTTGTTTTGTATGCATTGTGGGGTGAGAAGATGGACATGTTGATCTTGAGCTCGATGAGGAGTTTGATGACGTTTGATGACGATGATGCCATGATGATGCTTTCTTTTTACTTTTCTATTAAGTGTTGCATTAGAATTGTTGTACTTTTATGTCATGTTTGTTGGACAAGTGTTGTAACTTTCTTATAGACATCGTACGCTGTAAGTTTCTTTTATTTCGTTGTTGTAAAATAAACACTTCTATCTTTAGTATGTTGTAATATATTCTTAGTTACTTTTACGGTGTTTCTTGAGTTTTTAAACTTAGTTTCTTAAACTCAATCTGACGTAATAGAGGTTTACGTATAATATTGAATTTATTTAATATTATACGTCTTGAAAGCGCATTCGTTTACGGATAATAAGCTCGGTATCAGGAGGCGGGCGTTCTACGCGAGTGGAACGTAGTATTTATTTTAAGTTTTTTTTTTTTTTTTTTCAATTCAATAATGATATTCTTTCACCTATTAAAATGTGTAAAAAAAAAAAAAATGTGTAAAACAGTCAAAGGTTAATGAGTTACGTCGAAGAAAAAGCACGAGCATCCATTTTTCCCCTGGGATGACGTCATTGATTACATAAGCGTTCGCTAAAGAAAATATAAATAAAACTAGTAGCCTCCAAACAAGGAATTTTTTACATTTCTCCGTTCTGTGAGTAAACATTATTGACATTCAAAGATGCATGTTTCACTGTTTTTAAGTGTTTTAATATGTTGTCTCCACGGTACATCTATTCGGGCACGACACCTTATGTAAATTTCGACTTTATCCGAATTGAAAATCAAATTTCGACATCTATAAAGTCAAAATTTACATGAGGTGTGATGCTTGGTTAGATCGACCGTAGTACAATTAATAATGTCTTTTATTATTTACACTATAAAATACTCGGTGTTTTAAGGTGTAAATTATGTATGTGCATAAAACGGAATGCAGTGGAAACATAACATTTCTAAACTCTTATATAAAGGAGGAATACACATATTCTTTTCAGAGACAATATATATATATATGCTATAGTAAGTCATGGCGGATCAATCACCATTACCCAACAACAACAGCAATGCAGAAACAAGGTACAAAAGCACACAAATATTTGTTGTTGTCTGTTTATACACGTGTCTGTTACAACGATGAGTACAACCGAATTTGTTATATCTACCATTGTATATATATATATATATATATATATATATATATATATATATATATATGCAGTGGTTGTCTGTTTATACATGTGACACATGTTACGACGTTTCGTGATCTACTGTTGTAGGTATGCGGTGGTGACAGGAGCAAATAAAGGGATTGGGTTTGAGATTTGTAAGCAGTTAGCTGCTAATGGTATCATTGTTGTTTTAACTGCTAGAGATGAAAAGAGAGGGATTGAGGCACTGAAAAAGCTTAAAAAAGACAATGGATATTCTGATGAGAAAGTGTTGTTTCATAAGCTTGATATTACTGATTCATCTAGTGTTGCTTCTCTTGCCCAATTCATCAATTCTAAATTTGGAAAGCTTGATATCTTGGTATATATACTTTTTTCATAACTTTATACCGTCATAATCCTCTCCGGTAAACACCATCCAATGATTCCTACAGTGTAGTGAAAAACGACGTACTATCATAATTTTATTCAGCACCCTTGGTACCGTTAAAAAAATATGACGGTATCGTACGTTTTGTTTCAGGTCAATAATGCAGGGATTGGTGGAGTCCATGTAGATCTCGATGCAGCTTCGGAGTCAACTGCTGTGAGTATCTTTTCTGTCTATACAAATGGATCATTAACTAATGTGTGGCAGCGGTAGGGGTGGGGGTGTTCTTGTAAAGGTGGTAAGGTATGAGTTAGGTAGGACGGTGGGGTGTGGGTAAGGTGGTAGAGGGTAGGGGTTAGGTAAGGGTAAATGATGAAGGTGGGTGGTGTAGAGGTATGATTTATGGTGTGGTGGTGGTAAGGACCAGGGTAAGGATGGGATAAAGGTACGTGAAAGGGAGGGGAAGCATGGTCTTGTTAGATGAAGTAGGTGGTAAGGGTATGGGTAAGGGTGCGGTAAAGGCACGTAAAAAGGCACGAAAGTATGATGTGGTCAGGTGAGGTAGAAAGACACTGTTGTGTTTCGTAAATTTTTGACTCATCTTTTTAAAATAAATTTCATTAATTTTTATTATCTTACGAACATACTCAAACACTGAATCATTAATACATGTGGCATCTTCAAATAAGATGGTTAATTGCTTTTCTATATTTGTACTCATAGGGTACAAGTAACCATTTTGCTTATTGATTTTTTGATAAATACAGCCCGGAGAACTGCCAAATTTCTTGATACATTCAACTCAGGATCTTGAGTCTGCCACGGAATGCATAAAGATAAATTACTATGGCGCGAAAAGAATGATTGAGACCTTCGTTCCTCTTTTACAAAAATCTAAATCGCCAAGAATAGTGTATCTTTCCTCTGTTTTGGGGCAACTGACGGTATGTATGAATGGATGTCTCTCTATGTGTGGCATGGAATGGATCTTAATGAACTTTTGGTTCATTTTATTTCACGTTTATTTTTATTTGTATTGTAATATTCTATCTATATTGGAAAACCGGAAGTAACATTACACGGAGTGAATTTGATAATTTGATAATTTGAGTTAATGGCGTGTTTATTAAGTCAAATAAAATGGCGTGTTTATTAGTTAGTTAGGAAAATTCATCAATTCGACTGGCGATGATCACACAAATTGTGTTCAGGATCACTCCCCTATGTGAGAGTTATGAGGTGTTAAAGGTGGTACCGGAGCCGACTATCGGGAATTATGAATCACATTATGAGAAACCGTGAGACCACATCTAAAATCTTTTGGTAGGATCCCAGCAAGAAAGCCATTCTTTAAGGGTGTGGAGAGTGCAAAATAACATTAGAGTGATATAATGTTGATAATATTGAATATGGTAACTCGAAAGATGTTGAATTAATATGGTAACCTGGAAAGACCGATTAGAATAGACCTGAGTAGTTATTAGATTCATTATATATCAAGTTGCGGCGTTAGACCTGAGTTATGGGGCGTTACATTTATCTTTAGTTTTTAATCTTGACACTTTTATCCTTTGTTATCATTTTTTAATACATTAATCATGAAACAAAAAAGAATCGAAAGTGTCTTTACCCTTTTTACTCGGTTGTTTCCTCATTTCAGCATGTACCTGATGGAAAGACCAAAGAAGTACTAGCCAATGCAGACACTCTGGCAGAGGAGAAAATTGATGCAGTGATTGATGGATTTTTAAAAGACGTCAAAGATGATTCGCTGATAGCAAAAGGGTGGTCCTCCTGGTCAGCATACACAATCTCAAAAGCCGCCATGAATGCTTATACAAGAATTGTGGCAAAGAAATATCCAAATATCAAGGTTAACGCTGTTTGTCCTGGCTATGTAAAAACAGATATCAACTACAACACTGGTGTACTGACGGTGGAAGAAGGCGCCACTGGTCCGGTGAAGCTGGCTCTGTTGCCTGATGATGGTCCTTCTGGGTTGTTCTTTTCTCATGGTGAAGTCTCAGAATTTTGAAGGATCAATTTTGTTTTATGGCATGCGTTTAAAGTGTGGGTTGTTCTTTTCTCATGGTGAAGTTTGAGAATTTTGAAGGATCGGTTTTGTTTTATGACATGCATTTAAAGTGTATTATGTTCAATAGCTAGCCATCCAAACTACGCTTCTTCTTCTTCTTCTTTTTTTTTTTTTTTTTTTTTTAAATAACAAACTACACTTCTTTTAATTATCTTATATTATGACAATAAATACTGACGATCATTTTTACGGCAGTGATGTAATCTTATTATAATAATAAATGTTGATGATCATTTTCATCATAATATATCAACGTAACGTCTCGTACTAATTCATTTTTAGATAAATAGGTTGCTCGTTACTTGTACCGAAAGTTTTTTTTATTTTTTTATTTTAAACAACGAAAGCTTTTCTCAGATGAATAATTTATAAATACCTCTGGATCATAATTTTTCTCGTGGATGGAGTGTGTAACATTTGTATGTTTTGTGTCACTTTCAATCTTTGGACACTTATTTCAGTCTTTGTATTACTCCGTCTCATAATATAAGATATAGATTTTTGTCCAGTAGGATAAAATTATCAAAAAAATCAGGATAGAAGGAAACTGTAATTTAATAAATACAAAAATAAATTATGAAATAGAAAATATGAAAATGAAGTGTGGAATAAAGTAAATATAAAAAGCTTCTTGTGAAGCGTAAAATGAACATTAACTTGCGTGAAATAATGATTTTAAAGTAATAATTGTGATTTTGTCTTTATAATCATCAAAAATATTCTTTTGTCATTAGCATTTATTTATTAATTTTTATATCGTCGTTCCTTCCCTATAAGATAAATGATGTATTTATTACAATTGTTTACTCTAATTTAATATCAATACAATAATTATTCATTAATTTACAACTATATCATTAATTTTTAATTTGTGTCATTCAATTAACTAATAAATCCACTCAAAAAAAATTAAACTAAAAAAATTATCATTCAAATTAATGATATTATATTATGGAGAGAGTAAAACAGCCGCACAAAATAAAAAGAGAGATATTATACTATGGAGAGAGCACAAGTGTACAACAATCAAAGTTAAGCGGGTCCAGAGAGATGTGGGAAAATTTTCTAGAACCTGCTTGTAGAGGAGGCTTCTTCGCTGTTGAGTCACCAAAGGGCTGGATTACGTTCTCGCTCAAATCTGTTGGACTTTCACGGAGACTCCCAAATGCAAAATACATTTGGAGGTAGATTGTCAATGACATTTGGATTTGGCGGAACAAGCGAGTGACTTTCACGGAGACTCCTAAGTGCAAATACATTTGGAGGTAGATTGTCAACGACATTTGGATTTGGCGGAACAAGCAAGTATTTGGGGAAGAGAACTGCCACCCCCGCCTCATATCTTCATCAGTTAAATGGTGGAAAAAGCTCGAAATATTAGACTCTAGCCTAGGGACTAGACGATCTGTATTTATCTTTCATTTTTTGAATTCTTTATAAATACTTGACATCCTGATGTTTGAAAAAAAAGTCGTTTTCAAAACAAGAAAAAAAAAAGAAGAGAGTTTAGTGAGTCCCATGCCCAATAAGTCAAAGAAAGCCTATTTTGTTTTCTGTGATGACGTCATTGCTTACATAAGCGTTTTGCTAAAGAATAAAACTATTAGTCTCCAAAGTCCTTTAAAAAAAAAAAAAAAGTAGTCTCCAAAGTCCAAACTATGAACTTTTTACGTGTCTCAGTAAACCTTATTGAGGTCCTAGAAAAAGGGTTAAACCCTAATCAAAACGGCTCCACTCTCCGGTCCTCGAGAATTAGTGGAGAAATTAAATCGAGATAAAGCGCAGACTTTAGAAGTCGTGATCGTTATTATTCCAAAAGACTGAAAGAATTCCTCCATTTACGGGATTGAAATTCTCCACACTCCAGCCTTCAGATCAAATTCAAATTTGTTATTCTACCACACCTCAAGCTTTACCACTAAATTACCTCACGAGGACGACCTTATTGACGCTCTAAAACGCATGTTATACTGTGTTTCTCGGTCTTTTTAGTTTTTACACTATAAAACACTCGTGTTATAAGGTGTAAATTATGCGTGTGCATAAAACAAAGAAACCGTGGAAACATTACCTTTTAGAAACTCTTATATAAATGAGGAATACACATATTCTATTAAGTCATGGCAGATCAATCACGATTACCCAACAACAGCAATGCAGAAACAAGGTACAAAAACACACAAATATATTCATTAATAGTTGTTTGTTTATACAGGTGACACACACACGTATATATGTTATGACATTTCACGTGATCTACTTACTGTTGCAGGTATGCGGTGGTGACAGGAGCAAATAAAGGGATTGGATTTGAGATTTGTAAGCAGTTAGCTGCTATAAATGGTATTGTTGTTGTATTAACTGCTAGAGATGAAAAGAGAGGGATTGATGCACTTGAAAAACTTAAAAAAGACTATGGATTTTCTGATGAGAAAGTGTGGTTTCATAAGCTTGATGTTGCTGATTCATCTAGTGTTTCTTCTCTTGCCCAATTCATCAATTCTCAATTTGGAAAGCTTGATATCTTGGTACTACTTTCTTCATAACTTTATATGTAAACTGTGTATATATGATTAGTAACACTGGTTACTGAATTTAGTATGACTTAAATAATGTTGTTAAACTTGAGTTTGAAGCGTTATAGATGGTAATGGAGCCGACTAACACTAATAGCAACTCCAAGGGAGAGGGATTTCTACACCAAATCAGCAACTTGATAGAAAATGAGACTCCAATGAACATGTTTTTCTCCCATCAAATTGGTGAGATGTTGAAAATCACCACCAAATTTGCCGGAGGAATTGGAGCACCAACAAATCCTGTTCATATTTTTTTTTTCCCTTTTACTTTTTCTTTTGTGAATAAGAAGACAATTTTAAGATGGAATATTCCAAGAATATTCTTTTTTGTGTAGAACCATTGGAGTTGATGAATGAAATTTGGTGTAAAAGTTACACCAAATTGATGAGTTGGTGTAAAATTTGCTGGGAGCCCTTGGACTTGCTAAAATGATGATGGTTACATTTGAAATCCTCTAATAGAGTCCTGACGAGGACGTCCCTTCCCGAGTCTTGTTGTGACACGAGTTTTGTTGTTATTTTGTATTAGGTCAACAATGCAGGAATTGGCGGAATCCATGTAGGTGTTGATGTCGTTGCGTCGAAAGCTTCAGAATCAGCTAGTGTGAGTATTTTATGTTACATTATATATGTAATAAATATGTCTATATAATGTAATGAAACGACCATTTTCATTATTCAACAGTCTGAAGAAGTGTTAAACCTTTGGGAAAATACAATCCAAGATTACGAGTCCGCCATTGAAGGCATACAGATAAACTACTATGGCGCGAAAAGAATGATCGAGGCATTCATTCCACTTCTGCAAAAATCTAAATCGCCAAGAATTGTGAATGTTTCCACTAGATGGGGACAATTGAAGGTATGAATATTCAAATGATCTACTTAACATATTCATTATTTTACTGATTCAAATATCATGTTTTATTTTGGTTCTTTTTTATATTTAAAATTTGTGGTTTGGATTGTTTTCAAAGTCAAATCACTCCAAATAAAGAGAGTACGTAAAAATCACCTTGAGGTGTGACATTTCTAATTAAATATTGTTGTCTATTGCAGCGTGTACCTAATGGAAGGATCAAAGAAATACTAGCCGATGATGCAAATAACTTAACCGAGGAGAAAATTGATGAAGTGATTAATGAGTTTCTAAAAGACGTCAAAGAGGAAACCCTTAAAGCCAAAGGGTGGACATCCTCCTTGCCGGCATACACAATCTCGAAAGCCGCCATGAATGCTTATACAAGGATTGTGGCAAAAAATTACCCAAATATCAAGGTTAACGCTGTTGGTCCTGGTTTTGTAAAAACAGATTTAAACTACAACACCGGAAATGTAACAGTAGAAGAAGGTGCCGTTGGCCCTGTGAAACTGGCTCTGTTGCCTGACGATGGTCCTTCTGGGTTGTTCTTTTATCGTGGTGAAGTCTTGGATTTTTGAAAGATCAAATTTCCTTGTATGGCATGCATTTGAGGTGTATTATGTTCATTAGTCATGCATACTACACTTCTTTTTACGGTGGTTGATAACTACCATAAAATTTGTCAATCTTAATAATCCTGTTACGATCATAAATAATGCTTTAGAAATGTAAATGCAATAGATAAAAAGCAATTTTTATTTCTAACAACTACGATAATTAAATAGGAACAAAAAAAGTAACTATTACTATGAAATGATTAGAAAGTCCTTAGATATAATTAATGTATCCTTTTTTATATCTACTACTATAATAAATAAGGGCCGGAAAACTTGTCCAATGAATTAATATTGAACAATTAAGGAATCATACTCTCTAGTCTAATACAACTCCCCCCTCGAAAAATTAGAAAACAATTTCCTTATTTCATGTATTAGTTATCTTATAAATTAGAGAGAATGAGCCAAAAGTCCACTTTTCAATACAAAATGAATAAACATGACACACTCCTTTTTTTAGTTGCAAACAGGGCAAAAAAAATTCAGACGGACAAAAATACCCTTACTACACAAATTAGACCCGCGCATCCCAGCTCCCAGCAAATTTTTTTTTTTCAAACAACCATAACTTTTGATTTAGAACTCCGATAATCAAAAATTTTCACCAAAATTCATATTTTTTTCCCTCACCATTTTGAAATCTCATACGATACCCTTCCGACGTAAATTTTGAAAGACGAAAAAATACTTGCATTAATCGGAGCGTTTTTCTTATAAACGACCGTAACTTTTGATTTAGAACACCGATCATCAAAATTCTTTCACCAAAGTTCATATTTTTTTTCTCTTCATTTTGAGATCTCATATGATACCCTTTCGACATAGTTTTTGAAATCCGAATAATCACAGTGTTTACACTAACACAATAACATTATCAGTATCACAGTAACACTATCACAACAACAGTATCACAGTAACACATTTTATTAACAAACACAATGACACCATTACCATTACCATTTGCATTAATAGTATACGATTAGCCAAAAATCATGGACTCAGCTAGCTTTACAACAACACCGACATCCTATATTTCGTTATGGATTAAAACAGAAACAAACCGTAATCTAAAAATCATTTGGACAGTAATGTAATCACATTAACGCCCAAAAAACTTGTGTATTTTGAAATAACACATTCAATCACAATGGAAAAAAATTACACCATATATGGTAAACAACTTTAACATCAACATATATGATAATTAAGTTACATCAAGGAAAGGATTATCTAAGCACCTAAAAATCTCGACAATGTCGATTGCTACCATCATATTCTTCTCTCCAACTCTACACCAAATGGTTTAACATTTGCTCAATAAAGTCAACATCTACACCAAATGATTTAACATTTGTACCCTATCTCAATTCACAGATCATTATCCAGGAGCATTAGCCTCTTCTTGGAACATTAGCTCGTAGATCTCCTTCTTCGGTTTCATTGTGTCGACCTCAGCACCATAACACAATACTTGATGAATGATATCCTGATAGCGGTATTAGTATCACGATGATCGCGATCTCTACGATGGGGAACATCTTTGCCCATTCTTATATATCAGCTGGCTAGGAACTATGCAAAAGTCCATTGAACTTGTTGCCTTTCTTCATAAACTCAAACAATGGAGCTGCATTTTCTCCATTTACTTCAATTGCTTCCACATTGAACTGCATTTTGTATTAAAACGGAGAGAAGGAGCCTACAATATAGTAACACAATAGTATCAATATCAGTATCACAATATCAGTATCAGTATGGTTGTTCGCAGAGTAGCGAACAACCATACATCTATTATTAGCTACACTAATTCAGCTAACTCAAAATAAATAAATAAATCCAGAGTCAAACCACGAATCCCAGATGCAAAATGATCATATTATGTCTTAATCTCACTTCAAAAGAAGCCCTTGATCATCTTTAAGAATGGCTCCAAACAACCATAATGTTCAGCCCATAAAGCTGTCAAAAGAGGGCTGATAAATCTGCTCCAATTTAGCTCATCTTGTGGTGAGTTCTTGATCATTTAAGTTCCCTTATACAAGCTCCAAGAACTCCCTTATATACCCTTCATATCATGCTTGAATTTCCCTTGAAAAGCAGCCATCAAACTATTCTTAAAAAAAACTCCAAAATAGTAATATCCGTTCAGCTCCAAAGCTGTCAAAACAGAGCTGAAAATTTGTTCCATTGTCATCAAATATGCAGCCTGTTTAACCTCATTTTTAGCTCAGTTCAAGGAAGTATTTCATCTCCATTTACTCCAAGTTTTAAGCTCAAAATGCAACCTAAATTACTTGCTCAAAACCTGCTCTAATGCAAGAAGTAAAATAAATTTCACTCATTTGATGCCCTTGGAATTAAAATTCCATTGCAAAAATTAATAACCCAAATTCAATTTTACATATCATACTGATACATGGAATTTCGAACCATTCATACCACTAATATAAAATGAGATTTGGAACAGACAATATTGCAAACGCGTGATTAGCATATTTTTTTATAAGCGAACAATGTGTTATTCTCAAAACATGAAGCTGCCACAGTGAGTTTTTACAAAAAGCATACACCAAACAAGTTAAAGGAAACCTCGACTAGAAATGGAAAGTGAGGCAGAGGAAGAGGAGAGGTGTCGTGCACTCGTGCAAGGCGTTGCATCACTTTCACAGGCTGCCTTCGACAGGGCCGGCCCAACCAAACCCGAGGCTTAAGGCGAATCGGTACGGTGTGCCTTTGCAGTTAAATTTTTTTTTTTCCTCTTAAACACATACTTACAAAATATATCAACATTGTATTTATAACATCCGTAAATACAAAATTCGAGTTCATTAATAGCCTCGAAACATACCTAGAAGTAATAATTCAAATTCATATCATCATATGCATAAACAAAAGTACAAAACATACTTGATACTTGTTGGAGAAAATGTGGAATTGAATTAAAAATGAATTAAAAATGATTTTATAATCATTTTATTGATGACTTTGTAGCGTATTTGGATATATTCTTGTATAGAATATATGTAATGTTTTATTAATTCTGAAAACTACATTGAGTCGTAGATGAATTCGAGATTTGGAATCATTCAATTCGGATAACGAGTGAATGAGAAAATTAACGCTTAAAGTCGGTTTGTTGGAAAATTGATGATATGTCATATTCGCCTATTGAGGCTTAAGTGTGTTATGAAAAGGAAAAATGGGAAGAAACTTTTCTCCCACATTGGTTGGAAGAAGGAAAAGAAGCAATATTTATATGATATTGTTTTAGTGTAGTTGGAATAAAAAACCAACATTATACACCGTTCTCTCACGGCGCGCGAGGGGGTGCAAATCCAATCAGATTTACCCTTGGGCTTGTGCATACTGCGTACCACGAATGCGGCTCAATTTGAAGGTTTCACGATCGAGTTCGGTTTTGCATTGCAAGCTGTTAATTTTTTTGCAAAGCAGGTAATCGAGCGGAGGCCCACCCTTCCAGGTGGGCTTAAAGGTGGTGCTGGGCGCGCCTTATGGGTGGGCGGTCCTGGCCTTCGATAACTCAATCGCAACGACGGTACATTAGGCGAGGCATGGAATAGGTTTTTTCACGTACAGGTTCTGTTTTTTCCATCTTCTCGTCGGTGTTTGAACTACCGTTCTCCTGAACACTGCCATTGAATGGGACATGATGCTCATTAGGGGTATTTTAGTCCGAGTAAAATTATTTTGTCCTTATTGCAACTAAAAAAAAGAATATGGATTATAGTTTAATTAAGAGAGGAAATGTGGATTTTTACCTAATTTTTCCTATAAATTATCTTTGACGGTAAATATTAAATACAAAAACAATTTTTTCACTCAATAATTATTTTGCATATTTTCTTTAAAATATAACAACAACTAGCAATCAACCCGTGCATAATGCACGGGGCAAATGAATCTTTTAAGAAGAAAATATTGAGTGCATTGAAACTTCTTTTTTTTTTTTTATTTAAAAAAGGTGAGAATCTATCAAGAAATTTCGTCTGGACACGAATCACTTCTAAAATAAATTTTATAATTTTGAATAAAATTCGTGCATATCCGTACTATGCACGGGAAATTCAAAATGCTTGATTACATGTAAATGCAAAGATTTCATACAACTAAAAACCTTAAAGCTTGATTACATGTAAATGCAAAGATTTCATACAGCCAAAAACCTTAAACTCTGAAGATAAACTTACAAACAAACGTGTATAAAAGGAATACAATAGTTGATTAGTTGAAAGGCTAACGAACACGTTAACTTGAAAAATAAGGGACTCACAAAAACAAACATTTTAAAGAAAAAACATCTACACCATAGAAACTTCATGTATATTCAATACATGGATTATAGTTTAATTAAGAGAGGAAATGTGGATTTTTACCTAATGGGCTTAAGGCTGGTGCCTGGCCTGCCTTATGGGTGGGCCGGTCCTGGCCTTCGATAACTCAATCGCAACCTGACCAGGCTGTTAGACGAGGCATGGAATAGGTTTTTTCACGTACAGGTTCTGTTTTTTCCATCTTCTCGTCGGTGTTTGAACTACCGTTCTCCTGAACACTGCCATTGAATGGGACGTGATGCTCATTAGGGGTATTTTAGTCCGAGTAAAATTATGTTGTCCTTATTGCAACTAAAAAAAAGAATATGGATTATAGTTTAATTAAGAGAGGAAATGTGGATTTTTACCTAATTTTTCCTATAAATTATCTTTGACGATAAATATTAAATACAAAAACAATTTTTTCACTCAATAATTATTTTGCATATTTTCTTTAAAATATAACAACAACTAGCAATCAACCCGTGCATAATGCACGGGGCAAATGAATCTTTTAAGAAGAAAATATTGAGTGCATTGAAACTTCTTTTTTTTTTGTTTTATTTAAAAAAGGTGAGAATCTATCAAGAAATTTCGTCTGGACACGAATCACTTCTAAAATAAATTTTATAATTTTGAATAAAATTCGTGCATATCCGTACTATGCACGGGAAATTCAAAATGCTTGATTACATGTAAATGCAAAGATTTCATACAACTAAAAACCTTAAAGCTTGATTACATGTAAATGCAAAGATTTCATACAGCCAAAAACCTTAAACTCTGAAGATAAACTTACAAACAAACGTGTATAAAAGGAATACAATAGTTGATTAGTTGAAAGGCTAACGAACACTTTAACTTGAAAAATAAGGGACTCACAAAAACAAACATTTTAAAGAAAAAACATCTACACCATAGAAACTTCATGTATATTCATAATCACTTCACACATTCCTTTACATCTTCTGCTCTCGCCTTCTTGGAGACAATTAGTTGGGTAGGACTCTCGGCATTATCATCACCAAGGAGATCAAATGGATTCATTGTTGCCACCTAAAATATGTAAAGCCCCAACGTTCATTAAGTCATCGAAATATTGTAAAGAAAAAGAAAAGAAAAAAACCACACACACCATCGGTGACAATGAAATTAAAGAAAGTGTTAGGAAATGAAATACAAACTTACTGCTGTGTTAAAAATGTTTATCAAATTGAGAGAAATGTTTAGAGGGCCTTTCAGCTATATGTAGTACATGATTTTCTTAAGATAAAATGCAGATAAGGATCATAATATTGAGGGCCTTGAAACTTATTTTTAGGAAAAGAATATTGAGGGCATTGAAACTCAAAATTAATTTTCTTTTTAAATAAAAAAGGAGTCTATCAAGAAGCTTTGTGTCCACGGGGGGTGGGGTGTGTTAATGAATAAAAGAATACTACACTAATTAAAAATAAAATGAAAGGAATACAACTATAACCGTGAACAAAACCTACGGAAGTGATCCAAAACAAAAAAAACCATGGAAGTGATATACTTTAGTCTATTCAAAATTAAAAAAGTAGAAAGAAAAAAAAAACAAAAACAAAAAACCTAAGTCTACAAAAGGGGAAAAATAAAAGGATAATTGGTTAGGGCTTACCCCTGAGTAAGAGTCAGACTCTGCAGGCACAACCCGAGCCGAACTCCGGATTAGTCGGACCGGTGGGTTCCGGATACCGGGTGTTTTAAGCAAAAAAATAAATAAAAATAAAAATAAAAATAAAAATAAAAATAAAAGGATAATGATCACTATCATCAAAACAAAGATGCTACCTACTTTCAATAACACTTCGACACACGTAAGCATCGTCAAACATATGCTTAAGCCGGAGTATATATCGAGACGTCTGTATGCTTGATACCACATCTCGCTCTATGATTCTCTCCTTTATGTTGTGAAACAATAGGAATTGAAACAATGGTGCAAGCCTGCAATACCACATAATGGTTAAAGTTTTTCTCAAATAAAAACAAATCCAAAGCTGTCAAGAAGGTGTATTTGATGACACATACTTTAGCCTTATGTTTTGGGATGGAATAAAAGAATTACGCCTCCATTTGACACCATTGAAGAGTAAAATTAAAACCCTGCCTCCACTATAAAACCATCATTCATCCAATGGTGGTAGCTAATCAAGTAACATAATGAGTGCGAGAAAATATTTCTTATACACACCTACTTGGATAACCAAAAATTCGATTGCAAAAAGATTAATGAAATCATTTTAGAATCATAGCATGATAAACAATGCAAACCTGAAAAGTAAAAACACAAACAAACCAGTAACTACAATGCCTACGTAAATCATTAAAATTAAAACAACTCTGTAAATGGGACACAATTAACGTTAGACCTAAAACTCATTGACTCGTCTAACCTCGCTTGGGAATGTAAAGATCTATTACTTTAATTTTCCTCCACATTCTTCATCAATCCATGACTACTGCTATGTAAAATTGAATGGAAATGGCCATAACTGGAAACAAATGATACCAGTGGTTTTTTTCGTTTTGTTTTGAATCAAATACCAGTGGTTTCAAGCCCAAAGTAAGGAAATAATAAGTACACAATTTACAATTCAATAAAACTGTGAAAAAAATTACATATTTTAGTACTACTATGAAGTACGCACTCACCACATTTGTTAGCATCATATAGTTGGATGTTCTCAACACACGTAAAAAGAATGTAGAAGAGTGTGAAAGAATAAAATGGCAGTATCAGTTTCCTCAAACAGAATTAAAGCGAAAATCAATTTGGCTACTTTCCAAATATTGAAATGGAAGTGCTTGACCCACTGTCAAATCTCTAGCACTGCTATGACAACCCCCTGAAAGTGCATAATTTATTTATTAATAAAAAAAAGAACTAAACTTTGTGTTGAAAGTTGAAAGAAAATATTGTTATTGCAGTATTTCATCACCTATTTCCTTTGTGGATTCGGCTACACATGTCAATAAGTACACTCGATGTCATTGCTAGAAAAATCTCGCACTCAACTGAAGGCATACAGTGCAATTCAATCCAATTTCCTGCACACACAAAAGAAGAAAAAAAAACAAAAACAAATGGACATGAATGAATATATACACACAAACCCTAGTAAACCAAAAATAACTGAAGAATAGAAATTGAAGGCACAAAAAGAACAAAACTACACCCGCATCCATTAAATGTATGGAGTTATATATTCAACATAACACTACATAGAATGGAGCTATTTGGAGAAGAAAAAATCACTTACAAAGAAACTAACATTGCCATTAGAGCGCTCAATACCATGCGAAGAACCAAGAGCATGAATTCAGCAAGAATCCTTCCAATTGTAAAAAGGACAATAGAGCAACAGAGGTCTCAATGAAAATATAAAAAATAAAAGAAAACAATGAAGCTAATGATTAATATTGTAAGCAAAATTAGGCTAATGTGATACAGTGTGTAAAACACAACCTTCAATATTTATCCAAGTAATCGTACGACGTACCCAAACTTGCTTATGTAGCCAAGTATAAAAGATGTAAGTTTAGTATGAACATTAATCCAAACCTTAGGTACATTGTTGCCTGCACACTCATTTTTTTCTTTCTTAAATCAGAATACCCCTTTCTCCCCGAGGCTTCAATCGTCGACAATTTCTTCATACCGGCCAGTTGTCTTCATCGTCTATTCCCCATTTTGTAAGTTGCTATAGCCATTGAAATCCCCCAGGTATCTCTGTGGAGAACCCCCAAATCTGAAAATACAGATAAAAAAGAAGAGTATACTTATAGAGGCCTAAAAACGACTTAGGCTTACGATTTGAAACTCCGCAGTAGCGCAATAAATGGGTGAAACAACGCACCTGGAAGACATAGTAAGCAAACCCATATTACCGGCGACAACAAACCCACGAACAATCAACAAATAAATAAATCTATAACGATAAGCAATCATCGTATTTTCGAGAGAAAAAGTCATCAGGAAAACAGACGAATCAGCTGAAACTGAAAAGACCTATTTACCTCATTCACCCAATGGAATAGATTTCACAAAGACATATAGAAAGAAATCTGGAACAATAAGCAATCATCATGAAAACAAACGATAAGAAATCTGGAACGATAAGCAATAATCGTATTTTCAGGAAAAAGAAATCAACAGGAAAACAAACGAATCAATAGAAAGGTTTATCTATTTACTGTATTCACCTTTCACCCGATGGAATTTGTTGGCATTTGAGATTTATAAAGGGTTTTGAGATGATGCTAACGATGAATCTGCAGAGATTTTGATTTTGTGCGGTTAGACATCAAATGATCCGCTGTATTTGTTATTACCCTGATGAACAGACGTGATATCTCAAAAGCATTCAAATGCTATCGGTTAAGATTCTGTTGGGATTGTATTTTGAGTTTGAAGGAGAAGAAGTCCGATCCCTTGGCCCTAAATTATTTCTACGAAGAAAAAAAAACTATGATGAGATCCGGGTGTTTTGAAACCGGTTTTAGGCGGGTCAATAGCGGGTAATCGGGTTAAATTACCCTTTCAAATATATATAGACTAGTAGGAAACCCGTGCGATGCACGGAGGAACGTAAACACTAAAAATAAATAGTAAATAAAAAAGATAATTTGCTCCGAATTTAAAGTCGGTTATTTTTTCCCACAGACACCTACAGGCTACAACATTTCTTTTGTAAAAAATCACGGGGAATGTTATATTTGAAATTGAGTAATAAAAAAAATGACAGAATAAAATATAAATAATACAATGTCCCAAAACTCATACAATAATGAGAATGAAAAGCAAATGATTGATAGCATAAAAGAAAACAGACATATACACATACAAAGCGTGATCCATCGACTGTAAAAAAAATCAATTATTTAAATCTTTAAGATACCGTGGGAGCGCCATAGGGAAAGCAAGTACAACATTACATACAACATTCAGGATACGAAGTGTATCAATTATGGACGCACCACACTGACCATATCTAGCTTTGGTGGGCTTCTTTCAATGTAACCCCGACCTCTTTTCGTGCACCCCTCACCTCATCCATGAGGATGATCCATTGGATTCGTTGCAAGATCATGAACAATGGGCGTCTGCCCAACAACCGGATTTGTCCAGGTTTTCGAAGAAATTGACATCATAAGGTAAAGAAAAATGTTATGCTTGGAAGTGAAATGTAAAGTGAAATGATACATACATTGTGTATCCAGCTTAAATAGAGGAAAACGATCTAGCAATAAGCTTGATTACTAATTTTGAAGTAATCAAACATAACATACACTACAATGAATGGTACAATTGGGGTTTTTGACACGCCTCACAAGCTGTTGGAGTGTAAACGCATTGGAAGTAGCTCCTCAACATTCTCAATAAGCATCTTATAAAAGCGACCTTTCATTCCTCTCTTTGTAAAACCAATAACCCGGTTGCATAACAACTTAAGACATTCACAATTATACATAAATCAAAGAGCGTTTAAAGATAAGAAATTTAACAACCTGAAGATCCATCATGGCCATGTAACGTTGAAGGGGAACCTGATATTGCCGCATATTTGCCATCAATTTCTTGACCTGCATAGCAACGTAAGAATATATGTGGTTAAACGTTGTCCGCGTGAGACAATTTCTAAGGGACTTAATATGGGCAGAAAACCTGAGTATCTTGGCGTTTGACTCAGATAATGGAGAGATGAAGGGCCTAACTGCCATAAATCATCGAGAATGGAAAGAGAGGCGGCGTAGAGACATCAATAGCAAGATTACACAAAAACAAAGCAGAAAAGAGATAGGATTAGAAGGATTTCACCAAAATGACCCCTTTAATTAAGCCTTCCCGTTTCTAATCAAAAGCGTGTGTGTTTGACTCGGATAATGGATAGATGAAGGCATAAGCGCCAGTAAATCAATCGAGAATCGAAGAAAGAATGACGCGTTTTACTGCAAAATGGAAGATCGAATCGAAACGGCAACGGCAATCATTTCATCTTGCAAGGTTTTGCTTCTTTGTAGAAGCTCTTTCATGTAATCATTTGTATCTCCAACTATAGTTGTTCTATCCATCTGCTAAATATCAAATTAAATCACATTTAGTTACAAAAACGGCAAAAAATATGTTGTGTTGGTGGGGTGGGGTGGGGAGGGGGGAGAGGGGTGTCATTACCTTGCTTATCTTTGGTACAACTGATCGAGCATAGAAAAGCGATCATTAAGCCTCTTCCTTCGTCTTCTTTCAAACCATTAGATTCTTTGAATGTTGCCCATTTGATTTATTTGATTGTTGCCCATTTGATTTATTTGATTGGTTCCTTCTATCTGGGAAAAATCCCAAATCAAGTTCCGGAGTTTTAGCGAATTGTAATGACTCCAGCATTCCAGGAATAAACCCATCTGAATTCTGAGCGCAATTTCCAAGCAAACCTGCTACATTGTGATCTTCATCATCCATGGTTGATAAAGGCAGAGTATCATCAAGATTATAGTAGGATGAATCAACAAACAAGTTCCTCTGTAAATGGAAATCCATTGAATCCAGAGCTTAAAGGTTGAAAATCAAGAAAATGAGATCCCATCAAAGAAATTAGCAATAGTAGAATTAAACTATTTTCACATCAACCAAAAAAAAAAATTGAAAGTAAGATAATGGGTCGAAAGAACGACCTTTCAATAAGCGGTGCTATCAGGCTCAACGATTCTTCTAACGATGTCATTTGTTTTTTGTTGCGATTCATCCCATCAAAATTTTCCTTCTTTTGTCCGAAATTCATAGTAAATAAGTAATAACAAATGAAGACAAAACAAAACAATATATATTATCTTCAGATGATTTCAACAATAAGACAAAGGAAATAGTATGAACGTCAATATAGTTCGTTACAATACAGGAATACCAATGTACAAAAAGTCTTTAAGAGTGTAAAATATCAACTAGTATGCCCACCTCCCTCATGTGGGATTCCTTTTCTGCTTCGATATAAATATAGTTCTTGAGATGATCAAGAGAAATAGCTGATTTGATTTGTATCTATTGACCTCTTTCAATGCACTTTTGCATCAGGCACACTGCAACTTCCCTTTCCCGACCAATCTAATAAAACAAATATACATGAGCGCCAAAAGGTTACGCATTAGTGTAATAACTTAAAGATTAACGGCTTGATCATACCTCACATTTGACCATCCATAGTTTTGGATCTCTAACAGATGGCAAGAAAGTTTGTTGCACTAATTCATTTGCCTCGGCATCATTATCATTTGTATTCATCATTTCTCTAGCCGTATCTTTGGGCAATCGTACTCTCAAGATACTCATGATCTACATCTTGATCATCCACAAAATGATACGGCATTGGATTATGAATCTGCCTTTTAACATTTTATTCATCTAGATCAGCCCCGGGCTCCTCGATAAAACCTGATCATCCAAAATACAATTTTAATGAAACTTCAAGGGCCAAAAGAAAAGAAAATACTCCAAAAGGAAAATTTCAACGAAAGAAGTAGATGCCAAGAGATTTCAAATTTGAATAGAACGGATGTCCTTGATTATCTCTATCTGAATAAATAATAGCTACATATTTGCAAAGCATTATATAATATAGTTGGCATAAATCTAATCCATACAAAAATACAGAAAGCATAAAGAGAAAAGATCCATGTCAACTTTAATCTTGGAAAAGTGAGGTGAACAATAACATATAACTCAAACAAAGTAGGGTTGAATCAATGTATATAAGTTTCTTCTTAACAAATAGGCGGCAATTACAACTCTGTGTATTTTCATGAAAGGAAGATCCAAGAGAAAACAATAACCCACAATTATTTTGCTACATTGTGCACTAATGATAATAGAGCAAGTAGATGATCGTTTCAAACATCAAGTCCAGGCACATAGTTAGAAGAACAATGGTTGAAAGCAATGCCACATATAGAAGATAAAGATTTGCTCCGAAGCCACAAAAGACAGTGGCATTTATATTACAGAATTAGTGAAGAATCAATACAACAAATTTCACCCAAATTTATATATTCAATATCGGTATATTTCCACACGAACATACTAAAGGAAATAAACTACAACCTCGATGGTGATACACAGCGTCTACTCATTTGTAATCGCACGACCGCAATTGTTATCCCGTCGACCCCACCCTCGAAAATCAAGCAATTGAATCACATTGTGCATCTTGTATTATTGAATCACACAAAATAAAGCTAAGCAAGTTTCAAAGAATGGTTGCTTAGTGAAAAGGTAGCCTATCAAGAAAGTTTCAAAGCAAAATATTACCTGGAAGAGACATGTCCGAAGATAAGCTAAGAAGCTATTTAGCAAAAAAAAAAGACTTTTGTTCAAGTAGGAAAGTAGTTCAACGAAAATAAATTAAAGCTACTACTTACGAGATAGCATGAATGAGATGAATTGGAACAAATATAAAAAGTAATAACAACTTGAAAACAATCATTCCAAAGTAGTAAATCTTACTCTGTTGGGACATTTGATGGAATCAAATTTGCTTGCCACTTGTCCGAAATCGAAATCCCATATCTGCAGTTTGATAAGTAAAGCTTAATCACTTTGTGAATAAAATGCTATTTCTTGTTTCATTGCTTTCAAAGAGATTCAGAATGGAATTGATGTTTTACAATTGATATTGAAAAAAGGCTTTGAACCTGAAACATACCACCAAATAAAAAGGAAAATTTAAATGGAGGACACCAACCTAGGCAAAAATCTCTTCGGTGCAAATTGCCTACCAATAACAGGAAAATCAAGTTTAACATTTCCATTATTATCTCTCACAACTCTATAAGAAAGTTGCTCCGATTCTGATCCACCTCGGTCATCTTCCTTCCAACAAACCTATTTACGTAAAAGAAAGTGTTCTCGGATTCACCACCGCTTGTCTCTTCCCTA
Organism: Gentiana macrophylla; assembly: GCA_026214975.1. Lineage (NCBI taxonomy): Eukaryota > Viridiplantae > Streptophyta > Magnoliopsida > Gentianales > Gentianaceae > Gentiana > Gentiana macrophylla. The sequence continues at coordinate 5,106,309 of CM047814.1, read as the reverse complement.
TCGTCCCAACTAATCCATCACCGGATTTCAGATAGGCCACCGTAAGCGGCGTCGTATCCATCACTATTATGGGCTTCACTCCTTCCATTGTCTGCGACGACGGTGAGTTCGTTGTACCTAAATCGATTCCCACGGTAATATTGACCGCCCTTTGAAATGTCATATGAAAGCGCAAACAAATGTCGACTTTTGGGCCTTTGAAATCTAATCGCAAACGGATGTCGACTTTTGATGGTCGCTTGAATTGAATAGATGTTTTCCGATGAAAGAAGGGCAGTTGATGATGGTGATTCGAGAATTGGGGTTTCTCTGATTTGTGTAGAATGGAAATCTCATCCTCAAAGCGCAAACGGATGTCGATCGTTGATGGTCGCTTGAATTGGAATAGATGTTTTCCGATGAAAGAAAAGGCGTTGATGATGGTGATTCGAGGTGGGGTTTCTCCGATTTTGTAGAATGGATGTTGGAGGATGGTAATCGTGGGAGTTGTGGGGTGGGAAATCGTGGTATTTTTTTATTTTTTTTCTCCTTGAACCCGGGTTTGGCGGGTCAATTGGCCTAATTGGGTCAATTGACAGTTTTTTGCTCTGAAATATATATATAGATATATAGATTTTTCGACTTAATTATGTCACCTATCATGTAGATAATCAATGAATTCATTCATTTAACCGAAAAATACTTTTCCCATTTAATCGGTACTCCCTCCGCTTTTTTTATTAGTCGTATTTAGTGTGGTCATACAAATTAAGAAAGTAATTAATGTGTCTGAAATATAATATGAAATGACTAGATTGTCCTTCTTTAATATTTTGAATATATTTGTAATCATTAAATACATTATATTGGAAATGTAAATATACATTGATAGTAATACTATTGGAGTTTCAAAATGACCTTTGGTATTTTTGATGCATTGGAAAATGTATTTTTTAATATTTGAAGTGTAAGACTTTGTTTAAATCTTGTACTCCCTCCGTCCTATAATATAAGACTTTTTGATCATTTTACACAGTTTAAGAAAACATCATGAATGAGTTGTTTTTTAATATTTCAATGCAAAATACTGTATTGTTTTTTGGAACTAGCTAATAATATTACATTGTTTAGTGTGAAAGTGAAAACAATGCATTTAATATTGCATTGTTTTGTGAGAATGACTTATATTTTAGGACATTATTAAAAAGCCAAAAAGACTTATATTACGGGACAGATGGAGTAATTAATATGAGGGCGTAACTGAAAAAAAAATGATGTATTGGTAATCTAAAATGACAGATATAAGTGAAAAAAAATAAATTTCTGAAAAGTGACAATTAAAAAAACCAGAACAAGTACATTATTGAGAACAAGTTTCAATGCATCTATTAGGAGCCAAATTGGGCACCCCGGACATATAACCAGAATCCTTGATATATCGAGTGACCAATCAAATTGTTCTGTTAAATCACCAGACTTATTAATCATGGTGTCACATCACCATAAACCTGATAATGAACTCTTCCGGTTATAGAATGTATTACTTTACTATGCACATAGTTACTAAGTGTCCACTGATATAACCATTACCTATGTATAACCCTTCACGTATGATTCGTATATGAAACAAAACACTGTCCGTAAAACATCTTCATAAATCCGCAAATTTTATGGTGGTCCTGGACCAAGCATGACTTGGTGATCCAGGGCCAATAGAAAATTCAGAGAAACACATGGGGCCGAACCGTGTAAAATATAAATGTCATGTTTTTACAAATTTGCCCCTCTTTTATGAAATCCTATTGGATGACCAAGTATAACATGGTGGTCCTGGACCACCATAAAACTACTATCATAAATCTTATCCTCGACTGTCATTAATTAATTCACTAATGATCAATATTTATGATCATGTCATAAATCCGTCCAATTTATCAATTCCAGAAATAATAACTAAGTCCCCTAAAAAAAAGAAATAATAACTAAGGTAACCGTTTCTGTACTTTTGTCACGGATTTTATCTAACAAAACAAACAAGTAATAAAATTTATAAATCCGGTATTCCCCAAGTGTAGGGATCGTAGTACAACGATTAATACCGGAGTCGGTCACAGGGAATCGGGGTATCTAGTTCATTAATTTTCCTAAGATTGATACTATTATTATTAAAACCTAAAACGATAAAATAAACTGGACAGAGGATTGTCAGTCCAAAGCCAGGAAGGATAAAAGCGATAATAAATAAATAAAACTATAAATGAGAAAAAAAACAATAAAAACGATGATCATGGTGATTAAACAATCGAACAAGTAATAATCCACCGTTCCCGCAACCCTTAATTTCTTCTCTAAAGTTATCTTGTGATGATTTAATTAAAGATGTGGTTCACCTCTCAAAGGTATGAGTTTCTACTCTCGTAGATAATTCGCCTATCAATCTCTCATCTCTCGATATATAAGATTGACGCTATCAAAACAAGGTGTAAGATCTCTCAATCTAGCAACCTAGATATTCAACCTATCAACTCTCGTTATGTCAAGGTTAAAAATCTCATCTTTCCTATGGTGATCTAGGGTTTACACCGACTCTCGTCATACGGTAAACATCAATAACAATTCATCTTTCGATATTGATTGCATAGCACATAAGCATAGAAAAGATACAACTTGAATCAAATTCACAAAACAAACTCAATATTGAAAAGAAAGAACCTGATGAAACGGATTTAAATAACTTGAACAAATCGTCTAGCCTCCAAGCATTCAGCACAAAACGGCAGCAAAACGAAATAGAAAACGAAGGAAAAACAAGAAAAATCGCAACTGGCCTCCCCAAAGAAAGTGCAGGGCCGCTAGGGTTTTCTCCTAATGATTGTGTATCAATAGGTCTCAATAATGTATGTTTAGGGTTGAAATATGCGCTGCTATTTATAGAAAAGTAAGTCGGTTTTCAGCATGTCGACCGTGGACGCCCGTCCGGAATTGTGGACGCCCGTCCATTCTTCCGGACTTGCTCAGACGCCCGCCCACTCGGCGCCCAAACTCTCTCAGATCAAAAATATTCACTGGACGCTTGATCCAATATTCGACGCCTTGACCAGTGGACGGGACTTGGACGCTTGATTCATTTGGATCAAAATCGATCTTCTCATCTTTATCTTCAATCGATTTCATCTTTATCTCTTCTCCTCTTCATTAATCCGGTTGTTAGCCTCTTTTAATCCTCTTTTTGGTCGAAATAGTGTATCTACAATACATCAAACACAGTGCAAAATGTAGTATCTTCCAAATCAATATAAAACCATCAATTTTACACATAAATCATACAATTTTGCAACTAACCCATTAAAAACATCACTTGCTCAATATTTCAATATAAAGCTCGATTTCTATGAAAAACATCCAGAAATTGGGGAAATTGACATAAAATATATCCTTATAAAACGTATAAAATCACCCTTAACAACTTTCCGTAGGAAGTGAACATTGTCTTTGTAATTTATATTCTTGACGACCGATCCTTAAATAAAGCAAACATGGACTTGACCATGAAGATGCACAAAGCTAATTTTACCAGCACATTAAACACTACTCATGAAAAGTAATGAGTCAATAATCATATTAAGATTAAATCCAAACTTCTATACCCTATGAAAAGTACTATCTCCGGTCCAAAATATAAGTCATCCTACATTTTTCTACTTATCCCATAATATAAGTCATTCTACATTACCAATGCAACATTTATTTCTCTTTCTCTATCTTAACCTTAATTTATTATGAATTCAACAACTTTTTATTACTTAACAACTATTGCATTAATGATAGTCAAGGGGTATTTTAGACATTAACCTTCAAATTAATGACATTCAACCAATTCCTTAATCTGTGTGAAAACTCCTAGGATGACTTATATTTTAGACCGGAGGTAGTACGAGGTTTTAAATCCACCTGGTACTCCCTCAGTTTTTTTAACTGTCGCTTTTAAGAATTTGAGTTTTTCACTTATATCTGTCATTTTAGATTATCAATACATATATATATATTTTTTCCACTTATACCCTCACATTAGTTACAAAATTTAAACAAAGTCTTACACTTTAAAAATAAAAAAAGTACATTTCCGATGCATCAAAAACAACAAAGGTTATTGACGTAACCAAAACCAAGCCTTAGAAACGGCGTCAAGAAAGGGACAGACCTTTTCTAGGTTAGACGGATCCTAACCGGCAAAGTGTACCGGGTCAAATCAGTAGTGATAAAGTGGTGAGTCGGTGTCGAATCCTCGAGGAAAAAGTGGTAATTCTTTTAAGTGTGGTTAAACACCAAAGAGTCTGCTATTAACTCGATCTAAACCGCAATTTTATAACACAGATTACTACTACTCTAACCAACATAAAATAAATGCGTAATTTAAAAGTTATTCTAATATAATATATATAGATATATAAATATATATAGATGTACATAAATAGTAAAAAATATATATATATATATATATATATATATAAATATATAGATACCAATATATAGTTTATAGACTAGACTAGCCAAAGTATATGTAATCAATTTATTCGATCTTTTCAATTAATAGAATGTGTTCGATCTTCCTTTTATTAGGTCCAATTGAGTAAATGAAACGGTGTACTCTAATGTCAACAATTCCTCCTCACACGGCGTATGAAATTGTCATATGTCAAATTGTCATCATCCAATGTCCACAATCGCCCATGCTAAACTTAGTTAGTCAAAAGCAGTGCAGTACAAATCTACCCCGGATAAAAGAGGTGAGTCCATTTGTCGGATGGCGATGTTATTCAAGAGGCTCCGGTTGTCAAGCGGATTGATTTAATACAAACGGTGTAGTTTCAATTAAAGCGTGATTTTAACATTATTAAGATCTCGAGTACAAAATTAATAAGATTTGTTTTACTAGGACAAATCGCTTCGGTAGGAAATAGGATTCCGTTAATCGACGGCCAATTTTACCCTCCGTTTTTCTATTTTTACTCATATCCCGACTTCTCCGGCCGGGTTCATCGTCGGAGTTATATGTGGTATTCATCATGATTGATTACGTCATTCGAATATGTTATCGTTACGTAGCGAAATAGAAAAAGATTCATTTTAACTCAATTTTAATCAATTTTATTTTAACATCATTCTTTTAACTAAAAGATCGAAATAATATGATTACATAACTTTGGCTAGTTATTAGATTTAGCCTAATAACATTATAAAAACTAAAAGAAGAAAATAACAAACATAAACATAATTATTATAGAAATTACCCGATTACAAGCTCATTGACTCGAGAAATCGTCTTTTTCCAGGTATTCAACGATTTCAGCAACACCGAACCTTCGAGAATTTCCCGAGCATTACTACGATACTACTACTACATTATTTATTTTGGCATAAGGCCTATTTACAAACTAAAGAAAAGAAAAGAAAAAGAGAAAGAGGAGGGAGAGAATATATATAGGATATGGTATATATATATTGGTACACTGGAAATGAAGCCTCTGCATCCCTATTTATAGACTTTCCTCCTTCCCGGACCGGTCCTGAAAACTGGCCGGATCGGTCCGGTAATTATTGAAATCAGTACATGCATGTGCAAGCATGTGCCCCCATGTTACCCTAATCATCACTTAGCATGTGCAAGCAAGTGATCATCATTACTCAGCATGTGCAAGCATGTGATTTGTTAGGGGAAGTAATGATGATTCCCCTGTGATCAGTTATCAAAGTAATGATTACTTCCATAATTATATAAAATTATATAATTATATTATTATCTTGTAAAATTCATAACTTGCATTCCCGAACTCCAAATGACATGATTCAAGATCTGTTGAAAAGCTCTTCAAATGATCTACAACTTCCATCAAGACCACTTCTTCAGAAAACGCATTCTCGATTTCCACTAATTGACCACTTGACCTTTTATATCAGTGACGCTTTATAACTCCCTTTCAACAACTTGAATTGACTTCAAAAAGTGTCTGTACTCGGGATTTTCAGTTTATCTTAGGATTCTGCAATGAAATAAACACAAAATACCCGTGTAAAATAGACACAACACTCCGGTCACTAAAAACCGGTAAAAAACTACAACTTTTTACTATAAATACTAACTTTTACTACTAACTATACTAAACTATAAAGATTAATATTTTATACTAATTATATCATAATTTCATATATTTTATATAGAATTTGTCGATAAAACATAATAAAATCACGTATATTTAATCATATAAAAATAATACATCAAATTACTCCCCACTTAGCTTTTGATCGTCCTCGAGCAAAAATAAGCGGTAATATATAAATAACAGATAATATAATTGATCAGATTAAAATTTCAAAAGTAATATATATCATCAATATTACAAACATATAAGTTATAACTTTTATAGAAATTTAATAAGAGAGAAAGTTTATATAACTTAAATAAATTAAGTATCAAATGTTAATCAGATGGAAACATGCATGCAATAATTCATAAATATAAATAAAATATTAGAATTACTTTCTATCTTGATTATTACGAATTTCCGGAATCATTAACTAAGTCAGATAGAAGACACAATGGCTTATAATATATTAGGATAGGACATCGGTTAATCGAAAAGATAGAAAAAGAAATCAAAAAGAGAAAGAGGCAAGTAAATGCATTTCACGTCTTCACATTCTTGATCAAAAACAGTTCCGATTAGTAACATCCTTTTATTCCAACTATTTTTCGATTTTCTTTTTTTTTTTTTTTAATATTAAGAACTAAAGCGTGAGTGTGTGTAGAAAATAATCAAATTTTACAAGCATTGCTTCATCAAGATTGATCGGAGTACTACTCTTTCGATCTAAAATTACGAGTCGGTTTCCTTAAACCCGTAATCATTCTTGAGATCTATTGATTCGACTTTTCTTTAAATATAATTTTTTATGCCTTCATCCCAAGAATAGGACATTTCGAGATAATACCTAATTTGGACTACTATCATTAGGCAAATCGGGAGCTTTATACCTCATAGTGATATGGGACGTTTCTAGATAACCCCTACTACACTCAAATCATTGGTAGCTACTACCGATATATTTTATTTTTATATTGTCGATCAAAGAGATAGAAGATACACGATATTTGATTAATTACGTGTAAAAATGGTGCTTTGTTCTAATATAAAATTTTCATATGATACTAACATATTCGAACTCATTCCAATCTCAAAGATATACCATTTTTCTCTCAACTCTTAACTCTTTTTGTCATCATCTCTCTCTCATAAGTGCGTACAAACTCGAAGGATGTCAAAGAAATGTAGACCAAAACAAGCTAAGGGTCGGAAATTTATAGTTAATCAAAATGGCTAAATTAAGTGAGGTCTTGATCACTCTTAAAAGTCGAGGTGGGGTCAAAATTGGAATTTTTATTTAGGTAGAGGCTTATTTGGCTATAGTTATATTTTGTATACAAGAAAAATCATCATTCCTAATTTTGATTCCAAATTCATAATTTCTCTTGAAAAGAAATTTATCTAAAAATTTATTTATAAATATAAAAATTACTTGAATAATTCCATAAAAGAAATATTTGACAAAAATTATTTAGTTATACATACTTAAAATCTTAAAAATCTTATAAAAGATATAAAACATATTCATAATATATCTAATATATTTTACTAAATCAAAAATTAATCTTCTCAAATTATATCATTTTTATTCATATACTAACTAACTTAAATCATTCAAGAAAAATTAAAACTAAGAAATAAGTAATTAAAGTATTAATTTATATGAAAAAGGTTATATTTTATAAATATTTTTTAATTTTTTTCGAAAATTTTAATGAAATTTTCAAACCTAACTCTACTCCCCACTTACGAAGTGGCATCGTCCCGATGTTCAATGAGTATGAACAAGTAGGTTCGAAAATTAAATTAAAATTATAGATGATCGTTATAAATATCGATAACACGCGTATATTAAAAACAAACAACATATATATTAAACAAATAGAAACTATTACACACTAAAAAATTCAAAATAAAACAAACTTACTAACTAACTTACTAACCTTAATCAACTTACTAACTTATTAAAACAAACCAACCTTAAACTAAATTAAATAAAACCACTAACAACTATCTCAAATAGTTGGCGAACAACCCGGATTCTCCACGGTAGCAATCTCTCACGATAATCAAGAGACGGATATATCTAAATGGAAGCAATTTCGAGGACTTCATTCAAATGAATACATAACCTTGAAATTAACCAAGCAAAAGGCATCGGCCTTCCATTATTATACCGTTCCTTTGCAAAGTTTATCGCCGTCTTAAAAATCAAAATCCCCAGGTACCACATGAGCTCCGCTTATCAACGCAAACAACAAAAGTATCTCACTATCACTAACCACGCAAAGTCACTAGTCGGATAGACTCGTGAGTTAATGAAGTGTTTCCATGCTCTCGGATGAAAGCGGTAGAGCGGAAGTGGTAGAGTCGTAATTTTGATCGAACTCGAAACAAATACGTAAAAGCTTCCGTGACATAGTTGACAACGTTAAAGGAGTTCCCTAACGTCCATTGATATTCAAAATGAAGATTATGGATTTGATTGAAAATCGGTATTTCGTAAATATGATTGATAATATGAGGTGAAAAGTGAATAAGTGTACCACGGACGGATACAAGTTGTGATGGATCGACAGTACTCACAGTAGAGAGAGCGGAATAAAATTCCCTAACGATAGAAACATTAATCCTACCTCTTGGATTCCTTACAAACTTTCTCCAACCTCTATTCTGAATTAAATCCTTCCCTGACTGATCAATTTTTTCATAGTTGATACCCTTCTCAACTAAAATTGGAGAATTTGCAAACCTCGCATTCACCAACAAATTAACATTTGAAGCGCTAGACTCCGGGACAAAAACATCTAATGCCTCCGGATCGTATGAATTGACTGACGGTGATGACCGGTTTGACATTTTAGTTGAAACAGATGAAAATAATTAAACAGATAGAAAGGTGAAAGTAACTGAGTGAATTTGCAATTTTTCACTCTCAGCTTTCTTTCCTTAAATGGATAAAATTGAGAGTATACGTGGCTGCATATTAACACTTTCAGCATGACTAAGCAAAATGAACTCCCGGATCGGTCCTGAAAACTGACCGGACCGGTCCGGCTTTAAGATATTTTTACCGTGTACAGGTTGTAAAGTTCAAGTTTGCTTGTTTATCTTTAATAGGCTCATGGCTATTAGAGTTTAAATAAGTTACTAAAGATTATCTAACTGATACGGATAACCGATACACGAATTATATTTTAAAAACGACATATGAAAATATTTTTTGTTCTTAGATTTTTTATGAAATATTTAAATACTATTAAAAATGATTAAATTTACTACTACGACATAAAACGATTATGATAACGAAAAACTATTAAATTAGCAAACTTAGTATTTAAAATGCGGAAAATAAAATAAACAGACAGAAAATGTTTAAAACTAACAAAGTTGTACGAAATCAAATAATGTCAACATCATCATCCTCAGCTGGATAAACTGGATCATTCAAACTTGGAACCGATGACGTAACTGGCTGTGGAAACGTAGTCGTGGTCCGGGTGAATCGCCGAGACCTAACGAACTCATACTTGACGTCATCCTTGCAAAATCCGAAAATCCTCCCCAGCTAGATGTAATAAAGACACCCTGAGAACCTGTATAAAAGACACCCTGACCACTAGACTGGCTTCCAAAAGGATTTGGCATATGATGAAAGCTCGAGATGGTGGAATAAAGCTATCCATTACGGTAAAGTATATGGGTCGATTGATGAGGCGGATAGGCGGTTTTATCGAAAGAAGGATCAAGATGCATCTGCTCATGTCTCAACATCCCTCTACGTAAATCATCACTCCACTGCCTACTCTGCTCAGCAAACAAAGCCATATTAGCCTGTCCTCGGGCTACATCTGACACTAAAGATTGAAACATATCGTATGTAATGGTGCTTGGAAAAGAAGACTGCTGCTGCTCAGAAAAAGATGAAAATGCTGAAACTGGTGGAACTGGTGGAGGTGCACTACGTCTAACTATCGAGTCTATCGAACCCTCTGGAGACCTCCTCAGACTAGGGCCTATCAGGGACTCATCTACCATAGTTAACTTATCGTTAGATAGGAAAGGAACTCCTGATCTACGACATAAATCCGAAATAAAGCCAGGAAAGTACATGTGACTCCCTGCCTTGGCAGTAACAATAAACTCGAAAACCCTTCTATACATGATTTTCCCCACATCCACCTTAATATCATGAATCATCGCCCAAGTAATGCATAAATCTTCTTTACCAAAGGCGGTGTGTTTGGTAGTGGGATAGAGTATGGCTCAAAAATCTTTTGATTGCCCTCGGATCTCTAAAACACTTCCTATAATTAAATCATTTGTCCACCCACTCTGCCTTTGTAGCATCAAATTCCATCCGAGCTCTCAGAGGCAATCGCTTCATACATAGCAGGATCATCTAATCCATAAACAGCTCTGTAATCCTCTTCATCTGGAAAAACTTCTACCCCTAAAACAGCATTAATAAGTTCCGGACTAAAAGACACATGTCTAGACCTAAGGGAAATAGACTCTATCATACTACCCTCAGTGGGTGTCAAAGTAGACAGTAATCGCATAAAACTCGCCACTAAGGTAGTATTGATCTCTCCTGTCCTCCGATTGTGCAAAATCCAACCATTGGCGTCTCGCAAAAATACGCCTAACTTCCTCTCCTAAGTCATCAAAATCTAAGCCTCTTTCCAACACAACTCCACATTTACTATAGATATTCTTATAAGCATTCTTAGCTTGAGGTGAAAAGCATGTGAAAAAACTAATGATTCTTCTTCCGGTGTTAAATCTTTAAGACCTACGACTGGTACTTCTATTGGAATATTAGGCTTTCTTTTCTTAGAGATTTTGCGACTAGATGAGGTCATTCTACGAATTTTTGAATAACAAAAGAACAAAAACAACGAAAAAAACAACACAAATAAAATGTCACAACACACTTAAAAATCAAAACAGTTGAAAATAAATCTAAAAATTATAAAAATCATGAAATTAATAACTAGAGTAAACAAATTATACCTTATAGTGAACAAAACGGTGAAAAGTGACCGGAAAAGTCGTAGAAGCCACCGGGATGAAATGGAGCTTGTGTTCGATCTTTTTCGAATTTTTCACTTGTGTTGAAGAGAGGAGAGTAAAAGAGGAAGAATATATGTAATGGTTTAGTGTAATTTGTATTTTGAAGAGAAAAAGAAAATTTTTGGGGTGGTGGTGATGCTGCGGCTGCTGTTGAAGAAAAGAGGAGAAATGAAGAAGAAAGAAAAGATCCGTCTTTTTAGGTTAAATCGAACCCGGACCGGTCCACGATAAGGGCGGATCGGTCCGTGTGAAATTTTATGATTTTTCAAATTTTTTTTATTTTTTGGATTTTGATAAAACTTATAAAACTCAATAAAAACTTAATAAAATAGAAAATAAAATTTATAAATTTTATAACAATTTCTTAAAATTTATAAAATCTTTATAAAACTTATTTAAAAGTTTATAAAAATTCAATAAATTTATATTAATTCTTATAAAATATCTAAAAACTTAAAAAAAACTTTTTATAAAACTTTTTATAAAACTCCTTAATTTTATAAAGATCCAATTTTATAAGATTTTCAAAGTTATGCAAAAATTTTATAAAACTAAAAGCAATAAAAGACTTGAACTTACGGGGTTTCTAATTCTTCAATTTCTACAAATTCCAGATTTCTAACATACCGTTTCAAGCAAACTAAATCCTAGAAACGTAGCGTTTGAATTAAGTCTTGAAGTCCATCGGGATTTTCGGTTAACCACCTAATCGCTCCTTCTTAATTACATTCAAACACTCATTCGAGATTGAGTTATATTTTTCCCACATTGCCCATTGTGTTCAATCTTTCCACATGATTACGCACTTCCTTAAAAACTTAGCCCTTCTCTTTATCGAGCTTCTCGGCGCACCATTACAAACTTCTTTCAATTTTTTCTCTCTCAACAATTGCTTGTTCTTTTCAAAAACTAAAGCTTCATAGTAAAAGCGATATCTCTATTAAAACCAAACTTCAAAAGCAAAATAAAAACTCCTAATCTATCTAAAAAAGACATCCAGATTCTTTTACGTCTATCCGGTAAAAAGCGAAACTAGTTTAGACATATAAAAGTAAAGATAAAACACGGTAATTTGATACTTTCGACTTTTGAGTAATCGCTTTTTAATCTTTCGGAGGGTCGATCGGCAACATCACTTCATTTATGAGAGAGACTTCTTCACCTTCCGAAATAGTTTCACCTGTGACCATTGGCTATAAAAGTTGTATTCCCATGATTAGTTCAACGACTCAGATTTATAAACTCGTGTTACTTTAAATGGTCCTGCCCATCTTGATTTAAGCTTTCGGAAACAACTTTAAACGTGAATTGTACAATAACACTCGATCACCTACATGGAACTCACGATTATAGATTCTCTTATCATGGAAGGATTTCGTGCGTTCCTTGTAGATTCGAGCATTTTCATATGAATCAAAGCGAAATTCTTCTAATTCATTGGCGAAGTAGTCTATGATCACCGGATGACCTTAGGATCGAAATTCAGAAATCTAATAGCCCGAAGGCTCGGTGTTCTAACTCTTTGGAAGATGACAAGATTTACCAAATACTAATTTGTAGGAGAACGACCAACCGGAGTTTTAAAAGGCGTGCAGCAGAGGCCCATAACGCATCATCTAGTCTAAGCGCCAGCTTTTACGGTTTGAATCCACTTGTTTTTCTATGATTCTTTTAATCTCTATTCGACACCTCTGCACGACCACTTTGGTTTGTGGATGATAAGGCGTTCTCCTAACTTATGCGTTACACCATATTTTTCAATTAACTTAGTAAATGGTCGATTGCAAAAGTGTGACCTCTATCACTAATGATCGCCTCGGAATGCCATATCTAGTGAATATGTTCTTTTTTAAGGAATCGTATGACAACCTTGGTATCATTAGTGGGAAGAGCTTGATTTTCTACCCATTTTGAAACATAATCTACCATTACAAGAATAAATCTTTTTCCAAACGATATAGGAAAGGTCCCATGAAATCTATACCCCAAACATCAAATAACTCACATTCTAAAATAGGTTGCATAGGCATTTCATGTTTTTTCGATATATTTCCCCATTTTTGACATGACTCACAAGATTTAACATATGTATACGCATCTCTATAAAGTGTAGGCCAATAAAAACCACATTGCAAGACTTTAAAAGCAGTTTTCCAACCTCCATGATGACCTCCTGCCTCACGATCATGACAAAACGATAAAACACTTAAAATTTCATTATCAGGCACACATTTTCTAATTATTCCATCCGAACATTTACGGAAAAGATCTGGTTCCTCCCAGTAATAAAATTTTAAGTCGTAAAGAACTTCTTTTCACATTTGCCAAGTCCAATGAGACGGAATGTAATCACAAAGTTAAGTAGTTAATGATATCTCCAAACCAAGGTGAATTTTCCTTAGAAGGAATTCTTTTCTTTAATAACTGCATGGTTGAAGGCATATCGATTCTAAATAGTTGTTCATCAGGAAACGAATCCTTAATTTCATTTCCTATTTCTTCATCAGTTTCCATTCTACTTAGATGATCTGCTACTACATTCTCACTTCCTTTTTTATCTTTAATTTCTATATCAAATTCTTGAAGTAGAAGAATCCATCTAAGAAGACGTGGTTTCGCATCTTTCTTACTCATTAAATATTTCAATCTTTGAATGGTCAGTATAAACTATTACCTTAGAGCCAACAATATATGATCTAAACTTATCTAAGGCAAAAATCACACCAATGAGTTCTTTTCTCGTAGTTGCATAATTAGGTTGATTTGCATTTAACATATGAGATGCATAGTAAATAGCTTTGAGAATTCTATTATACCTTTGACCTAAAGCGACTCCTACGCCTAAATCGCTTGCATCACACATAATCTCAAAGGTAAATCGATCTGGTGCTACCAATCTTTGGTTGAGTAATCAACTTCGCTTTCTGGGTCTTAAATGCTTCCATACATTTACTATCAAAATTAAAAGGTACTTCTTTTTCAAGCAAATGACTTAGAGGTTTTGCTATCTTTGAAAAAAATGCAATAAATCTCCTATAAAATCCTGCATGTCCAAGAAATCCTCTTAGCGTTCTTAGATTAAGCCTGGTGGAGGCAATTTCTCGATTACCTCGACTTTAGCTTTATCAACTTCGATTCTACTTGAGATTCTATGACCTAGTACAATTCCTTACGATACCATCAAATGACACTTTTCCCAATTAAGCACTAAATTGGTATCCTCACAATACGTTGTAACACTCGTTCTAAGTGTAACAAACACCATTAAAAGAATCTCCGTAAACACTAAAGTCATCCATAAAAATTTCTAAGAATTTCTCAACCATATCGAGAAAATATAGACATCATACATCTTTGAAAGCGAAAGCAGGAGCATTACATAAACCAAGCGGCATTCTTTTATACATGAAAGTTCCATAAGGACAAGTGAAAGTAGTCTTTTCCCTATCTCCTGCTGCAATGAATATCTGTAAATAACCTGAATAACCATCTAAGAAACAGTAATATTTATGACCACTTAAACGCTCCAACATTTGCACTATGAATGGAAGTGGATGATGATCTTTCTTAGTATGATCATTTAGTTTTCTAAAATCAATGCACATTCGATATCTTGTAATTTCCACTTGTTGGGATCCATTCATTCTTATCATTCTCTTTCTTTGTGAAACCTCCTTTCTTTGGTACAACTTGAGTTGGACTTACCCATTCACTATCCGATATAGGAAAGATTATTCCCATTTCTAATAGCTTAATAACCTCTTTCTTAACGATTAACTGTAAATTCGGGTTGAGGCGGCGTTGCGGTTGAATACAAGGTTTAGCATCTTCTTTTAGAATTATCTTATGAACACATATCTCGAGAGGCTAATACCTCGAATATCGGCAATTGTCCATCCAAAAGCTTTCTTATGCTTTCTCAACATTCTAAGTAATTGATCTTCTTGTTGCTCGATTAAAGTTGATGAAATAATAAGCGGTAAAAGGTTATCAATTTCAAGAAAAGCATATTTTGATTTAAAGGTAACGGTTTCAATTCCAGATTCTTAGGCGGATCTTCTATTGACGATTTAAGGCTGGTCCTTCTAGTTCTAATTCCAAATACTTATGCCATGGTGGTTTAAAAGTAAAAGCGCCTTCATCTAGAGAAAGGATTATCTCTTTCATTTCAATGTCTTCCTCATCTTCTTTATAGATAGACAGCGAGTTAAGCATTCTTCTAATCTGTCTTCAAAAGTTGGTAAGCGATTATCATAGAGCGAGAATGAATATCTTCTATAAAAGAACATGATTCGATGATGTATATTGATGGTTCATAGCTTTGAAAATATTGAAAGCAACTTCATCTTCATTGACTCTCAAAATTAATTCTCCTTTACGAACATCGATTAAAGTTCTCCTGTAGCTAGAAATGGACGCCCTAAGATAAGTGGCGCTGAAAATCCTTCTTCCATTTCCATAACTACAAAGTCTACTTGGAAAATAGAACTTGTCTACCTTAACCAATATGTCCTCAATTATTCCTTTAGGGTACTTAATCGATCTATCCGCCATTTGCAGAGTCATTTTGATCTTAGTAAGCTTTCCTATGCCTAGCTTTCTATAATCCTCATAAGACATGAGATTTATACTAGCTCCAAGATCACATAAGACCTTCTTAAACAGAAATCCTCCAATTTCACATGGAATCGTAAAACTTCGGGATCTTTCGGTTTAGGTGGTAACTTATCTTTGTGAACTGCGAACATTCTTCATTTAGGCATATATTCTCATATTCCTCTAATTTTTCTTATTTGATAGTATATCCTTCCAAAAAACTTTCCATAGGCAGGCATATTTATCGAGCTTCGATAATGGGGATATTAACATGAATATGACGAAAAGTATCAAGGAAACGAGCATACTTCGATCGGTCTTAATCTTTTAATTTGATCTTTTAGGAGGAAAAGGTAAAGACTCTAAATCTATAACCTTTGGTTCCGAAGTCATTCTCTCTTTTCCTTTATCCTTTGGAGTATTACTTGATCGCCATGTTTCAGGTTCTTGAATTTTTTCTTTTAATTTGTTCCCTGAATCAATCTCTACTTCATATTCCTTCAGTTCTTCCTGTTTTTCATCCTTGTTTTCTTTATCTTCTACTCTAACATGTTCCTTAAATAGATTCCTTAAATCTTTATCCATGGGGTCTTTCAAAATTCTAGGGATTTTTACCCATTTTTCACCTTCATTCTCAGGTTCCAAACTTCTATTCCTTTTCAAGAAATTCTCTATGATTTCTTCTTCCTCATCCGTAAAGTCAAGTTCATCTTTAGTCTCTTCATTTTTATCTAAATCATTTTCTACTTCATTATTCCCGAAGTTTTCTACTCCATTACTACCATAGAGTTTCCTACTTCTCGTAACTACAACATTTACCTCTCTTGGGTTTCTTTCAGTATTACTTGGTAATCCTCCGGAGGTCTCATTGTTGTTACGTTCACCTTCCCTACTCAAATGATCTTCCATATTCCTTAATGAAGCTTCTATCGTTCTCATTACAGTATCATGTCCACTCATAGATGTTTTCATTGAACTCATATCCTTCTTGATTGAACCTATAGAAGTCATCATTGTTTCCATATTCTTAGCTTGAGTAGATACTACACCCATCATATTTTCCATCAGCTTTTTCCCATTTTTCAACCCCCTTCGCAGTTGAGTTGAACTTTGAGTTCTTGGTATACTTTGAGTGGTATCTTTGAGGATAGGATCTTGGTAATGATTGTAAATTCTGATTAGATGTATTTCCTTGATAAACTTGATTATTATTCATATTCTTATACTGAACTGGATACGGCGGTTGTCCTGGCTTACTAGGGTTTTCAGACCATCTAAAAGTTGGGTGATCTCTTCTAATAGCATTAAACGAGTTTGAATATGCATTGTTCAAATTCTATCTTTCGAAGAAAACTCACTTCCTCTCTTGAATATCCTGTTGGTTCTTCTATCCCTAATGACACATTATCATGATTTGAGTATTCGGTTGGCATACTATTTTACGAATTTTTATTCTTTCCTTGTTGTAATCCATCAAACTTTCTACTCAAATTCTCCAAGTGTGCTAGAACTTCCGTATTTGACGTACATTCTCCTGCAAAAGCTACTTTTCTAGTGCTAGAACCGGTTTCCCACATTCTGTTATTTTTGGAAATCTTTTCTATAGCATCGTAAACTGTTTGAGCTTCACTCATCATTAACGAACCACCACATGCATGATCTACATCGCACGTGAATCCTTTCTTAGTTTACGACAGAAAAGTTGAATTTGCATATCTAAAGAATAACCATGATCGGGACAAGCTCTTAACAATTTTTAAACCTTTCCCAGCGCATTCCCAAGTGTTTCTTGAGATCCTTGTCTAAAATTAGCAACCTCGACCTTTAATTCCAAATTCCGTCGTCTGGAGTGAAATATTGTTTTGAAATTCGGTTTGAATATCCTCCCAACTAGTTAACGAGTGGTGTGGAAGAGACATAAACCAATCTCGGGCTCTTCCTTTTAAAGAAAAAAGGAAACATAGTCATCCTCGTTAATTCTTATGAGCACCTTGACTTTTGGTTGTATTGCCTGAGTTCTTCAAGCAGATAGAGATGATGATGTGGATCTTCATCATCTTCTCCTAGAAATTGGGCTCTTGCGTCAATTAAACCAAAAGATGAGATTTAATTTGAAATTATTCGCTCCTTCATTAGGTAAAAGTATGGGATTATTAGTCCGGTTTCTCCTAATGGTTTGATCACATATAGGTCTTGGGTTTGGTGGATTATTACGATTATACGGTTCCGATCTTGATTGATTCTATTATTCTCGATTATTATTAGGGTTAACAGGGTTTTGGCCATGCCCTAAAGCATGATCTAGCCTCTGTTCGTTTGTTTCATCACTAGTTTGACCATTTCTTTATTTTTATTAGAAGATGATTCCGTTGGAGATTTTCCAAGGAGTCCTGTTGGTTTGACCACGTTTACTCTCTATCATAGCAGCGCGCTTTTCGTAAGCGTTTATATCAGGCTTATAAGGAGTAAATGAGGCTTTACCGCTTCTGGTCATCAACTAACGAAAATAGAAAAATGCTCGAGTTTTAAAGAAGAAGAAAATTGGTACTAAAAGAAAGTAGATACCAACAAAAAATAAAAAAAAGAAATGTGATAAGAAGAGTGTTGGTTTATCCTCGAGAATTTTTAAGCTAATACAAGTAGTAACCATAGACACAAAAAAAGAAATTAGCGACTTTGTCTCCCCGGCAACGGCGCGAATCTTGACACACTTGAAGCCAACCTTAAAGCGGCGTCAAGAAAGGGACAGACCTTTTCTAGGTTAGACGGATCCTAACCGGCGAGTGTACCAGGTCAAAGCAGTAGTAGTGATAAAGTGGTGAGTCGGTGTCGAATCCTCGGGAAAAAAGTGGTAATTCTTTTAAGTGTGGTTAAACACCAAAGAAGCTGCTATTAACTCGATCTAAACCGCAATTTTATAACACAGATTACTACTACTCTAACCAACATAAAATAAATGCGTAATTTAAAAGTTATTCTAATATAATATATATAGATATATAAATATATATAGATGTACATAAATAGTAAAATATATATATATATATATATATAAATATATAGATACCAATATATAGTTTATAGACTAGACTAGCCAAAGTATATGTAATCAATTTATTCGATCTTTTCAATTAATAGAATGTGTTCGATCTTCCTTTTATTAGGTCCAATTGAGTAAATGAAGCGGTGTACTCTAATGTCAACAATTCCTCCTCACACGGCGTATGAAATTGTCATATGTCAAATTGTCATCGATCCAATGTCCACAACCCGCCCCATGCTAAACTTAGTTAGTCAAAAAAGCAGTGCAGTACAAATCTACCCCGGATAAAAGAGGTGAGTCCATTTGTCGGATGGCGATGTTATTCAAGAGGCTCCGGTTGTCAAGCGGATCGATTTAATACAAACGGTGTAGTTTCAATTAAACTGTGATTTTAACATTATTAAGATCTCGAGTACAAAATTAATAAGATTTGTTTTACTAGGACAAATCTGCCCCCGGGTAGGAAATAGGATTCCGTTAATCAGACGGCCAATTTTACCCTCCGGTTTTTCTATTTTTACTCATATCCTGACTTCTCTGGTCAGTTCATCGTCAGGTTATATGTGGTATTCATCATGATTGATTACGTCATTCCGAATATGTTATCGTTACGTAGCGAAATAGAAAAAGATTCATTTTAACTCAATTTTAATCAATTTTATTTTAACATCATTCTTTTAACGAAAAGATCGAAATAATACGATTACATAACTTTGGCTAGTTATTAGATTTAGCCTAATAACATTATAAAAACTAAAAAGAAGAAAATAACAAACATAAACATAATTATTATAGAAATTACCCGATTATAATGTGATTTCTCAGAAATAAATGTCTTTTCCAGGTATTCAACGATTTCAAGAACACCGAACCTTCGAGAATTTTCGAGCATTACTACGATACTACTACTACATTATTTATTTTGGCATAAAACATTTACAAACTAAAGAAAAGAAAAAAAAGAAAGAGGAGGAGAGAATATATATAGGATATGGTATATATATATTGGTACATTTGGAAATAAGCCTCTGCATCCCTATTTATAGACTTTCCTCCTTCCCGGACCGGTCGAAAAGCGGCGGATCGGTCCGTAATTATTGAAATCGATACATGCGCATGTGCAAGCATGTGCCCCAGTATTACCCTAATCATCACTTAGCATGTGCAAGCAAGTGATCATCATTACTCAAGCATGTGCAAGCATGTGATTTGTTAGAAGTAATGATGATTCCCTGTGATCGATTATCAAAGTAATGATTACTTCCATAATTATATAAAATTATATAATTATATTATTATCTTGTAAAATTCATAACTTGCATTCCCGAACTCCAAATGACATGATTCAAGATCTCGTTGAAAAGCTCTTCAAATGATCTACAACTTCCATCAAGACCACTTCTTTAAAACGCATTCTCGATTTCCACTAATTGACCACTTGACCTTTTATATCGGTGACGACTTTATAACTCGGCTTTCAACAACTTGAATTGACTTCAAAAGTGTCATACTTAAGGATTTTCAGTTTATCTTAGGATTCTGCAATGAAATAAACACAAAATACCCGTGTAAAATAGACACAACACTCCGGTCACTAAAAACCGGTAAAAAACTACAACTTTTTACTATAAATACTAACTTTTACTACTAACTATACTAAACTATAAAGATTAATATTTTATACTAATTATATCATAATTTCATATATTTTATATAGAATTTGTCGATAAAACATAATAAAATCACGTATATTTAATCATATAAAAATAATACATCAGTTATTTTGAAATTCCAATAATACTACTATCAATGTATATTTATATGGAAATATAAATAGGGACAACCGGAATGAAGGACAAATTTTTGGAGAAATTGCCAAAAATGACAAGTGGAATGAAAAATACTGAAAAATGACAAAAAGACATTTAAAATGACAAAATTACCCTCGTCGAATTTAACGACTTCAATTCCACTGTCAAACAAATCCACTAAAAATAATCCACTAAAACATTTTAATATCAAACAAATACACTACTAAACAAATCCACTAAAACAAAAGCAAAACAAAAAACATAAGAGGGGCATAATCGTCCATTAGTGGAATGATAATTTGTCATTTTTCACCATTTTCCAACCACTGGACTAAATACTCATTTCCACTTGAAATTTGTCATTTTTAATGATTGCAAATATATTCAAAAATTTAAAGAAGGACAATCTAGTCATTTCATACTATATTTCAGACACATTAATCACTTTATTAGTCTGTGTGCCACACCAAAAATGACGAATAAAAAAAACTGAGGGAGTATAATTTAGGAGAATTAGGGCGAGGATAAAATATTTTATAAATTAGTGAATATGACAGCTTTTCAAAATTTATACATAAATGACAAAAAAATAAATTAAATCTGGACGCATTTTCCCTTAAAAAATAACGACACAATTTCTCTCTTATCTATCATTTTCAAACACTTATATTCCTCAATCTACAACTCCAAATTTAAAAAAAAATCACCATTTTTTTAAATTTTTTCATGCTCTCTATTTTGAGACCACATCCATCATATTCCGTCGTAATTTACGAAAATCCATTGTCGACAATCATCAAAATTCACTGTCGAAATTCATTGTTTTTCAGGATTCACTGGCGAGATTAAAAGAGTGAATTTCGATAATGAATCTCACGAGAAAGGATGTAATGGTATTGAACCAAATCTCAAAACGAAGAGCATGAAAAAATAAAATATTCAGTGAAATTTTCATCACGTTTGAAGATCTAGATCAAAAGATACGGGTGTTTAAAAATAAAGGTGGATAAAAAAAAAAAAAAAAAAAAAAAAAGGTGGATAAGAAGAAAAGAGAGAGAGACAAGCAGGTACGTGTTTTTTTTTTTTTTTTGGTCCCTTAAGCTATAAAAATTATAGAAGTTGTCATTCTTTCGATAAAAATATTTGGATATCATGTTACTTAAAAATATTTCAACATATGTCATTTATCCTAATTTTCTATATACTATCCCTTCCCATAAAATGTATTATTTAACCACATTCTCAAAATGAATTCATTATTTAAAGATGTCATTTTAAAATTTATTATGAAATACGAGCATATATTTAATGGATATTTTTTATGCGAGGGAGATTGTAATTTATAAATATCCCTTTTATCATAATATTCTTTCACCTATTAATTAAATGAGTAAAACAGTCAAAGGTTAATCAAACCATTTTTCCCCTGGGATGACGTCATTGATTACATAAGCGTTTGCTAAAGAATAAAACTTCTAGCCTCCAAACTAGGAAATTTTTCCAGGTCTCCGTCCTGTGAGTAAACATTATTGACATTCTAAGATGCATGTGTAACTGTTTTTTCAGAGTTTTTATTATGAACAATGTTATTAGCACCATAGTCGATCTATTCGGGCACGACATCCCGTGTAAATTTCAATTTTATAAAGATCGAAGTCTGTTTTAAAATCTCATTTATGTAAAGTAATGTCTTGTTCACCCTCATATAACTGTGAGACATAAAATATCTTGTCAACTCGAGTTAGCTCTTTTAGACCAAACGAAGACGACGGTCTACGTAGTTGACCAGACTATCTATGAATTATTTAACGCTATCAGACCCGGGGGCGTTAACCCCCCTAGATCTAGAGAATTTTATGCATAAATTCGACTCTAAAAGAGTTGAAAATAGATTTCGGCTTCTGTAAATTAAAGTCGAAATTCGCACGAAATGTAGCGCCCTGGTTGATCGACTGTGGTGTCATTAACAATATCCTTTTATTATTTACACTATAAAATACTCGTGTTTTAAGGTGTAAATTATGTCTCTGCATAAGGAAAAACAGTGGAAACATAACATTTCTAAACTCTTATATAAAGGAGGAATACACATATTCTTTTCAGAGACATCATATATATATATAGATGCTATAGTAAGTCATGGCGGATCAATCACCATTACCCAACAACAGCAATGCAGAAACAAGGTACAAAAGCACACAAATATATTCATTATCTGTTGTACGTTTATACACGTGACACATGTCTGTTCCAACGATGAATACAACCGAATTTGATAGTGTTTGTCTGTTTATTCACGTGACACATGCATGTTACGACGTTTCACGCGATCTACGTACTGTTGTAGGTATGCGGTTGTGACAGGAGCAAATAAAGGGATTGGATTTGAGATTTGTAAGCAGTTAGCTGCTAATGGTATTGTTGTTGTGTTAACTGCTAGAGATGAAAAGAGAGGGATTGAGGCCCTTAAAAAGCTTAAAAAAGACAACGGATTTTCTGATGAAAAAGTGTTGTTTCATAAGCTTGATGTTGCAGATTCATCTAGTGTTGCTTCTCTTGCTCAATTCATCAATTCTAAATTTGGAAAGCTTGATATCTTGGTATATATACTTTCTTCATAACTTTATATAGTCATAAACCTTTCCGGTAAACACCCTCTGATGATTCTTACGAAAAACGACGGTACTGTCGTAGTTTTACATGGCACCCTCGGTACCATTAAAAATATGACGGTATCGTCATCAAAATAATGATACCATATTTTTTTTTTTTTTTTTAACGTACTGCACTGTAGGAATCATTGGAGGGAGCAAACAATCAGATCATACTGAAATACAAATATATATATATATATATATATATATATATATATATATACACACACACTACTGGTTAGCATTACATAACAGCACTTTTTTGAGTCTTCTTGTGACTAATGTTTTGGTGTTATTTTGTTTCAGGTCAATAATGCAGGGATTGTCGGACTCCATATAGATATCGATGCAGCTTCGGAATCAACTGTTGTGAGTATCTTTATTGTCTATAAAAATGGATCATTAATTAATGTGGCAGGGGTGGGGATGGGGTGGGTGTGTTCTGGTAGGGGTGGTAAGGTATGAGTTAGGTAAGACGGTGGGGCATGGGTAAGGTGGCAGATGGTAGGGGTTAGGCCGCGTATGGGTAAAGTGGTATGGACGAGGGTAAGGGCGGGGTAAAGGAACGTGAAAGGGCGGGGAAGCATGGTCGGGTCAGATGAGGTAGGTGTTAAGGGTACGTACGTTAAAGGTATGTGAAAGGGCACGGAGGCATAGTGGGTCAGGTGAGGCAGAGAGACGGTTGTGTATTTTGTAAATTTACATTTCATCCTTAAAATAAAATTTCATTAATTTTTATTATCTTACGATCATACTCAAACAATGGTTCATTAATGCATGTGGCATCTTCACATAAGATGGTTAATTGATTTTCTATATTAGTATTCATAGGGTACAAGTAACCATTTTGCTAATTGATTTTTCGATAAATACAGCCCGGAGAATTGCCAAACTTCATACTACATTCAACCCAGGATCTTGAGTCTGCTACTGAATGCATAAAGATAAATTACTATGGCGCAAAAAGGATGATTGAGGCCTTTGTTCCTCTTTTACAAAAATCTAAATCGCCAAGAACCGTGTATCTTTCCTCTATTTTCGGGCAACTGACGGTATGTATGAAAGGACGTATCTCTATGTATGGCATGGAAATCTTAACAAAATTTTGATTCATTTTATTTCACGTTTATTTTTATTTTTATTTTTATTGTAATATTCTATATTGGAAAAGTAGAAGTAACATTCCAAATAATGAATTTGATAAGCTGAGTTAATCATTTTAGGTCAAACGAGGATAATGTGTCTATTAGTAGTTATTAAATTCATTATGACTTATATGTTAGGCCCGAGTTATGGGGTGTTAAAAGGTGGTACCGGAACCGACTATCAGGGATTATGTGTCACGTTATGAGAAACTGTGAGACCACATCTAGAATCCTTTGGTAGTGTCCCAACAAGAACGTCGTTCTTTAAGGGGGCGGGGAGTGCAAAATAACATTACAATGATATAATGTTGAAAATATTGAATATGGTAACTTGGAAGACGTGAAATAATGAATATGGTACCTGGAAAGGCCGATAAGAATGGACCTGAGTAGTTCTTGGATTAATCATAATTCAAGTTGTGGCGTTAGACCTGAGTTATGGTGCGTTAAATTTATCTTTAATGTTTAATCTTGACACTTTTATCCCTTGTTATGAAAATATTTATACATTAATCATGAAACAAAAAAGAATCGAAAGTGTCTTTATCCTATTTACGCGGTTGTTTCCTCATTTCAGCATGTACATGATGGAAAGACCAAAGAAGTACTAGCCAATGTAGACACACTGACAGAGGAGAAAATTGATGCAGTGATAGATGGATTTCTAAAAGACGTCAAAGATGATTCCCTGAAAGCAAAAGGGTGGTCCTCCAGCTGGTCGGCATACACAATCTCAAAAGCCGCCATGAATGCTTATACGAGGATTGTGGCAAAGAAATATCAAAATATCAAGGTTAACGCTGTTTGTCCTGGCTATGTAAAAACAGATATCAACTACAACACTGGTGTACAGACGGTAGAAGAAGGTGCCACTGGTCCGGTGAAGCTGGCTCTGTTGCCTGATGATGGTCCTTCTGGGTTGTTCTTTTCTTGTGGTGAAGTCTCAGAATTTTGAAGTATCAATTTTGTTTTATGGCATGCATTAATTTACGGTGTATTATGTTCAATAGCCATCCAAACTACACTACTTTTAATAATCTTAGTATGACAATAGATGTAGACGATCATTTTTACGGCACTGATGTAATCTTATTATTATGACGATAAATGTTGATGATCATTTTCATCGTAATATATCAACATCACGACTCGTACTAAAGATGTGACACACGTCTCGTATAAATGTTGATGATCATTTTTCATGTCTCAGACACATGCCATAGAAGTTCAGACGCACGCGTGGTACCATCGACATAGGTTAAGGCCGGGTGGTCAGGATGTGCTAATAGAAGAGTGTCGCAATCCCTCTATGTATGCCTTCTTTATCTCCCCCCCCCCCCCCCTGATGTAATCTTATTATTATGACGATAAATGTTGATGATCATTTTCATCGTAATATATCAACATCACGACTCGTACTAAAGATGTGACACACGTCTCGTATAAATGTTGATGATCATTTTCATGTCTCGCAGACACATGCCATAGAAGTTCGGGGACGCAGCAGCGTGGTACCATCGACATAGGTTAAGGCCGGGTGGTCAGGATGTGCTAATAGAAGAGTGTCGCAATCCCTCTATGTATGCCTTCTTTATCTCCCCTCCCCTCCCCCCAATTTAATCGGTACAAAGCATACAACTATAAACCACCTAACAACAACAATTAATAATGATTCAATTGAACACCCACTTACCTTAGATCGATGAATAGCACAAATTGCAAAACCCAAAAGGCCAATTTGATCCATCCTCTAATATGATTTCTACAATTGAGAGATTCCCTTCTTCCATTTCCTCTGACAAAGTTCGACGGGGGAGTTGACAAAGAGTTGAGAAACGATTTTTTTCACTGACAGGGGATTAGTTATGGGGTTGGGTTACTCTCTTTGTTTAATTTAGAGTAAATTTCAAATTAACTCCCCTTAATTCCCATAATTACTCGTTAATTCCATACTTATTTCATTTATTTATTCAAACTTAATCTAATAAAACAAGGGGAAGTGGTTTAAAAGGACAAATAGGAGGGAAAAATATGAATCAGGACAGTGGAAATATAAATTGGGTGATAAAGACAAATTCATTGTTCATGTAAGTGTTAATCAATTTTTCTTTGAAATAATCGACCTCAAATTCAATTTTCACTATTCCACAGTTTATGTGTTTTTACAAAAATGACCTCGAAAATAACATTGAAAAAATATCAAATGAGATGTCTAAATAAAGAGGACGAATAAAGGAAAAATGTGGTGAAAGAATTACCATCTTTCGACAATCAGATCAAAAGATATATTCGTTTTTGTATTTGAATATGAAAGTATTTATATCACAGTGGAATAAAGACATGTCATTTTTACCCAAAAAAATATTTCAATGTCCTCTTTACATATTTCTATTTCAAATTGTCATTTTTAACAATAAACCCATAAAACAAATAGAAAAAAGCTCAAGTTTTGAACAAAAAAAAACTTCTATACCCCCTATGGAAATTACGAGGTTTCACATCCACCTTGAATACTTTATAAATACTCGTTGGATCATAATTTTTCTCGTGGGTCATGTAGAGTGTAAATATTAGGAAAAACAAACCGAGCGATAGCTCTTAACGACGGTAACACAAAATAACAACAAGAAGAAAAAGACAAAACACCAAATTTACGTGGTTTCCGACAATGTGTCGACTAATGCACGGGCGAAAGAGAAAATATTATTATAGAGGAAGAATACAAAAGATACAACTCTCCTGAAACCTAAAAACAATACCCAAAATAGCTAAGGCAATTGATAGTTTATCACGTTTTTTGAACATCATAAAAACAATAGGCTAAACCTATTAAATAACCACTTAAGTCGGATGCATCAATCTTCTTAGCCGATGTGGGAACAAACTAATTTGTTATCAAGTATCATAATTGGGTTTTGGCCCATCTAAACTAACAAATCTCTACATTGGGACAAAGGTCCACATCCAGAAATAATAATATTATTCTTTCTCCACAAACTTCAAAGTCTTCAGGGTGTGTCAAATAAGTCCAAGCACTGCTTGAACTTAACAAATGGGCGACGATTCGTAATGTCTAATTCTGAACGGGATGACACAGGGATTGCAGAATTTTCAATAAGTGTGGATCCTTGCAAAACATACAAACTACTATACCTGCAAGCTTTCATAACAACAAGAGCACCTTTAATTAGTTTCAGAACTCAACCTTCAGCGGTGTACATAAATCCAAGAGTCTCAAATGCACCCGAAGAGATGAGATTTTTCTTCAAATCCGGAACATGTCTTACTTTTTTAAGTGTTCTGATAACACCATCATAGGTCTTGATTCTAGCAGTACCAATACCAGCAACCTTGCAAATTGCGCCGTTACCCAACGAAACAACTCAACCTTGAACTAAATCATACGTGGAAAACCAATCCCTATTAGGACACATATGATACGTGCAACCAGAATCCAAGATCCATTCATCAACTGACCTTAATTTATCATCAGCAAAATTAATCACTCCATCACTCTTGTCTTCTACGATACCGCCCTGACCTGACTCTTTACCACACTCTTTCTTCTGTTCACGTTTTTCTTTGTTCTTAAGTCGAAAGCAATTAGATTTGATATGCCCAATTTTCTTACAATAATTGCACGTCAAATCTTTATGTCTGGGATTCAAAACATATTTTTCACTATTTGCATCCTTCTTATTTGATTTGCCCCGAACTACCAGCACGTCTGCCTGATTACTATTACTTCCCCCAGTTATGTATTTATCAATCTACTATTTCGATTTCAAAATCGACTTAATTTCTTTGTAAGAAATAGTATATTTATCATAAAGCACTGTTTCTCTAAAAATCTTAAACGACTGGGAAGCGAACACAATAACAACATGGCCTGATCCTCATCATCTATCTTAGCTATATTACTCAAATCCATAAGCAAAGAATCAAATTTATCTAAGTGCGATAATATAGATGACCCTTCATACATACGAAGCATATACAAACCCTGCCTCCACGGTATTCTTCATATATAAGGATTTTAATTTTTCCACAAATCCTTAGCAATAACCTCAGTGGCTACCTCTCTTAAAACCTCATCAGAAAGACACAATATGATACCTGACCTGACCTTCTTGTCGAGACCATCAAAGTTAAGTAGCGCAATATCGATGCCCTCCTGAATCAGCATGGCCTCCATCTTCAACTGCCTACTGTCATAGTGACAAATTTTTCAAAAGCACAGAAACACCTCGGAAATAACCTCGGCTCGAAAAAACCTTGGATCTAATACCAGTTTGTTATGAAAAATAAATTGAGCAATAGCCCTTAGCGACGGTAACACAAAATAACAACATGAAGGAAAAATACAAAACATCAAATTTACGTAAATTCCGGTAATGTGCCGACTAATCCAAGGGGGAAGGTGTAAATTTTACTATAAAAGAAGAATACAAAAGATACAATCCTCCTGAAACCTAAAAACAATAACCAAAAGATTTAAGGCAATTAATTGTTTATCTCGATTTTGATACATCACAAAAACAATAGACTAAACCTATTAAATAATCACTTAGGACATGTTTGGTAGGGAGAAAAAGAGAGTGAAAAGAAAAGATTTTAATTGTTTTCTCAAGTTGATTTCATTTCTCAAAATCCTATTATTTTCCCCAATTTTAATTCTCACATATCTCAAAGAAAAGTTTAGTGAGAATAGAAAAGTTTTTTTCTTCCAACATTTTTTGTTAGCCATGTTTCCTATTTGTGTTTTCCATGATCGTTTTTCATAATATGAATTGCTTGAATTTATTTTTATCATTAGCGTTAGACACAATATTTTATTTATTTAATTATGATTCGTATATTTTATCTACAACAATCTTTGTATCATTTTATATTTATTTTTTTTAAGAATGTGAGGTAGAAATTTTTATAATAGTTAGCAAAAATTACCTCAAATGCAATTTAATTAAAAATTGTTTTTTTTTTTTTTTTGAGAGAGTTAATATATTTTTTTACAATATTTTTTTACGACAATACAATTTGAATAAGCGAGAAAGATCGTAAATGTTTTCTTTTCTTAGTTGTTTTATCTCTATCAAACAACATACGTGAGAATCGAGCTTATTCTCAAAATCTTTTCTCTGCATAACCAAACAGATACAGAGAAACTGTTATTTTCTTTTCTCAGCTTTTATTTTCTCATTTCTATTCTCAACACTTTTCTTTTCTTAACTTTTCTGTATACCAAACGTGCCCTTAAGTCGGCTGCATCAAAACTAATTTGTTATAAAGTATCGTAATTGGGCTTTGGCCCATCTAAACCAACAGTAACATTTGTATGTTTTGTTTGACTTTAAATCTTTGGACAGTTATTTCATTCTTTGTATTATACAGTCCCATAATATAAGATCAACGAAGCATTTACTACAATTTTTTTAACCTTAAAATAATATTAATTTGCCAACAAGGCATCGGCCTAGCGGTTAGTATTGTTGTCTTTAATCCGAAGATTGCTGGTTCAATCCCGGTAGGGACAAATAGTGGGCGTGCGTATGTAAAAAAGATATTAATTAAATGATTTTTCATTAATTTACGATTATACCATTAATGATAGTTAAATGATTTTTTAAATTTTTTGTCATTCAATTAAACTACTAAAAAAAAACTGCCATTCAAACAGCCCAATAAGTTTACCGAGTCCCATGCCCAATAAGTCAAGGAAATCCAATATTTTTTTCTGCGATGACATCATTGATTACATAAGCGTTAGCAAATTTTTAGGGAAAAATTTTAGGTAGTGTGTCTCTGTGTGAAGTGCATCTTCATGTCATGTAATCAGCCTAGCGTGATCGATGCTGTAATTGTTTGTGTGGTGTGTAGTTACGATCCTGCCTGATTACGATTGTCTTGCGTAGTATGTCACCTCACGTGAAATTACACACTACCTAAATTTTTTTCCTAAAACGCATATTACACCGTGTGTTTTGGGAAATATTTGTGTGGTGAGGGAATTTGAAGTGAAGTGACGGGTGAAACGATAAAAACCAAACAGTTTAAATACATAATAAAACTGTGTGGTCTGTACCACACCGTGTGAAGACACCACACAAGTATTTCCCGTGTTTTTCAATGTTTTTATTTTTTTTTATTTACGCTATAAAACACTCGTGTTCGAGTGTTTTAAGATGTAAATTATGTCTGTGAATAAAACGAGAATCTCCGTGGAAAATCTACCTTAATTTCTAAACTCTTATATAAAGGAGGAATACAGAGAGACAATATACATATATGCTATAGTAAGTCATGGCAGATCAATCACCATTACCCAACAACAACAGAAATGCAGAAACAAGGTACAAAAGCTCACAAATTTTTTTTTTTTTTTTTTTGTCTGTTTATACATGTGACACGAATTTGTAACGACACGTTGAGTACTCCAAGTTTGTTATATATATCTATTGTTGTAAGTATGCAGTTTTGTCTGTTTATATACGAGTAAACACATGTATGTTACGACGTTTCACGTGATCTACTGTTGTAGGTATGCGGTGGTGACGGGAGCAAATAAAGGGATTGGATTTGAGATTTGTAAGCAGTTAGCTGCTATAAATGGAATTGTTGTTGTTTTAACTGCTAGAGATGAAAAAAGAGGGCTTGAAGCACTTGAAAAGCTTAAAAATGACAAAGGATTTTCTGATGAGAAAGTGTTGTTTCATAAGCTTGATGTTGCAGATTCATCTAGTGTTGAATCTCTTGCCCAATTCATCAATTCTCAATTTGGAAAGCTTGATATCTTGGTATATATACTTTCTTCATATCTTGATATGTAAACCGTGTATATATGAATATTAATAACATTAGTTACTGAATTCATTACGTATCGCGTAACGCTAGTTGTTAAACTAGATTTTGAAGCGTTATTGGTGGTACCGGAGCCGACTAACAGACGATAAGTGTCACCCACCATTAAAGATGACGATGGTCACATTTGATATCCTTTAATAGAGTCCTGGCGAGGACGTCCTTTCCGTATTTAGTCTTTTTGTTGTGACATGAGTTTTGGTGTTATCTTGTATCAGGTCAATAATGCAGGGATTGACGGAATCCATGTAAATGTTGATGTCATTGCGTCGAAAGCTTCAGTTAGTGTGAGCGTTATTATTATTATTATTATTTTTATAGAATGTGTTAATTTTATCACATGCAGGGTCGTCCCTGTGTAATCGGAGGCCCTAGGCCAAAAAAATTTAGAGTCATCGATCCTGTGAAAAAAATAATATATCACAACTATTTTTTAGGTATACTACGTAAATGAGCGTTATAAAATATGTAAGGGAATTTGATTAGATATTCTTTCATTGAATTCGGCTATAAATTTAGGTCTTACCGGTTTTTTAGTTTGAGTAAAAATAAAAAATTGGCATAAAATACACTTTATTATATGAAAATATAAATTACGAGTTTAGCGATGTAGTAGAGCCGCAGTGGCGCTTGTTGGCTCGCCTGATCACATGTATAAGTTTTTTTTTTTTTTTTTTTGGTGATACATGTATAAGTATTAAACATGTCTATATATCGTAATGAAATGGCCATTTTCATTGTACAACAGTCTGAGGAAGTGCTAAACCTTTGGGAAAATATAACCCAAGATTATGAGTCTGCCATTGAAGGCATACATATAAACTACTATGGCGCGAAAAGAATGATTGTGGCTTTCGTTCCTCTTCTTCAAAAATCCAAATCGCCAAGAATCGTTAATGTTTCCTCTTCTTGGGGGCGATTGGAGGTATGAATAACTTATGATGTATGTATGTATGTATATATATATATATATATATATATATATATATATATATATAATGGATTTGCTCGTTATTTTACTTATTCAAATACCAAATAATATTGTTGTTTATTGCAGCGTGTACCCGACGGAAGGATCAAAGAAATACTAGCCGATGATGCAAATAACCTAACCGAGGAGAGAATTGATGAAGTAATTGATGAGTTTCTAAGAGACGTCAAAGAGGATACCCTTAAAGCCAAAGGGTGGATATCCTCCTGGCCGGCATACACAATCTCGAAAGCCGCCATGAATGCTTATACAAGGATTGTCGCCAAAAATTACCCAAATATCAAGGTTAACGCCGTTGCTCCTGGTTATGTAAAAACAGATATAACCTATAACACCGGATATCTAACTGTAGAAGAAGGCGCCGCCAGCCCCGTGAAGGTGGCTTTATTGCCTGATGATGGTCCTTCTGGGTTGTTCTTTTATCGTGGTGAAATCTCACATTTTTGAAAGATCAAATTTCTTGCATGGCATGCATTTAAGGTGTACTGTGTTCATTAGCCATGCAAACTACGTACGATTCTCTTACGGTGGTCATTGATCATCATAAAATTTGTTCTCTTATTAAGACGATAAATGCCCACGGTCATTTTTTTTGCTTGAAGTGATCGTTTTATTACTTTCTTTCAAGAGGTCACAAAAGCAAAGTACACAAAGTATTCGGGTTCAAAAATAAATTGAAACTGAAATTAACACAAAACTAGCTATTCTATTTGCCAAGCAAGCCTTAGAATTTGCGTTCCAAAGCGCGGTGGCCTTTTATCCACAGTTCCATGCTTAATCTTATTTCTCCACGTCCATATACCATAGATTACTTCCCTCCATAGATACCTCCATCTGTTAGTAGCAAGGGGCAAGGGCCGCTGCGAATTAAGGTTCAAATTCATCCAGTCCCGGGGTGTAACTGCTCCAAAAAAGACGTGTTTACATTCTTCGGGTACACCAATATTCCACATATCCTGCCTCCACAATCATGAAGGCGTGAAGAATCAAATTGCAAATTTACAGAGGACTATAACATTTCTATTATAAAGCAACTCATCAACAAGAAGGGCACCATGTGAAATAGTCCAAAGTAAGAAATTACCTCGTGTTGGACACTATATGCGCCAAATGTGCCCCCAATTCACTTGATTATCTTGCGGATTTGGCGGTTGAATCTGCATGAAGTAGCTTGAAGCATTAGTATATTTCCCTTGCGGACTTTCCCTCCATTTACAACTGTGATCATCTCCAACAAAACCCCTCCATATCTGCGCAAAAGCTTGGCAGATTCCCGGCCAAGTTGGTGAGCTACCAATTTTAGCTCTTATCCTTGTATTTCTGGGAAAGAGCTTTCACCCAAAGTGTGTCCTTTTGTGTGATAAGCTCCGACACCAATTTCCCGAGTATAGAAACATTCATTTGACGTAACTGCCTAAATCCCAAACCCCATCTGCTTTCGGCCTGCATATTTTGTCCCAGGAAATGGAGTGCAACTTTTTCGCCATCTTATTGCGTCTTCATCTGCAAGGTATTCGTCGGTAACATGGTGGTCTGCATCGTATAATAAGGCTGTGATGCTAGAGAGCTCTGAATAAGGATGTTTTTCCCTGCCTTGGTTAGAGTTTTTGCCTTCCAGGATGCCAATTATATTTTCGGTTCATCTTGTCTTCGGGGTAGGTGTAATGAGAAATTCGCTTTCTCCCTTGGGTTAGGGCTATCCCAAGGTATTTTCCCAAGTCATTTGTATGTGCCATATGCAGACCTTGAGCAATATTAGCAATGGTGGCATTGCCCACGTTACCCGATATGTAAAATTTAGATTTCTCCACGCTTATCTTTTGTCTCGAGCACCTGCAGAAGTCATCTAAAACGTTTTCTATAAGTGTTGTTGAAGACATTATTGATACGACGTAGTTTTGGTTATAACCTACCAATTGTATTTATGTAATGTGTATTTACTGTCTTACCCATACCTAGTTTACTAGTATATAAACTGTACCAATTGTAATACTTTGATTAATCAATACAACACAAATTACCACATGGTATCAGAGCCAGTGTGATAAAAAAAAACCTAGCGCAGCTTATCTTCTTCGGCTTACCTTCACCGCCGACAACCACCACAGGTCTTCTTCTTCGATCGATCGACCACACAAATCACCACATCACAAGCGCTGCTCTTCTTCTCGTCGCCATGTCTGAAACAGGTGATCCCGATCCCACCATCACTGCTGCTGTCATCGCAGCTGCTGCTGCTGCCGCCACGCTGATGGGAGTCAACTTTACGTGACTCCGGTGCATTGTTTATCCCCGTTTACCACACTTTCAGCACATTTTTGGGTGATTTAGACCGTTTTCGGGATGTTATCGTGAGCTTTTAGCACGGGGAATGAATCCATTACTTTGATGGATTATTACCCATTTTTTGTTGATATTAACCCTATTCCCGAGCACTTTTACCCTCCGGAATTGTTTGGATGTTTTTGGTTGTTTATGATGTTGAAGGGTATTGGTGTCTCGATGACCCGGAAGGCGATGATTTATGGTGAAAAGCATGATCGAGGCAAGAGTAGAGATCAGAAAGGAAGAAAAGTTGAAGTTTTGGGGCAACAGGGGTTCAAACGCGCGTTTGAACCCCCAAACGCGCGTTTCAGCAGCTACAATCTTGATCAGAGTGCAACCTCTCCAAACGCGAGTTTCAAACTGCCCTAAACGCGCGTTCCAAGTCCTCCAAACGCGCGTTTGAACATTCTAAACGCGTGTTCCAGATGAAGATAAGCCAAGAACCTGCCCAGAAATGATGCGAAACGCGCGTTTCAACTATGCGAAACGCGCGTTTGAAGAAGTTAAACGCCAGTCTCAGCCTCCCAAACGTGCATTTGAGGCCAATTTCTGCAGATTTTTCCCCCACCTATAAATACCCCCCTTAGACTATTTCTTAAAAAGAACCATTCTCTTAGCAAAACCCTGCCCATTTCTTAGCTCGAATTTTGTAATAGTTTAGAATACACTCTTTTAGCTTAAATCAACACTATCTTAGCTTAATCTTTCCATTTCTTAGCTCAGATTTCTACTACAAACACTAAGAGACCATCTTTTAATTAATTCTCTATTTTGTACTTTTGGATCTTAAACTCGAATTTCTGTAAATTAATGGTATATTTCTTCTCTCTTTCACTTGTTATGTCTTTAATTTACTGTTTCTTCTATGTTTTAACTAGTATAATGAGTAGCTAATCCCTTTGCATAGTCGAATCATGTGAAATTTGGTGAAATCACCCTTTGGGTGATGAAATTGGGAGTGGGTAGTGCTTTTTATTGTTGTATCTTGCATGTTTCATGTCTTAGAACTTGTTATAACAGATTTGGGCTAGATTGATCACCTAGGTCAAAATCACACACATCACTCTAAAGAGTTGTTCAGATAGAGAGATGTGGGAAAAGGGGTTCTAAGATCACGCCGTAGACTCGGCTTAGTTGTTAAGCCCGAGCCCAAAGTGAGGTTACTCATTTTAATGTTTAAGCGGCTCTAGTGCATAACATGTCTTGTTAGTGAATCTTCTTTAGGGAAGGGTAGTTAACATGGCATAAGGTGTTAGGAGAGAGTTGTTCAGACCTTAGCATCGGAATTAGGAGCATGCACCCGTGAAATTGAATGCGAGAGTTCGTTTGTTATAATGCACACTCGCGGTTTTGTCTATCCTTGGGGTTGAAACTAGCTATTTTGATCATGGTTCGGCTATGTCCCTTAATCTATCTTTAAAACCTAGTAGTTTAATCTTCTTTCTTTCTTTTCTATCTTTAGACTCGTTAGTAAGAATTACCTTGGTGTCGTTGTAGTATACAAACACTTTAAAAATATTGATCACCTAGACTAAGTAACACGTTCGCTTTGGTACTCACAAACATTTTTCCTTTGGGTTCAACCTCGTACTCCTGTAGCTATGCTAGCAATCGACCCGGTACACTGCCGGTTAGAGAGTTAGTTTGCCCACGGTTTCGAGTCTTTATAAATTATTTTTGAAGGGTGAAGTTTAGCCTCAATCACTCGCCGCAGTCACCATATCCGACGTTCACTCCTTCCTCGATGATCCACGTTACCAAATTGACTCACCAAAATTACAATCTATGGCGGGCTCAGATCGTTCCGTATCTCCGTGGTCAGGGTGTCTTTGGCTCCGTTGATGGCACCCTCATACCACCATCGCCGACCATCCTTGCAGCTGATGGTACCACCGATGCTAATCCTAATTATGTGGCTTACTGATGACGTACTACTGCAGGTTTACACAGCCACGACCTCTGCTTCGATTTGGGCTGCGTTACAGACCTATTTTGCCTCTCAGAGCCGCGCAAAATTGGTCCAGCTCCGAACCGACCATGTTTCCACCCGGAAAAATGAGCTCTCCGCCACTGCTTACTATTATAAACTGAAAAACTTTGCTGATGAATTGCACCTTTCCGGCCACCCACTCTCCGATGATGACTTTTTGGCTTATTTTCTTGCCGGCCTCGGGCCCGAATATGACTCGTTCGTGACTATGCTCTCTACCCGTGACTGTGTCTCACCGGTGGACCTCTATTCCCTGCTTCTCACCACCGAAGCTCGCATCCAACATCACCGGCCGATCTCAATCTCTCCTGCTCCGACTCCCTCACAGGCATCGGCCAACTATGCTAGTGGCAACCAAGGATCGGCCCAAGGACAACCGTCTGGCAACTCACAGAATTATCGTGGTCATTCCCCCAATTACCGAGGCCGTAGGGGGGCGTGGTCGTGGTGGTCGTGGTAATTCGCGTAACAACAATACTGGTAACGATTCTTCTCCTACTTGTCAAATTTGTGCAAATCTAGGGCATACTGCCCATTCGTGTTCGTACAGGTATGAGCAATCAGCTGACCCGGCTACAATCCCACCAGCACCCAACCGTACTCCCCGTCCACCTCAATCTTATGCCACTCACCCCCACTATAACCCCAACCCTGAATGGATTCCCGACACTGGTGCCACTCATCACCTTACCAATGACATGCGCAGCCTAAACATTAATTCTGAGCCTTATGACGGTCCCGAAAAAGTTCACGTTGGCGACGGTTCAGGTTTGTTCATATCTCATTATGGTTCTTCTAAATTCTGTACTCCCACACACACTTACCAATTATCTCAAGTTATTGTTTCCCCTTCACTCACCAAAAATCTATTATCGGTACATCGTTTTTGTTCTGATAATTATGTCTTCTTCGAGTTTCATGACACTTTCTTTCTTGTGAAGGACTATTCGGGCAAAGTTCATCTTAAAGGCTCGGTTCGTGATGGTCTCTATCACTTCTCCGCCCCTGGCTCCATTCAAGCTCACCTCACCACCACTCGCTCCACCAACCTCTGGCATCAACGTCTCGGCCATTGCTCTCACCCGATTCTGCGTCATGCTTTAAGTAGTTTACCTTTTTCTATTCCAAATAAGGCACTGGATGCGGTTTGTGCACCGTGCCAATTATCTAAGAGTCAACGTCAAACGTTACATATTTCTAGTTTTACTTATAGTTCCCTTTTGGATTTAATTTTTTAGGATGTTTGGGGTCCCACAGAGTCCTCAATTTATGGTAACCGTTATTATGTTAGCTTTCTTGATTACTTTACTAAATATATCTGGTTTTATCCTTTAAAATTTAAATCTGACGTTGAAACAATATTTCCACACTTTCTCGCGCTTATAGAACGCCAATTTAATACCAAACTTAAAGCCATACAAACAGATTGGGGTGGCGAATATCGTCACTTCCAACGTACCCTAGCTTCTCTCGGCATTCAACATCTTCGTTCCTGCCCCCACACCTATGAACAAGTTGGTGCCATCGAACGTCGGCATCATCAAATTGTTGAAGTCGGTCTTTCCCTCCTCGCCCACTCCAATCATCCTTTGCCCTACTGGGAAGATGCCTTCACCACCGCCACCTACATAATCAACCGCCTTCCTTCTCGCGTCTTAGATCACAAGTCTCCTTATGAGCTTGTCCATCACCGCAAACCCGACTATACCTTCTTTCGAGTCTTTGGTTGTGCTTGTTGGACAAACCTTCGTCCCTACAACCTTCACAAAATCGACTTTCGCTCTAAAACCTGTATCTTTCTCGGGTATTCTCCGTCTCACCATGGTTACAAGTATCTTGACCTCTCCACCGGACGCATCTATATTGCTCGCCATGTGATCTTTGACGAGGCCGTCTTCCCTTATACACCAAACCCTACGACTCCCCAACCAACCTATGTCACTGTTCCTCTTCCTCTCTCCTTAACCTCCCACCCCATAGCACATCGCACCACCAAAACCACACCCTCCACCCCCTACCACCTGCGGCCCTCACCCCACCCGAAGGCACTTCCCTATCTTCTCCTCCTCCACCTTCTCCCTCTCATGTTGCACTGCCCTCTCCCTCACCCAATCCGAACCCAACCCTACCACCTCCCCCTCCTCCCTCCCGTCGTACCATGACCACTCGAACCCGTACCAACACACTCAAACCAAAACAAAACCCTGACTTCATCAGATATCCTTTACCCAAAGCCCTTGTCACCAGTGCTTCCACCCTTGTTCCTACCTCTTACACTGAGGCTTCTAAACACAAAGTGTGGCGTGACACCATGCAAGATGAGATAAATGCTCTACTTCGTACTAACACATGGGAATTAGTGCCCTATCGCACGGATATGAATGTAGTAGGTAATAAGTGGGTGTTTCGTACCAAACACCATGCGGATGGGCATATTGATCGTTACAAGGCCCGTCTTGTGGCCAAAGGTTTTCATCAAGCTGAGGGTATAGACTACACCGAATCATTTAGTCCTGTTGTAAAGCATGTTACCATTCGTGTTTTGTTGTCTCTTGCTGTTTCTCAGGGTTGGCCGCTTCGACAAGTGGATATTCAAAATGTGTTTCTTCACGGCAATCTTACTGAGACAGTGTACATGGCTCAGCCCCCCGGTTTTGCTCATCCTGATCACCCTGACTATGTTTGCCACTTAAAGCGGAGTTTATACGGTCTTAAGCAAGCACCTCGGGCATGGTTCTCTCGCTTCACTGAGGTACTCACCAAATTCGGCTTTGTGGGCTCCAAAGCTGATACCTCATTGTATGTTTACTCTTGTGGTCCTGTTCGCCTCTATATTCTAATTTATGTCGATGACATCATCATTACGGGCAACAGCCCCACTCACATTGACGAGGTAATTCGGTTTCTTGGCACACACTTTCCGGTTAAGGTTCTTGGCACCCTATCTTACTTCCTTGGTGTTGAGGCGCTTCACACGAAGGATGGCTTATTTCTTACACAGCGCAAGTATATTTTCCAACTCCTATAAAAGGCTAATATGGATAAATCGAAACCGTGTTCTACACCCATGGCTGCCTCCGCTCGGCTTCACCATGATCCAGGTCCCCTTTTCTCGGATCCTGCCTTGTATCGCATGGTTGTTGGGGGCCTTTAATACTTGAGTTTCACTCGCCCAGATATTGCCTTTACGGTGCATAAGGCTAGTAAGTTTATGCACGGACCTACTGAGGCTCATTGGCTTACGGTAAAACGTCTGCTTCGCTACCTCAAGTTCACGATCTCTGAGGGTTTGTTCTTTTCTCGTCGCAATACTCTCCATTTGTGGGCATACTCTGACTGGGATTGGGCGGCTGACAAGGATAATCACCGCTCTATTGGTGCTTATTGCGTTTTCCTTGGTGACCATCTCATCAGCTGGCGTTCCAAACAACATCTCACGGTTTCCAAGAGTAGCACTGAAGCAGAGTATAAAACCCTCTCCAATACTGCTGTCGAGATACAGTGGCTTTGCAGCCTTCTCAATGACATGCTTATTTCTACGCCGACTCCGACCTTATGGTGTGATAACATTGAGGCCACCTACCTTGCCTATAACCCCGTGTTTCATGCTCGTACTAAGCATATTGAGATTGACTTTCATCATGTTCGTGAACTCGTTGCCGCCAAGAAACTCAACGTTGCCTTCCTCACTTCGAAAGATCAACTTGCGGATCTCTTCACCAAACCACTGGGCAATCCTCATTTTGCTACATTGAAGACCAATCTCCGCGTGTACTCTTTACCCACGGGATTGCGGGGGGCGTGTTGAAGACATTATTGATACGACGTAGTTTTGGTTATAACCTACCAATTGTATTTATGTAATGTGTATTTACTGTCTTACCCATACATAGTTTACTAGTATATAAACTGTACCAATTGTAATACTTTGATTCATCAATACAACACAAATTACCACAAGTGTAATACCCCGACTGCCATACGGAACTAAGTGTCACACCGTAAGAGGCGGTGGGGGCCACCTCTAGAATCCTATAGTAGGGACGAACTGGGACAAGTCTTGGTCGTCCTGGCGAGGACGCCAGTCCCTTATAAGGGGGAGAATGTAATGTCCCACATCGGTAAAGTAAAGTTCTGCTCACCCTCATATAAGTGTGAGGCATAAAGGTCTTGTCAACTCAGGTTAGCCCTTTTAGACCAAGTGAGGACGGCGGTCTAAGTAGTTGACCAGACCATTTATGACTCATTTAACGCTACCAGACCCGGGGTCTGGGGGCGTTACAATAAGCCCGCGTGACGAAACAAAATTCGTCGGGTATAGATCTGAGCCGTTTGATCTAGTGGTAATTGGTTGAAGGTTAAAAATAGGAACAATAAGAACAAGGGATGGTTTTTGGGGGGAGTTTAGACTGAGCCTGGGAATTTCTCCAGGGTGCCTACGTATCCTATTATTGTTCTGGAATCAAGTCTCCGTAGTTCCTTAAGGATTGTTTATATAGAGGGGCTTGTGCCCTAGGCTTTCATGGGCCGGGTCCTTGTCGGACTATGATTTTGTGTTCCCTAAGGAAGAGATAATTACGATTTGGTCTCCTTGATGGTAGGAGATAATCACGCAAATTTGAATATAAGGCAAGAGCATTTACGGCTTGGGATTCTTTCCATAATTATTCTGATAAACATGTAATTATTATTTTTACTCTTATTATATGCTCTAGCCGACCTGCGGCGAGCTGCAAAGGTCAAGACGACCGAGCTACCCAGGTCGGCCTCTAACTTTGGTCCTGACTGACCTGCGGTGGACTGAGGTTCGACCCGTATAGCTTCCTTCCTGAGGACTAATCTTGGCCCTTAGGCCTATGATGGGGGCTCCTAGCCTTTAGTGTTAAAATATTAGGTCTATTTTCGTTATTATTTGGGTGTCATGTGTATGACACGTGGGGTGGTGAAATCCGGTATCGTCACCGCTGTCATTTTTACAGCAATGGTGTGATCTTATTATGACAATAAATGCTGATGATCGATTTCATCATAATATTCTAACGTAACGTCTCGTCTCGAAATCTGATTTCTTCTTTTCGGATAAACAGGTTGCTCGGCATGTGTTCTAAAACTAAGCCATTAAGACACATTAGTTTCATGCATTTTGGTTTCGATAGCTCTTGCATAATGTTCGGAATAATACGGTTATGAAAAATATTTGAACTTTCACAAGTGTGTCGTATCATAAAAGTTTATTTCCAATATAAAATAAATAACAATGAACTCCATCCGTCCTATATTAGTATATTATAAGACATTTTAGAGTTTTCACATTGTTTAAGTAAGTACAAGAATGTTATACATTTTAAAGACAACAGTTAAAACATATTATTTGAATATTATTAATACAATAATTGTAAATTAATGAAATGAATTTACATTAATCGAGTTGAGTTTAATGAGCTTTAAACGAATTGATTTTTGTTTTAAGGTTCTATAACTCGATTGAGTTCGAGTTGAGATTGGAGCACAGGATTTTTTGTCACATGCACCATCATTTAGAAATATCATGTTATAATTTATTGACAAAGGTGGGTCTCACATTTGATAGTGGTGCATATTACTACTATATCTCTATATATGTGGCTGTGTTGAGTAACATGTGTATGGTTTGTTTGACTTTTAATCTTTTGGACAATATTATCAAGCACAAACAGTCAAATTATTATTATTCATGTTTTTTTTTCCTTCTCCTTTGAAAAGATAAAGGGTATTAGTGGAAATAATGATTAATTATGATGTATCTAGGGTAGTGATGTGGAAGGATCTGTTAAGCCTAGATTTCTGTGTACCTGGTTGTACTACTTAATGTACCGTTGCAAATCTATGAAAACACAAGATAAGATTATCTCTTCTACCTTTTATCATCTTCTTCCTCCTTCAACGGAGCTTTCTCATAATCTGTAAAACTCAAACTTGGTATCAGAGCATAAGACCAACGTCAATGAGTTCTGGGACCTCATCACCGGAAATTGCAGCTACAACTGTAGCTCAGACGATTGTATCAGCTCAAGTTGAAGCTTCACAAGTCAATGCAACCATTTCTCCAGCTTCAGTTGGTGAAACAAGATCTCGAGCTCCTGTAAGTTCTTAGTTTGGTTCTCTTCCTTATCCTGGATTTCTATATCCTCCAGAACTTACCAGTGGAGTCTCATTTTCCCAAATCCATGGTTCTATGGTTCCACCATCTTTCCCTTCCATGTTTGCTGGTTCAAGATCTATGTCTCAGAGTCCTTTTGTCCAAGCTTCATCCCCGTTTACTGGCCATCTTTCCCAAACTTGTACTGTGAAATTGAATATAAATAATTATCTCATTTGGAAATATACAGTGCTCCCAATTGTTAGAGGTCATAAGTTAGAGGATATGCTGCTAGGAACAAGACCAAAGCCTCCGGATACTGGATTGTTTGGAAATACACCAAATCCTGCAGCAGAAGAATGGAAGACTGCAGATCAACTCCTTCTTGGATGGTTGCTTAGTTCTATGACAGAACAAGCTTTGGTGGAGGTCATGGGATGTAATACATTACATGAAATTTGGTCCACACTGGAGACTCTGTTCAATAATCAGTCAGAAGCTAGGATGCTCGAGTATAAGAATGCTTTGACCAGATCTGAAAATGGGTCAAAATCTATGAGTGATTATCTAGCACATATGAAGTCTTACAGTGATAGTCTTGCAGCAACAGGTTATCCTATTTCCAATTCTGAATTGATTCTAGCTGTCTTGGGAGGTCTGGATAAAGATTATGAAGCTGTTATAGTGAACATTACCTCTAGGATTGGCTCATTGACCTGGCCTGAGGTTCAATCCCAATTGCTCACTCATGAAAGACTTTTGGCAAGATTCAATCCATCTTTACCAGTTGGAGGAACACTCACTGGTGGCCAAGGCAATGCATCTGCTCATTTTGCATCATACTCTCAGAATTCTAACACTGGAAATAGGTCAAATCCTAGACCTAATGGTAATGGCAATCAGACTAACTACAGAGGTAGAGGGGGCTCAAGAGGTGGAAGAAACAGAGGTGGAAGATCTGGTGGAAGAAGTGGCCCCAAAATGATATGTCAACTCTGTGGTAAAAATGGTCATACTGTGATAGATTGCTGGCACAGGTTTGAACATGATTTCCAGCCTTCTTCTAGTGGAGCTGCAACTGGAGGACCTAAATAGGTATCAGCCTTTGTTGCTACTCCAAATACTGTGGCAGACAACTCATGGTACATGGACAGTGGAGCTATTAATCATGTTACATCAGAGTTGGGAAACATGAGCCTAAACAACAACTATAATGGTAATGACACTTTAATAGTTGGAAATGTTGAACAATTAGCAATAGCTCATGTTGGTCACACTATTTTGCATACACCACACATACCCCTGCACTTGAAAAATGTCCTTCATGTCCCTAAGATAACAAAGAATTTACCTAGCATTTCAAAGCTGATTTCAGATAACCCCATTGTTGTTGAATTTGATGGTCTGTGTTGTCTTGTTAAGGACAAAATTTCAGGGACAATGCTTCTTAGGGGTCAGCTCTAGGATGGTCTGTACAAGATGGTTCTACCTCTTGAAGATTCCAGTCAGATCTCCCTTCACTCCAAAAAGTTATCCTCCTGTTTTCATGTTACCTGTAATAAATTAGACAAAAATCCTGAGGTTTGGCATAGGAGACTTGGACATCCATCCAGTCAAACTCTTAATTCTGTTTTAAATCTTTGTGGTGTAAAAACCAGTGGAAATTTGTCATTCTGTGAACCTTGTCAGTTTGGTAAAAGTCATATTTTGAACCATCCTGTTTCTAGTTCTCATGCTTCTGCTAAATTTGCTTTAGTTCATACTGATTTGTGGGGGCCTGCCCCTGTTAAATCTATTGAAGGCTATACTTATTATGTGCATTTTGTGGATGATCATACTAGACACACTTGGATTTACCCTTTAAAAACTAAATCTGAAACTTTTGATGTCTTTTTGAAGTTTAAAGCTCTTGTTGAAACTCAATTTGCTTCTAAGATCAAGTGTCTTCAATCTGATTGGGGAGGTGAGTATAGGTCTTTCCAACAATATCTAGACACCGAGGGCATCATTTTTAGACACCCTTGCCCTCATGACCATGCTCAACATGGTAGAGTTGAGAGAAAGCACAGACACATAGTAGAAACAGGGTTGCTTTACTTGCTCAAGCTCATATGCCATTGAGGTT
This sequence comes from Gentiana macrophylla, assembly GCA_026214975.1. Taxonomy (NCBI): domain Eukaryota; kingdom Viridiplantae; phylum Streptophyta; class Magnoliopsida; order Gentianales; family Gentianaceae; genus Gentiana; species Gentiana macrophylla. The sequence continues at coordinate 5,061,455 of CM047814.1, read as the reverse complement.
TTGGTGGCATAGTTTTCAGCAATCTGTGATGTTGATAAATAGCCTCCCTACTCATGTCCTGCACCACAAGTCTCCTATAGAATGTCTGTTTCATTCTAAACCTGACTATAAGTCCTTAAAAACTTTTGGTTGTGCTGTCTACACCAACCTCAGACCTTACCACACAGTTAAATTTGAGTTTCATACTAAGAAATGTGTCAACCTAGGTCTTAGCACAATTCACAAAGGATATATGTGTCTTGATGACAATGGTAGAATTTACATATCTGCCAATGTGATCTTTGATGAAACTCAGTTTCCTTTTTCTCAAGGTTTTAGTCAAGGACCTGACGTGGCCTTTTCTAGTGCTAATACCAGTCCTTAACCGACAGTGTATCGGGTCAAACTGTAGTGCTAGTATGGTGAGTCAGAGTATCGTTTCCTCAGGGAACTTTGTAATTCTTCTAAGTGTGGTTAAACACCAAAAGAATTCATTATTAACTCGATCTAAACCGCAATTTTATAACACGATCACTACTTTATTCTAGTCAACATAAAATAAATACGTAATTTAAAAGTTATTCTAATATAATATATATAGATATATAAATATATATAGATGTGCATAAGTTGCAAAGTATATATATAGATATAAATATATAGATGCCAAATATATTATTAGAGAACTAGCCAAAGTTTATATAATTGATTTATACGATCTTTTCAGTTGAATGGAATGTGCTCGATCTTTAGGTTCAATTGAGTAAATGAAAGCGGTGCACTCTAAGGTTAACAATTCCTCCTCACATTAGCGTGTGAAATTATCATATGTCCATTGTCATCGGTCAAAGTCCACAAGCTATTACGGTTTTTACGAGCGAGTCCCGAGTGCGATTCTACCTTTGAATAAAAGAGTCATTCCGTTCGTCAAGCGGTCAATTTTATTTAAAGGCTCCGGTTGTCAAGGCGGGCGATTCAACTTTCGGTTTAAGTTTCAATTAAGCGATGATTTTAACATTATTACGATCTTGAGTACAAATTTTAATAAGATTCATCTTTTAGGACAAATCGCCTGGGTAGGAAGCGGGTTCCGTTGTCACGTTTTCACTCGGCCAATTTTACCCTCCGGTTTTTCTATTAACGAGTTCATAACTTAATTACGAGGTGTCAATTCATAATTAGATTATGAATTCTTTCAAGGCAAACTTTATCAATAGAAAAAGATTCAATTAACTCAATTTTATTCAATTTTACTTAGACAACATTCCTTTACCGAAAAGATCGAAATAAAGCGATTACATAACTTTGGCTAGTTATTAGATTTAGCCTACTAACATTATACGAAAATATAAGCAGACAAAACAAACATAAATACTTTAGAAATTTTACCCGATTACAACGATTGAATCGTTTGTATTCTTCCGGATGCTACAACAACTTCAACAACATTGATCTTCTTATAATTTCTCGAGCATTATAACGATACTACTTTATTTATGGCATAAGGCCTATATATACATACTACTACTACTAAAAGAGGTGAAGAAAATATATTTGGTACCCTCTTTATGTGCCTGCAATCTTTTCTATTTATAGGCGATTTTCCCCAACCGGATCGATCCGAGAAAGGGCGGATCGATCCGGGAAAAAAATATTATCCAGGATATTCTCTGCCAGGGCCACATGCTTTGGTCTAATCATGATGTTTCCTCGGATCGATCCGAGGTAAATCGGATCGATCCGGATAGATTTTTTCCAATCTTAATCGAAACTTGATAAAATCATAACTTGAGCTCTGGATCTCCAAATGACATAATTCAAGATCGTTGGAAAGCTCTTGAGGAGATCTACAACTTCCATGAAGACTTCTTTTTCAGAAAATGCCTTTTTGATGGGCCATTTGTTCGTCGAAAATATAAACGATCTGGCGTCATGAACCATTGATCCAGCGAACTTTAAATCTCGTGACACTTCCTTTATTCCTTCAAAAGATATGATTTTACTCCAAAAATGTCGTCACTCGGGGTCTTGGTTTACCTAAGGTCTCGTAAAATACCAAAAATACCTACGTGAATCGACACGACACTCGGTTATTAACCCGGTACAAAATTTATAACTTTTATCATTTTTACTAGATTTTTATAGTATTTAGATTTATTCATAGCTATTAATATTTTATAAGATTATACATTATAATTACTTATATTTTATATAAAAATAGTCGATAACGTATATAAAACATCGTAATTTTTATCATATAAATGTTATACATCAACTACTCCCCACTTAGCTCTTTGATCGTCATAAAGCAAAATAAGCGTAATATATAAAAATTACGATAGAAATAATATAAGTGGTAGATAAAATTTTAAATTAGTAAAATATCATTTCAATATTATAAACATATTAATTATATCTTTCTTAGAAATTAATAGGATAAAAAGTGTAGATAACTTTGATAAATTATTTATCAACTATTATTCAAATGAAATTTCACAAAATCTACTCAATAAATATAATTAAAATTCTAGAATTATTTTCCTATCTCAACTTATATGAAATATTTGGAATCAAAGACTAAGTCAAGTAATTGACAAGATGGCTAATACTTTTTAGGATAGGACATTGGTTAATCGAAAGATAGAAAAAGAAATCAAAAAAGAAAGAAGCAAAGTAAATGCGTACTTACACCTTCACGTTTGATCAAAAGCAGATTTCGATTAATAATATCTCCTTTTCCAACTATTTTTGAGATTTCTCTCTTCTTTTCCATATTAAGAACTAAAAGCGTGAGTGTGTGTAGAAAATCAAATTTACAAGCATTGCTTCATCAAGATTGATCGGAGTAATACTCTTTCGATCTAAAATTACGAGTCGGTTTCCTTAAACTCGTAATCATTCTTGAGATCTTATGATTCGAATTTTTATCGGAGCTTTATACCTCATGTAGTGATATAGGGCGTTCTAGATAACACCCTCTCGCACTCAAATCATTGGAAGCTACTACCGATATCATCGATCAAAGATAAGGAAGATACAGTATTCGATTAATTCTCTGTAAATATGATGCTTCGTTCTTATATATATATTTTTTTTTTTTTTTTTTTTTTTTTTTTTTTTTCACCTCAAGATACACCATCCTTAGCTTCACGTGCTATCATCTCCTTTCATAAGTCACGTATAACTCATTAGGATTTTAGGAAATGTAGACCAAAATAAGCCAAGGGTCGGTTATGATCAAAAATGGCTATTTCGAGTGAGGTCTTGATCACTCTAATCAAGGTTGAGGTAATTTTTTATGGTGTCAAAAATCTCATCATTCCTAATCCGATTCCATATTCATATTTCGTTTTACAAAGAAAATTATTCTAAAAAATTCATTATAAATATAAGTATATTTGCTAAAATTTCATATGAAACTTACTTGATAATATTTATGTATAGTTACATATACTTAAAATCTTATAAAGATCTAAAACTGACATATATAATATACTTATAATATATCTAATTTATTTTACTTAATTAAAATCTATTCTTACCAATTTATATTGTTTTTATTCATACTAATTATATACTATCTAATTATTTTGTTCCAAGAAAAAATTAAACTAAGTATTGAGCAATTAAGTATAAATTTATATAAGAAAATTTTAATTTTTATTTACTAACTTACTTCCACTCCCCACTTATACGAAATGACATCGTCTCCGATGTTGATGAGTAAATAAAAAGTAGTTTGCAAATAAAATTAAAATTTTAAATGATTTTGATTATTATTTATTATTTTTAGCAACCATATATTATTTTGATTAAAGAAAATGACATATATATTAAACACTATTACAAACTATAAATAAAAGTAACAAACAACAAAAACAATTAATTTAAACAACTACCAACTTAACAACATAACTAAGCGATTATCAAACCGTAGATGAACATCCGGGAGTATCCACGGAAGTAATCTGGCGAGAATCACGAGATGGAAAAATCTCAAATCATTAGCAAACTCGAGCACGTGATTCGATTGGATACAAATGTGAGAGATAACCAGGCAAATGGTAGCGGTCTTCCCTATTACATCTTTCTCTCGCAAAATTAATTGCGGGTCTTAAAAATCAAACTCCCCAATCAATGTATGCTCCCACGGTTAATGCATACAAAGCGACATCTCATCATCCGTAACCCCATAAAAATCTCTAGTTGGATAGATCCGAGAATTAATGAAGCGTTTTCCGCCGCCTTAAATGAGGGTAAAGCGAGTTGAGGAATCATAGTTATGATCAAACAAGCGAAATCGAATGAAAGGCTTCGCAGTCGACGATTTACAACATTATACGCATCCCCAAGTTCCCAAAGAAACTCGAAGTGTGGGTTTCGATCAAAAAGTACATGGTGGGAATTGATAGATTTGATTTATGATGGTGGTGAAAATGAAATAACGATTCCCCTAATCGTAATAAGTTGAGGCGAGGCTACATCGTCGTTATCTCGAGTGAGAGGCGCAAAGAAATCTCTAACAATCGAAATGTTTATTCGACCTGCGGGAGTCCTTATCAACTTTTTCCACCCGCAACCTCGGATTAGATTACGCCCCACCGATCAATTTTTCAGTGTTTAAGCCTTTCTCCATCGAATAGGAGAACGGGATGAAATTTAGATGTCTCGGGACGTTATTATGAAAACAAGAGGCATGCCGCTTCGGGAACCACACCATCAGCGTATGTGGTTCATAACTATTAACCGAGGAGAGGATCGGTTAGACATTTACGATACATAGACTAAAAATAGAAGGAAGGAAGAATGAGCAAAGTTTTATGGTCTGTTGCTCTTTCTTTTATAGAAATATATCTATCAAGCAAAAGTAGAAAAGATCTCTTTTCTGCGGCGTTTTAATACTTGCGGATCGATCCGAAAAGGGCCGGATCGATCCGGCCTCTGAACTAGTAATCTTTATCGGTCGGTATACTCGCATCGGATCGATCGGTGAAAAGCCGGATCGATCCGAACATTTATTCACGGAATGAGTTGATTTTGCTTGAAAAATGTCTAGTTTTTCTAGGGACAAGTTTTCTTCCTAGTTTTGGTTCATTTTCATTTTATTATAACGATAAATTTTACTACACGATCGTAATACCATAACATGCAATGAAAACATGAAAATCGTATTAAAATAAAATCCTTCCAAAATCAAAATAACTTAAAGTAAAATGTTTTAATGTCAAAAATCATAGAATGTTTAAAAATCACTCCTCTTCATCACTCATTTCGACGTGGCTTGAACTTGGCATAGCTTGAGAACGGGTCGATTCTTGGGATGGATCTTGAAAATAAGTTGACATCCGTGACCGAACTATCTAGTCCCATCGAGCTCATCTCTCGTGATATCGAGAAAAAGTGCTTCCCCATCTCGCCGTGGTATGGCCAAATGATCGAGATCCAGTCCATTATGATGTCGCAATTGCCGTAGTACTGTCGAAAAATCCCCTACACCACTAGTTTGAAATCCAAAAGAATGTGGCATTTGTTGAAAATCTGAGGGTGGTGGCATCGGTGGAATGAAATCGGGCAAGGTATAAGGCTGGGTTTGGCATTGCGGAATATCCATCTCGGCATAGGTAGGGTTTTGCAATATATTCATTTGATATAAACCTCGTATGCCTTGACGTAAATCTTCAGACCATAATTTATTTCTTTCCGCAAAAACAGTCATATTGGCATTAGCACGATGAACATCATAGGCCATGGATTGAAACATGTCGTAAGTGATGGTATTCGGAAGTTGAGTTTGAGTTTATTGGATGAAGGAGGGACGAGTGGATGGAGTAAATTTTGAGGTCGTTGACGGTTAGGGTCCAAAAGTTTATTCTTCCCGCCGGCCTAAGTGGTAAACTAGGACCTATAAGTGTGTCATCCACCATCATCAAATTATCACTTGGGAGCTCACGAGACTCTATGTCGGCGACACAGGGAAGAAATAAAACACGGAAAAGGCATGTATTGCTCGTCCTAGCGATCGAGGGCAAATTCTTGGCCCTTCTACACATTACTCTCGCCTATATCCACAGGTACATCATTAACTATAGCCCAAGCAATACACAAATCCTTTTACCAAAAGATGTAAAATGCCGAGTCGGGTAAAAAGTATGACTAATAAAACGTTTAATGGCTTTCATATCCGGATACATTTCCCATAGGAAAACTGTTTTCATGCCAGGCAGCGATGGGATCTAACTCATTCAGGCTACGAAACAATATGATCAAAGTCTCTTTGGTTCATCCAAATTCCAAAGCGTATAATAATCCTCATTCTCCGGTATATCAGAATACCATAAATAGCATTTATAATGTGAGAGTAAGCGGCACCATCCTAGTTCTTAGGTTGACTGAAGTTAACTCACCTTCTTCCGTAGCATTGTGAGTTGCTACCAAAGAATAAAATTCAGCTACTAAGGTGGTGTTAATTTCTCCAGACCTTAAACTGGCTAATTCCATCCAATGCCGCCTTTCAAAAATCTCCTTCACCTCCTTCCCAAATCCTTAAAATCCAAACCCTCTCATTGCAACTAAACCTTTGTCCAAATTTATTTTTCAATGCTTTCTTAGCTACAGCAGACGCGGTTCTTTCAAAACTAACTGCCAATTCTTCTTCTGTTAAAGGCCTAGTTTCTATAACTGGAATTTGGGTAGGGATATGCGGTTTGCGTTTTTTACTAGCTTTTGATGATTCGGCCATTCTACGATAATGACAAAATAACAAAACAACAAAAAAAACAACACAAAACAACACAAATGAGTTACACAAAATTTTGGAATTAAATAAAGACTTGCTTAAAAGCGAAATTAAGAAAATAAGTGACTACAATGTTACCTTACAAAGCTTAAAAGGTTGAAATTTGGCGGAAAGATGGAAATTTACTTGAATAAAAGTTGAAGCTACCTTGAAAAATTCTTCAATTTAAATGCAACTTTGAAGAGAGGAATGGAAAATGAGAAAAGTATAAGAGGTGAGGTAGTTTAATGGTGATGTGGTGTGATGATTTGAAGAAAAAATTGAATTGAGGGGAAAAGGAGGCGGCTGTTTTAGAAAAATGGAAGAAGAAGAAGAAAGAGGATCCGTCCCACTTTTAGGTTTTTTAGGTTCGGATCGATCCGGGGTTAGGTCGGATCGGATCCGATCCTTTTTTTTTTTTTTTTTTTTTTTTACTTAATAAAACTTCTACAAAATTAAAAAAAAACTTTTTATAAAAACTTTATAAAACTTTTAAATAATTTCATAAAGATCCTATTTATAAAATTTTCAAAGTTATATAAAAATTTTATAAATATTACAAAATTCACGAGGTCCTAATTCCAATGCTTCTAAATCTTCCGAGTTACGATGTAACGTTCTATCAACCTAACCTTAAGAAATGAGGCGTTCGAATTTTCTCTTTGATCTCCATCGGGATTTTCGGATAACCACCTAATCGTTCCTTCTTAACAACATTCAAACACTCATCCCGTGATTTGGTTGTGCTTTCCTACATTTCCTTCATGCTCACTTTTTCCACAACTTACACCTTCTTAAAAACTTTGCCCTTCTCTTTATCGAACTTCTCGATTTTCCATTACATAGTTCTTTGATCGATCTCTCTCAACAATTGCTTGTTTTTCTCAAAAGCTGAAGCTTCTATTTTAAACGCGACATCTTTATCCAATCCTAATTTCAAAAGCAACATAAAAATTCCTATTCTATCTAAAAGACATCCGGTTCTTTTACGTCTATCGGTAAAAGACGAAACTACTTTAATCATAAATAAAACACATAAAAGTAGAGTAAAGATAGATAGCACACTGGTATTCGGGTGAGTTTAACTCCTCGCTTTTCGATTTCTTGATTTTCTGCTTTTTACTTTGTCGGAGGATCGAGTTAGTAGCATTATTTCTTCTTTCAAATGCGGTTCCTTCTCCTTCCACAAATAACTTTACTCTATGGCCATTGGCTATAAAAGTTGTATTTCCATCGATTAGTTCAACGACTCCAGATTTGTAAACTCGTTACTTTAAATGGACTGTCCATCTTGATTTAAGCTTTCGGAAATAACTTTAAGCGTGAATTGTACAAGAGCACTCGATCACCTACATGGAACTCACGACTATAGATTCTCTTATCGTGAAAGGATTTTCATGCGTTCTTGTAGATTCGGCGTTTTCATAAGAATCGAGCGGAATTCTTCTAGTTACTGTCAATTGAAGCAATCTATGATCACCGGCATGACCTTAGGATCGAAATTCAAAAATTTAATAGCCGAGAAGGCTCGGTGTTCTAACTCAACCTGAGAGATGACAAGACTTACAAAAACTAACTTATAGGAGAACAACCAATTGGTGTTTTAAAAGTCACATTACATATGCCCATAATGCATCGTCTAGTTTAAGCGCCCAGCTTTTTTTTTCGATTTGAATCCACTTGTCTTTTCTACAATTCTTTTGATTTCTCTATTAGACACCTCTGCACGACCCTTTGGTTTGCGGATGATAGAGGCTCCTAACTTATGCGTTACACCATATTTTTCAATTATCTTGGTAAATGGTCTATTACAAAAGTGTGAACCTCTATCACTAATGATAGCCCTCGGAATGCCATAACGTGTAAATATATTCTTTTTAAGGAATCGATGAGAACTTTGGTATCATTAGTGGGAAGAGCTTGATTTTCTACCCATTTCGAAACATAATCTACCATTACTAGAATAAATCTTTTCCAAAAGATATAGGGAATGGTCCCATGAAATCTATACCCCAAACATCAAATAACTCACATTCTAAAATAGGTTGCATAGGCATTTCATGTTTTTAGATACATTTCCCCATTTTGACAAGATTCACAAGATTTGACATACTTATAAGCATCTCTATATAGCGTAGGCCAATAAAAACCACATTGTAAAACTTTAAAAGCGCTTTTCCAACCTCCATGATGACATCGCCTCACGATCATGACAAAATGATAAAATACTTAAAATTTCATTATCAGCACACACTTTACGATTATCCCATCCGAACATTTACGGAAAATGTCCGGTTCCTCCCGATAATAAAATTTTAAGTCATAAAAGAATTTCTTCTTCACGCCGCCAAGTCCAATGAGACGGAATATAATCACGAGTTAAGTAATTAATGATATCTCCAAACCAGGTGACATTTCCTTAGAAGGAATTCTATTCTTTAATAACTTGCATGGTTGAAGGAGTATCTATTCTAAAAAGTTGCTCATCAGAAATGAATCTTTAATTTCTATTCCCTTTTCTTCATCATTTTCCATTCTACTTAGATGATCGCTACTACATTCTCACTTCCCTTTTTATCTTTAATTTCAATATCAAACTCCTCAAGTAAGAGAATCCATCTAAGAAGGCGTGGTTTTGCATCTTTCTTACTCATTAAATACTTCAAAGTTGAATGGTCGTATAAATTATTACCTTAGAACCAACAATATACGATCTAAACTTATCTAAGGCAAAAATTACAGCCATGCTTCTTTTTCGTAGTTGTATAGTTCGGTTGATTCGCATTTAACGTATGAGATGCATAGTAAATAGCTTTGAGAATTTTGTTATATCTTTGTCCTAAAAGCTGCTCCTACACTAAATCACCGGCATCACACATAATCTCAAACGGTAAATTCCAATCACGGTGCTACTAGCTTTAGTGCGATGAGTTAATCTCGCTTTTAAGGTCCGAAAAGCTTCTTTACATTTACTATCGAAGTTAAAAGGTACTTCCTTTTCAAGCAAATGACTTAGAGGCTTCGCTATCTTTGAAAAATGCAATAAATCTCCTATAAAATCCTGCATGTCCAAGAAATCCTCTTAGAGTCCTTAGATTAAGCGGTGGTGGTAATTTTTCAATTACTTCAACCTTAGCTTTATCAACTTCAATTCCTATTTCGTAGATTCGATGGCCTAGAACAATTCCTTACGATACCATTAAATGACATTTTTCCCGGTTTAGAATTAAATTGGTATCCTCATGACGTTGTAACACTCTTTCTAAGTCGATAAACATTTACCAAAAGAATCTCCGTAAACACTAAAGTCGTCCATAAAATTTCCAAGAATTTCTCAACCATATCGGAAAATATAGCCATCATGCATCTTTGAAAGCGTAGTGGAGCATTACATAAACCAAACGGCATTCTTTTATACGCAAAAGTTCCATAAGGACAAGTGAAAGTAGTCTTTTCCTATCTCCTGCTTTTGCAATGAAAATCTGTAAATAACTTTGAATAACCATCTAAGAAAGCAAGTAATATTTATGACCACTTAACCGTTCCAACATTTGAACTATGAATGGAAGTGGATGATGATCTTTCTTAGTATGATCATTTAGTTTCCTAAAATCAATGCACATTCGATAACTCGTAATTTCTCTTGTTGGAATCCATTCATTCCTATCATTTTCTTTCCTTGTGAAACCTCCTTTCTTTGGTACCACTTGAGTTGGACTTACCCATTCACTATCTGATATGGGAAAAATTATTCCCATCTCTAATAGCTTAATGACCTCTTTCTTAACAATTAAGCGCAAATTTGGGTTGAGGCGGCGTTGCGGTTGAATACAAGGCTTAGCATCTTCCTTGAGGAATTATCTTATGAACGCAAATCTCGGGGCTAATACCTCGAATATCAAAGAATTGTCCATCCAAAAGCTTTCTTATGCTTTTCAACATTCTAAGTAATTGATCTTCTTGTTGCTCAGTTAAAGTTGATGAAATAATAATCGGTAATAGATTATCAGTTTCAAGAAAAGCATATTTCAGATTTAAAGGTAATGGTTTCAATTCCAGGTTCTTTGGCGGATCTTCTATTGACGATTTAAGAACTGGTCCTTCTAGTTCTAATTCCAAGTACTTATGCCATGGTGGTTTAAAGGTAAAACTTTCTGTATCTAAAGAAAGAATTATCTCTTTCATTTCAATGTCTTCCTCATCTTCTTTATAGATAGACAGAGTTAAGCATTCTTCTAATCTGTCTTCAAAAGTTGGTAACTGATTATCATAGACAGAATGAATATCTTCTATAAAAGAACATGATTCTGATGATGCATGATTCATAGCTTTGAAAATATTGAAAGTAACCGTCTTCATTGACTCTTAAGATTAATTCTCCTTTTCGAACATCGATTAAAGTTCTTCCTGTAGCTAGAAATGGACGACCTAGAATAAGAGGTTTGAATAACCGTCTTCCATTTCCATAACTACAAAGTCTCTTTGGAAAATAGAATTTGTCTACTTTAACCAATATGTCCTTTATAATTTCTTTAGGGTACTTAATCGATCTATCTCGCCATTTGCTTGAGTCATTTCGATCTTAGTAAGCTTTCCTATGCCTAACTTTCTATAATCCTCATAAGACATGAGATTTATACTCAGCTCTAGATCACATAAGACCTTCTTAAACAGTAAATCCTCCAATTTCACACGGAATGGTAAAACTACCGAGATCTTTTAGTTTAGGTGGTAACTTATCTCGCAGAATTCATGGAACATTCTTCATTTAGACATATGTTCTCATATTCCTCTAATTTTTCTTGTTTGATGTAATTTCTTTGAAATTTTCCATAAGCAGTATATTAATCAGAGCTTCGATAATGGGGATATTAACTTGAATATGACGAAAAGTGTCAAGGAAGCGAGCATACTTCTTATCAGTTTTGCTTTTTTGATTTGATCTTTAGGAGGTAAGGTAAAGATTCTAGATCTATGACCCTTGGCTCCTTTGTCGTTTCTCTTTCCTTTTCCTTAAACCTTTGAGTATTACTCGGTTGCCATGTTTTGAGTTCTTGAATTCTTTCTTTTAAATTGTTCCCTGAATCAATCTCTACTTGATTCCTTCATTTCTTCCTGTTTTTCATCCTTGTTTTCATTATCTTCCATTCTAATGTGTTCCTTAAATAAAGTCCTTAAATCTTTATCCATGGGATCTTTCGTAATCCTTGGGATTTTACCCAATTTTCCTTTCACTTCAGGTTCGAACTTTTATTTCTTTTCAAGAAATTGTCTATAATTTCTTCTTCCTCATCTCAGAATTCAAGTTCATCTTTAGTTTTATCATTCTTACCATCTAAGTCATCTTCTACTTCATTATTCCCAAAGTTTTCAACTCCATTACTTCCATCGAGCTTCCTACTTCTAAGTAACTACAACATTTACCTCTCTTGGGTTCCTTTCAGTGTTACTTGGTAATCCTCCTGGGGGTCTGCTGTTATTACGTTCACCTTCCCTACTCAAATGATCTTCCATATTCCTTAATGAGGCTTCTATCGTTCTCATTCTGGTATCATGTCCACTCATAGATGTTTTCATTGAACTCATATCCTTAGTGACTGTACCAATAGAAGTCACCATCGTTTCTATATTTTTAGCTTGAGTAGATACTACACCCATCATATTTTCCATTAGTTTTTCCCATTTTTCAAATCCTTCTGCAGGTTGAGTTGAACTTTGAGTTCTTGGTATACTTTGAGTGGTATGTTGAGGATAGGATCTAGGTAATGATTGTAAATTCGATTAGATGTGTTTTCTTGATAAACTTGATTATTATTCATGTTCCTATATGGAACCCGGATACGGCGGTTGTCCTTGCTTGCTAGGGTTTTGGACCATCGATAAGTAGGGTGATCTCTTTCTAATAGCATTGAGCGAGTTTGAGTAAGCATTGTTTAAATTTCTATCTTTCACAAGAAAACTCACCTCCTCTCTTGAGTATCTGTCGGTTCTTCAATCCCTAGTGGTATTTTATCCCGATTTGAGTATTCGGTTGGTGTACTATTTTACGAACTTTGATTTTTGTTTGATTGTAGGCCATCAAATTTCCTACTTAAATTTTCTAAATGTGCTAGAACTTCGATTATTAGGCGTACATTCTCCTCGCAAAAGCTATTTTTCTGGTGCTAGAACCGGTTTCCACATTCTGTTATTTTGGAAATCTTTCTATGGCATCGTAAACTAATTGAGCCTCACTCATCATTAAAGAACCACCACATGCATGGTCTACATCAAGACGTGAATTCTTAATTTACGACAGAAAAGTTGAATTTGCATGTCTAAGGAATAACCATGGTCGGGACACGCTCTTAACAATTTTTTAAATCTTTCCCACGCATTCCCAAGCGTTTCTTCAGATCCTTGTCTAAAATTAGCAACCTCGACTTTTAATTCCAAATTCCGTCCAGGAGTGAAGTATTGTTTCAAAAATTCAGTTTGAATCTCCTCCCAACTTGTAAGTGAATGATGTGGAAGAGACATAAACCAATCTCGGGCTCGTCCTTTTAGAGAAAAAGGAAACATAGTCATCCTTGTTAATTCCTTGTGAGCACCTTGACTTTTGGCTGTATTGCATAGTTCTTCAAAAAGATAGAGATGATGATGCGGATCTTCATCATCTTCTCCTAGGAATTGGGCTCTTTGCGTCAATTAAACCAAAAATATGAGATTTAATTTGAAATTATTCGCTCCTTCATTAGGTAAAAGTATGGGATTATTAGTCCGATTTCTTCTTATGGTTTGGTCACGAGATAGGCCTTGGGTTTACGGGTTGTTACGATTATTACGGTTCGATTTCGATTATTTCTATTATTATTATTATTTTGATTATTAAGGTTAACGAGGGTTTTGTCCATGCCCTAGAGCATGTTCAAACCTCTTGTTCAGTGTTTCATCTGATTTTGACCATTCTCGTATTTGTTTGAAGATGATTCGTCAGGATTTCACGACTAGTATGACCACGTTTTTCTCTACTCTTAACGCGCTTTTCGTAAGTGTTTATGTCAGGCTTATAAGGAGTGAGTGGGGCCTTACCACTACGGTCATCAACTAACGAAAATAGAAATAAACACGAAATTGATAGTAGTAAAAAAATGGTAACTTACCTATAAGGTAAGTACAAGACTAAAATAAAATTAGAAATGAAATAAGAAAAGTGTTGACTTATTCTCGAGAATTTTGAGCTAATATAAGTAGTAACCATAGACACAAAAAAGAAATTAGCGTCGTTCCCGGCAACGGCGCCGGAAAAGCCGACGTGGCCTTTCTAGTGCTAATACAGTCCTTAACCGGCGATTGTATCGGGTCAAATCAGTAGTGCTAGTATGGTGAGTCGAGTATCGTTTCCTCGAGGAACTTTGTAATTCTTCTAAGTGTGGTTAAACACCAAAGAAGCATTTGTTATTAACTCGATCTAAACCGCAATTTTATAACACGGATCACTACTATTCTAGTCAACATAAAATAAATACGTAATTTAAAAGTTATTCTAATATAATGTATATAGATATATAAATATATATAGATGTGCATAAGTTGCAAAGTATATATATAGATATAAATATATAGATGCCAAATATATTATTAGAGAACTAGCCAAAGTTTATATAATTGATTTATACGATCTTTTCGGTGAATGGAATGTGCTCGATCTTTAGGTTCAATTGAGTAAATGAAGCGGTGCACTCCTAAGGTTAACAATTCCTCCTCACATTAGCGTGTGAAATTGTCATATGTCCATTGTCATCAGGTCCAAAGTCCACAATCACTACGGTTTTTCCAAGCAGTCCCGAGTGCGATTCTACCTTTGAATAAAAGGAGTCATTCCGTTCGTCAAACGGTCAATTTTATTTAAAGGCTCCGGTTGTCAAGGCCAGGCGATTCAACTTTCCGGTTTAAGTTTCAATTAAGCGATGATTTTAACATTATTACGATCTTGAGTACAAATTTTAATAAGATTCATCTTTTAGGACAAATCCGCCTTTGGGTAGAAGCGGGTTCGTTGTCACGTTTTCACTCGGCCAATTTTACCCTCCGGTTTTTCTATTAACGAGTTCATAACTTAATTACGAGGTGTCAATTCATAATTAGATTATGAATTCTTTCAAGGCAAACTTTATCAATAGAAAAAGATTCAATTAACTCAATTTTATTCAATTTTACTTAGACAACATTCCTTTACCGAAAAGATCGAAATAAAACGATTACATAACTTTGGCTAGTTATTAGATTTAGCCTACTAACATTATACGAAAATATAAACAGACAAAACAAACATAAATACTTTAGAAATTTTACCCGATTACAACGATTGAATCAGAAGCTGTATTCTTCCGGATGCTACAACAACTTCAACAACATTGATCTTCTTATAATTTCTCGAGCATTATAACGATACTACTTTATTTATGGCATAAGGCCTATATATACATACTACTACTACTAAAAAGAGGTGAAGAAAATATATTTGGTACCTCTTTATGTGCCTGCGTACGCCGCTTTCTATTTATAAGCGAGTTTTCCCAAAGCGGATCGATCCGAGAAAGGGCGGATCGATCCGGGAATAAAAATATTATCCAGGATATTCTCTCCGCAGGGCCACATGCTGGTCTAATCATGATGTTTCCTCGGATCGATCCGAGAGTAAATCCGGATCGATCCGGATAGATTTTTTCCAATCTTAATCGAAACTTGATAAAATCATAACTTGAGCTCTAGATCTCCAAATAACATAATTCAAGATCGTTGGAAAGCTCTTGAGGAGATCTACAACTTCCATGAAGACTTCTTTTTCAGAAAATGCCTTTTTGATGGGCCATTTGTTCGTCGAAAATATAACTTGATACTGGCGTCACGAACCATTGATCCACTTGAACTTTAAATCTCGTGACACTTCCTTTATTCCTTCAAAAGATATGATTTTACTCAAAAATGTCGTCACTCGGGGTCTTGGTTTACCTAAGGTCCGTAAAATACCAAAAATACCCACGTGAATCTGACACGACACTCCGGTTATTAACCCGGTACAAAATTTATAACTTTTTATCATTTTTACTAGATTTTTATAGTATTTAGATTTATTCATAGCTATTAATATTTTATAAGATTATCTGTTATAATTACTTATATTTTATATAAAAATAGTCGATAACGTATATAAAACATCGTAATTTTTATCATATAAATGTTATACATCAGGACCTTCCACTCAAGTCCTTACTGATTTCTCCACTACTACACCATCCATCACCTTGACCATTCCTCAGGAAGAGGGGGAACAGACAGACATCCTGAGCATACTTTCTGAAGAAGACATTGCTATCACCACTCCAACAAATCAGGTAAATTCTATTTTTGAAAACCTTGAGAACACAATTGTTGAAGATGTTGATTATAACTCTGCATCTCCTTATTCTATTCATACTCCATCACAGTCATCACCATCTGTAACACCATCTACATCATCACCTTGTGTAACAGAACCTACACCCCCAACTGTGACCCAAAATGTCACAGCAAGTGTACCACAAACTGTTGCTCAGTCTCACCCTATGCAAACTAGGTCTAAGAGTGGTATTTTTAAACCTAAAGTCTATGATGCTGCTATTGCCAATATTCACTCATTTCCATCTGAACCACAAAGTGTGTCTGAAGCTACATAGAGTACAGAATGGAAAAAGGAAATGTTAGAGGAGTATAGAGCTCTCACTTAAAACAAAACCTGGGAACTTGTAAATATGCCCTCTGGAAAGAATGTTGTGGGAAACAGATGGATATTTAAACTTAAACTTAAGCCAGATGGGACAATCCTGAAGCACAAGGCCAGATTAGTAGCCAAAGGTTACAGTCAGAATTATGGGATAGACTACATTGAGACCTTCAGTCATGTGGCTAAATCAGGGACTATCAGAATTATGCTAACTCTTGTTGTTTCCAAAAATTGGCCCATACACCAAATAGATATCAACAATGCCTTCCTAAATGGGCCTCTACAGGAACCTATTTATATGGAGCAACCTGAAGGTTTTATAGAGCCTGCAAAAGCACATTGATAAGAGTCAACTTTGCTATAATTTCGTGTGCATTTTACCCTATATTTGTAGCTTATTCGATGTAATTTTGGGGTAGTTGAGTGGTGTTTATAGACACATTTCATCATGTGTTGAATCACGAGACAAAAGATATTTACATCCAAAATCTCGACATTTTCGGGTGATTTATGTGTTTTATTGGTATTTGTCATGTTTGGGTATGTTGTCTATTTTCATTTCTGGTGATTACGTGATAGAGGTGTGTGAGGATTATGATCACAACTGCATTTAAAATCGCCCAAAACGAAGTCGTATATGAAAAACGATGCTGAGACTCAAATTCAAGTGTTCGAAAAAATATTATTATTCAACTGTGTGGGGATCCTGACTTTGGTGTTGAGTGGACAGAAGGTCCCAGTATCACTTCCGTTGGAAATTACATAGTTTTGACCAAATTAGAAAAAATAATAAATAAAAATAAAGGATTTAATGAAGAGGGCCCAGCGCATTTAATGAAGCAAGTAGAGGACAATGGAGAAAAAAAAGGCAGAGGCCCTGCTATATTATTTTCCGAAAATTGGACGGAAATCGACGGGAATTCGACTATTGGTATAAAAAACAACTTAGATCAAATTGCAACACAGTTTTTACATCACAATTTTATTTTTCCTCTGGACAGCAGTTTTTATCTTTTTTTAGGTTTAGATCTACTATTTTTCTCTTTCAATTTCTGCAAGAACAACAGCAGTTTTATTTATTTTATTACGCGATTACAACACAACGAAGTGACGATTCGAGTGGTGGATTGCTACGATTTCTTTTGGTAAAATTTATTCAATCTTTTTATCATGTTTATTATTAATTTCTTCATAAATTTTTGCACTTTTATTATTACTATGAGTAGCTAATTCTATGTGTAGTCGAATTATATGAAAGCGAGCGAAAATCCTAAGGGGATGAGATTAGGAGTTGTGTAGTGCATAATATTATGTTTTAATGATTAATTCACGTCCTAAAACTTATTCTAACATCTTTGAATTAGATTGATCACCTAGTTCACTGTCACACACATCGAACTTATAGATGCATTTTGCGGTGAGATGTGGGATAAGGGGTTTTAGGATCGTTGCGTAGATTCGACTTAATGGTTAGGTTCGTTTTCAATATAGAGGTTTGTCATCGTTGTTCGAGCAACTCTAAAGCTTAATCATGTTAGGATAATCGGTTTTCTAAAGGGAGAGTCGGTTAGCTTCACATAGGGTGGTTAGATCGAGTTGTTCAGTCTAATCGCTAGAATTAGGAGTTGGCACCCGTGGATGTCGTTAAACTACATTGGATAGGTAGGTCGGTTAAGACATGCTCCCTGTCAAGTCCTTCCGTAGGGGTAAAAGTAGCTCGTGGGATCATAGTTCGGCTATACCTTTTTATACTTAGAAGTAGAACCGGTAGTTTCATCTTTATTCTTTGCATTAGTATAATACCATTCACCATTATTGTGACCTGAACTAAGTTCTTCATCGGCTTTGGTACTTAGACATTACTCCCTGTGGATTCGACCTTGTCACCACTATACTCCCGTTGACCCGATACTCTGTCGGTGAAAGTTAGCGGTTAAGTATTTTGCTATCAAGAATTTTTTCAGTTTAATCGCTAGAATTAGGAGTTGGCACCCGTGGATGTCGTTAAACTACATTGGATAGGTAGGTCGGTTAAGACACGCTCCCTGTCAAGTCATTCCTTAGGGGTAAAAGTAGCTCGTGGGATCATAGTTCGGCTATACCTTTTTATACTTAGAAGTAGAACCGGTAGTTTCATCTTTATTCTTTGCATTAGTATAATACCATTCACCATTATTGTGACCTAAACTAAGTTCTACGTCGGCTTTGGTACTTAGACATTACTCCCTGTGGATTCGACCTTGTCACCACTATACTCCCGTTGACCCGATACTCTGCCGGGGAAAGTTAGCGGTTAAGTATTTTGCTATCAAGAATTTTGGCGCCTTTGCCGGGGAGTAACGTTTGATATCTTGTAAGTTGACCGAAAGCTTGGGCTTAGGTCGTTTTTATTTGTTTTCTTGTTTTTTCTATTTTTGACAGTGCATGACCACGAGAAGTTCAGAACAACCTCTTATCGAGCCGATTGAAGAGATTGAAGCCTTTGCACGCCCACGTTAGCAATACCAAAGAAGAAAGGAGATCGTTATTGGGACTCCGAACCCTCTGTACGAAGAAGAGGGATTAATTGATACGTCTATGTCAGACTTCTCTGAAGAGATGGATGAGCTTAATGGTAGAGATAATTTGGATGGTCGGGATAATTTTGAGCCTTTGACTAAGCATAATGCACCGGGCAGTACATCCAACCTCGGGGATACAACTTTACAATTGACCCCAATCCGTGATCGTATAGAACAGTTGGAGAATGATGGGTTAAGACTCCAACAAACGATCGACCCTCGATACACTCAGAGAACGGGAATTGGGAGTAACCGAGGTGGACGGTTTGGACAGTTGGGAACTGGTGGTAGACAGCTTGGGGTAAACAGAATAGAGAACACTGAGCGTACTCAGAAGCCGCCGTTACAACAACAGAACACTCAGCAGTTCGGGCAGTATGACCAAGCTACATTTGAAAGGGTACTTTTGATGCTGGCTGAACAGGGAAACCCACAAAATCAAAATAATCAGCAGAATCGGAATAATCAACAGCCACCTATTCAGCAACATGAGCAGTGACCCAACCAGGATAATTATCAGTGATAATATCAAGGGGATCAACCGAGGAATGTATGACAACCGGGGCTAGACCTAGAGTTTGCCGAGATTATGTCACTACCCCACATGAGGTGGTAGGGCATAACCCCATAAGAATGCCTCCCATAAATGCAAACAACATGGAGATCAAGCATAACATCTTGAACATGTTGGGAGAGCATGCTTTGTTCCACGGGAAGTCCACAGAAGATCCTAACAGTCTCCTCGATCATTTCATGCAAATCTGTGGGACTATGAAATATAATGGGGTGCCAGAGGATGCAATACGGATGATGGTTTTCCGTTTGCACTAAAAGGGGCTGCTAGAGATTAGTTCGATTCATTGCCTAACGATTTGTTGCATACATGGGAGGATGTAGTGCAAGTTTTTCTAAGGAAGTATTTCCCTCCAGCCAAGATACTAGACCTGAAGGAGGATATTTGGATATTTGATGGATTGAGTGGAGAGACTTTGAAAGAGACATATGAGAGATTTTGGGGCTTGCTGAAGAAATGCCCACCACATGGTTTCTCTACGGTTGAACAGGTGATTATCCTATTTAGAGCTTTGGAACCTATGGACCAGAATAAGCTCAAAACTGCAAGTGGTGGTGATATCATGAATTTGCCCCCATAACAGACAATGAAACAGATAAGGAATGCTGCTGAAGGAGAAGAGCAGTGGGGCTCTACAAGAATGAACAAGAAAGCGCCTTTAGAAACTGTAAAGTCATTGAAAGACGATTTGGATAGAAAGAAAGCGTTGCACGAGAAGATGCAAGCGATGTCACTAATGATGGAGAAGATGGAGGCAGAGAGAAAGGCGGCATTACAATGCCAAATGTGTGGAGGTGGCCATTCCGCTTTGCAATGTACTTCACTAAAGAAGTCCACTTACCCACAATGATTGCCTTTCCACAACAAAGACAGAATATGTTTGCAATGGGACAGGTAAAGAATAATCAACAAGATTTTGGCCAACAGCAACAGTGGAATTTGAATTTCGATAATCAGCAGGGCCAGCAGTTCGAGTATGGCATGGAAGAGCAACAGTACAATGTGAGCTATGTTGGACAAGGTAATGGGGGTAACTGGAATCAGAACCAGCAGGGGCAAGGTTGGAATCGAAACAATAACAATCAGAACCAAAGCCCAAATAACCAATCTTGGAATAAGAACCCCCAGAATCAGAATGCCTATCAAAATACCAATCAGTGCATGTATCAGAACAATCACCAGAGGCCACCAGCTGCGCAGAATAATCGAATCGGGGCGTAATAATCGGGAGCGAGAACCGAGTCGGGGAGCAATCAAGGATAGAACCAGAATTAGGGGCAGGAAGGAAACAATAATCAGCAATCTATCCATCAAAACGAAATAACAGTTCGGGACTTATCAACACCGAACGCGCACCTTCATCGAATAACCAATCAAGCAATTCGGGTACCCGTAAGACCTTAAAGCGAGTTGTTGTTAGAGAAAATGGATAAGACTATCTACGAGCTAAATAAGAGTGCTATTGAACGTAGGTAGCAACGCCTCGGCTATCCGAATTTAGAGACTCAAGTTGGGCAAATCACAAATACATTGAAGAAGAGTCGAGTGATCTTTCGAGCAGAATCCGAGGCAAGTGAATGCCATATTCACTAGAGTGGTAGAGAGAGCGGTAGTCGACCACACCAAAGCAAGCAGATTGTAGAAGAAGAATATCTGGATGAGGAGGATGGTCGAGGCAAAGCAGAGAGAGAAAGAATGGAAACCGAGTTAGAAGCTGCATGTGAAGAGAGTTAGCTTCTGTTAAGAGAGACCTCGAGATTGTAAGGAAAGAGCGAGCAATGGAAGTACAGAGGGAGCAGGAAGCTCAAACCAGAAGAGATGAAGAAAGGGAGAAGCAGGATTTCATAGTGCTGGACATTAAAGAGGAGGAGCCGAGCAAACCAGTGATGACAAAAGAAGCTACATTTGGGCCTTTAAGGCCAAACACTCGAGGTAAGAAAAATTTTCTGCCCCCTCCCTGATGTAGGACAGGACCGGGAGAACCAAGTTTGTTATCGTACGAACGGACGAGGGTGATTGATATCGTTCAATCGGACGAAAAACTCAAGAACAAGCACAAGCCAAAAGGCTTAACAAGAGAAAAACTCTTATGATTTTATTGATAAAAGGATGTTATATGATATCTATTACATTGAGAGCTCCTCCCTTTATATAGTGTAGGAAATAAAGCCTAGTACTAAAAATACTTGCTCTCTAAGAAATATAATATTTTCTCCCTAAGAAATAAATCTCTAATTTTCTTAATTAAGGAAAGTAAATAAATCAAAATCTTATCAAATATTCCTCATTAATTATTTTCCCAAATAATTAAATAATAATTCTAATAAATAATATGATGATCAAGAAGAAGAATATGATGATCCAATTGAAGAAGATTGTGAAGACACTATTGTTAATGAAGAAAGTGCTGAGGAATCTCCTGAACATGTTGAAAAGAAGATTGTCGATTCTTTAGAAGCACCTTCAGATTCTCAATTACATGATTTGCATGAGTACGACACAAATTTGACAACCAGATGCGTGAAGGAGATCAACCAAGTCACATTGTCTATCAATCGCGAAACTTGCAATCAAAAGATGGATGTTTCAAAAGCTTCAAACTTGTTTGCATTGTTTATAATACCGAAGATAGAGCTCAAGGATCATGATTTTGTTGATTCACGTTTTGTTGGTTCCCTAAAGCCTATTGTTGAAGATTTGACTAGGCATGATGACATCTATTTCAAAGTTGAGTTTGCAAGGGAAGTCCAAACGGTTTACTCTCTGGATATGCAGTTGACGTACACTCTCCTTGCCATGATGACAACTCGGGACGAGTTGTTTTAAAGAGGGAGGGAATGATGAGGAACGAATATCCCGGAAAATGGCGTAAGAAAAAAAAGAGAAAAAGAAATAAATTATGAGGAATTATTTATTAGAATTATTATTTAATTATTTAGGTAAATAATTAATGAGGAATATTTGATAAGGTTTTGATTTATTTACTTTCCTTAATTGAGAAAATTAGAGATTTATTTCTTAGGGAGAAAATATTATATTTCTTAGAGAGCAAGTATTTTTAGTACTAGGCTTTATTTCCTACACTATATAAAGGGAGGAGCTCTCAATGTAATAGATTCCTCAGCGCTTTCTTCATTAACAATAGTGTCTTCACAATCTTCTTCAATTGGATCATCATATTCTTCTTCTTGATGGCATGTTTGAATCGATGTAGGCTGGACGGCTACCGGCATTTGTTGATGCGGGTGGACAAAGTCCATTGCGGGTAGTGGCTATACTGGGGTTGTGGCCTTTGGTGTATTGACGGCGATCGGATGCACATGATGCCTTTCTTGGGACGGTGGCGGATGTTTAAGGACCAAATGTTGATCATATGGCTTCACCAAAGGGATGTGACATGACAACTGAGACACACCTCTCAACGGAAGTTGATTACGTGTCGTCGCATATGATATGTTGTGTTGCCACTGTGGTGCTTCTCTCGGAGGAATGACTGCCAGAAGCTTTCGGCACAATGCACGACATTCCTCTGCGGTGTCAAGAATTTTAACAAACCTTTGGCTGAGGATGTCAAGCCGTTGATGTAATTGAGCGTTGTTAGCCATGAAGATCACAAATCTTTCTTATTCCTGATCCTTGTATTCCTCCTGCTGCCTTTGAACCTTTTTTAAATAAAAAAACAAAACACAGTTCTAGACGATATACAATAAATACTAAGACTCAAAATTTTTCTAATCAACAACACTTTTTCTTTTTCTTTTCTAATGATGACTGAAAAAGAAAAAAAAAAAAAAAAGACAAAGATGACTCAAATAATTAGCAATGTTTTTTTTTTTTTTTAAGGAACACAAAGCAGGTCGGTGACTTGCTATTTTTTTTTTTCTTTTTCCGATGAACTTTGCCGGAAGAAAACAAAAGCAGAAAATCAAAATTGAAAGGATATGCTGATATAAAGCCAAAAAGATGATAAACTCCTAAGCTATGATATCAAACTTATGTAGTCGATGCCCAAATTGATACGAAACCTATGTCTCTGATACCAACTGATGTAGGACAGGACCGGAAGAACCAAGTTCGTTATCGTACGAACGGACGAGGGTGATTGATATCGTTCAATCGGACGAAAAACTCAAAAACAAGCAAAAGCCAAAAGCGCTTAACATGTTAAAAACTCTTATGATTTTATTGATAAAATGATGTTATATGATATCTATTACAATCGGTGAGCCTCCTCCCTTTATATAGTGTAGGAAATAAAGCCTCAAAAGACTAAAATATGCTTTTCAAGAAATATAATATTTTCTCCTAAGAAATAAATCTCTAATTTTCTTAATTAAGGAAAGTAAATAAATCAAAATCTTATCAAATATTCCTCATTAATTATTTTCCTAAATAATTAAATAATAATTCTAATAAATAATTCCTCATAATTTATTTCTTTTTTCTCTTTTTCTTCTTACGCCATTTTCCGGGATATTCGTTCCTCATCACTCCCCCTCCTGATTTTGATGAGAATACGTTGCCTTACCCACCTAAGGGTCCTAAGAAGCCGATCCTTACTAAGAGTCAGGGTAGATTCCTCGACATTCTTAGGAAGGTAGAGATCAATGTTCCCTTGTTAGAGGCAATTGCTAGCGTGCCTGAGTATTTTAAATGTTTGAAAGGGATGTTGACAAGTCGAGAGAAAATGGGTAAGATAGTTAAGCTGAGGGATGAGTATTCAGCAGTTTATGATAGTAAGATACCCCTTAAGATGAGAGATAGATGAGGTTTCACCATTCCTATCACCATAGGCAATACTATAATTGAAAATGTTTTATGTGATTTAGGAGCTTCTGTGAGCTTGATGCCTAAGGCTTTATATGAAAATTAAGGGGTAGGTGAATTGGAAAATACGGGAATGACCCTACAGATGGCTGATAGGTCGGTGAGGAAACCTTTGGGGGTAGCGGAAGATGTCTTAGTGCAAGTTGGAAAGTTTGTGTTCCCCGTGGATTTGTGATTCTTGACATGAAGATGGACTCCAAGACCTCTGTTTTGTTATGTCGTCCCTTTTTGACCACCAGTGACGCTCAGATAGGAGTTAAGAGTGGAGATATTTCTTTTGGTGTTGGGGGCGAGAGAGAGCGTTTAAATGTTTACAAGGATAGAGGTCCAAATGCAATAAATGATGAATGCGTATATACAATATCTTTGTTTTCTTGTGGTGTGGTGCGTACTGACGTGCAGGAAGGAAAAAGATTGTCAAAAGGAGATGCGGTGCGCTTACGAGATGTCGTCGATCGAGGCAAGATCGAGGCACAGAATAAATCGGGATCGCCCATTGCACCGGTGCTCCCTAAGCTGGGAAAAGTGCGGATTGATAAACCGCCTGATTGCATGAAGTCTGAGAGGAAGCCATCTCCAAAGCCGGAGAGGAAAAAGAGTGTGAGAAGGAAAGAGAAAGCACCACAAGTGACACGAGGTAAGCCGCTCACTAGATCGACTATTTTTCTGATTGCCCTTGGGATATCTACGAGCATGTTTAAACTGATAAATGCAGAATTTGGTTGACTTGCTATGAGCTTACATGATATGTGATGAGTGTCTGTTTGAGTTGTTTGAGTCGTTTATGATTTGAGTTTGTTAAGCGTTGATGACGGTCAAATTATACCCGTAAAAGTCATCAACGTTGACCTTAAATCGAGATTAATAATATATATTTCGTATTAAATCACTTGTTTATATTTATTATTTAATGTTAAGTGATTATTAATATGATATTTGGTATTTATCCGTTTTCATTATTAAAAGCCGATTTATTGTGCGATAATTATTGATTTTGCAGATCACAACAAATCGAGAGGATTAATGTCATTCAATCAATAATCTAAAGATAATAGAGGAAGAAAATCGGACCATTAAATGAAAGATTAATCAGATCAACACACAAAGCGCAAGTGTGGGAGCAAGATAGACGAGAAAAACGATTAACGTGTGAAAAGTTAGGTTCGGTCGACCGAGCCTATAGCTTCGATCGACCGAGTGCAGCTCTTGGTTGACCGAGCCTTAGGTTTGGGTCGGTTTCCGGCTTATATCGTGCTTATCTTCTAGAACCACCCTAAGTCGGCAAAAACCTCTATATAAGCAAGCAGCTACGGGAAATTGTAAAAACACACCAACATATACCTTAGAATATCATTCAATAAAATCACTCTATTCATATCTTGATTCAATGTAGTTTATTGAGGTGTTTCCAAAGAATTTAAGGGTCGCAAATATGTAAGCTCTTATTTTCTCATTTTTCTTTTAAGTAATTAATCCCTCCCAATTATGCTTTATCGTTTGAATTAGTTAATCATAGCTAGATGATGTAGATCTAGGCTATGACGTTAGGGATGTGGTGACACCTTGTCTATGAGGATCCGATAACCTACGTCATGCATTTAGTTTCTATCCATGAATCTGCATTGTTTAATTAATGTGTATCTAAGTTAGTGTATATGAATGCTTTACGAATTACTGTTTAATCCGTTGTGTATGATGAAACGCTGAGAGATACGTTCAGGGATGTAATCTGGGGGAAAAAGACCATTCGGTCGACCGAGCCCAGCTATTCGGTCGACCGAGCCCTGTTTTATCCGTTAAATAGCCACGTCTTTATGGTTAAGTTAACTTAATAGAATTTATCATCTCAGTAGGTATGGCTACGGCTACGTTGCTCGTCTGTTTTAATTAGCGTATGATTAGGAAATACCAATATAGGGCTCCTAGGTTGGCTCATGAATGATCTTCCGGGACTTTCAGCGAGATCTAGGTAGGTTTTGTATTTGGGAATTGAGCTCACCTAGTTATACGTAAATCGTAGATTAACATGAGACCGCGGAGGTAATTGTTAATAGGGATGAGATCGATGCGATCGTTTAGGAAGTATGCCTAACCATAGGAATGTTTGCTCAGACGAGGTGTACGATTAATATCGGCATCCTTAGTGTCGTAAGCGTGCAAGTTATATGAGATGGATACCCAAAAGGTGAAGTCACGTAATGTAGCACAGTTGATCTAGCAACCTAACCGGTGCTAAGTCAAGTTAAGAGGATGACTCCGTAGCCAATCTAAGATAGATACAAACGGATTGACGAAGTTAATAAGTTCGAGCTTTATTATATAAATTATCTAGGTCCAAACGATAAAGACTATAATTGGGGAGGTTAATTACGCCTGTGTGTCGAGTCGTGTCTTTACCTTTCTTGTCTTGTGTTGGTCGTAGACCGCCTCTATGTCCTTGACATGTTTAATTAATTGTTTGTATATAAGATGATCCACAATTGGTTCCCGTGGGATCGACCTTGATTCACTATTGCTATACTACGATGGGCCTAGTCCTCTTGCTAGTATTGGTTTATGGTGGTCAAGTATATTATAACCTGATTGACCCGATCAAGTTTTTGGCGCCGTTGCCGGGAACCAACGGTCAATTTTATATATAAATAATTTTCTTATTCATGTCAAGTTTTCTCTTTTGTAGTCTGCTTTTACGCTTTTGAGTCCTCTCGGTTGTCTGCTTTGTCTCGAAAATTCGATTTAAAATAAAATAAAAATATATAAAATATATATATATATATATATATATTATTCGGTCGACGAGAGACCTCATTCGGTCGACCGAGAACTTATAATATTTTTGTTTTGTTCTGGTTATATTTTTCGGAATTTCGCGTGTCTGTTTATCCTCAGATGTTTAATCCGTAGAAGTGACGATAAAGCATGGGAAACCATGTTAAAATCGCCCACGGTCTGCTTTTGTTTTTCTTCTGTTTGCAGAAACCAGGGAAGCAATAATCCAAGTCAATAATTTTTCGCGGGCGCTGAGAGAATAACCCAGCAAACATGTGGAGCTACGAATCTAAGATGGGAAAAGCGATGGAAGCAATACCATTAAAGCACCAAGATGGCTCCGGAAAAAATATATATTTTAAGGCTTAAATTCTTCGTGGTACAATGTTGAAGGCAAGGTACTACCCTTTTTTTTTGCTTATGTTTTACTACCTTTTGGTTTTTTGAGCATAAGTTAGCCTATACATGAACCTTAGTATGAATCTTTGCCCGGAGTTGGTTTGTAAGAGTAATTTTATTAGTGTTGATGGTTTTGCCCCATATCTGTCTCATCTAGAGGGTGTAAGAAAACATGTAGTAGTTGAAGGAAGCAGTGAATAAAGAGTTCCTCGTAGTTCTGTTAAAATCTCTTTGTCCTATGCATGAGATTGCTTCTACTGGCCATGGGAGCAACAAATTGTGTAGTTTAAGCATTCAAAATCTAAAGAAGACGTTGAGTTTTGAGAGAACACAATCTTCTGCTTTCGTTGAGTTTTATGGTGATGGCTTCTCGGTGAACCCACCTTAAACAGAAACGAGATTATGCTTTGGGTGACAATTTAGAAATCAGAGACTCTTAGTACATGGGTTCGGAAATGGTCTAACCATGGTCGGGCGAGTTTAACCGAGCTTCGTTCAATCGACTCCCTCCACGTGATGATATGCGTTATGCCAGATTCAACAAGACTTAGCATAGCCGATAAGCCTTCAAAGCTAAACGGGCTTAATCTTGACGGATTGGCCTCGAATCGTCACATATGTTCCAACGAATAAGACGGCGTAGGCTTGCCTACATAACCGACCTTATTCGGAGTACTTTGATTCATTGTTTCTTATTGTCAAGGCCAAAACCATAATTTTAACCAAATTCACTAATTCCTAAAACGAGCCGAGGTAAGAGCTTTGTATAAATGGTATGGATAAATGTCGTTTCTAGGTCTCACAACCAAGGAAAGGTATTAATCCAGCAATGATGGGCCCACCTCTTATAGTGCTTTCAGAGGGTCAATATCTCGTGATCCAAGAATAATGACTGACAAGGATAATTTTTTTTTTTTTTTTTTGGAAAGTCGAGCTGAGGACTTTAAACTCAGAACTACTTCTTTAAAACCCTTAGGATTTCTTTTTAGGATTATAGGTTTTGTTTTCTTTGAGTCAAATAAGAGTAACGTGAAATATGTTGAGGTTTTTTATTTTGCCGTGTTCCGATGGCCATTGGGCTAAGGATGTGCAAAACTTTTTTACTCAATATAGGCCACGTGAAATAGAGTTCCGTAGGAGAGTCGAAAAATTGCTAAAGAAAAGGAAATGTAGCAAACAACCTTAAGATGGAAGCATTAAGAGAGCTTGAGAATTATTGAAAATGTAACAGAGAATGATTAGTGCGAACAAAAAAAATTTTGGTCAACTTCCAAAATCTTTTAGAATGGTGATCCAAGTGAAAATCCAAAGTGATGTGCAATTCATTCTGCAATTATCCTTATCTCTCCCTTTACACTTTGTCACCTTCAACCGTTTCGATCCTCTCACCAATCTGCCCCAACAGTTCACATTTCTAATCATTCTTTCATCGCCTCTCTTTCTTTCCATCCGTTTCACTCTCCCACCCAATCTCAATGCCTTAACCATTTTCAGCCCACCCAAAAACACAATTTCTTACCCACCCTTTATCTTTTCTTGCCATCCTTATGTCTATCTTTTTCTAAACCATTCATACTCTCAACCTCCATCTTGTTCACAATACTCTTGTGTTGCGGAATTAGAAGTATTGCTAAGCTTTAATGATTATTTTTTATCATTTTGATTTTCATGATCGTAGTTGGGGGAAGTGTAGCTCTGACCCTAGCTAGACTTCAAAGAGTTTTTGGTTCAATCACATACGACTTATCTTTCTACCGGAAGTTTTAAATTTCACATTTTTTCCGTCTATTCCGGCATTTCTAGATGATCCGTTTTGTTCTACATTATCTCACCGATCCGACCTTGTTGATGACGGTTATGACTTTTACGTGATACATTGGGAGTAGTTACTTCTCCCTAAGTTGTTGATATCCAATGCAAGCGAGAAGTATTCAATTTTATCTTTAGCCTATAGGTCGCATTGCATCTGTTATACATTTCGATCGAGTCACCCTCGTGTTTTCCCACGTCGGGTAATGCTTTTTGATCTTTGTCTTATCCACCCGGTTTTTAGATGAAGACCACCATCTTTAGTTGCTTGTTTATTTTTCTTTCTATTTAGTATTTTTCTTTTTGGTTTCCCTTGTCTTTGGTTGTATAAAATAAAGTGGCTTAAACTGTTTTTAGGTATTTATACCTCATTACTGCCACATTATTTTATAACTTCCATAGACATGGTATTTTACGGTTTCGTGGAGTTTGTTTGCTTATACAGGATGTGTCTATCTCTCCACGCCGTGCTGACATTTACTCTGATATTGTTCCTTTACTTGAGAGCCGTTTCCAGAGCTAAGTCTTTTTCTTAAATTCTCATTTATTTTTGTCATTGAGGACAATGCCATGTTTAAGTGGGGGGTAGGAGACTTAGCTATGTTTTGAATGAAACGGTAGAAAAATTGAGAAATTGAAAAATTGAATAAATACCATATTATTTATCTCGTACCCTTAGAATTGTGAGTTCCTAGCTAAGAATTGATAGGAAAGGAACCAAGTTTCATGAGAACGTGATCATTTTATACTTATGTTAAGTAAATTTAAGGATATTCATGCCCGTTTTTGCAAGTAGTTATTTATTATTCAATTACTCAACCTGTGAATCGAGTATACCGCGCAAATCATAATAACTGAAGAAATTATGTGTACATTGCATAGATGATTTGTTATGTAGACTTAGTGTCGATACTTATTGGCTGATGTATTCTTATCTTCTTGCCAACAAAAGCAGAGTAATAAGCTTGAGACGTACCTGTGTTTTAGCAAAATGTTAGACATTGGGCTTGTAGTAACATTACCAAAGTAGCCCCGCTTGTGGTAATATTCAATGCTATGCATGATCTAAGATAGGGGATGCTCTAAAAGTTTTCTTCCTTGAGATTGATAGTATTTGAAAATATGAAGATATGAAAAAATATTCAACTCTTTAAGAGGCTTTGAGTAGTACTCGGTCTCCAAGTCCAAAATCCCTATAGATACGCTCTTGCTTATTGCTCTAGTGCTTCTAACCATTGCGAGACATAAGAAGTATGAATGCCGAGGTTGGTAGGTTGAGATTGCGGGTTAGCATAAACTCGATCTTGCCACGAATATATAAAACTAAATGCACATGCACACATCACTTCGATTCATAGTCAGTAGTGAATAATGGATATCTTATGAGCATGACTAGTATGAGTTGACTTGAGTTTCTTGTGTAAGTATGATTTGACCATAGAAAGTGTTGTCTTGGGGAATGACTTATTGATGCTTTGTTCGGGACGATCAAAGTCTAAGTGGGGGGTAGTTGATGACGGTCAAATTATACCCGTAAAAGTCATCAACGTTGACCTTAAATCGAGATTAATAATATATATTTCGTATTAAATCACTTGTTTATATTTATTATTTAATGTTAAGTGATTATTAATATGATATTTGGTATTTATCCGTTTTCATTATTAAAAGCCGATTTATTGTGCGATAATTATTGATTTTGCATATCACAACAAATCGAGAGGATTAATGTCATTCAATCAATAATCTCAAGATAATAGAGGAAGAAAATCGGAGCATTAAATAAAAGATTAATCAGATCAACACGCAAGCGTGCAGTGGGGAGCAAGATAGACGAGAAAAACGATTAACGTGTGAAAATTTAGGTTCGGTCGACCGAGCCTATAGCTTCGGTCGACCGAGTGCAGCTCTTCGGTTGACCGAGCCTTAGGTTTGGGTCGGTTTCCGGCTTATATCGTGCTTATCTTCTAGAACCACCCTAAGTCGGCAAAAACCTCTATATAAGCAAGCAGCTACGGGAAATTGTAAAAACACACCAACATATACCTTAGAATATCATTCAATAAAATCACTCTATTCATATCTTGATTCAATGTAGTTTATTGAGGGTGTTTCCAGCAATTTAAGGGCTGCAAATATGTAAGCTCTTATTTTTTGTTTCTTTCTTTTAAGTAATTAATCCCTCCCAATTATGCTTTATCGTTTGAATTAGTTAATCACAGCTAGATGATGTAGATCTAGGCTATGACGTTAGGGATGTGGCGACACCTTGTCTATGAGGATCCCATAACCTACGTCATACACTTAGTTTCTATCCATGAATCTGCATTGTTTAATTAATGTGTATCTAAGTTAGTGTATATGAATGCTTTACTAATTCATTGTTTAATCCGTTGTGTATGATGAAACGCCGAGAGATACGTTCAGGATGTAACTGGGGAAAAAGACCATTCATCGACCGAGCCCGGCCTATTCGGTCGACCGAGCCCCTGCTTTTATCCGTTAAATAGCCATGTCTTTATGGTTAAGTTAACTTAATAGAATTTATCATCTCGTAGAGGTATGGCTACGCCACGTTGCTCGTCTGCTTTAATTAGCGTATGATTAGGAAATACCAATATAGGGCTCTTAGGTTGGCTCATGAATGATCTTCGGGACTTTCAATGAGATCTAGGTAGGTTTTGTATTTGGGAATTGAGCTCACCTAGTTATACGTAAATCGTAGATTAACATGAGACCGCGCGGTAAATTGTTAATAGGACGTAGACCGATGCGATCGTTTAGGAAGTACGCCTAACCATAGGAATGTTGCCTGCAGACGAGGTGTACGATTAATATCGGCATCCTTAGTGTCGTAAGCGTGCAAGTTATATGAGATGGATACCCAAAAGGTGAAGTCACGTAATGTAGCACACGGTGATCTAGCAACCTAACCGGTGCTAAGTCAAGTTAAGAGGATGACTCCGTAGCCAATCTAAGATAGATACAAACGGATTGACAGAGTTAATAAGTTCGCTTTATTATATAAATTATCTAGGTCCAAACGATAAAGACTATAATTGGGGAGGTTAATTACGTTGTGTCGAGTCGTGTCTTTACCTTTCTTGTCTTATGTTGGTCGTAGACCGCCTCTATGTCCTTGACATGTTTAATTAATTGTTTGTATATAAGATGATCCACAATTGGTTCCCTGTGGGATCGACCTTGCTTCACTATAGCTATACTACGATGGGCCTAGTCCTCTTGCTAGTATTGGTTTATGGTGGTCAAGTATATTATAACCTGATTGACCCGATCAAGCGTCACCCGGTCGAGCCAACGACGTAAAACAAAGGCGCTGGGTGGGAGGCAACCCACTTTTTCTTAGGTTTTTAGGTTTGTTTTTTTGAGAAGTGATGAAAATTTGACCACGTATCTCGAATTCCGTTGCATGCTTTGTGATAACCCATATTTTATTTGTTATATACATCTTCATACTTGTGCTTACCCACGCTCGAGGTTTCGGCCTCTCGTCGTAGTGGATTCTTGGTTTCTATGTTATGATTGCACAGGTACCCTGGGAGATACGTTGGAGGTTGTCACTTCGCAGAGTTCCGCCCTATTGCCAGTTCAACTAAGTCTTTCTTTCTTTACTTTATCACTCACACACCGAGGACGGTGTTCCATTTTAAGTGGGGGGTGGTAGACTTAGCTTCACTTGGCTTCACTTGGCTTCTTATGTTAAACTTAATGCATCGAATAAGTTACATGCTTGGTGTTTGGTCCATTCGAGTGAAAATTGAGCTATTTTTAAAAAATTTCACGACTTTGACGTTGTGAATCCTATGTGAGTCACTATATTCTTTGGCTAATTATTAGTCAAGAGTTGAATGTATGTGAGTCAAACATTTATCTTGTTGTGGAAATAGAATTCTTATACACGTAATAGCTTTGCTTTCATGAGTTGTGGTTGATTAGTGAATGCTTATAGTTGCCATAGACATTAATATGTTACCTAGAACTTATACCATTAACTTCGAGGCGAAATAGAAAGGTCAATCTTGGTAGATTAAGGGATGACGGTCCTGGCATTTCTTTGACCCGACCAGAGCCAAATAGCCAACCATGTACATAATGTCCACAAAACCCCTCTGAGCCTTTGTAGGGTGGTTAGACCCCCACCCGAACTTAGCCATTCGTTGATTAGCCTATAATTACCGACCCTTAGCCTTTATTTGTGGTCTACATTTCTTTGGCACCCTACGAGTGAGTTTTAATTTTATTTTGGGCACACTTGCTAGCACAAGTGTGGGGTGGTGAAGATGTGTATCAAAGTGTGGTGTTGGTGAATCTTTTGTACTATGAATGAGAATGGGTAGCAAAAAGTGTTGGTGTTTGGTTTATTAAAAAAAAGAAAAGAAAAAAAAATCAAAATCAAAATCAGTCAAAAAAAAAAATGGAACAAAGTGTTTGAAAAAAGTTGAGTCAAAGAATGTTTGATGAAGGCCGTGTATTAATTCTTCCAAAGTGGCGTTGGTGGACGAGTTTTCATTAAAGTATGTTGGAATTTGAGAGTAAAGAAGGAGAATGCTTGCTTGAACCAAGCTAAGGAGGTGAGTTATGAGGCAATTTCAAGAAGTTTTGATTAAGCTCACTCGTTTTTCTCTTTTGATATTCCTTTTATCCTTTCGTTTAGCCCCGTCCCTGGCCTAACGTTATAACCGTGCAAGTCCTGTCTGATCTTAGTTAGCCTTGATTTGACCTCGATTAGTGGAGATGATTATGAAGTATAAGCCTATGGTGTAACACCATTAGTCATGCGTCTATAATTTGAGCCGGTTGACCATAATGAATGATTGAGATGCTATGCACATCTGTTTCCATGATGA
The DNA here is from genome assembly GCA_026214975.1 of Gentiana macrophylla. NCBI lineage: Eukaryota > Viridiplantae > Streptophyta > Magnoliopsida > Gentianales > Gentianaceae > Gentiana > Gentiana macrophylla. The sequence continues at coordinate 5,027,149 of CM047814.1, read as the reverse complement.
GATTTGTTTTGTGACGATGACAAATTATGTCACCTTAATAATCCAGGCCCTAATATGAATCTAGTGATGAATACACAAAACCCTAATGCCTAAAGTGAGGTGGTGGATTTTGTATTTGCGGCTGAGTCTAAGACTGTATCTTAGATTGCCTACGTATCCTGTTAGGTTCCAGGAATCAAGCCCTACGTAGTTCCTGGATTGGGGGTATTTATAATGACAATACTTGCCTAAACCCTAAGGTTAAGTCGGCTTGTGTTATTGTCATCTTTACCCTTTAATGGGCCTTAACCCTTGCCCGAGCTATCACTATTAACGGGCCTGGACAGCTGGTGCGGACTCTGTCCTCGATGTCGATACTACCGACCTGCGGTGATCGACTCTAGACTCGTTGTCCTACACTGCCAGCTGGTGTGGACTCTGTCCTTATGGACTTGTCGTCTCACACTGCTCGGTGGTCGATCGTCGTAGCCTGGAATCTACTAGATGGCCTTAGCCTCGAGCCTGGGCATCGACATGAGTACCTCGGTGATTTATCCATAACGTTGTTTCTGGACCAATCGATAGACGACACGTGGAGGGGTGAAACCATGTATCGTCATAAGCCCCCCAGACTTGAGAGAGGCGACTCTCATTGTCCGATGTCGAGTCTGTCACATGAATCGTCTTCGAGTTGGGTTTTCTTCTGGGCGGGAAAAAAGCCCGCCACTTTGCAACCCTAACTGCCTATTGACACGTGGCGTGATATCCTGGCTCACAACGCTTCGTATCCCGGAAAACGCGTCACCGCCTTGATTCTCGCGATTCCCAGGGGTTATAACTCCCCATTATCCCCTGTCTTTTCAAATTATTTGCCATATCTGTGCTAGCATATAAAGGCAAGGAGGTAGAAGTTGCAGCAGAGTTTATTTGCTATTTCGTTCTCACAAACCCAAAAACGCAAAGTAAGCATCTTTTTTCTGTGTTGTTCATCTTTTTATTTGATTTATCCATGTCCAGTAGTAGTAGTGCCACTGAATCGAATAGGGGTAGTGAAACGCCCACTCATAGCCATTCTCCGGCGCCTGTTATCTCTGATCCTCTTCTCCGGCAAGACTCTGGCGAGCCCACAACTTCCTCTCCTCCTGTCCCTAACCAGCCTAAAAGACTAGTAACTAGGATGGATGGAAAGGGTGCCAAAGGGTGCCTCAGTGCACTTTCTTCTGAGGAGGTTATCAGACTTTTCCGGAAGTATGACATTACCTCCCCCCCACTCGAAGCTCGACTTCCTTCTGGCCTGCATTGATTTGCTGATGAGCCCCAGAGGGATTCTGTGCAGTCTACGAGAATCAACTTGCGAGTGGATTGAGGTTTCCACTTTGTCCGGCTGTTCTCGCGATCCTCGACCATTATGAGGTGAGTGTGTCCCAGATAGCCCCGAATGGCGTCAGGATTCTGATGGGGTTTATCATAGCCTGTCGAGTGGCGGGGGTCTGCTTCTCGGTGCCCTTGTTTCGATATTATTACCAGATGTCGTCCACGCCTGACAAGCTATGGTACACCTTTCAGAGGAGAGCGCACCGACACGAGTTCATAACCAAGGGGCCTTCTTCTCACGGGGAGTGGAAGCCTCGATTTTTCTTCCTTCAACACGGCCTAGCGAACCCTTATATAGGACAGTGGAGGTCGAGAGATGGGAAGCAAGACAAACTTGGGAAAGGTCCCGTTCCTGAAGATGCCCGACTCCTGGGTGGCTTCAGTTTCGAGGTGTGCACTCGAGACTTAAGTCTCCTCTATCACTTAGCCCACTTGGAGGAAGCTGGGCCGATTCCTTACGTTGGCCTTCATGCCCAAGATCAAGAGAACTGTAGGAATTTCCTTATTTACTTGCTTTTACATTTGCTATTTACCGAGTTTGATAACTTGTTGTTTGTTGATCAAAACTAACTTGTTCTTTTCATTTTTGCAGTGGGGAGGTTTTCCAAGGTCACCGATCCTACTCGGGTCCCTCCGTCGGCGGTCATTGCTGCCCCAACTCTCGGGAGTCAGGCTACTCCCGATGTGCCTGCCACTGAAGTCGGGGTGCCTTCTTCTTCTCGAGAGGCGGGCGCTTCTCGACCGGAACCTACCTCTGCTGCCCTGGAGTCAACCGCGCCAACTGGACCAACCGAGCTAGCTCCAACCACCGGTGGCCTAACAGTCCGTTTTGGTTCTCTTCGAGATAAGGACGACGATGAGCTGATCGATGTGACCCCAGCTGCTGAGGTCAATGTCGAGGAACAGGCGTCCCCGACCAAGAAGAGGCCGACTGTTACTGAGGTGGTGAGAGAGTAGCATCGCCAGTCGAAGAGGCCTAAGACTGTCGAAACTCCTATCGAGTTGGACGTCGATATAAACTGGGCCGCTGAAGATTGTGCAGCCTTGGAGGACAAGGCTTTGGCTCTGGCGGTCCAGAAGTCGAATCGTCTCGTAAGTCGATTATATTTTCTTTCCTTAAGTATTGATTTTTCTCGAGGTATATGCCTTGTCTATTTTTTGACACTTACTTGTCTTTTGTAGAGCAATTATCTCAGTCGAGAGGCTGCCCGACGGCTGGCCAAAACAAGTGATTCGGCTGATGATCTGCGCAAGGAAAATGGCAAACTGTTGCGGGACATCATTGCAAAAAATGCCGCCATCTCTGCCATGGATAATCAGTTCGAGACGTTGAAGCGTGAGTCGGTCGCCGAGTGCCAGAAGCTGCAAGATAAGCTAATGGCTGCTGAGAAAGAGCTGGACCGATTGCAGGCCGAGAAGGACGACCAGGGGAGGGAGCTGCTCAAGCTGGCTCAAGACTTCGAGAAGGTTCAGGCGTGGCATAAGGCTTCATTGGAAGATGTGGCGAATGCTCGACATGACCGAGATACGCTGCGAGTCGAGTTAGATCAAGCGCGCGTGCGGCTCGAGACAGCTACAACTGATGCGATCGCCAAGTTCCGGAAGTCCGCCAACCTTGATGCAGACCTAGAGGTGCTCATGCGCGCATCGATGATGGGCGGCTTTACTTTGGCCGTGAATCAGGTGAAGGCTGTCCTCCCGGAGTTCGACATGTCGACCCTCGAGACTCCGGTGTTTTATAATCCCGATTCAGAGGATCTATACGACCGGTACGTCGAGGAGTTTCAAAAGGGAGAGTCTTTGGCCATCAAGTATGGTCCTTCGACTTCTGCTCCTGCTGCTGATCCGACCGCCGTTGATCCGACCTCCGCCAATCCTGAACCGACCCCTGAAGCCAACCCTTGATTGTTGTCCATTCAAATCTTTCTTTTGTTGACTTATAATTTGAACTTGGAATTTTGTAATAATATTGTTTTGCATCAACTTTGGCTGGTCTTTGACCTGGCCTTTTCCTGTAATGACTTTGCTTTTTAATTTGCTTCGATTTTGCAATTATCAATTTGATCTTTCTTTTCTTTCGTATTGTTTTGCTTGTCTAGATGCTTCATAGTCTTTCACTTGTCGAGCCTCTGGCTCTGTTCGCTACTCGCTATTCGTTTTATTTTCTATTCGCGCTATTGATATTGTGTTGCCCTCCAAGTGTATTATGAACCTTTACTTCTTATTGCACTTGAGATCGATTCGCTTGCCTTAGCTTTTTGGCCCTTAGGCTTATTTGACCTCAGGCTAAGCATTTTAATGTGAACTGTCCCTGGCCGCGGTCTTTTTTGCCACTTAGGCTCTGTCGACCATCGACTGGGACAGGTGACCCAACTATGCGAACCTTCCTTTGTCCAGGCCTTTTTCGCCCTTTGGGCTCATTCGGCTTTTGACTGGGACAGGTGGCCCGACTATGCGAACCGTCCTTTGTCCAGGCCTTTTTCGCCTTTTAGGCTCATTCGGCTTTCGACTGGGACATTTGGCCCGACCATGCGAACCGTCCTTTGCTTTGGCCTCGTTCGCCTCTTGGGCTCGTTCGGCCTTTAGCTTGGACCTTTGGCCCGACCCTGCGAACCGTCTCTATGCCTTTGCATTCGTCGCCCATTAGGCTAACTTTTCTTTTGGCTTTATCGAGATGTCCGACCTGCGGATCTCTCTATTAGTTGTCGATCGTTTTGCCTTTAACTTTTATATCACATTGGACTTGTATTGTTTTGGCTATAAATCCTAGCAAACACAGAAAACATCTCGAGAAAACACAAGTTTATTAGAATACTCATAAAGTTGTCTCATGGACTTATTACAAGATTTAAAACTGAAAAGTAAACAAGTTCATCAAAGCTTATCTCAAACATAATATTTCCTCAGATTGTTGGCGTGCCAATGTCGAAACCGTGGTTCCATCTGCTCGCCCAAGTTGATAAGACCCTTTGGGTGAACCTTCAGAATCTGATATGGACCTTCCCAATTCGGGGTCAACTTTCCAATTGCTTCCTGTCGACTCGCTTCGTTCTTCCTCAGAACCAAATCTCAAAATTTGAAGTATCTGTGTCTGACCCTCGAGTTGTAATACTGAGAGATTTTCTGCTTATATCTTGCCATTCTGGCTGAGGCTATCTCTCTTCGCTCCTCGACATTATCCCTTTCCTGTCGGAGTTCGGGATCATTTGTCTCAACATTGTAAGCCAGAACTCGAGGAGAGGGAACTCCGATCTCGGCGGGTATCACCGCTTCACACCCATACACTAAAGAGAAAAGAGTTTCCCCTATCGATGAATTAGGAGCTGTCCTGTATGACCATAGGATGCTCGGAAGTTGAATTGCCCAATCTCGACCTTCTGCCTCTAGTCTCTTCTTTAACCCCAACTTGATCTGTCGATTAGTTTGCTCAACTTGACCGTTTGCCTGTGGGTGAGCTACCGAGGTGAATCGCTGGTCGATATGATATTCACTGCACCATTCTCTAACCTTTCGATCTTCGAACTGGGTACCATTATCCGAGATCAGTGCCTTCGGAATTCCGTACCTGCATAGAATGTCGACCCACAAGAATTTTTTGATGGTTGCAGCTCGGATGTCGGGAAAAGGCTTAGCTTCTACCCATTTCGTAAAGTAGTCCACGGCAATGACCACGTATTTGAGATTTCCCAGGGCTCGGGGTAGAGGTCCAACGATATCGACTCCCCACTGATCGAATGGCCATGCTGACGAGATGACGTTCATGTCTTGCGCTTGTTGATGGGAGATATTATCATGAATCTGACAAGAGTTGCATTTCTGGACAAGATTATTCGCGTCTCGTTGCATCGATGGCCAAAAATAACCAGCTAACTTGCATTTTCGAGCTAACATCCTGGCCCCACAGTGATTCCCACAGGCTCCTCTGTGAATTTCTTCTAAGAGATATTCGCCTTCCGTCTCGGAAACGCACCTCAACCATGGACTTACGAAGGATTTTCAATAAATGATGTCGTCGAAGAATGCGTATCGAGCTGATTGGAGTCGAACTTTCCTGGATTGTACTTTGTCAGATGGTAGTATTCCGTCTTTGAGGTAAAGAGCGATCGAGTCCATCCACGTGGCCTGCTGAGTGATCGGATGGGCCTCCGTCTCGATGTAACTCCTATCGGTCAATAACTCGACTAGAACCTTCTTACTCGACACGAAGTTCGATGCAAGCTTAGAGAGTGCATCGGCTCTTTTATTCTGACTTCGGGGAACTTGCTCGAACTGAACTGTTTTGAATTTAGGTATGAGGCTTTGGACTACGGCTAAGTAATTCTTCATGGTTTCTTCCTTAGCCTCATACTCCTTTCATGTGATTTACCACCAATTGCGAGTCGCTATACACCAACAAATCCTCGACACCCAGCTTCAGAGCAAGTTTCAGACCAGTTATCATGGCTTCATACTCGGCCTCATTGTTCATTGCTTTAAAGTCGAATCGAAGGGCGTATGGGAATTCTTCGCCTTTTGGGCTTACTAGAAGGAGCCCCGCTCCTGCCCCTTCCTTGCTTGATGCTCCATCGACTTGGAGAGTCCATTTTTCCACTGGACTTTGCTTCTCTTGGTCGAGCTGGATGGAGATCCCTTCAGCCAAAAAATCTGCCAAATCCTGTGCTTTTGTCGCAGTTCGAGGGACAAACTCGATATCGTACTGGGCCATTTCTATCACCCATTTCGCCAATCGACCTGAGGTGTCGGGTTTTGCCAAAATCTGCTTTAGTGGTTGGTCAGTGACTACCAAAATAGGATGAGCTTGAAAATAGGGCCTCAACTTTCTCGAGGCGTGAACAAGACATAATGTTAACTTCTCGGTGGCGAATACCGGACCTCGGGGCCATGCAAAGCTTTGCTGACAAAGTAGATTGGCACATGGCCATGTACCCCTTCTCGAACTAGGACCGCACTCACTGCCTCTTCGCAAACTGCCAAATAAACTAACAACCTTTCCCCTTCTCGAGGTGAAGTGAGGGTAGGTAATTCTGATAGATTGGCCTTCAACTCCTTGAAGGCTGTCTGACATTCATTATCCTATTGAAAAGGACTGGCCTTGCGGAGGATCTTGAAAAATGGTAGTGCACGCTGTGCGGATCTCGACAAAAATCTATTAAGGGTAGCCATCCGACCTGTGAGTCTATGTACCTCATTTGTGTTTCGAGGTGCGGGCATATTCTTCAGGGTGTCGATCTTGTCCGGGTTGGCTCGAATCCCGTCCTTCGAAATCATGTATCCCAAGAACTTACCCGACCTGACCCCAAAGGTGCACTTCTTCGGGTTTAATCTCATCTGCGTTTCCCTCAACACTTCAAAAACCTCTCGGGCGTCGACCAAGTACTGTTTCATAGATCGACTCTTAATGAGCAAGTCGTCGACATATACCTCCATGCACCTACCAATTTGCTTTGCAAAGATCTTATTGACTGCCCTCTGGTATGTTGCCCCAGCATTATTCAATCCGAATGGCATGGTCACATAACAGAAGGTGCCGAATTCCATGATAAATGCCGTTTTTTCCGCGTCTCGAGGATCCATTAGAATCTGATGGTATCCCTTATACGCGTCTAAGAAACCAAACACTTCAAAATCGATGGTGGAGTCTACCAACCTGTCGATTTTTGGCAACGGATACGAGTCTTTTGGACATGCTTTATTTAAGTTCGTGAAGTCCACACACATGCGCCAACTGCTGATGGACGTAATTTCTACAGTCCGGTCAAACAAAGACTCGAAACCTTAGCGAATCTACCCTCTAACCGGCAAGTGTACGGGTCGAGTGTAGGATAGTGCTTGAGGAGTCCGAGGTCGATCCAGAGATTGGCTTTGAGTACCACAGTTGACTTATTTCTCGATTCAGTCAACAAGATAGATATGGAGTTATACTATTGCATAAAATAAAGATTACACTACTCGGAATTCTAAGCAGTTAAAAAAGTATGGCGAACTACGATCCAACGGATTACTTTACCATTAGAATGATTGCCCGGGAGTGTGCCTTACTCTACCTTGCCGTCTAACAATAACTCATAGGACAAACCCGTATTGGGACTAAACTTGATGACTAGGCGTCAATCTAGTACACGGGTAGGTGTCGACTACCTTTCAAGCCCAAAACTTCTACGGTCCCGAAACCCCGTTCCCACACGTCGCGCGCAACATACATTTATAAGCTAACGTGTGTGCAACTATGAAAAAGGTTGTCAATCTCATTCAAAGCTATTAAAACAATCAAAACAAGTTTCGTGATGTGAATTATCGATTAGACGTTAAATTACGCGCTACACTACCTCCCGGTTCATCTCTCTAATGGTGTTTCAACCGCCTTCACATAGTTCAACCATACGGAGATTTAGCTACTCATACTCGAATCTAAACAATGAAAGCAAGAAAAACATCACAACAACAATAAAACAACAAGAGAACATACCCATTTCGATTACTTAATGAACTCCCAAATTCGAGCTCCAAAAGATCAAATCTTGACAGTTGAAATGTTATAGATCGAAGATTTAAGTTGTACAATCAAAGAGAGGATCGAAAGAGCTTTCTAATGATATATGGCACTAATTCTAACTCCAAAGGATGAAGAAAATCGCCCAAAATCGCCCAAAACCTATCCTACTTGCGGCTGCTGTCCATTAGGGTTGGAATGAGGGAGTATTTATAGGTGGAGCAGAAAAATACGCAGCAAACTGGCCCTGGACGCCAGTCCAGCCATTCTGGACGCTTGATCCGAGCTCGACGACGCTTGATCCGAGGCTTCGGACGCTTGATTCACCTGAGAAATGCAAGAAATGGAAGCTTGTTCTTGAGTGGACGCTCGTCCAGAATGGCCTTCAGTATTTCCACCATAACTTCACTTCTAGGGATCCAAATGAGATGATTCAAAATGCATTGGAAAGCTGATTCACTCCTCTACAACTTTCATCAAGACAACTTTCCTTGAAAATGCCTCCAAGTGTGCCCAAAATGCCCATGAAGTGACTGGTTCTGCTTTGAATCGCTTGGACGCCTGGGCCCCTTCAAGATCTCAACTCACGAATCAAATTTGGCATTCTGGACGCCCGTTTGCACATCCTGGACGCCCGTCCACATCCCCGGACGCTCGTCCACTTTTCCGGACGCTCGTCCACTTGAAGTCTCAACTCTCTGCATCAAAAAAGGCACCCTGGACGCCGATTCATATTTTACGGACGCCGGTCGTAACCCAACTCCAGTCTTTTGCTCATAACTTCACTTCTAGGGCTCCAAATGAGGTGATTCAACATGCGTTGGAAAGCTCTTTCAATCCTCTACAACTTGCATCAAGACACCTGGACCAGAAAATGCCTCCATCATAGGCCAAAATGCTGCTGAATTGAACATAGGGTGAGGGCAACAATTATCTTCTTCCTTTTCTTCATTTTTCTCCTTCTTTGGCTCATTCTTGCACCTTGATGATACTTCTCATCATAAATCTTTGCCTTCCGGGTTCTCGAGACACCCTAGTCCTGCATCCATATGAAACAACAAGCAAGCGTGTAACCCCGCAAACTACGGGTGCTCGGGAAAACAGTATAAAATGCTAAAATAAGGCCGAGTTTACGGAAAACCGTGATCACTCGGCGTGCAATAAAAACCTCATTTCATACTCCAAATAGGGTCTAAACTAACCCGAATCATGCCAGAAATGTGATAATCGTGGGCTAAACTGTACATAAATGTACAGTAAAGTTGGTTCCTATCAACTGCCATCGGGCTTCTTGACCAATACTGGGTTAGCTAGCCATTCTGGATAGAACACCTCTCTCACTATCTGGGCTGCTAGTAGCTTTCCGACTTCCAACTCTATGGCCGCAAGTCGATCAGACGCAAAATTCCTCTTCTTCTGTTTGACTGGCTTCTTAGCCTGGTCAATTTCGAGCTTGTGAACGGCGATGTCTGTAGATAGCCCTGGCATGTCGGTGGCCTTCCAGGTAAAAACATCTCTGAACTCGATCAGCAAATCGATGAGCAACTGCTTCTCTTTCAATGGAATCCAGATCCCGACCTGCACACACTGATCGTCCTCTCCTTCCCAGAGTCGGACATTCTCAACTGCATCACTGGAAACCCAATTCTTTTCTTCTTCTTCCTCTGGAATCAGTTCCTCGACTAAGACTTGTTGGACTGCCATTTTTCCGTTCATAACAACGGAGTTACAACTCCGTGCGACTTCAACATCTCCTTTAACCTCGTGGGAACCGTTTCTGGTCGGAAATTTCATGCTGTTGTGAAATGTTGAAATGATTGCTCGCAAGTCGAAGAGCGCAGGTCGCCCTAGAATAACATTATACGCGGATGGAGCTTTGACCACTACATAACTCAACTCGAGAGTCCTTCCTTTCTCTCCATCTCCTACTGTCGTGAGTAGCTTTATCGATCCCATGGGATGAACTGCCTACCCAGTGAATCTAAACAGAGGGGATGCTATAGGAGCTAAGTCTTTCTCTTTCAACTTCATCGCTTGAAACGCCAAGTAATATATGATATTCACTGCACTCCCGTTATCGATACAGACTCTCGATACGCGGGCTCGGCTAATCACGGCCTCGATAACTAACCATTCGCTATGACTCCTAGACTTTGGGATATCATCGCGAGGGCCGTATCCGACTTCCGTCGTGAATCTGAGCTGCTTGCGCTCTCTCGAGCTATTAGCTGGCTCTTTACTGGTCTGATCCTTGTCGCTCTCCCCAGGACCGAAGATCGTATTAACGTAGTTGACTGGTCGATTATCTTCGTATCTATCTCGACCAAAACTATCTCTGTTGTTTTCGTCCCGACCTGGAGATCGATTCCTCTGAGGTGATCGATCTCTTCGTCTCTAGGCATCTCGGCCTCGATTCCTATCTTGATCAGAGTTCTTTCTCTTAAACTCTCCACGCCCCCTGGGCCCATCATACCGAGATCGGTCAACAACTTCGTCTAGCTTCCCTTCTTGGATGCAAGAGTCATTGTCTTTTTTCAGGTCGATACAATCCTCTGTCGTATGACCTATGTCCACGTGAAAGTCACAATACTTGCTTGCATTCCTCTTTTCGCGAGGTTTCTTCAACGGTGGCAGTTTCCTCGCCAGGTTCCTTGAGAGCATGATCGATAACACCTCGGCTCGAGATCGATTGAGTGGAATAAAATCCTTATGCGAGGGTCCCTTCTTGCCCCCACGGTCTGAGGCGGGTGTCTCGATTCGATCCCAGACGGACGGCTTACTCTCGACATCCTGTCTCCTGGATTGGTTCCGATTCGGACCTCGATTGTCTTTATTGGAATCCATCCAGTCGGATTGGGTGTGCCTTTGCACTGCCTCTTCCCCTTGACAGAACCGATGCACCACATTGACACATTCGTCCATGGTGTGGGGGACATCTCTTCTCAACTTCATGTATAGTTTAGTATTACGCAGCCCCCCCACGAACGAGGTGACTAGAAGTCGGTCATCTGCATCTTTGACCTGCATGGCCTCGAGATTAAACCTCTTCAAATATTCCATTACTGTTTCGTCCTTTTGCTGCCTCACGTTCATGAGGTGCATGGCACTCAGATGAAATTTCTTGTTCACTATGAATGCATCTCGAAATTTGCGAGCGAGCATGGCAAAACTGGAGATCGACCCTGGCCGTAACTTCGTGAACCATTCTCTTGCTCGACCTACGAGTAGCGTCTCAAACGCCCGACATCGCATTGCGTCAGGTGCTCCATCTAACCTCATCTGGGATAGATACCTATGGAGATGGTCCTCTGGGTCGGTGGTACCATCGTAGGGCTCTATCTTTGGTATCTTAAACCCCTTGGGTTTAGGAAAGCTCTCGATCTCCTTTGTGAAGGGAGACTCTAACCATAATGAGACCTGATTCTTTCTCAGAATAACATTCAGTTCCTCCCTGACGCTATCGTCATCCATTCTTTGGTGCTTTTGATGGATCTCGCGCCTCTTCCTCTCCACTGAGCTAGAGGACGCACTGACTTCGTCTCCGGGAGCCTGTTTAAGCTTATCTGCTGCATCTTTCCGACCGTCTTCTGCCGTGGCGTCTTTCTGGGCAGCGGCTGCTTGTCTTTATGCCGTAACTGCTTCTGCTATGATCCTGGACATCACCTCTAGGTCCGCCCCTGCTAATTGATCCACAATCGCCCGATATTCTGGAGCAAGTTCTTGCTTTTCTTGCTGGGGGTTTTCTTGGACGGGGTCCAAGACTGGATCTTTTCCTCCCTGCTTTTGCTGAGGATCTTGCTGGACGAGGTCCAAGACCGGATCTTTTTCTCCTTGCGTATCAGGATCGAACGGCTCATTGATCTGTGAGCCTTGATCGGCGGCTTTGGATGCAGCTTTTCTGGGAGTCATCGTGTTCTTACGTATTCAATCAATAGAAGACCCTCCTTCTAGCGCAAATGACGATGACAAATTATGTCACCTTAATAATCCAGGCCCTAATATGAATCTAGTGATGAATACACAAAACTCTAATGCCTAAAGTGAGGTGGTGGATTTTGTATTTGCGGCTGAGTCTAAGACTGTATCTTAGATTGCCTATGTATCCTGTTAGGTTCCAGGAATCAAGCCCTACGTAGTTCCTGGATTGGGGGTATTTATAATGACAATACTTGCCTAAACCCTAAGGTTAAGTCGGCTTGTGTTATTGTCATCTTTACCCTTTAATGGGCCTTAACCCTTGCCCAAGCTATCGCTATTAACGGGCCTGGACAGCTGGTGCGGACTCTGTCCTCGATGTCGATACTACCGACTGCGGTGATCGACTCTGCACTCGTTGTCCTACATCGCCGGTGGTGTGGACTCGCCTTATGGACTTGTCGCCTCACACCGCTCGGTGGTCGATCGTCGTAGCCTGGAATCTACTAGATGGCCTTAGCCTCGAGCCTGGGCATCGACATGAGTACCTCGGTGATTTATCCATAACGTTGTTTCTGGACCAATCGATAGACGACACGTGGAGGGGTGAAACCCTGTATCGTCATTTCGACTCGTGTTTATTCGCTTATTGATTAGTTTTTACTCATTAGATATTTTGTTTTCTCATGTGATCGCAATGTTGATCTCATTATTTATTTTGAATCGCTTGATTTACTCGAGGGCGAGCAAACGCTAAGTATGGGGTAGTTGATGAGAGTCAGCTTTGCTATAATTTCGTGTGCATTTTACCCTATATTTGTAGCTTATTCGATGTAATTTTGGGGTAGTTGAGTGGTGTTTATAGACACATTTCATCATGTGTTGAATCACGAGACAAAAGATGTTTACGTCCAAAATCTCGACATTTTCGGGTGATTTATGTGTTTTATTGGTATTTGTCACGTTTGGGTATGTGGTTTATTTTTATTACAGGTATGGCGTGTGAGATAGTGTGGACGAGGATCACACTAATGATTTAAAATCGTTCAAAACGGAGTTCGTATGAAAAAATGACGCGAGACTCAAATTCAAAAGGTCGGAAAAATATTATTATCCAACTATGTCGGGATCCCGACTTTGGTGTTGAGTGGGAAGGAAGATCCCAGTATCACTTCCGTTGGAAATTACATAGTTTTGACCAAATTAGAAAAGAATAATAAATAAAAATAAAGGATGCTTACCTTTGATTGGAAGAGGGCCCAGCACATTTAATGAAGCAAGTAGAGGACATTGGAGAAAAAAAGGGCAGAGGCCCTGCTATATTATTTTCCGAAAATTGGACGGAAATCGACGGGAAGTCGACTATTGGTATAAAAAACCACTTATATCAAATTTCAATACAGTTTTTACATCACAGTTTTATTTTTCCTCTAGACAGCAGTTTTTATCTTTTTTTAGGTTTAGATCTACTATTTTTCCCTTTCAATTTCTGCAAGAACAACAACAGTTTTATTTATTTTATTACGCGATTACAACACAACGAAGTGACGATTCGAGTGGTGGATTGCTACGATTTTTTTGGCAAAATTTATTCAATCTTTTTATCATGTTTATTATTAATTTCTTCATAAATTTTTGCACTTTTATTATTACTATGAGTAGAATTTAATTCTATGCAGAATGAATTATGAAATGAAATGAAATAAAAACTTTGGGGATGAGATTGGGAGTTGTGTAGTGCATAATATTATGTTTTAATGATTAATCCACGTCCTAAAACTTATTTTAACATCTTTGAATTAGATTGATGTGTTCACTGTCACACACATCGAACATATAAATGCATTTTGCGGTGAGATGTGGGATAAGGAGTTTTATGATCGTTGCATAGATTCGGCCTAGTTGTTAGGTCCGTTTTCAATATAGAGGTTTGTCATCGTTGTTCGAGCAACTCTAAAGCTTAATCATGTTAGGATAATCGGTTTTCTAAAGGGAGAGTCGGTTAGCTTCACATAGGGTGGTTAGATCGAGTTGTTCAGTCTAATCGCTAGAATTAGGAGTTGGCACCCGTGGATGTCGTTAAACTACATTGGATAGGTAGGTCGGTTAAGACACACTCTCCCGTCAAGTCCTTCCCAGGGGTAAAAGTAGCTCGTGGGATCATAGTTCGGCTATACCTTTTTATACTTAGAAGTAGAACCGGTAGTTTCATCTTTATTCTTTGCATTAGTATAATACCATTCACCATTATTGTGACCTGAACTAAGCTCTACGTCGGCTTTGGTACTTAGACATTACTCCCTGTGGATTCAACCTTGTCACCACTATACTCCCGTTGACCCGATACTCTGTCGGTGAAAGATAGCGGTTAAGTATTTTGCTATCACACATCTGGTGTGTAAACAGAACAAGGCCTTGTATGGATTAAAGAAAGCCCCTAGGGCATGGTTTGATGCTTTTAGATGTCAAATGTTGAACTGGGGATTCTGTCAGTCTGTGAGTGATAACTCACTTTTCATGTTCAAAACAGATGATAAGATCTTATTTGCCTTGGTCTATGTCGATGACATACTTTTGACAGGTAATTCTCATAATCTAATTCAGAAATTTATCAGAGAACTGGACTCAAAATTCTCCTTGAAGGACTTAGGTCCAGTTTCACATTTTCTGGGAATGCAAGTGTCCAGATGACAGTGGACTGTACTTGACAAAGTCCTATTATGCATCCCAACTGTTGAAGAGATTGAACATGGAGCATCTAAAACCTTGTCCTACTCCTATGGTTGCTGGTAAACAACTTGTCCCTAAGCAAGGTCAACCTCTGGCTAATCCAGGAAATTACAGAAGTGCAATAGGAGCTTTACAGTATTTGACTATGACTAGACCTGATATAGCATATACTGTGAATGTTCTAAGTCAGTTTATGCAAGAGCCACACACTGAGCATTGGCAAGCACTCAAAAGACTTCTCAGATTTGTTCAGGGGACTCTGAGGCAAGGGCTTCATTTTATACCTAGTAAGAATCTGGAACTGCATGGTTTTACTGATGCAAATTGGGAAACATGTCCCACTGATAGAAAATCGACTGGAGGATACTGTGTTTTTCTGGGAAAATCACTGATCACATGGAGCTCAAAGAAGCAAACAGTTGTTGCAAGATCAAGCTGTGAATCAGAGTATAGGGCTCTGTCAAATTTGGGAGCTGAAATGCAATGGATTATGCAACTATTGAAAGAAATCAGGTTTGGTCTTCCTGCTGTGCCTATTTTGTGGTGTGATAACACAGGTGCAACATCTTTAGCTCAAAATCATGTGTATCATGCTAGAACCAAACATATAGAGGTGGATGTGCATTACATCATAAATTTGGTGCTAGATAAGCAACTCAGAGTCTGTTATATTCCATCAACAGCTCAGATTGCAGAAATATTTACCAAGTCACTGCCTATTACAGCTTTCAGCAACTTCAAGCACAAACTAAATGTAGTGGAACCACATATTAGTTTGAGAGGGGGTGAAAAGATAAAGGGTATTAGTGGAAATAATGGTTAATTATGATGTATCTAGGGTAGTGATGTGGCAGGATCTATTGAGCCTAGATTTCTGTGTACCTAGCTGTACTACTTAATGTACTGCTGCAAATCTATGAAAACACAAGATAAGATTATCTCTTCTATCTTTTATCATCTTCTTCCTCCTTCAATGGAGCTTTCTCATAATATGTAAAACTCAAACTTCCCTTTTCCCGCACGCTCGTTAAAGACATCACAACTGAATTTATATTGTTATCATATAAATCGAGTTAGGTTTGTCATTTGTAAGGTTCGGAAAATACACTCAACCTCTGTAAAATCATATGTTAAGCTTAAATTTGACGGATCGAATATCAGTATTTTGCTTCGAAAGTTAGGTATAATGCCTTTAATAGATGTATTTGCTTTTTTGTTTGTTTTGAGATGACATCATTGATTACATAAGCGTTTGCTAAATGGTATATAAATGCAGTTTTTTTTTTTTTTAAACACAAAATACAAATACAAATACAGAATCAAAACTCCAAACCTTTTTCTTTTGAGACAATATTGTCCTAAGAGCAGCCCTAATGGCATTTGGGAGACAACCCTTTTGATTGTTGTTGTTTGTATGATGTGGAGAAATATAAGTGGAGGATAAATATAGAAAGATTGTGGAGATAATTTGTGTGTGATGTGGTGTTGTAATGGTGATAATATAGAAGGATTGTAGAGATTAATTTGTGTGTAATGTGGATGTTGTAATGGTGATAATCTATTGATTAAAATAATATTAAATATTAATGGCATGTGTTTTTCCTGAAAAATGAAGACTTTGGAGCCTTTTTTGAGAGAGACAATTGTCTTCTTGGCTCTCCCAAAGAAGACAATAGACTAGATATATAACCTCCAAAAAAATTTGTCTACTTTACTACCATTATTTGACATATACCCAAATGCTTATTCTCTCTTTGCTTAGACTAAAATGGTTAATTAAGGCCAAATTACGAAACCCTTTTACTACTAGATGATTCTATCTAAAAGGTGGACCCCAGAATGCTATAAAACTCGGGTTTACCGGCGTGTCTTGAAACAGAATCAATACAGTCCCTAGTTAGGTCTGAATCGATTAACTCAAGATACCGATTTCACTAAGTCTCAACCTTATATCTTACGTAATTTTTTTATCTACTATTGTTGCTGATATGCGGTGGTAGCAGAGGCAAACAAGGGGATTGGATATGGGATTTATAAGCAATTAGCTGCTAATGGGAGGATTGTTGTTGTTTTAACTGCTAGAGATGAAAAGAGAGGGGTTGAAGCACTTGAAAAGGTTAAAAAAAGACGATGGAATTTCTGATGAGAAAGTGTTGTCTCATAAACTTGATGTTGCAGATTCCTCTAGTATTGATTCTCTTGCCAAATTCATCAACTCTCAATTTGGAAAGCTTGATATCTTGGTACTACTTTCTTCATATTTTCGATTTTACGAATATCAAATGTATCAAAACAGACCATGTTCACCCTGAATTCCTGTAAATTTTTCAGGTCAACAATGCAGGGATTGGTGGAATCCATGTAGATGTCGTTGCATTTGAGTCGAAAGCTTCACAATCAGGACTACCAAACTTCTGGGAACATGCAACCCAAGATTACGAGTCCGCCTTTGAAGGCATACAGATAAACTATTACGGCTCAAAAAGAATGATCGAGGCATTCGTTCCTCTTCTTCAAAAATCCAAATCGCTAAGAATAGTGAATGTTTCTTCTACTTGGAAGGTATGAACGGTTAGATGATCTACTTTGTTAAGGTCGCATCCCACGGGGAGAAACTAAAGTGGCTAAAACACTTAGTCCAGGCAAAGCATAAGATCTGAGTGGGGAATTTCATTGAACACTTATACTAGTTTAACTAAAAATTGAGTTGTCAATCCAATTATGGTTAACTAATTCACTTCGATCACGGTTATTAACCGTATAAAAACTGTATTTAAATTATTGATTGTCGTTATCTGCAACGATTGCAGTTTATACCAGTTTGAAAGTTATATTAAGCAAGGGAGCTGAGCTCCATGATCAACAGAAAGAAAGAGGAAAAGCTCAGAAAATGTAAAACATTCATTAGTCACAATATTTCAGTAGTACACAATTATATATCACCAATCTAACACACAAATCTAGGTCTAATAGAAAAGACACATCACTCCCTCATAATTATCCATTATTACCACTAATACCCTTCATCTTCTCATCCCCTCTCAAACTAACAGGGCCGGCCCTATGCTAAGGCCCGCGAGACCCGGGTCTTAGGCCCAACGGTGTCGGAGAGCCCAACGGTACATGTTTCGCTAAAAGACAAAAAAAAAAAAAAAATCGTGTAGATTTAATCCGATCCAACCTAATATAATATGTTAATTTTCTTTTTTGATAAATGCCCAAATTTTTTCTTACTCTAATTGATATAGGCCCCAATAAAAAATTTTACTTGACCAAAAAAAAAGACATACAAACAAGTTTCATTAATTTTTTGCATTTACGGATGTTAAAAAAGTGTTTGAAAAAAAGTAGTACTTATGATTTGACAGAGAATTCGAAACTCCAAGGCACGTTAATAACGTTGTCTTTTAAGAGATGTTTAGTCCCACATGATTTGTCACTAAGGGATCAAATGAAAATCTCTTTCGAGGATCTGATGGGGTGTTTGATTCAAACAAGTGACTTGTTTGAATCAAACCCGAGGACACTCAAAGTTTTTACGATGATGTTGTCAAACTTATGAATTTTAAATCGCTTACTTATGTCTTTTATGGGTTGCAAGTACCCCATAAACGAATGGAGGTACTCCTTGCACGAAAGGGTAGGGTTGTCACTGTTCACCGGATGAAAGCCTGCAACCCTTACACGAAAGGGTAAGTACATATCAGTTCGAAAAATGCATGTATCTGAAAATGCATATCCCTTCATGAACTGATGCATGCATTGGTTTGGTGCAGGTCGAACCCCGTTTCGTTGCGATAACATTAATTCGTACAGCAACTCGTATGCAAACGATAACCAAAATATTTATTTATGAATAAATATCTAACAATAAGTATGTTTTAAAAATAAACAATTTCAACTAAAAGGCCCAATTCGGGGACTTGGTCTTAAGCCCAATAAGAGCGAGGGCCGGCCCTGCAAACTAACATGTGGTTCGACAACATTTAGTTTGTTCTTGAAAGTCCAGAAAGCAGTGATGGGCAAGGGCTTAGTAAATATATCAGCTATCTGTTCTGATGAAGGAATGTAACAGACTTTTAGCTTCTTTTTTCCAACACCAGATTTCGAATGTAGTGCACATCCACTTCAATATGCTCTGTCCTTGCATGATACACAGGGTTTTGTGCCAAAGTAGTTGCACCTGCGTTATCACACCACAGAGTTGGTATTGCTGGAAGTGCAAACTTGATATCTTTCAGGATCAGCATGAGCCACTGCATCTCTGCACCCAAATTAGACAAGGCCCTATATTCAGATTCACAACTTGACCTGGCAACTACAGATTGCTTTTTGGAACTCCAAGTGATTAAGGATTTCCCAAGATAAACACAATATCCTCCAGTGGATTTTCTGTATGAAGGACAAGCTGCCCAGTTGGCATCGATAAAGCCATGTAGCTCCAGTGGTTTTCCTGGTATGAAATGCAGTCCATGGTTCAATGTGCCTTGCACAAATCTGAGTAGTCTCTTCAGTGCTTTCCAGTGCTCAGTGCAAGGTTCTTGCATAAACTGACTCAGAGTGTTAACAGCGTAGGCTATGTCTGGTCTTGTTATAGTGAGGTACTGCAAGGCACCTATTGCACTTCTATAGATCCATGGATTAGCCAAAGGTTCCCCTTGCTTAGGCACAAGCTGCTTCCCAACAACCATAGGTGTGGGACAAGGCAAAAGATATTCCATATTTAGTCTCTTCATAGTTGAGATGCATAATAGGACTGTGTCAAGTACAATCCACTGTTGTCTCTTGTCACTTGCATTCCCAGAAAATGTGAGACATGTCCCAAATCTTTCAAAGAAAATTTAGAGTCAAGCAACCTGATAAATATATGAATCATTGTATGTGAATTTCCAGTCAGCAGGATATCATCAATATACACCAAAGTGAACAAAACTTTATCACCAATTCTAAACATGAACAGGGAATTATCACATACAGACTTATTGAAACCCCAGTTTAATAGTTGAGATCTGCGTGCATCAAACCAGGCCCTGAGAGCTTGTTTCAAACCATAGAGGGCTTTATTCAGCTTGCATACTGAAAGAGGTCTTGCAGTGTCTACAAAACCTTCTGGTTGCTCCATGTATACTGTTTCTTGTAGAGGGCTGTTGATCCCAGAGAAGGGTGAAACTATAGTCAGAGGGGGGGTGAATGACTATAGTGACTATAGTCAGAGGGGGGGTGAATGACTATAGTGGAGTTTCAAAAACTTTTCTTTTGTTTAAAAGCTTTTGGGCAGCGGATAAGTCCTTTCTTACTATGTTGTTTTCAAATCAGTTTAGACAATCACAAATATAAGTTATGATCTAGTCAATTTAAATAAATGCTGTAAAGTAAATTGCAGAAAGTAAATTGACACAAGGCTTATAGTGGTTCAGGGTGGTGTAATCGCTTAATCCACTCTTCTCCTGTGATGATCGGAGGAATTCACTATTGTTTTCACAGATACAATAGTATGATTGTCCTTGGCTTCCCAAGCTTCAAAATCTACAAGACTATCACTCCTTGACTCGCAACAACCCGGTGATTCAGTCTCTTTTCTTTGCTCTGAGATCAAAATCCTTCAACGACTATCACAGATTCAACTCCTTCTCAGATTGCCTCTGATTCAGTTGCTTCAGTTTGATGTGAATGTGATTCACACACTTGCTTGATCAATCTCAGTCTGAATATGACTTTGTAGCTCTGATATCTGAGTTGATCACTAGATGTATCCTTGTAAGTTCAGAGAGAAGGCTTTTCAAATTTGACAGAGTTTCTGCTTGATTTTTTCTTTTCAGATCGTTGCTTTTCTTGTCTGTCAATGCCTTCTATTTATAGCTTTGAATAACCTTGATTTTGAAATTCCGTCCGTTGGCTATATTAATGAGGGAATAATCCTTGATTTTATTCTTGATTCCCCCTTAATTGCATTCTCCTTGGTTTCAGTGATCGGATTCTTTCTTCAAACGTATAGCAGAAAATCCGTCCTTGATTGATCCTCTATTGATTGTGCATTTAATGCATGATCTTCTGAATCTTCAACGTATATTAAATCTGATCTGGTAAGTGTTACTTCGCCGTTTTCTGAACGGTTGAGTGATCCTTCTGACTTAGCTGATTTAGATCTTCCTTCACCGTTTTGTCTTTACTCAGCCGAAAGTCAGTTTACTTTGCCGATTCACTGTTTTCTTCTTTGCTTCAGTTTAAGGAGAATCTTTGTACTTCACTGATCTTTGATTGGGGTGAGATCAGTGTACACCATATTTGAATATTAAGTTTCATCACTTAAAGTGTAACTTGGACTTATCCAAGGTCATCACAGACTTCCTTGGTTATAAGTCAGACCATTAATGTCTTCATTGCTTCTCTGCTGGTGCTTGGCTGGCTTCACTCTGCCGAATATCTATTTTTAATTTGCCGTCCTACCAACTAGTACAATACTTGTCTGACTCAACTTATACAACATGTCAGACTCTAAGTAAAGACTTATACAGAGAATTCTAACTTATTTCAGGCTTGTTATAACAGCTAGTATGACCATCATCAAAACATAATAAAATGTTCCTAACAATTTCCCCCTTTTTGATGATGCCAAAACCCTCATAAGCCTGAACATAAGTAATCCAAAATTTTCATAAATAACAGAACAAAAACTCAACAACATTTATTCATCCATCATAGGGCAATAAGTTCAAAAGCTTTATTCAAAGGTTACAAACTACATTTTGCTTAATTCAGCTTTGTACCTCTTGAACTTTGTAGTCTGAACCTCTTCAATGTCTTTCCAATTGATTTCTGGAAACTTCCACTTCCAGTATGCCATAGCTGTGTATTCAGATACACCTGAAAAACTCTTTTGGCAAAAAGTCTGTTGAAATCAGGTATGGTATCATTTGCCCTAGGTTCCCCAAAGTACTTCTCAAGTCTTTCCCTAGCCTCAGCAATATGTGAATCTACAAATTTGAGGCTTTTGTAGAGACTCCACTGCTTCTGTTTCTCCATTCTTCCCATAGGATTGAAGAATTTTGCCATATAGTTGAATTCTTCTTGTTGTTCAGTTAGCAAGTCTTCTGGTCCTTTTGCGGACAGTGGTATGGCTAAGCTTGGTTTGTTGTTGCTTTGTCTGAGGAGTGCAAACTCTCTTTTGACTTCATTGTAGAGTTTAGCCATATCAGTTCTCATCCTTTCATCTTGATAACTTAGCCAATCAGCCCATGCTTCATCTTGTGAGGAATGAGGATAAAGTCCTTCATGTACTCTGAAAAATTCTCTTACATGGTCCAGTACATCTGCTTCATATTCAGCTTTGCTTTGGTGACCAGTAAAAGTTCTGTGATGTTCAGTGTATCCGAGGCCGCTCACGCTCTCTCGCTGGTGTTCCTCTCGGTGCTAAGTCTGTGTTGATCGGGTGATCCTCTTCTTTGACTAGATCCAGGCCTTTCTTTGTCTGCCGGATCTGTCTCTATCATCATCTCTTCGGTGTATGGGATGAGGAAATCCAGTGCAGGGTTCATTTAGAGCCTTTTCTCTTTCCTCTCTGGCTCTCCTTTGCTATTCTTCTGCCTCATTTCTGATTCTTATTTCTCTGTCCCTTGCTCTCAGTTGTTCTTCAGTAGGGTTCATTTAGAGCTTTTTCTCTTTCCTCTCTGGCTCTCATTTGCTGTTCTTCTGCCTCATTTCTGATTCTTATTTCTCTGTCCCTTGCTCTCAGTTGTTCTTCAGTGAAGTTTGGGGGTCTAATAGTTGATCCTTTTGATCCTTCAGGCATATCCTGAGTTTCTTTTTAGCGACATCATCCCTTTCTTTGGAGTAAGATGCTATTTGTGGCCTCTGCCGTTCCAATCAGAGAGTCAAGTTTTGATTCAATAGATGTGAATTTGTTGTTATGCTCATTCAATTTTTCATTGACACTGTGAAATCTGGTGCCAAAAGCTACTTCCATTGATTCATTTTCTTGGGAAATATGTTGCCAGAGGCCTGCAAGATTGTTAGTGATATTGATGTTGAGCTGCTTCATCAGATTCCCTTGTTGTTGAACCACAATATTTTATGCATCAATGTACTCTGCAATGGCCTGAAACTTGTGTTCAATGGATGAGCTTTTGTCATTAAATGCGGAAGTCATGGATCTGAGATACATGGCTTGCTGTTCCAATTCTTCACCAAAGAATGCGCTTTCTCAAAAGTTTCATTTGTAATGCCAGTGGCCAGCTGAGAGACTTTGTGCCTTACGTCAGCTGGTTCTAGATCTGTTTGATGTCCCTTGTCTTGATGTTGAGTGATGACAGACCTAAACCTAACCTTGGAAACGGCGCTAAAGGCGACGGACATTACCAGGCTATCAGATCCTAACGGCGGTGTACCGGGTCAAATTGTAGCTCTAGTCGGTGAGTCAGTCGTATTCCTCGGGAAAACATGGTAATTCTTTTAAGTGGGGTTAAACACCAAGAAGCTATTATTAACTCGATCTAAGTCGCAGTTTTTACTTTTTCCTGGGTTAGATTATGTTAGTAGTTAGATTGTTAGAGTTAGATGTTAGTAAAACAATAAATAAATACAAATAGATATATAGATATATTTTGGATCTAGCCAAGAATACTTTCTTGAATCAATATCTTTTAGTAGAAATAAATGAGATGCAGATCTTCCTTTATTCAAGGTGTAAATTATATATGAATCGGTGTACTCTAAGCTAGACAACTCCTCCTCACACGAGCGTATGAAATTGTCATATGTCAAATGTCATCGATCAAGGTCCACAACCGCCCCATGCTAATCTTAGTTAGTCCGAAGCAGTACTGCAGTACAAATCTACCCGGATAAAAGAGGTTATTCCGTTTGTCAGACGGCCGATGTTATTCAAGAGGCTCCGGTTGTCAAGCGGATCGATTTAACACAAGCGGAGTAGTTTCAATTAAAGCGTGATTTTAACATTATTAAGATCTCGAGTACAAATTTCAATAAGATTCATCTTTCCAGGACAAATCGCCCCGGGTAGGAAATCGGGTTCCGTTGTCACGTTTTCACTCGGCCAATTTTACCCTCGGTTTTTCTATTTTTATCTCATATCCTAACTTCTCTGGTCAGTTCATCGTCAGGTTATATGTTGCGATTCATCTTGATTAATTACGTCAATCCGAATATATTATCAATACGTTGCAAAATAGAAAAAGATTCATTATAATTAGTTTTAATCATGATTACCAGAGTCGATCATTCATTTTACCAAAAGATTAACTAATTCAGATTCATATCTTGGATAGACATATTTTTAGTTTAACATAGTGATAGATATAATATATATATATATAAATAAACAACAAAAGTAATAACTTGATAAAATTACCCGTTAAGTGCAAATCAAAGCCATATTCTCTGAAAATAACAACTTCTTCAATAACAACATTCTCGGTAATTCTCTCGAGCATTACAACAGTACTACTTTTATTTATAAAAACATATATACATACATAGACATATGTATATACGGGCCCGAAAACAAAATAAAACGAGAAAAGAGATGAAGAACGGAGATGAAGAAGAGGGGAATGGAAGAAATGGGAGGAGGTGGAGAAGAGAGATCTTGGCCAAGAGTGGCCAAGATGGGGCAAGGTTTGTGAATGGAGTTGAGGGATATATATAGGCAAAATATTCGAACCGAGTCGAAACCGAATCGAACTTATTCATTTGTTTGGTAAAACGACCATAACTTGAGTTGTAGACCTCCGATTGACGTGATTCAAAATCCGTTGGAAAGATCGTTTGAAGATCTAAAACTTTCATCAAGGACTCTTCCCCTGAAAATGCCTCTAAGTTGGGTCGAAATGCAGATCAATGACAGTATAGTTGTAGTACCACTGCGTTTTGATGCGTTTGAACATTTATGCTTCGGGCACACTCTTCTATCCCTCAAAAGACATCTTTTAAGCCCAAAAGTGATGTATTTTGACTTGGTATGGGCTCCAAGTTTGGTGAGCAAAATATCAAGGATATTTATTTTGGTGATCAAATAAATATCAGGAATATCTTTGGAATATACGCCAAGAAAATATCCCAGAAATATGCTTGGAATATGCCAAGGATAATAAATATCCATTCGGCCATTTCTTCAATCGACATAACTCTCGTCTCGTTATTGATCTTCAATTCCGTCTCGCATGATAAATCTTATCTTTTTACGAACACAAAAAAGCGAACGCGAGTAAATCGACAATAAAAGTTAAGTAAAGCTGCGTTGAATTTTCTTGACTCTTTTAGGTTAATATTACAGTCTTTAGCTATGATATTTTTAGATCTAACATAATAGTGAAAAATAAAGCGTTTATAAAATATAGTAATTTTTATCACGACGATCCGGTTATTAAATCGATAAAAAACTTATAAAAATACCATAAAAACACAATAATTTATATAATAATTACTACTTATACATTTTGATAAAACTTAGTATTTATGACTTGATTTGATACATAAATGCTCAAAATGGTATCAGAAGTGGGGCGAAATGTCATAATAATGATCATAAATTTATCTCTCATCAAGTGACATCTGCATTCACATCTAGATCTTCAAGTATTTGGGTAGATGTGTAGGCTGGTGTGGCTTGATTTCTTTATTCCCTATATCTCGTGCTGGGGTTGCCTTGATTGGAGTGGCGGCGGTGAGCGGTGTCCACAATGTTTGTGCTATCAGCTGGAACGTTGACAGACGATGGTTGAGTGGCTGTCTTTGCTGAAGTTGTGGATTTGTTGGAGGCTTGTGGTTTCAAAAGTGTACAGAGAAGAGTGGTATCATCAATTGCATCTGGTGCAGGAGTATCTTCTTCTCTGTCTTCACCAAGATCATCATCATGATGATCATTACCATCATTGTCATCATTATCATCCCCATTATCTTGATCATGATCATCTCCACCATCTTCTGAGTTGTCACTCTGTCTCCCAGAGGTCTGTGGCAGTTTTGCCTTGGTTGCATCAACCAAGTCCCATAGAGGTGATTCAACAAGTACACCAACCAGAGTTGTGATTCCCAAAAAATCGAACAGCCATGCTTCTTCTGCAAGCATGTGATCAGAGTCTTGAAACTGTTGTCGGGAATCACCTTCCTTCCACTCCAGATATTCTGCAATTTGATCATCTATATCGTTTGCAGACAATTGTGCAGCTTCTTCTGGAGATTCTTCATCCTCTCTAGTGTTTTCTTCACGAGGATGCTGTTCTTCCTCACTGACCTCTTCTTCTTCTTTAACATTGCTCGCTCGATTGTCGGAATCTTCTTCTTCTTCATCAACCAATTTTCCAAAGTCTGTCTTGTCCAGATTTCGCTGGACCTTTTGCTTCTTCCATTGACTGGTGGTGAGGTGTGTGGATTTCTTTCTCTTCCCTTCTCCTGCCTGCTTTTGTTGTTTAACATAGGTAAACATGACTTTGGACTCAGGTAGTTTGTGGAGTTGTACAGTAGGGACTTTGAGACACTGCAACAGATAGTGTAACTGAATCCCATATGATTTTTTCACCCAGAATTGTCATTTCTTCGTCTTTCCTTCTTCTGTCCCCTTCTTTGCCGCTTTTACTTCACCTTGGATTTGCTCTTTGATTCTTAGAAAGAAGTATTTAGCCCAGTTGAATTGCATATTGTTGTAGATGATTCCCATCAGCCGCATTCTTGTTTCTGTCATTGCATTATTTGCTCCCAACTTTCCTTCAATAGTCTTGCCAATTAGGGCACTGAACTCATTGAATGGTTTCTTTAAAGCAGATCTCAGACAATTGACTTTTGTAGACCCTGGGTTTGCCGTTTTGGCAATGGTTGCCCAGAAATCATCCAAGTTTTGAGATACCAGTGTCACTTTTGCTTGACCTTTATTTGAGAGTTTAAGATTCTTTCGAATTACCTTCTCTGTAATCACCACTTCTTTGCCGTTGACAGATGCAACGATTTTGTCTTCTTCCCACTCGTCACCTTCTTCTGCAGGGAGCCCAGGTACGTATTCTGCAGATTTCCAGAAGGAAATCAGACTTTCATAGCAAACCTCGGTTATTGGAGGATTGAGAAAGGTTGATAGCTTTAGGTTTGCGCAGCCTGCAGCCAATCGTTTTGCATCTTCGTCATTTTCGCACAGATTCAAGTAGTGTTCTTCCTGAAAGAATGATCCGGTGGCAATCGATTTTTCATATCCAGCTTGGGTGTTTGAGGAAGATGATGTCATTGTTGAAAATGAAAGGAAGTTTGAAAATGAACTTGAATTCGCAATAGAGAAAACCAAAAGTAGGGTTTGTAATTTGCAAGAGAGTGTAAAGATTTCTGAAAATCTCTAAGTATCGTTTATATAGGGTGATTTTGAGTAGTGTGAACGTGGTTTGAATGTGGAAGGATTTTATGACATAATGACGTGATTTTGTGTATGTAAATCGTGATATTCGAGCGTAATGGGGGGAGTGGTTTGAGGTAAGTAATGATAGAGCCCGGGAATCGAGGCGTTCATAATTTTAAAAAAAAATATGGTTATCTCCATGATCACAAGTTGATCTCCACGTGTGTAATCTTCCACAGAATAATCCTCTATAATTTCCTTATTCTCCACGTGTAGTAAAAATTGATTTTGTTCACACTTTAATTTGTCCAAGTCTTTAATTCGGTGAAGTGCCTTGACTGGTCACTTAGCCAATGTAGAGAATTCTTCTCTGAGCTGCTCCATTTAACCGTTCCTAACAATCAGTTAAGTTAACTTCGCTGGATACCAGTGCCTTACCTGCTATATCTCCTGTAACGGCAAAGGTTGAACCAGTTGATGAAGTCACTTAGCCGATTACTCTAGTTACCCGCTCTTTGGTACTTAGTCAATTTCAATCATTCCTAACTCAGTTCTCAACATGCTA
Organism: Gentiana macrophylla; assembly: GCA_026214975.1. Classification (NCBI taxonomy): domain Eukaryota; kingdom Viridiplantae; phylum Streptophyta; class Magnoliopsida; order Gentianales; family Gentianaceae; genus Gentiana; species Gentiana macrophylla. The sequence continues at coordinate 4,999,762 of CM047814.1, read as the reverse complement.
AATCTTTCATAACTGAGTGGTTTAGTGAAGATGTCAGCCAATTGATCTTCAGTGGGTATGTATTTTAGAATGACATCTCCCTTTTCAACATGATCTCTGATTAAATGATGTCTTACATCAATGTGTTTTGTTCTTGAATGCAACACTGGATTTTCAGTAATAGATATTGCACTTGTGTTATCACACATGATTGGAATTGTTTTCTCCTCTACTCCATAATCCCTTAGCAGTTGTTATCGATCCAAAGTACTTGTGCACAACAACCACTTCTCGCTTATATATATTCGCCTTGTTTGTTGATGTGGATATGGAGTTTTGCTTTTTTCTTGAACCATGAGACTAGTCTGTTGCTAGCATTTGACAAGTTCCGGATGTACTTTTTCTGTCTATTTTGCATCGGCATAGTCGAGTGCGAATATGATATCGACTTAAATCCTCCATCTTTTGGATACCAAATTCCTACATTGATAGTGTTTTTCAAGTATTTGATTATTCTTTTGGCTGCCAGAAGATGTGATTCCTTTGGTTGAGCTTGAAACCTTGCACATACTCCAACTGCAAATGCTATATCAGGTCTACTTGCAATTAAGTATAATAGGGATCCAATGATTCCTTTATACATTTTCTGATCAACATCCTTCCCTGTTTCATCTTTTTCAAGAATTACTCTTGCACACATTGGTGTATCAGCTGTGCCACTTGTATCCATCCCATACTTGTGTATTAAATCTCTTGTGTACTTGGCTTGACTAATGAAAATACCATCCTTCATCTGCTTTACTTGAAGGCCAAGGAAATAATTTAATTCTCCCATCATGCTCATCTCAAATTTGCTTTTCATCAGATTTACAAATTTCTCACATAGCTTTTCATCCTCTGATCCAAAGATGATATCATCAACATAGATTTGTACTAGCAATGTACTTTTTCCTTCCTCTAGTTTGAATAGAGTCTTGTCTATAGTTCCCTTGTTGAATCCATTCTTGATAAGAAATTGTGATAGTGTTTCATACCAGGCTCTAGGTGCCTGTTTGAGTCCATAGAGGGCCTTTTTGAGTTTGTATACTTTGTCTTCTTTTCCTTTGATTTGAAATCCAGGAGGTTGTTCTACATATACTTCTTCCTCCAAAAGTCCATTTAGGAATGCACTCTTGACATCCATTTGATAGACTTTGAAGTCTTTGAATGCTGCAAATGCTAGAAAGAGTCTGATTGCCTCCAATCTTGCTACTGGTGCAAATGTTTCATCATAATCTATTCCTTCTGCTTGAGAGTAGCCTTTTGCAACTAGCCTTGCTTTGTTTTCGACAATGATTCCTTGCTCATCCATCTTGTTTCACGAATACCCATTTTGCTCCAATAATGTTGGCCATATCCGTCTCATCAACAAGTTCCTGGACTTCATTTCTTTCAAATTCATTTAGTTCTTCTTGCATGGTTTGTAATCCAATCTGCATCTTGAATTGCATCATCTATTGTCTTGGGCTCCACTTGTGATAGAAAGCATGTTAGCATATTTTCCGGTTGTCTTACTGGTTCGACTCCTGTGTGAATGTCTCCAATGACTTGTTCTTCAGGATGATCTCTTAGCCAACTTAGGTCGGGTTGAAGTTGATCTTCACTTGGTGCTTCCACAGCTTCATTATGTGTATGGACTTGAGGTTACGGAGCTTGTTACATTGTATTGATATGTGGCTCTTCTTGATCTTCAAAATGATGATTCAAGATAGAAGCTGGTATTGTTGTATTTGTATAGATTTCCCTTTGTGTTGCTTCTTCTTCTTGATCTTGAAGATCTTCACCATTTGTATTTGGTTCATCAAAAACTACATGTATTGATTCTTCAATCACCAATGTTCTTTTGTTGAGTACTCTGAATGCTTTACTGGTGTTTGAGTATCCCATAAAGATTGCTTCATCAGCCTTCTCATCAAAGGTATGCAGCTGATTCATGTTCAAGACAAAACATTTTGATCCAAACATATGAAAATATGAGATATTAGGTTTTCTACCATTCCATATTTCATATGGAGTCTTTCCATGATGTTTGTTGATGATTGATCTGTTTTGTGTATGGCATGCTGTGTTTGCTGCTTCAGCCCAAAATCTCTTTGGCAAGCATGCTTCTGCAATCATTGTTCTGACTGCTTCTTTGAGAGTTCTGTTTCTTCTTTCTGCTACACCATTTTATTGTGGAGTTCCTGCTGCAGATAGTTGATGTAGTACTCCATTTTCTTCACAATAGGTTTTGATAATTTCATTTAGAAATTCAGTGCATCTGTCTGATCTTATCTTGATAATTTTTAGTTATTTCTCATTTTGGAGTCTTCTCAGCAAATCTGGCAATTTCTTGAGTGTCTCTTTCTTCTTGTTCATGAAGATGGTCCAGGTGTATTTTGAGTAGTCATCCACCACTACTAAAGTGTATTTCTTACCACTTACACTTACTGGTGTGACTGTTCCAAACAGGTCCATGTGTAACAGATGTAGAATTCTTGTTGTAGATTGATAGGGCTTTGACTTGAATGAACTCTTGATTTGTTTTCCTTTCTGACATGCATCACATAGACTTTCTTTCTTGAATATGATCTCTGACAGGCCTTCAACTAACTTGTTCTTTGATAGTTTGTTGATGGTTTTGAAATTCAGGTGATTTAATCTGCTGTGCCAAATCCAGCTTGTTGATTGTTTATTTTTGACAAGCAGACATGTTTCTGCCTTGGCAGTTCTCCAATCTACCACATACATGTTGTCTTGTCTTCTACCTGCAAGAACTGTTGTGTTGGTTTGGCTGTGAATCACTTTGCATCCTTCTTTGTTGAAGTGCACATTGTAGCCTTTGTCACTGAAGGTGGTGATGCTCATCAGATTGAAATTAAGTCCCTTAACATATGCTACATTTTGAATCTTCAGATTGTTCTTGAGTATTATGCCTTCCCCCTTAATCTTGCCAGGGTTTTCTTTGCCTTCAAATGTGACTTTGGGTCCATCAAAAGCTTTGAAGTCAGTGAGCCATTTCTTGTTTCCTGTCATGTGTCTGGAACATCCACTGTCTATGTACCAGACATCCTACAAAACAAGTTAATTAAGTTTAGGTACCCAACACTGTTTGGGTCCATACCTGTTAGCAGTCATGCCTCCCATACCAAGTGTATATCCAAAGGTTCTTCTTTTTGGATAATTAAAGTCATCAACTTCATATGTATAAGGCATGGCAGAATAGCTTCTAATATTTTTACTGATGGTATTCTGATACTTTTCTCCATCTTTTGGTGCATGTGCATCCTTCTTCACCTTCCAATATGCATTGGGAAACCTTTCTTGCTTCATGTGTCTAGGAACATATCTAGATTGATTTTTCTTAAACACATGATGCATATTATGGAATGGTTTCTTCTTGTATTTTGGAGGTGCAACATTCAATCATCTCTACGAAAGGTAAAGTCTACCTTTACCTTTTAGAAAGTCCTTGTTTTTGGTTGACTGGAATGAGGATTTAGTCTGCTGTTTCACTACACTAGGTTTTGACTTCACCGGTGCAGGATGATTGGTTGGAACAATAGTCTGTCCCTTTCTAAATTTTGGTCCATGATTGGTCCTTGATTTAGAATTGTGTTGACCATTGTTTCTACTCTCATCCTGACTGTTGTAGCCAAGACCAGATCTGGATCCAAACCTTTTTGAGGGTTTGTAAGCTGGTGCATTTAGTGGTGCAGTGGTTACCTTTACCGGTGTGGAGATTTTCTTAACTGATCTGTCAATAACAGATGTATGATCATCTGCTTTTTGTTGATCATTTAAGTAGGTCTCCTTACTGGTTAATTCAGCTTTTGCTTTATCCAGTTCTTTCTTTAGTCTTTTATTCTCCTTTCTTAGATCCTTGCATTCCTTTTCCAGAATTTCATGATTCATTTCAATTTCATCAAATTTAATCATGAGATTTTGGACTAGGTCTGTTGTATCCAATGGGAGACTAGAAGATTGTGCAGTGTTAGATGTGGATGCATTTGATGAGGAACAGGAACTAGATGTTACCTCAGTTTCATCTGATTCTTTAGCCATTAGACATAGGCTTGTTTCCCCAGTGTCTGAACTATCACCTTCATCTTCATCTAATTCTTTGGTCATGAGGCATAGACAAGCTTTTTCATTATTTGTGCTATCTTCGTCATCACTATCATCTGTGTCATTATCAGATGACTCTTCATTCTTTTCATTGTTGGATTCAGCCTTGAGTGCCTTCTTGCTTTTCCTCTTTTCAGATGCTTTATATTTCTTCTTTTCATCATCTTTGTCATTTTCTTCAGGACAATCAGCCTTGAAGTGACCCTTCTTGTTGCAGTTGAAGCATCTGTATTCATCATCTTTCTTCTTCATTTCTTTATTTGAGCTTGACCTCTTGTTTGATGATGAATTTCCTTTGAAAGGCTTTTTTTTGCTGAACCTGTCAAAGCGTTTAACTAATAAAGCTACTGTTTTTTAAGTTCATGTGTCTCTTTGCTGATGCATTCGGTAAAGTTACTTTGCTGGGGTGCAACCAGTGCAGTGGCTCTTTGTGTCTCTGCCGGAGCACCATCTTCACCGTTCAATTCGAATTCATGAGCTTTTAGTTGGGACATCAGTGTCAGAGTGTCAGTGCTTGCAAGATTTGTTGTTCATCTGATTACTGATGTTATGATCTTCCATCTTTCAGGTAGTCCTCTCAAGCTCTTCAAGCATACTTCTTTCTGGGGATATGTGTGTCCAAGTTGTTGCAGTTCACTGATGATGCTTGAGAATCTGTTGTCCAACTGATCAATGGATTCACCAGCCTTCATTTTGAAGTTCTCAAATTTCTGTTTTGCAACAGATAATTTGTTTTCTTTAACTGCTTCAGATCCTTCATTTATCAATGATAGCTTGTCCCACATCTCATTTGCTGTTTTGCAGTCTTTGATTCTCATGAACATGTTGCTATCTAGGGTCTTCAAAATCATGTCTTTTGCAACAAAGTCCAGATTTGCTCTTCTCCTGTCATCCTTGGTCCAATCCTTTTTAGGTTTATCAATTACCTTCCCTTGATCTGCTCCTGTGCCTACCATAGTAGTGATTATGATTGGTCCATCATTAATTACACCCAGCATCTCTTCATGAGTTGCTGCAAGATGATATAGCATTCTTATTTTATATTCATCAAAATTATTAACTACTTTTGACAAGAAGTTTGAGGAATCCAAAAGGTCAAATGAAGATATAAATGTAAATGTATAGAAAACCCAGATTTGAAAACTGCTTTGAAAATATGTGATCTCCTTGTTACCAGAAATTAGATCCGAACAGGTTCTGATACTAGGAACACTGCTCCGATACCAATTGTTGGTCCCAGAGAAGGGTGAAACTATAGTCAGAGAGGGGGGGGTGAATGACTATAGTGGAGTTTCAAAAACTTTTCTTTTGTTTAAAAGCTTTTGGGCAGCGAATAAGTCCCTTCTTACTATGTTGTTTTCAAATCAGTTTAGACAATCACAAATATAAGTTATGATCTAGTCAATTTAAATAAATACTGTAAAGTAAATTGCAGAAAGTAAATTGACACAAGGCTTATAGTGGTTTAGGGTGGTGTAATCCCTTAATCCACTCTTCTCCTGTGATGATCGGAGGAATTCACTATTGTTTTCACAGATACAATAGTATGATTGTCCTTGGCTTCCCAAGCTTCACAATCTACAAGACTATCACTCCTTGACTGCAACAGCTTCAGTGATTCAGTCTCTTTTGTTGCTCCTTGAGATCAAAATCCTTCAACAGCTATCACAGATTCAACTCCTTCTCAGATTGCCTCTGATTCAGTTGCTTCAGTTTGATGTGAATGTGATTCACACACTTACTTGATCAATCTCAGTGCTGAATATGACTTTGTAGCTCTGATATCTGAGTTGATCACTAGATGTATCCTTGTAAGTTCAGAGAGAAGGCTTTTCAAATTTGACAGAGTTTCTGCTTGATTTTTTCTTTTCAGATCGTTGTTTTTCTTGTCTGTCAATGCCTTCTATTTATAGCCTTGAATAACCTTGATTTTGAAATTCCGTTCGTTGGCTATATTAATGAGGGAATAATCCTTGATTTTATTCTTGATTCCCCCTTAATTGCATTCTCCTTGTTTTTGAGTGATCGGATTCTTTCTTCAAGCGTATAGCGAGAAAATCCGTCCTTGATTGATCCTCTATTGATTGTGCATTTAATGCATGATCTTACGAATCTTCAACGTATATTAAATCGATCGGTAAGTGTTACTTCGCGTTTTACGAGCGGTTGGTGATCCTTCCGACTTAGCCGATTTAGATCTTCCTTCACCGTTTGTCTTTACTCACCGAAAGTCGGTTTACTTTGCCGATTTTTGTTTTCTTCTTTGCTTGATTTAAGGAGAATCTTTGTACTTCACTGATCCTTGATTGGGGTGAGATCAGTGTACACCATATTTGAATATTAAGTTTCATCACTTAAAGTGTAACTTGGACTTATCCAAGGTCATCACAGACTTCCTTGGTTATAAGTCAGACCATTAATGTCTTCATTGCTTCTCTGCTGGTGCTTGGCTAGCTTCACTCTGCCGAATATCTGTTTTTACTTTGCCGTCCTACCAACTAGTATAATACTTGTCTGACTCAACTTATACAACATGTCAGACTCTAAGTAAAGACTTATACAGAGAATTCTAACTTATTTCAAGCTTGCTATAACAGCTAGTGTGGCCATCATCAAAACATAATAAAATGTTCTTAACAAGGGCCATTGAGGAAAGCATTGTTTATGTCTATCTGGTTTATAGGACAATCCATAGAGACATCTATGGACAACATTATCCTGATTGTAGCAGATTTGGCAACAGGACTGAATGTTTCATATTAGTCTACATCATAGTTCTGACTGTAGCCTTTGGCTACCAGTCTAGCCTTGTGTTTCAGGATTCTCCCAACATGTCTCAGTTTAACCTTGAATATCCATCTGTTCCCCACAACACTTTTGCCTAGTGGCAATCTCACAAGTTCCTAAGTTTTATTATGCATAAGTGCCCTGTACTCTTCATTCATAGCATCTTTCCAATCTGGATTGTTAATGGCTTCTGTTACAGTTATGGGCTCAGTAGGGAATGTGTGACTGTTGGTGATGGCAGCAGAATAAACTTTTGGCTTGAATATCCCACTTTTCAACCTAGTTTGCATAGGATGACCCTTGTTTTGATTGACATGATGTATGACATCAGCAGTATTGTTGCTTTGTGCAGCAGGTGTAACTGTAATCTCATTTACACTAGATGAGGGAGCCTGTGAGGGTGAGTATAATGGTGTATGCACACTAGGACATGGGGATGCAGAACATGAAGAATTAGGTGATGCATTAGAGGGTGTGCCAGTGTTAGATACATTTGCAGAATTAAAAACAGGTACCTGACTGGTAGTAGAATCAGCAACAACCCTTTCTTCAGGAGATCTGCTCAGGATGTCTGTCTTGTTCCAATCTTCCTGAGTAGTCAATATGAGAGAGGGAGCACTTAGAGTGGGATCAGTAAGGACTTGAGTGGAAGAACCTTGAATGAAACCCTGGGAAAGGGAGAGAGTGTTTCATCAAACACCACATTGGCAGATATATAGATTCTACCAGTGTCATCTAGGCACTTGTATCCCTTATGACAAGCACTTAATCCCAGATTGACACATCTTTTGGTGTGAAACTGAAATTTGTGGTTTTGATAAGGACTGAGATTAGGATAAACAGCACATCCAAAGGTTTTAAACATCTTATAATTGGGAACAGTATGCAACAAGCATTCCACAGAAGATTTGTTATGCAAAACATGAGTAGGTAGACTGTTGATTAGAAGGATAGCAGCCTAAAAACTGTGCCACTGGTATCTTAATGGCATGTGAGGCTGAGCAAACAAGGTTAACCCTGTTTCCACTATATGCCTATGTTTTCTCTCAGCCCTACCATTTTGGGCATGATCATGATGACAAGGGTGTCTGAAAGTAATCCCATCATTTTCAAGATACTGTTGAAAAGACCTATACTCACCTCCCCAATCAGATTGTATGCATTTAATCTTACTAGAAAACTGAGTTTTTACAAGAGCCTTAAATTTCTGAAAGACAGTGACGGTTTCAGATTTGGATTTAAGTGGGTAAATCCAAGTGTGCCTAGTGTGATCATCAATAAAGTGCACATAATAAATGTATCCTTCTATGGATTTGATAGGAGAAGGACCCCACAAGTCTGTATGAATCAAATCAAATTTAGCATCAACATGGAAAGTAGATACATGATGAAACAAGTTGTGATTTTTACCAAATTGACAAGATTCACAAACCTGTGACTTGTTGAAGGAGATCTGGGAGCAGAAAACATGGAAGGAAAAGGTGGTGGAATTACAGAACCTGTGATCTGAGAGAAAAGAATTCCACCTGAGTAGTTCGACGGTGGATACAAGAATCCTGGATATAGAAGAGATCCAAAGAAGGAGCCCACTGGAACTTGAACTCTGAGTTCAGTCACCGGAGTTGATGGAGCTTCTGACCCGATTTGGGAAACCGCTTCCGACACTGTCATTGTTGCCGTAGCTCCCACGGTGGTTGGTAGTGTAGAGGTACCAAAACTCATGACGCCGGTTTTGTTGCTCCGATATCAAGTTTGATAGTTAAATTAAGCAAGGGAGCTGAGCTCCATGATCAACAGAAAGAGGAAAAGCTCAGAAAATGTAAAACATTCATTAGTCACAATGTTTCAGTAGTACACAATGATATATCACCTATCTAACACACAAATCTAGGTCTAATAGAAAAGACACATCACTCCCTCATAATTATCCATTATTACCACTAATACCCTTCATCTTTTCAATACCCGATGGAAGGATCAAAGAAATACTAGCTGGTGATGCAGACAACCTAACCGAGGAGAAAATTGATGAAGCGATCGATGAATTTCTAAAAGACGTCAAAGAGGGTTCCCTCAAAGCCAAAAGGTGGACGGCCTTTACGCCAGCATACACAATCTCAAAAGCTGCCATGAATGCGTATGCAAAGATTGCAGCAAGAAAGTATACAGATATCAAGGTTAATGTTGTTTGTCCTGGTTATGTAAAAACAGATATAACCTACAATACAGGGGTTTTCACGGTAGAAGAAGGCGCCGCTAGCCCCGTGAAGCTAGCTCTGTTGCCTGATGATGGCCCTTCTGGTTGTTCTTTTCTCGCGGAGAAGTCTCGTCTTTTTGAAAGGAATAAAGATTATCTTTAATATTGTTTGGTTTTTGATATCTTATGAATACAAACTAGACAAAAATTCATGCATAATGTTCGGAATAGGAATATTTTAAATTTTATGAAGTCGAGTCCAAACACCAACCGGACATTATTCAAACTTGATTACGAAACAACATTAAACTCGAACATAACTTAAAAAAATATATTAAAAAAAAGATTAAAAAAAAAATGGGATACTCTGATTTATGAGATTCGACTTCCTAAAGGTTGAACACCAATATGATATCCTAAAAGTAAATATAGTGTAGTGCAGTGTCACTAAAGACCCGTTCATTCTCAGCCTCAACAGCTGTCTTTTAATGACAAAGAAAGGTTAACAAATTCCGTGCCTAATAATTCAATCTGCGGGAGGTTTTTTTATTTTTGTTTTGTTTTTAGATGACATCATTGATTACATAAGCGTTTGCTAAAGTGTATATAAATGTTTTGTTTTTTTTCTTCTTATAGACAGAATCAAAAGTCCAAAACTTTATTTTTTCTTCTTGGAGAAGAGCAAACCTTTTTTAAGGGTACAAGCCTTTTCTTTTGAGACAATATCATATAGGATGTATACGTGATGTATCCAATGTGTATATATATTTATGTGATATGATGTATGTATATACACATCTAGAATAGAAAATAGTGCCGTTCTGTTCAACAACAACAAAAAAAAAAAATTAGAATTTGTATTCAAAAAATAAAAATAAAAAATCTAATAGAGATTCATGTATCCATTTCTTGATATCATCATATGATATATGATATATATATCATGTATCCAATGTGCATGTATATTTATGTGATATGATGTATCTATATACACATCTAGAATAGAAAATAGTGCCGTTGTATTCAACAACAAAAAAAAATAGAAATTGTATTAAAAATATAAAAATAAAAATCTAAGGGAGATTTATGTATCCATTTCTTGGTATCAATGTTCAGTATCATGACATGTGTTTATTCATACCGATGTCACATATTCAAATGGATTATTGTGATATAATGTAGAGATTATTGTGTTCGTACGGATTAATGTTGAGATTATGAACATATCGTATTCATACGGATTATTGTTTGTGATATAATGTAGAGTAGAAAAAAATTTATGAAGTCGGATATGAGTATGAATAGATATATTAAGTAGTATATGGTTAGTTATATACTTTTCCTTTCCCGTATTTTATGAAACACAATGAGAAAAATACAGAGAATCGATATATGGTTAGTTATATAGAAAAATATAGAATCGATATATGGTTAGTTATATACTTTTCTTTGTTCCGATATATGTTAGATCAATGCGTATGATGAAGTAAAATATTGAATCGATTTAGTGAAAATTAACATATGCATTTAACATTAGTTAAATACATATTAAAAAAAAATGTTGCTTATATTACATACCATGATGTTTATATGGTAGTGTATGATATAACTTATGTTGTACCGTACATATATCCTATTAAATCGTGAAATCTTCTCTTTTTTTGGCATTTCATGATATATTTGATGTGATATGAATGAGAATCTTTATCTCATCATGTTATGTAAATGTGTATATAATTATAATGTATTATTATTTGTTGATTTTTTTTTCCGTTATAATGACGAAACATAGTTAGTATATTATCACCATTAGCTTTTAACATTGCTAAAGTTTAATGATGTAATAATATACATAACTATTAGAGTTTGCAATCATCATATTCCACTATCTTTTGTAACTTATGGTAGCTAAACCTATATATCTTTTGAACTATATGGCTTAGTATAAATAAAAATCTCTGGCTGTAACTGTTTGGTTTATGTGAATGCTTCATCTTTTAAACTATATGGTTTTCATATTTCTTCAACTTCTACGTTTATATTCTCATGGGCACGCCGTGCCTTGCACGGCGTAGTGTTCACCACTAGTTTTCCAAGTCATGGCAGAATCAGCAGTAGCCAACAGAAATGCAGAGACAAGGTAAGAGGAGTGCATAAGTGTTTATTGTTGTCTCTTTACACATATGACACTGTGTCTGTTACTGAATGAATTGAATATATACATTGTCGAGTATATATAACGCTCCAGAACTTGAGTATAACGGCGTTACTTGTGCTATATAGTGTATGTATTCCGTAACTACTTAGACTCGTTATCTTTACATGTGCTGTGATAAACTGCGTAACTACTTAGACTAAAATGGTTAATTATGCCCAAATTACAGAACCCTTTATGGCATGTTTATTACAACTTATGCATGAAAGTAAGGTAGGGTAGTAAGGTAAGGTGGTGTAGGGTAGAATGAGGTAGGATATGGTGAGGTAGGGTTGGATAGGTGGGTGGTAGAGTAGGTTGAGGTGGGATAAGTAACGAGGTAGGGTGCGCTGGGGTATTTGGTAAGGTGAGTGATAGGTAAGGAAGTGTGGAATAGGGTACATAGAGTGGTGTACGTGGTGGGGTAAAGTGGGTGGTGAGGTAGGGCTACCCCACCTTGCCCTGTCCTACCTTTATACCTTCCACCCTATCTTACCTTATGCACAATATCCTACCCTACCCCGTCTCATCCAACCTAAATACTCGGTGGTAAAGTACCTTCAAAAAGATCTATATATCCACTACCATGCCCTTCTCATCATTCAACGTGACAACTTTTATATGAGTTGTTTTATTCCGTTATTTCATATTCCAAACGCAGTAATAGAATGATTTTATTCAATTTCATTCCATTCTATTCCTATAATTTTATTTCATTCCATTTCATTCCTGCGTAACAAACATGCCATTACTACTAGATGATTCTATCTAAAAGGTGACCCCATAAAGCTATAAAAGTTGGGTTTACCGGCGTTACTTGAATCATGATGAGTACGGTAACTAGTTAGGTCTGGAACGATTAAGTCAAGATACCGATTTCACTAAGTCTCAACCTTATATCTTGTTAATGTATTTTTCACTTTTCCAACGTGAGATATTACGTAATTTTTCATCTACAACTGTTGCAGGTATGCAGTGGTAACGGGGGCAAACAAAGGGATAGGATATGGGATATGTGAGCAGTTAGCTGCTAATGGAATTGTTGTTGTTTTAACTGCTAGAGATGAAAAAAGAGGGATTGAAGCACTTGAAAAGCTTAAAAAAGACAAGGGATTTTCTGATGAGAAAGTGTTGTTTCATAAGCTTGATGTTGCAGATCCATCTAGTGTTGAATCTCTAGCCAAATTCATCAATTCTCAATTTGGAAAGCTTGATATCTTGGTATGTCCTAAGTTAATTATATTTGTTTTAGAACAAGTGCTTTAAAATCACCACAGACAGTTTGCCTCTGGCACCACACATAAACAATCGAAAAATCCGATTATCAGCTCTAAAATTGACTTTGATTTGGTTGATCGTGAGAATCTGTCATGATATTAGCTTTTATTATAATTTTTATATGTATTTTCAAATTTATGTATTAGGCGGTTTATGATGTCATCTAACTAGAAAGTCACGTCAGCTAAGCCGTTAGCTATATAAGGGTGTAAAACGGGTGTCATTGGGATCATATTGAATGTAATAGTCTCATCCTCCCCTTATCAATAAAATTCTTCTCCTTCATACCAGTTTCTTCTCTCCTCCGCCCCCTAATTTCTGTTAATCTATCCGGTTAATTGTTCAATTTGTGACATTTGGTATCAGAGACACCGTTCCTCCTCCATTTATCTGACTCCATCTTCACCGTTTTCTAACTTCCATATATATAGAGAGAGAGATATGTTTGAAAATGTTTTGCTCATAGACTTGAGATCAATTACTACAGCCTGAAGCAGCAGCACCAAACCTCTGGGAACATGCAACCCAAGATTACGAGTCCGCCAATGAAGGCATACAGATAAACTATTACGGCGCAAAAAGAATGATTGAGGCATTCGTTCCTCTTCTTCAAAAATCTAAATCGCCATGAATCGTGAATGTCTCTTCTTGTTGGGGACAATTGAAGGTATGAGTATATTGTTAGATGATCTACTTCCTCATATGCATATTAACGGTTTGTTTTAGAAGCTGAAACACGCAAGACCAGCTCTTTACTCTCGTTGTTTTAAATATTGCTTGTCATTATCTCTAACAACTGCAGCTTGTACCTGATGGAAAGATCAAAGAAATACTAGCTGATGATACAAACAATCTAACAGTGGAAAAAATTGATGAAGTAATTGATGAATTTTTAAAAGACGTCAAAGATGATACCCTGAAAGCCAAAGGGTGGACGGCTTTCTTGCCGGCATATACAATCTCAAAAGCTGCCATGAATGCGTATACGAGGGTTGTGGCGAAAAAGTACCATGGTATCAAGGTTAACGTTGTCTGTCCTGGCTATGTAAAAACAGATATAAACTACAACACCGGCGTGTTGAGTGTAGAAGAAGGCGCCGCTAGCCCTGTGAAACTGGCTTTATTGCCTGATGATGGTCCTTCTGGGTTGTTCTTTTTTCGTGGCGAAGTCGCATATTTCTGAAAGACCGGTATTAGTCATGGCATTTAGGTGTATTTATGCATTAAGCAATCCTTGTAAGAATGTTGTACCCGTGACATACAACAAATCCTTTCTTTTTATATATTCCTTCAAGGCAATGATATAAAATATAAGTAAAAGCAATCAGCCTAAATCGATCATTTAAAAACCGATTATGGAGCCAAAGACCGACATCTGAAGGTCAATTCTTACAATACACCAATGGAGAGTCGGTTTTTGGATTCAGAATCGACTTTCAAAAAGTCAATTATAATGTGTTGTATGGTAAATTTGGTGTGCTATAAATAAAGACCCCCAACATTTTATGGTAGAACGGTGTAACATGATTATATCTAGTGACATGTTTTATAATCGGGTAATGCTGCTGATACAACCACTCAGCCACACAACGAGTGACTCACTTTGATTTTACATTGTTGACCACATGATGATCAATGTCACAAAGATTCTTTCTTTATAAGCAGCATATTTTTATTCTAACTACATAATCTTGGTGGTGTGAGAGAGAATAGAAAATGGACTTGAAGTCTATTGTATGGCACAATAATGATAAACGTGTTTTATTTGTCTTCCTCTATCTTTGTTTCGAAAATGGACCTGCAATTCATTGTCAGCCTATGTGCCACTTTTGGCCAAGAACAAGAGTATATTGAGAAAAATTGTAAATTCCGAATCTTATTTTGTCCTTTTTTAACTTTTATTTCATCAAGAAGTTTAATTTTAAGGAGTTCTATTGACACGCCCCTTTTTACTACTGGAACCATAAAAAATTATTTCGGCATCCGGTAATTTTTTATAAATGGAACGTCGGTGTTACTGGTGTTCCTTGTTGAACACCAACGTGGCGTTATTATAAAAAGTTATTTTATTTTCGGGCTGCTGAAACCTTTCCACTTCCAAAAACTGAACTTATTTCATACCATGAATGACACGTGATGAGGATGCCTCTTCAGTTTCTCAACTCTCTCCTTCCACTTCCAAAAACTGAAACTTAACTTATTCGTGACGTTAGTGTTCAACAAGAAACACCAATGGAAAATCGTGGACTGACGTTTTCTAAGTTATATATAGGGAACGTCGGTGCCTGAGCCCTCCAAATCGAGGAGCATTCGTGTACGCAGGTCGCGGGCTCGCACAACAAATCCTTTCTTTATATATATTCCTTCAAGGCAATGATATAAAATATAAGTAAAAGCAATCAGCCTAAATCGATCTTTTAAAAACCGATTATGGAGCCAAAGACCGACATTCTGAAGGTCAATTCTTACAATACACCAATGGCGCGAGGACGTATAATGTTGGTAGAATATTATTACTACTACACTAAGTTAACATCATATATATGTTAACCTTTCTCTCCATCCAACCAATGTGGGAGAAAATCCTCTTCCCAATTTTCCTTTCCAAAACACTTTCCATTCACACGCATTAAGGCCCAATAGGCCCAATTTTGACATATAAATAAAATGCTCTATTATTATCAGTTTTCCAACGGTAACAGGGGCAAACAAAGGGATTGGATATGGGATTTGTGAGCAATTAGCTGTTAAGGGCATTGTTGTTGTTTTGACGATGAAAAAAGAGGGCTTGAAAAGCTTAAAAAAGACGATGGATTTTCTGATGAGAAAGTGTTGTTTCAAAAACTTGATGTTGCAGATTCATCTAGTATTGAATCTTTAGCCAAATTCATCAATTCCCAATTTGGAAAGCTTGATATCTTGGTATGTCCTAAGTTAATTATATTTGTTTTAGAACAAGTGCTTTAAAATCACCACAGACAGTTTGCCTCTGGCACCACACATAAACAATCGAAAAATCCGATTATCAGCTCTAAAATTGACTTTGATTTGGTTGATCGTGAGAATCTGTCATGATATTAGCTTTTATTATAATTTTTATATGTATTTTCAAATTTATGTATTAGGCGGTTTATGATGTCATCTAACTAGAAAGTCACGTCGCCTAAGTAGATTAGCTATATAAGGGTGTAAAAGCGGGTGTCATTGGGATCATATTGAATGTAATAGTCTCATCCTCCCCTTATCAATAAAATTCTTCTCCTTCATACCAGTTTCTTCTCTCCTCCGCCCCCTAATTTCTGTTAATCTATCCGGTTAATTGTTCAATTTGTGACATTTGGTATCAGAGACACCGTTCCTCCTCCATTTATCTGACTCCATCTTCACCGTTTTCTAACTTCCATTCGCGCTGTAAGAGAAAAGAAAGAAAAAAAATTGCAAAAGTCAGAATGGTGCTCAATCTTGCTGAAATGGAACTCGACTGGCGTTGGAAATGGTTCTTCCGACCTCGCCAAAGGATTAGAATGAGTGTTGAAGATTATTACACTCAATTTTGTGATTGGAAAGAGGAAATGGTTAGCTTATCATTTCCAGCTGAAGAACAGGATTATATTGATGGATTTATTGAAAATTTGAGGTGGGACATCCGATCGAGGTTGTCTAAGTACAGATCGAGTAGGAGTAGATCTAGTGATGCCTTCTATAATGCAAAATTTGAGGAATCAATGATGTTTATAGAAAAGAATATCAAGAAGATTAAATCAAACAGGGTGTTTGATGAAATGCCTAGCCGAACCCTTGCAAGTCAGGAGGTTACCAAAGACGACTTTGTTGACGAAATCAGACCCAAGGGTGATTTGCAGTTGACACTAGTGGAAGGAGGTCTTAATCAAGATAATATTGATCATATTAGCAAATTTACTTCATCGCAAGGTGATGAATCTCAGGAGGATGTACGGGAAGAAGAAGCAGACCAGGTGTTCGATGAAATGCCTAATCCATTTCTGACCGGATTGCAATCTTCTTCTTTGTTGCAAATAACAGAGAGATTCTTCTTCCCATTCCTTGTTTGGAGATAAAAAAGAGGACAAATTCCTTCCCGGTATGGCTGATAACATGTTAGTTGTTGGAGTGGGGAAGCCTTCCTCATCGAGAATGGGAAATTTAAAGGCTAGCCACCGCCTTATTGGCGAAATGCGAGAACAAACTTCAGTTGAGCCAACTGATGGGATTGATGATGACGATGCTAAATAACGCACCTCCAGTGAATTGAGGCCACGTGTAATCTAAGGATGAGCTGTAAGAGATCGAGATGGATAAATATGAATAAAAGATGATGTTTTTGGTATATTATGGCTGAGTCCAAGAATGTATCTTGGATTGCCTACGTATCCTGTGTGAAAGTCCAGGAATCAAGCCTTACGTAGTTCCTGGAATGATGTATTTATAGGCACATGCCCTAATCCTAGGGCGGTTTGGTCTATTGACATAATTGCCCTTTAATGGGCCTTGCCTCCTTGCCCAAGTTACCTGTGGGATGTGGGCCCAGGAGGCCAGGCTAATGTGTATGACATCGACTCGAAGAAGATCGACGTGGTCGTTCGAGTCCAGACCCTTGGTGAATCTTACTTGAGCTGTGGTCTTCGCTGGTGCGTATCGTATCGACCCGATGTGGATAGCTGGCCCAGACTCTTTCAAATGCCAGATGGACCAATCGGATAATTCCACGTGGAGGTGTGTATTCTCGTATCATCATAAGCCCCCCAGATCGGAGTGAAGCTCATCTCGAGTGCTGAGATCGGATCTGAAAATTCAAATAACCCTCTCGACACGTGGTCTTCTTTAGGCGGGAACGCAGCTGTCCTATCTACCCGATCTAGGCTGTCGTAGGATGACGTCATTCTGTACTAGCATTAATGGGTGCAGGAAACGAAGCGTTTTATGCGGTCCACTACCCTTGATTCTCGCGTTATGTATCCTATAACTGCCCACAATCTCCACCCTTTCAAATCATTTGCAAAAATTCACACGCATAAAAGGAGTCCAAGAGCTTGACGTTTTCCATTCGTCATTTTAATCTTCAGCGAGTTTCAGTTTCCTAGCCGAAAGTTCAAGTAAGCCCTAAACTCATTCAAATTCTCCTTCTTATTTTTATTTCCTGCATCTTCTCCTTAAGTCCATGTCTAGCAGTGATAGCGACTCCCAAAATAGAGAGGAGATTGTTGAAACTGAGGTAGAATCGACAGAAGAAACAATTTCTGAGAACCCAACTGCTTCCGGTGAAAGAGCTGCCGGAGAAGAAGGAGAGGAGGGAGAGCAGGAGGCATCCCCTCGACCCGTTGAATCATCTCGACCTGTTGCCAGGCGCAAAACCAGGATGCAAGGCCAGGGACCATACGGATGTGTGTCAAATCTAACGCCAGAGAAAGCCAAGGCGATCTGTTTAAGATATGGAATCTCCTACTCGTCTGACCACATTAAAGTGTCACACGACCGATACCAGTTCGCATGCGACCCTCCCCTTGGGTTCTGTGCCATATACGAGGCGCAATTGAGAGAGGGATTAAGATTCCCCTTCGACCCGTGCCTAATCGCCGTCCTTCAACATTACAAGATCTGCATCACCCAGCTCGCTCCCAATGGGATCAGGAGCGTAATGGGTTTCGCGCTGGCGTGTCGAATCGCCAAGGTCGAATTCTCGGTTCGACTATTCCGTCAGTACTTTGCCTTGGCGAGTTTACAGGACGTGGGATGGTATACATTCAGAAGCGTCCTCTGGCATCGGAGTTCGTGAGGAAGGTGATCTCGTCTCATGCGCATTGGAAGCCTAACTTTTTCTTTATTCGGCATGGTGCGATTAATATCGCGTACATACTTGGTTCCAAAGGCGCAAAAATGGCATGATCGGCTCAAATCGGATGTTTCAATGGCGTGCGCGATCATCGAAGCGCGCTCATCCCGATGTTGCGACTCGGAACCTACATTCTCTATATCCGTTTGCTGACATCGAGACGGCAGGCCCAGGCGCTTATCTGGAACTCGATGAGGATGTTCGAGTTTTGCGTAGGCGACTTATTCGTTCTGTTGAACTGTTGTACTTGTATTTTCTAGATTTTTAATGCTGTTTTAACGTCGATCTATCTCTTGTTCGCAGTGGAACACTTTGCAAGGCTAGAGGCAGTTGGAAAGATGCCCGACCCCAAAAAGGTAGATCCCCGCACAATCCAGGAAATGGCTGGCATCAGGTCGAAGAAGCCTTCCTCGGGTACATCCGGCGGACAAAGGGGTACGACTCGTTCTTCTACTCCGGCCCCGGCATCCGAGATCTTAAGAGTCAGTCACTGACGAGGCCAATGTGGTAGAGTGACCGAAGGTGACCGTCTCGAGAAAACGCCATAAAACCTCCGAGGCGAGACATGGGGTCGGGAAGGAGACCCGTAACCTTGCTCCACCAAATTCTACCGAGGCGATCCCGGGATGGCGTAGCGAGATGGAGGGCATGACTCGGAGGAGCTACACGACCTTATCATGAAGAGCCAACGAGTTGTGAGTCTTCTTTTATCTCCTTGTATTTTCAAGGTTTTGTCGACTTTGAAGTTAACAATGTTCCCTTTTGCAGACTCGTGCCTGTTTGCTAAAGTGGCGTTGAATAGAATCGAGTCTCCTCGGCGACTTTGGAGGAGCGAGAGAGCGATTGCTAAGTCGACATCGGATCTCGAAGAAGAAAGCTAAAGCCAATAAGTTGGGACGATAGGCGACGCCAAATGGAATCGGATCCATCTAAGGCACGAAGAAGATCTCGCTAGAGACGCCGAGGTGGCGGCGGTGAAGTCGGAGGTGGATCGGACGGTAGGAAAGTGGCCGCCTCTACCAAGGCTGGGACGATCTTCACTCGAGGTCGATAGCTTCACCGACCCGGCAGAAGCGGCTAAGAAGGATTTCTGACGTCGGCGAGTTTGATAACGACCTGGCGCTCTCGATGAGTCAGGCCATGAAGGGGTTCTCGAGCGCCTTTGGGACGAAGTCAAGATGGTCGATCCACGACCGAGGTCAAGAGCATCGACAAAGCCTATTTATACGACCCGAGTCCATTCCCGATATGGCCGATATATCACCCGATTTCAAAGTGGCGTGTCTCTTTATAACAAGTCGTGGTCCCACCCTGGAGGAGCGGTGAAGTGAACGCCGAGTTAGAGGGCAGTCGATCCCAACGCCGACTTCAAACCACCTATACGCTTTGATGCTCTCCCTTTGTCGCCTTTTTATTGAACTTTTCTTATTCGATCTGGTTGTAATAACATTTACATTTTTATTTGTCTAAACGTGTATTTGGTCATTTCGATCCCATAGACTTGACATTTTAATTTGCATTTTGACCTTTAAATTTGAATCATCACTATGCTTTTCACTGAATATCTTTTGTTTCTTGTTGATTGTTTGTTTAGGGTGTAGTCCTTTTGAACTTAATTCCCTTGAAAATGTTGCCTTATGGGGTGTAGTCCTTCGGACTTAATTCCCTCGCGGCCCTCGAAGTGTAGTAGAATTCATGACTCTGGTACACTTGAGTATGAGTCGACCTAGCATTGTCTTTGCCTTGTTGGCTTGACTTGGCTTTTGGGTCGGAGCTCGATTCGACTACTCGCTTTTGATCCGGCACATCGTGGTGCTTATGATCGAGCCGAGTTAAGGATCCATCGTGGGATCCTCCACCGCTTGGCATCGTGGCTTCGCGGCATGTCGGAAGTGATATAAGCATTGTCAGTGACTTGGCTTTATTCACTATATTGTTTTAAATCCGCCGACTGCTTAGCATCGTAGCTTACTGGCATGTCGGAAGTGATATAAGCATTGTCGGTGACTTGGCTTTATTCACTATTTCTTTCACTTAATCGTCTCGAGGTGACTTAAGCCATCATCAATGACTTGGCTTTTTCACCATACGGTCTTTGAGTTGTTGGTCGGAGAACCGATGTCTCGTCGATTGTTGCGCTTTTTCATTTGCCCCCTCTTTGCTTTTTCATACGGTCTTGCACATGTAGCGTAATTAAAAAGGAAAAGAAAGCATGCTTTATAAAAGGAATCGCAACACCATGTCATATCGACCTATTACAACTGATGAAAGTAGAACTACAAAAGTCATGAAAAGTATAAAACAATTTAAACATAATACTTTCTGAGGTTGGTGGCATGCCAAGTTCGAGGGACTGTGCTTCCATCCGACCTGCCCAACTGATATGACCCCTTAGGATGCACTTTCAAGATTTTATACGGACCTTCCCAATTCGGCTCGAGCTTGCCTATTGGGTCCTGCTTGCTGGCTTCATTTTTTCTCAATACGAGGTCTCCTACTTGGAAATATTTGTATTTCACCCTCGCGTTGTAGTACTGAGCAATCTTTCTTTTATAACTGGCCATCCGATACGCCGCCATCTCCCTCTTCTCTTCAACATTGTCTTTTTCTTCTCGTAGATCGGCAGCATTTGTTTCGACATTATAAGCTAAAACCGAGGCGATGCTAGTCCGATCTCGGCAGGTATCACGGCTTCACATCCATAGGCCATGGCAAAAGGAGTTTCTTGGGTTCTTTGAGTTGGGTGATGTGCGATATGACCACATATATCTTGGGTAATCGAAATTTGCCCAATCTCGGCCTTCATCTTCCAATCGCTTCTTCACCCAAACTTGATCTGCTGTTAAATGCATTTCGACTGTCCATTGGGTGAGGTCAAGGCCAGCGACGTCGTTCGTGCTCGATCCTGAATTCTTTCAACCACCTCGCACTCTATCATCAAGAAATTGAGTCCCGTTGTCCGAGATTAGATACTTGAATTCGAACACTGCACAAAATATTTTCCCATAGAAATTTTTGATGGTTTGAGCCACGATGTCGATAAGAGCTTTAGCCTCGACCCATTTAGTAAAATAATCAACCGCAACGGCGGCGTATTTGAAATTCCCGGGCTCGAGGTAGAGGTCCGACTATATCGACTCCCATTCATCAAATGGCCATACTGATTCGATGGCATTCATTTCCAGCGCTTGGCGATGAGTTACCACATCGTGTACGACAAGCTCGCAACTCATTACCAATCGACTCGCATCTTTTTGCATCGACGCCGAAATATCACGCGGTTTGCACTTTCGCCAACATTCGAGCTCCGCAATGATTACCACAGATCCCTCGGTGTATCTCTTCAAGCAGATAAGCCCCCTCTTCTTCCGATGCACATCGCATCCAAGGAGTTACAAATGATTTTCGATAAAGCACATAATCGAAAAGAGCGTACCTGGAGGCTTGAAGTCGGATTTTCCTGGCTTGAGATTTATCGGTGGGGAGCACTCCATCTTTCAAGAATAGTGCTATTGGGTCCATCCAGGTCGATCCCTGAACCACGGGCTGCACGTCGACCTCGTTATAGCTCCGTTCCGCTAGCATCTCAACCAGAACTTTCTTCTTTGATTTGAAATTCGACGCGAGCTTAGACAACGCATCGGCTCGCTTGTTCTCACTCCGAGGTACTTGTTCGACTAAGATCGTCTTGAATTTCGACATTAACCCTTGAACAACCCTTAGATAGCTTTTCATTGATTCTTCTTTAGCTTCATATTCTCCCCGTACGTGATTTACCACGAGCTGTGAGTCGCTGTATACCAGAAGATTCTCGACTCCCAACCTCGATGCTAGCTTTAAGCCTGTGATTAAGGCCTCATACTCGGCTTCGTTGTTTGTGGCTTTGAACTCGAATCGGAGTGCATATGGAAACTCTTCCCCTTTCGGACTAACTAGTAGTAAACCAGCTCCAGCCCCCTCTTTACTCGAGGCACCATCGACGTGAAGTGTCCACTGCTCCTCTGATGGCTGTTTTCCTTGCTCCAACTGAATCGACAACCCTTCTGCTAAGAAATCAGCCAGGCTTGACCCTTGATGGTACATTCGAGGTAAGAACTCTATGTCGTATTCGCTAGCTCGACAACCCACTTAGTTAATCGACCCGATGTCTCGGGCTTTGCCAAAATTTGTTTTAACGGCTGGTCAGTAATCACAACAATAGGATGTGCTTGGAAGTATGGCTTCAACTTCCTCGACGCATGAACTAAACTCAGCGCCAACTTCTCTGCAGGGGTATATCGATCTCACGCACCATGTAGGGCTTCTTTGACAAAATAGTAGGATTTGTCCCTGGTCTCCTTCTCGAACTAAGACAGCGCTTACCGCCTCCTCGCAGACTGCTAGATAGACTAGGAGCTTCTCTCCATCTCGAGGTGAGGATAGCGTTGGCAAATTAGACAAATATTCTTTCAAATCGTCGAACGCCTTCTGACATTCCACGTTCCACTGGAACGGACTAGCTTTTTTCAGAATCTTGAAGAAAGGTAGAGCTCTCTGCGCCGATATCGACAGAAAACGGTTGAGAGCCGCCATCCGACACATCAACCTCTCGCACCTCTTTGACATTCCGAGGTGTGGGCATGCTTTTGAGGGCCTCGATTTTATCTGGGTTAGCTCTGATCCCATCTCTCGATATCATGTATCCTAGAAATTTCCCTGATCGAACTCCGAATGTGCATTTCTTTGGGTTGAGCTTCATCTTTGCTGCTCGCAATACTTCGAAAACTTCTCTCACATCGACAAGAAACTGTCCCAAGGACTTGCTCTTGATCAATAAATCATCCACATAAACCTCCATATTCCGACCTATCTGCCTCTTGAAAATTTTGTTGACGGCCCGTTGATAAGTAGCCCCTGCATTTTTAAGCCCAAGCGGCATCGTAATAAAACAGAGCGTGCCAAACTCGTGATAAAAGCGGTTTTTCCGAGTCCCGTGGGTCCATAAAGATCGATAATAACCCCTATACGCATCGAGGAACCGAATACCTCGAAGCCCAAAGTGTCGAGTCGACTAAGCGGTCGATCTTGATAGCGGGTAAGAATCCTTGGGACATGCCTTGTTAAGATCCGTAAAGTCGACACACATTCGCCACTACGATCCGCTTCCTAACCAACCTTTGGGTTGGCCAACCAATCGGATAAAATACCTCTTTCACGATCCCCGCGGCGAGCAACTTGTCGACTTCCTTTTTCACCGCTCTTTTCTATCGGTGCAAGATTTTCTTCTTTTGCCGTATTGGCTTCTTTTTGGGATCGACGTTAAGTTGGTGCGCCTATATCCGCCGATAGGCCAGGCATGTCATCTGCCTTCCATGCAAAAACATCTCGAAATTCAACAAGGAGATCGACCAAGACTTTCATGTCGGGGTGTGGCATCCACTTCCCGATCTGGACCCCTTGACCTTCTTCCTCCGTCCAAACTCGAACTTTCTCGGTCGGGTCGGCAGAAACCCAGCTTCGATCTTCCTCTTCTTCAGGTATCAACTCCTCAACTAGCACTTGCCCAACCCCTTTTCCTTTGATCGTAACCAAACTACAATTCCGGGCTACTTCAACGTCTCCTTGACTTCATGGGTACCGTGCAGGTGGGAAACTTCATCTTTGTTGTGGAAAGTCGAGATAATAGCTCACGAGATCATATAAAGCCGGTCGACCTAATATCGCGTTGTACCCTGAAGGGGCCTTAACTCTACGACATAGGTCATTTCCATCGTCCGCCCCTTTTCTCCGTCTCCGACCGTTGTTAACAAATTGATCGACCCGACAGGGTGGATGGCCCGCCTGTGAACCCAAAAAGAGGAGTAGATAATGGAATAATGTCTTCATCTTTCAACCTCATGGCCCTAAACGCTGAATAATAGAGGATATTAACGGGCGCTTCATTTGTCGATACAAACCCTTTTACTCGACCCGCTTATTATCGCCTCGATCACCAATCCTCGCTATGAGTGTGGGAATTGAACATCGTCCTTGGGTCCGTAACCTACTTCCGTTGTCAACCTGATCTTCTTTGACTCTCTACCGTCTGTCGGATGAGTGTCGACTTGATCGAGGTCGATCCGACTCATGCTCGCTACGATGGTGTTAACGTCATATCCGCACGGTTATCTCGATGGGGATCCGTTACGAATTTCTTGACGGTCATCTCGGCGGTTGTCTCTCGTGTGTTGGGTCCGATGACCTTTCGCCGATTCCTATTATCTCGGCGTGGAGACCGATCTTTCATTCCGTTGTAGCTCTTTCTCTTGTACTCGACGCCCCGGCTCGTCTTTTCTCGACATCAACGACTTCATCTAATCGACCCTCTTGGATACGGCGTCGATATCCCTTTTCAAATCAAAGCATTCTTCCGTATCGTCGCCCCACATCTCTATGATAGTCACAATACTTGTGAGTATTTTTCCTTTTCTCGGATCTTTAGACATCGGCTTAGGTGTCTAGCGATGTTCTTCTTGATCATGATTGCCAATACCTCTCCCGAGATCGATTGAGGGGATAAAGTCTCGGTCTTTTAAATTTCCTTTCTTTCCCAACCGATCCGATATCGGAGTCGATCGATCAAAGGCGTTGGACTTGCTTTCTTCATTCCGACCCTCTGCTGACCCTTGGGTTGGCCGGGAGTCGTTCACCGTCTTGAGGCCAAGTGAAATGGTGTGCGACGCGACCGCTGCCTCTTCACCTTGGCGTAGAACCTATGGACTATGTTCACACATTCATCCATATCATTCGGCATTTTCTTGGATAGCTTATCATACTGACTTCATATTCCGTAGACCTCCCACAAAGGCATTGACTTGCGCGCATCATCACGGCATTATGCACTTTCATGGCCGAGGTTGAAACGTCTCATGAAGTCGATAGTAGATTCTCCTTTTCCGCTTGATGTTCATAAGGTGGGTAGCACTAAGATGGAACTTCTTGTTCCCAATGAAAGCGTCTCGGAATTTTTGTCCCAATCAGAGAAAGCTAGAGATCGACCGGGGCGTAGCTTGTGAAACCACTCCCGAGCTCGACTGTGAGCAACGATCGAAAGCTCGACACTTTATGGCGTCATTGGCGTTTCTCAACCTCATCAAAGATATGTATCGATATAGATGGTCCCTCTGGGTCCGTGTAGTACCGTCATAGGGCTCCATCTTTGGCGGCTTAAAGGATTCGAGGCATCGTATATATTTCGATCTCGGGACTAAATGGTGACTCAAGCCATTCGGTGGGTTGATCTTTCCCCACAATGCGGTTGAACTCGTTTGGATGCTATCCTCGACACCGCCAATGAAACTTTTCTTGTTCAGACGCGTTTGCGGGCGTTAGTCACACCGATTTCAATCGCGCTTCCCCACACTCCTCTTCAACCCCAACAGGCCTTTTACCCCAGCATTATCAATCTCCTTTCGACTGGAGGGTCTAGCTCGTTGTTCAACGCGGGATTGCAGATTCCTTACCTATGAATGCCGAGGCTACCACCTCTTCAAAGCGTCTTCATCCAAAGATGCTAAGTGGTCCGCCACGCCCTGCAGCTTGTGGGGAAGCCGAGGCTGGGGAGGATCAGAATCGCGGGTCTAGATCCAGTGGGGACTTCTTGGACTGTGAGGGTACCCGCTGGATCTACATCCGTGTGCTCTTCGACCGCTGCGTTCTGCTTTGTTCGTCGGTTTCTTCCTTCTTTGGCGGCACCATTGCAATCTCTTTACCAACTCACGGTAGAAGAGACCCTCCTTCTAGCACCAAATGACGATGCTAAATAACGCACCTCCAGTGAATTGAGGCCACGTGTAATCTAAGGATGAGCTGTAAGAGATCGAAATGGATAAATATGAATAAAAGATGATGTTTTTGGTATATTATGCATTTGAGTCCAAGAATGTATCTTGGATTGCCTACGTATCTGTGTGAAAGTCCAGGAATCAAGCCTTACGTAGTTCTGGAATGATGTATTTATAGCACATGCCCTAATCTAGAGGCGGTTTGGTCTATTGACATAATTGCCCTTAATTGGGCCTTGCCTCCTTGCCCAAGTTGTGGGATGTGGGCCAGGAGGCCAGGCTAATGTGTATGACATCGACTGAAGAAGATCGGCGTGGTCGGAGTCAGAGACCTTTGGTGAAGGTGGTGGCTATGCGTATCGTATCGACCCGATGTGGATAGTTTGGCCCGACTCTTTCAAATGAAGATGGACCAATCGGATAATTCCGTGTGTCTATTTATGAAGAGAGTTTGAGAATGTGATAAACACAAGAGTAAACTTCAACTTAGTTTATTCATTGATATGAGAGGTGTATAAATAGATACAATTGAGAGAGACTAGCTAGCTAGCTTGGGCGCCACTGAGTATGTAGATGTGGGCGGCAAGCATGCAAAAGTAAAAGTAAAAGCTATGTCTATGACATAAAGAACTAGAGTTTGACATATTAATTGTTTATATGTATCACAATTAATATGTCTTTTACAAATACATAAAGTGTACAAATAATATAATACACGAAATAGAGATCATTGAACATGTTACTCAGTGAGGCATAAGAGCACCTCTTGAATTTGCACCTGCTTTGAGGTAATATTTCCACACCCCCTCAAATCGATTTCATATGTTAATGCAGCCAAGTTTGCTACTTAGTCTTTTGAACATAAGAGGTGGAATAGCCTTGGTAAGGATATCGCGATTACGATCTTGAGGAACACATCTGGAGTTGAATAATCTTGGCATCAATCTTCTCCTTGAGAAAATGTCTGTCAATGTCCACATGTTTTGTTTTGTCATGATGGTGGATCCTCTCGCCATGCATAGTCTTTGAGTTATTATCACAAACAGAGTGTGATAGTTGTTGAAGAGGTGCTGAAGTTGAGTAAGTACTCTTTTGAGCCAAAGAGCTTCACAAATGCCTAAGACAAGTGATGAGTTCGAAAACAAAGCGCTTGCCTAGACACGTGAGGTTGTTTCTTGCTCCTCCAAGTAACAAGATTGCCCCATACATAGGAGCGAGTGCTGTGGTCGACCTTCTATCTATGTGGCATCCACCCAATCAACATCGGTGTAGACTTGATGGATCTATCGTGAGACTTGGTGAAGTGTAACCCCTGGCCGGGAGTGGACTTTAAATACCTCGGTATCCTATTCACGACATCCCAATGTTGCTCAAGAGAGGCGGTGCATGAATCAAGCTAACGGTGACACCATATGCAATATCCGGTCTTGTATGGGATAGGTAGATGAGTTTCCCTACAAGTTTTTGATATTGTTCCTTTCTTACAGCAATGTCACCATGTAGCAGGGTATGACTGGGGTCTACTGGGGATCTGAAGAGTTTGCACCCCAAAGATGCGCTTTTCTTCAAAGAGTCCAGTACATATTTCCTTTGGGAGACTGAGATTCCTTTGATGTTTCTAGCTACTTCCATGCCAAGAAAATACTTAAGTAAACCCAAGTCTTTCACCTGAAATACCTTTGCCAGCAGTTCTTTCAAATGTTGGATCTCAGCAGGGTCATCTCCAGTAAGGATGATATCATCCACATAGACAATAAGAATAGACCTCTTCTGGTTGGTTGTCTTGATGAACATAGTGTGATCAATTGCATTGGTGATATCCGCAGCTTTGACCCACGATTGTTAATTTTCCAAACCATGCCCTTGGTGATTGCTTTGAGCCATATAGAGATTTCCTCAGTTTGCACACCTTGCCTTGAGTATGAGGATTGATAAAACCAGGAGGTATAGTCATATAAACCTCCTCAGTAAGGTCCCCATTTAGAAAAGCATTTTTGATGTCCAATTGATGAAGAGGCCAGTCAAGTTGGACAGCTAGAGAAATTAGTACCCTGACAGTGTTGAGCTTTGCCACTGGTGCAAAGGTTTCTTTATAGTCAATGCCATAAGTTTGAGTGAATCCCCTGGCTACCAATCTGGCTTTGTACTTGTCAATAGTGCCATCAAGAGTTGTACTTGATAGTGAATAACCATTTGCTGGTGATTGTCTTCTTGCCTTTTGGAAGAGTTGTGAGATCCCAAGTATGGTTATCCGGAGAGGCGATCATCTCTGTTTTAATGCTGACCTTCCACTTATCATTTTGAAGGGGCCTCACGAATATTTCTAGGGATAGAGTGAGAGTCCAGTCTGTGTAAACATGGCAAAGACAGGAGACAAACCGATCATAAGATAAATAAGTATGAATAGAATGATCGGTGCATGATCTTTTCCCTTTCCTTCAGAGAGCAATAGAGTGCATCATCCACTTCAGAGACTCTTGAGAGTCGATGGTGGGGTCCGATGAGAGACTGGTTGATGGAGTTCTTTGAGGTTACGATTCGGCAGGCTCTGGTTCGAGAGAGTTCTTTGAGGCTCGGTGGGGTGATGAGTATCGATGAACTCGGGTCGAAAAGCTGGCCGATTGTCGATGAATGTGAGTATCCTGGATCTTTGAAGGTTATGAGTCTGCGAGGAGTAGGTCAGCTTGATGGTTCTCGTGGATTCTGTGAGGAAGAGTTGGATCAAGAGAAGAAGGAAAAGCTTCTATTTCAATGAGGTTTCCATCTGTGTGACTATCTCAAGAGGGCTTGTCTGTAGTAGGAGTCCTTTCAAAGAATTTTACATCCATAGAATTGTAAAATTTCTTTTCGATGAGAGTGAATAACACTTACTTGTACCCTTTTCTTTGCCTTTGGCATACCCTAGGAAAATGCACTTGTGAGCTTTGGGATCAAGTTTGCTTACATGTTGGGCATGGATATAAACAAACACAGTGCACCCAAAGATTTTTGGAGGCGGTTGGGCAATAAGATGAGGCGAGGAGTGTGGTCGGCGGGGTTTGGATAGGAGTTTTGAAACCTAACACTCTACTTGGGAAGTCTGTTGATTAAGTATGTGGCGATCAGAATAGCTTCACCCCACATATATTTGGGAACATTTGAGGTAAACATGATAGACTAGCCATTTCTAGTAGATGCTGTTCTTTCTCTCAAGAACCCCATTTTTTGAGGTGTCTCAACACAACTCTTGATATGAACAATTCCCTTATTCACAAGAAATTAATGAGATTGGACTCATAATATTCAAGAGCATTGTCAGGTCTTCAAAATTTTAATCTTAGTGTCAAATTGAGTAGAAACCATGTTGTAAAACTCTTGAAAGATGGATCCAACTTGATTTATCCTTCATTAAAAATAACCAAGTGGTTCTGGAGTGGTCATCTATGAAGGTAACAAACCACCTTTTTCTGTTATACTTTTCACTCTTGAGGGTCCCCATACATCACTTTGTGAATTAAGGTGAAAGGTGAGGAGGGCAAGTGAGGTAATTTAGCATACACAGATTTGGTGAGTTTGGCAAATTGACAAATATCACATTGAAGGTCATTAAGATTGCATCCTTTAAATAATTCAGGAGTTAAAGTCTTTAAATAACTAAAACTTGGATGTCCTAATCTATAATGCCATAACATGATGTTGTCTAAAGTTTGGGAGCAGATCACGAGGCGATTCGAGTCTTGATCTTACTCATCTTCTTGAGAGGTGGACAATAAATGATCTGGCGAGGCATTGGCTCTCTCCATTACTTCTTGTGAATAAGTATCTTGGAAAATACAACGATTGTCTTTAAAAGTGACTATCCAATTTAGGTCCTTAGTGAGTTTCTTGGTGATATAAGATTCTGATCTAGCTTTGGAACAAACAGACATCATTCGAGATAGATTTTATCAATAAGTTTAACAATTCCAAAACCTTGAGCACATGAAAGAGATCCATCGCCAGCTTTTAATTTTATGAGTCTGCGAGCGAGGTTTGAGTTATATAATGAGGTCTTTATTTCTGTCATATGAGATGAGGCCCCAGAATCAACTATCCAGTGCCATTATTGAGTTGGGAATAAGATATACTGTCTTGGTATGAGTGGCAATGCTGTGAGAGAGAGTTATCGGTCTTACGCCATTTGAGAAACTCTTTGAAGAGAGCTAGCGAGAATCCACACTATCACCAGGTGATCGATCTGCTTTGAGAGTGTTTGGACTCAGACAAGTCTTCCATCTTGCTTTGTCGATTTATACTTTTTCATAGATCTTGACGACCCAATGTTATTGTTGTAATCAAGTCCGTGATTTGTATATGGGAGTCGATGAACCTCGATCTGTTGAGATTTACTTAATGAGTAGGATGCTTTGAGATGAAGACATTCTTGATAAAAACGATACTGAGTTTTGCAGCGGAAAATTAGAACTCAGTAGGCTCTGCTACCATGAAGAGAGTTTGAGAATGTGATAAACACAAGAGTAAACTTCAACTTAGTTTATTCATTGATATGAGAGGTGTATAAATAGATACAATTGAGAGAGAGACTAGCTAGCTAGCTTAAGTGCCACTTGAGTATGTAGATGTGGGGCAAGCAAGCATGCAAAAAGTAAAAGTAAAAGCTATGTCTATGACATAAAGAACTAGAGTTTGACATATTAATTGTTTATATGTATCACAATTAATATGTCTTTTACAAATACATAAAGTGTACAAATAATATAATACACGAAATAGAGATCATTGAACATGTTACTCAGTGAGAGGCATAAGAGCACTTGCTGAGGTCGCACCTATTTGAGGTAATATTTCCACATCGTATCATCAGATGGTTTTAAAGATCTAGGGCTATCAGTTGTTGATTTCTTGAGAGATTTGGGAAATGGGGAAGTTGCATCAGGGGTTAGTTCAGCCAACATTTCACCTAAGTCAAGGCTTGAATAAATCTCAACGTTCTTAGGAATGAAGAAGCATGAATCGGGTTTTTCACGTCTCATAGTAGCTTTCAAGCTTGACGTTGAATTTTGTGATATTGAGATATCAATGTTCATATTCGATCCTGGTGGATATTCTTCACTCCACATGGGTTGTATTCTTCTTGAGTTTAAACACTGTTGTATAACGTTCCAAACACCATATATGCTCGATATTGCCAGAGACACACGCATTACTTGAATATGCTTCTAAGCAGCAGGACAATCGCCAACCTCATGCTCTCACTCTAAAAGGAAACTCAGGTATGAGACTAAATGGTATGATGCAACAGAAAATCATCATGGTGAAAAGTTCGATAATCGATCGACATACACTAGTAGTTTAGTGGTTAAGGTTGTTGGTTTGATTGTGAATGGGGAGGCTGCACCAGAGTTTCAGTTATTGAAGCTTGATGGTTTGGAAGATATCCGACACTTGTTCGAAGATGCCATGGCGAATTTCAGCGGAGCTAAAGAAAGAAATGTTTACTGATAAAGATTTCATACTACCTCTACGTGATTGTATTCTGCAAATTTTTGACCATGGGAGTTCTTCTTTAATTATTGATGATTCAATCTTCGATTTGGGCGATAGCTTTTGGCACCAAAGAAAGGGTTGTGATTTCATTGATTCAAGTGGTGTGAAGTATGATTTCTATAAAATGGCGGGCAATTTGAATGTTGAATTAGGGGTTGGTAAGGTGCTATTATTTGCATTTGATCCGGGTGGTAATACTTGGTTCCATAATGGTAAGCAACATCTTGACAATGCCTTCAAGCCAAGGTTTGACGTTGCTGTGGAGAATGTGCTAACCATGGTGAGGAAGTATCAATACAAGACAATGCTTAAGCAAACGGAAGAGTATGATATTGAACATTATAATCGACAAAATGGCTTGGATAGGATTTGGAGGTTAATACCAGGAGGGATTATGCTCAAAGTAATTGGTGCCAGTTTACGGTCAAGGTATTGGATTGAATATTTTCTTATTATGGCTAATGCTGCAGTTCTTGGTCCACCGAAATTAATTTCGATTATGTGTTTGGAGGTGAGCATGCCAAAGCAGTATCTTTCACTTCTAAGACACCTAATTGCATTATATAGTTTCTATACTTTTTATCGTATGACTGAAGTGAAGGAAATTGTTGAAGTGTGTGATCCTTCTTACCGAGACATTTTTGAAGATACCAAACATAAAATTACCGTGGATTTTAAGTTTGCTATGCCTGGAAAGGGAAGACAAGATTATGTGTATAGTGGTTGGGATGTAGAAAAGGTTCTAAATGATGGCTTACTAATAGGAGCTGTTGTGCTTGGTGTTCCAGCCAAGGCTACAATCAAGGAGGCAGGCAAGGACGATGAATGCAGTCCATGTGAAGCTTGGTTGGAGAATTTTGTGTGGGATCCGAGTCAATGTGCCATTTTCGCCTACATCCTCGAGGACAAGGATGTTTTCGAGAGGGTGGGAAATAATAGGGACACTACACTGGAGATAATTGTGCTGATAATGATAGGCAATGTTGAAAAGAGTGTCTTAGATCCCAAAAACCTTTCAACGCTATGGAGCTTACTGTTGGCTTCATTACATAATATTGGTAGGATTAAGAGAGCGGATGGTGGGAATGTTCTAGCAATCATTTATCATTCTTTTGAGTTTCTATGTGACAGTGCATACAACCATCACATGGAGAGCTTATTTACATTTATCAGCCGGTCTGCTTCCAAAGATAGAGTAGCAGGTGATACCATGGGGATATTGGAATATTTTGTTGTCTCTCTAAGGATATTTGTGCTTGTCATTTTGGAGAATTTCAGCCCCAACCACAAAAGTCTAAATCCTCCATTGGCTCGAATTTGGGATGGTGATATGTACTTCAACTCTATCAATGGTCTACAACATAGTGGCTATGTTACAACAATGAGCTCACACAAAGAAATGCTCAGGACCTTCAAATTGTTATGCCTTTGGAAACATCAATGGGGTTGTAGTAAAGCTTTTGTTCTTGTGACAGCTGCTATTTTGAAGAGCTTTGTTTGGGATCCCGGTCCTGTTTGGGCTTTTATCTCACCACCTTGAGGACAAAGTGGTTGTTGAGGGGAAGTTTATGTCATGATATTAGCTTTTATTATAATTTTTATATGTATTTTCGAATTTATGTATTAGACGGTTTATGATGTCATCTAACTAGAAAGTGACGTCAGCTAAGCCGTTAACTATATAAGGGTGTAAAACGGGTGTCATTGGGATCATATTGAATGTAATAGTCTGATCTTCCCCTTATCAATAAAATTCTTCTCCTTCGTACCGGTTTCTTCTCTCCTCCACCCCTAATTTCTGTTAATCTATCCGGTTAATTGTTCAATTCGTGACAGAATCAACCACTGGAAAGTCGATTATCAGCTCCAGAATCGACTGTTCAAAATTCGTATGTATATAATCTTTGAAACTAATGTTATTAGTCTTTATTTTGTCACAGATCAACAATGCAGGGGTTGGAGGTGTCAGTGTAGATGTTGATGCTTTGAATGCTTCAATTGCTGTGAGATTCCTTTATATATATATACTAGTGAGTTCCGGCCGTGCAAGGCACGGCGATGAATTGCCCTGGCAAATAAAGTAAACCAGAACTCTATATAAAGCAACAACAATTAAGCAATTTAGTGAAGATGATTTAAGAAGCTAGCATAAGTAACCTAAATTCATGAAATAAATACATACTTGTTTCTAAAGGAACGATTTTACATACGTTTACAACAGAATAAGTCGAAGCATAAGTAGATGTTCTGTTTACATACGTCTACAACAAAAGAAGTCGAAGCATAATTAGATGTTCTGTTGTCGATACAATATCATTTATACTACTAACCATTGCACTTCTTGGGGTGCCTTGCTCACTTCTTGTGAACAATATTTTTTGTTTCAACTGCAGATGTCTTATAATCACCGAAATAAGAGCGAAACAACAAACTATCCTAGACATAACATGAAAAGACATGTGTACTACAAAAGAAGTAAAAGCCTTTGTCTTTATGCAACAAGAAACAACAAACGATCTTAAACATAGCATGATAGGACATGAAAACGTAAGAACAAAAAGATCATCTTCCAAACAAATAAAGAAACATAAATCTAAACTGAAATAAATTTTTATACCTGATGCTTAACGGAAATTGTCTGCCCTCTCCCCCACCCTCTATATGAATTGGTATCCCTTTTATGAAAGCAGCATTGTAGTCTCTCCAGTGACTACATTTCAATATTAGAACACAAGTGCTTTAACGCGTGCGTCTGAAACAAAAGTTAAGATACTCGTCTTTTAACGTTGAAACTAGCGGGGAAACACACATTTTTGCCAAGGAATTCCTGTGCAATCCATCTTACTTTGAAGGAAAGAACTAAGTATACTGTAAAAAGAAGCACATTTGTTTTTGTCTGCATAAAATAGGGAAAGGGTAAATCTGATTAAAGGGTTACCTTCTGTGACCATATAAAATCGGCTTGCATTTATCTCAGCGTGTATTTTTGCCCAGAAATGTATTCTTTTCAGTGCATATATTTGTTGATTTTCAGTAGCCAAGGGTTTAATTGCACTATGATATCTTGCAATCCCTTTCGAAATATCTCAGAGAAGTCTCCCTTACAAGGAATTCTATAACGAAGACTCCTTAATGAGGAATTTCACTTGCATCTAATCACAAGACGACATGTGACATGATTTTAGTTGAAATGTAACAATGCTTAATGTATGATGCAGTTATTACCAGGTATCCTTTGAAGAAAGCCTGAATACGTCTAGCAGCAATGACCTCCGATAGCATAGCTCTGTATGCAGTGTTAAGGGTGATTTTATACGTTTTATAAGGATATATTTTATGTCAATTTTCCCCATATCTGGATGTTTTCCATAGAAATCGAGCTTTATATTGAAGTATTGAGCAAGTGATGTTTTTAATGGGTTAGTTGCAAAATTGTATGATTTATGTGTAAAATTGATGGTTTTATATTGATTTGGAAGATACTACATTTTGCAATGTGTTTGATGTATTGTAGATACACAATTTCGACCAAGAAGAGGATTAAAAGAGGTTAACAATCGGATTAATGAAGAGGAGAAGAGATAAAGATGAAATCGATTGAAGATAAAGATGAGAAGATCGATTTTTTGAGCAAGCTGAACGTTCGTTCAAGTCCCGTCCAGGTTGGACGGGCGTCCATCAAAGTAAACGGGCGTCCAGGCTGAGATTTTCGATTCAGAGAAGTCAAGTTTCCAGTGAACTGGCGTCCAGAGTGGACGAGCGTCTGAAGAAGTGGACGAGCGTCCAGGAGGAGAAAGTTGATTCAGAGAGTTTGGACGCTGAGTGGACGGGCGTCTGAAGCAAGTCCAAGGTATCTTGGACGGGCGTCCAACAAGATGGACGGGCGTCCTTCCACCGACTTAGAGCAGCCGACTTTATTTCCTATAAATACCAGCGCTATTTTCAACCCTAGGACAGATAATTTTATACAGCCGCATACACAGAAAACCCTAAATTCGAGCCAAGTAACCTCGGCCGGCTGAGCCTTGGTGCTTGGCCGGCCGAGGGTTGTTTCTTTTCATCTTTATTTCGTTTTTTCTGCTGTTTTTGGCTGGATGATTTGGAGGCTAGACAATTTGTTCAAGTTATTTAAATCCGTTTCATCAGGTTCTTTCTTTTCAATCTTGAGTTTGTTTTGTGATTTTTAATTCAAGTTGTATTTTTCCTATGCTTATGTGCTATGCAATCAATATCGAAAGATGAATTGTTATTGATGTTTACCGTATGACGAGAGTCGGTGTAAACCTTAGATCACCACAGGAAAGATGAGATTTTTAATCTTGACATAACGAGAGTTGATAGGTTGAATATCTAGGTTGCTAGATTGAGAGATCTTACACCTTGTTTTGATAGCGTCAATCTTATATATCGAGAGATGAGAGATTGATAGGCGAATTATCTACGAGAGTAGGAATTCATACTTATGAGAGGTGAACCACATCTTTAATTAAGTCATCACAAGATAACTTTAGAGAGGAAATTAAGGGTTGCGGGATCGGTGGATAATTACTTGTTCGATTGTTTAATCACCATGATCATCTTCTTGTTTACTGTTTATTTTATAGTTTATAGTTTAGATTTCGTTTTCGCTTTTATCTTTCCTGGCTTTGGACTGACAATCCTCTGTCCAGTTTCTTTTATCGTTTTTAGTTTTAGATTTAGAAATAATTGGTATCAATCTTAGGAAAATTAATGAACTAGATACCCCGATTCCCTGAGATCGACTCCGGTATTAATCGTTGTACTACGATCCCTACACTTGGGGAATACCGGATTTATAAATTTTATTACTTGTTATTTTTCATTAGATAAAATCCGAGACAAGTTTTTGGCGCCGTTGCCGGGGAATCGGTACGGTTGTCTAGTTTATTAATTTTTCTGATTTTCTGTTATAAGTTTGGATAAAAGGGATCGTTAGGGCACATGGTAGTATTTTGGCCGTAACTTTCGGCTCGAGTGTCCGTTTGGCGCGCAGGACCCCAATTCGGAAAGCTCGTTCCGACGCCGACGACGTGGCGAACCGCCAGAGGCCGTTCGACACCGTTTTCGAGGTCAAAATCTGCTGTTTTCCCTTCCATTTTGGGCTCAGAAGATTTCAACACGTTTTTCTCCCTTTTATCGGTTTCTTGTTTTCTGTTTTAAATTTTTCGTAGGTAGGTTTTTGTTTCTGTTTCCATCAAGCTACTGGATTAATAAATTTGATTGCTATATTATTCTAGTGCTCAAAAGGGCGTGATGTGCGCATAAAATACAGATTATATATCCAAACTATGCTTTGTAAAGATTCAGATGCATTTCATTTTGAATACAGATTCTGTAAAACCTAAAAATCGTAATGTTTGAGTATGTAAAATTAGAGAATCACTCAAAGGAACTTGGAAACTTTATGCCTAATTGTTTATGATGTATGCAGGCAGGAGAAGTGCCAAATGTGATTAAATATGCAAAACATACTTATGAGTCAGCTAATGAAGGCATACAGATAAACTATTATGGTGCAAAAAGAATGACTGAAGCCTTCATTCCTTTGTTACAAAAATCTAAGTCTCCAAGAATTGTCAATGTTGCTTCTACTTTGGGACAATTAAAGGTATGAATTAATGTCTACATTAATTATAGAAAAATATGCCCTAAAATGAGATGGATTATTATTGTTGTTTGAGGCATGACATTCTGGAAACTTCTATAATCTCAACTATTTATACATGTTGCAGAATGTACCAGATGGACACATAAAAGAGACACTAACTGACATAGACAACCTTACAGAGGACAAAATAGGTGAAGCCCTTCAAGAATTTCTTGAAGATTTGAAGAACAATGCACTGGAAGCTAAGAAATGGACAAGTATATTGCCGGCATATACACTCTCGAAAGCCGCCATGAATGCGTATACAAGAATCACGGCGAAAAAGTACCCGGGTGTGAAGGTTAACAGTGTATGTCCTGGCTTTGTAAAAACAGATATAAACTACAATATGGGTATATTGAGCGTGGAGGACGGCGCTGCTGCTCCGGTGAGGCTGGCTCTGTTGCCTGATGATGGTCCTTCTGGATTGTTCTTTCATCGTGAAGAAGTCTCGGATTTTTGAATGGATTTGTGTTTTTTGGGCGTCTTAGTGGCATCACTGAGTTTTTACCGTGACAGTATACTAGAGATATAGTTAAAGGGCGCTTTTAATAGCACCACACCACACAGAGGGTGTGATATTAGACTTTGCAGAGGTTGATTGTCACATTTGACTTCTGAAAAGTCGAATCTCGTGTATGAGGTTCGACATTCCAGAGCTTGAACCTTGCTATGGTGTCCCTAAAGACTCTATTTTTAAGTTCGATATATTTTATGTTGGTCGATCGTTGATTGTGACAACCCACCAATAGAAATTCGACCGTGAAAAAATTGATTGTCATTGTAATGCCATAAGAGTGGTGTTGGTGCTGTGCCACTAACAATGCCTTTATCTGTAATGACAATTTGGTGTGTTACATGTTTATGTACCATGCAAATTTAGGTTATTTTAGACCTTTAAATCGCCTTTTATTAATGTTTACTTAATAATCATATGAACAAATGATGATGAACTAAAAAGCATGCTTCATACTTTCGGACTAAAATAAAGGGACATTTTTTTTATTAAAACTGTTTGACCAAAGATGTTGCTCAAATAATTTTTGAAAAACAAATGTTGTTTAGATAATTTTTCTCATGTTTTTTTCTCTTACTTGCCTAAAATACCCCTGAAAACGAGTTTCAACTTGTTATACGAAATTGAACTCGTTATTCGATCCTTCAAACTCGTTATATGATATTTTTTCACCTAATAAAATATGTAAAACGGTCATAGGTTAATGAGTCCCGTGGCCAATAAGTCGAAGAACAAGCACAAGCATCCTTTTTTTTTTTTCTGGGATGACGTCATTGATTACATAAGCATTTGGTAAAAGAATAAAACTGGTAGCCTCCAAACGGGAATTTTTTACATGTCTCCGTTGCGTGAGTAAACATTATTATCCTTTTCCCTTGCGGGTATCAATCTCCAACTTCAAAAAATATTTATTTTATGATGGCCGACGTTCAGTGATTTTATTATGAATACGGTCAATAGCATCACAATCAATCTATTCGGCATGATACCTCTTGTAAATTTCCACTAAACAGATGTCGAAATATGTTTTCAACTCCTCTAAAATCGAATTTTGTGCCACTCTTGAAGAGTCGAAAATAGATTTCGACCTCCGTAAAATTGAAATTTACACGAAATGTGGTGCCCGAGTTCGACTATGGTGCCGTTAACAATACCGTTTTATTATTGTGAATGTCTTTTCACACAGCAAAATATCTTAGCTGTTAAGATCAAGCGCTTACCGTTATACTAAAATCAATTGGCGGAAGTAAATGCGATACTATATTTCGTATACATTCAAGAGTGTAGACAATATCTTCAACACGCCCCTTTCAAGTGTGGGCATTCTGTCCCAACACTTGCATAATTTTTCATTCAAGAGTGTGGGAATCCCTCCTTAAGTGTGGCAATCTGTCCCAACACTTGCACAATTTCTTTTTAAATAATGTTCCAACCAGGGTTCGATATCATGACCTCTGACTCTGATATCATGTTAATATCAAGCGCTTACCGTTGTATTAAAACCAATTGGTTTTAATACAACGGTAAGCGCTTGATTTTAACATTAGCACGTATATTTTATTTTTCCAATTATAACCTTCAATTTTTCGTTTTTATTTATGGGTTTATTGTCAAAAAGGACAATTTGAACATAGAAATATGCAAAGAGGACAGTGGAATATTTTTCTGGGTAAAAATGGCATATCCTTATTCCACTGTGATTGTGAAACATTATATTTGGGGTCAGTTCCACTGCAGCAAATAGTGGATTTGGGGTTATGAACAGTGAATTTGTCCTTATCACCCAATTTATATTTCCACTGTCCTAATTCTCATTTCCCCCTCTTTTTTGTCCTTTTAAACCACTCCCCCTTTATTTATTCTGACCCAAATTCGGCAGGAATGTTGAATATTTTCTGCCCGAATTTAGGTCAAAATTAATGAAATAGGCTTTCTGACCGGTATTTGGTTAGAAAACACTTAATTTCTGATTAAAATTAAGTCAGAATAATCAACCACATTCTGATTTATGTGTAACGCCCCGCTCCCAGATACCGAGTTCTTATCCGGAAGAGAACGTTCGACACGTATAACATTAAATAAATCTAATATTATACACCAGCCTCTACGTCGTCGTATCAAAATTAGAGCAACGGAAGCCCAAAAAGGCTCTGATAAAATCATAAATGCCTCTAAGAATAGAATACAAACCGACTAGGGATAGAAAAGAAAAGTTTACAACAACGATATGAAGCTTACAACGTACGATATTCCAAAAGAAAGATACAACACTTGTCTTATAAACTTGAAATAAAAGTACAACATAATCTAGTACAACATTTATTATAATAAAAGTAAAAAGAAAGCATCATCATGGCATCAACGTCATCAAATCATCATCGAACTCCTCAACGAGCTCAAGGCTAACATGTTCGTCTTCTCACCCCAAAAACACACAAAACAACATATGCAATTGAGGTAAGTACAAAGTACTTAGCAAGAGGAAGAAGCTAATGTATAATTAAGTCTTACAATGAAAGGTTCATTAGTTATTATTATCTTTATGAGACCGACTCAAACTCTAGGGTTCACTATGCTCATCAACATGTTGTGACTATTGGTTTCTAACTTAGCTTATCTTTGTTACATCATCATTCAAGGGCACTACGCATGATGAATATCCACCACGAGATATCGTTTGCAACCTATCAGCGGATCACACCAATGGCCACAGGGGAAAGCCCGATAGTGTACATGCTCGGAGGAGTCCCTCCGTATATAGGGTCTCGGACTTACAGGGTGGTGTCCTCCGTACGTAGGGTCCAAAGACTTGCGAAGTTATCCACTTTATCTGAACGCCCACACATCGCGATATAGACTTGTGCCTTACCAAGAATGGATTGATGTTTAATCTTTTTACTACACGAGTATGTTTATTATTAATTGTTAACTAGTCACCTAAGTATTTTCAAGTAAGCTCCCTCACGCATACAACTTTCTTACTTAGACCCCTAGACACGGACAAGCCCTAACACATACACAGACATTGATGAATTCTAATTCATCAAAGCACAAGCTTTTCATACCCTTCCGATGGTCCCGAACATCAACTCTATGGAAGAGTACATCCGGTGCAGGAACTAAACGCATCAGAAGCTTAATCGAGGCTTGTTCGTGTTCATTTAAAGTTATTTGATCAAGAAGCAACATTTAAAACTAGACTCTGGGCTCAAAACTGACTAAACACAATAAAAGACAAGACCAGTGCGCTTGCACTGGCCAAACATAGACTTTCTACCAGGCTGGTGCGCCCGCACTGACCCCAGTGCGCTTGCACCAAGCCCCAGAACGTAAAAATAGACTTTATGCTTCCCGGTGCGCCCGCACCAAGCGTAGAAACACCCAAAAACTCAGTTTTATGCATCTAAACGATCTCCACTAGATTCCAAACAAGTTTAACATCATTAAGCACATGAAAACAACAGAAAAGCATCACTTTTACATAACTAAAGATCACATATTTCTCTAACAACTAGTAGGCATGATTTCTAGCATTAAAACACCACAAACACTCAACCTTAAACATCATAAACCTAATTACACATTAGGAAGAGCCCCTTACCTTATAAGCAAGAAAAACTAAACCGAAACCTTTACAAATCCGCAGCACTTCTGAACAACTCCGAGAAAACCTATTTGATCAATTGAACAAGTAACAATTGGGATCAAAAGCTTCTAAACAACAAGAACTACGATTTAAACCAACCAAAGCCTTGAAGATTGATTAATCCTTCACAAATCCATAGATAGGGCTAAATTCATACCTTTACCAAACTCTGAACTTTTGCTATCAAAACGATCCTCTCTTCCCGCTGATTCTGAATCTTCAAACGATTCTGAAAACCGACCACGAACTTGAGAGAAATTGGAAGAAGTCTTCTTTGCTTTTCTTTTCTATTTTTCTTCAGAGGAGTTTGAACGTTCTTGCTAAAACCAATTCTGATAACTCCCTCAATTAAGTGGGAGGTTTACTTGTAGAAAATAACTCCCAGAGGAGTTATTACCACTTAAGTCCTCATCAATTCTCCTAATTACCAATTAATCCCAATAGACCATTTTCTTTTCTTTTTCCTTTAATCTTAATTCATACTTAAAATCCAAAATATTAAATATAATATTTCATTTTCGTAAAAAAACACGTCTGCCCTTTTTATGAAAGACCGGGATGTTACATTATGTTGGGTCAGAAGAACATGTGTTGTGTGAAAAAGATGCTCTCATATTATTTACACTATAAAACACGGACAGTGGAAACATTATATTTCTAAACTCTTATATAAAGGAAGAATACACGTATTCTTTTGAGAGAATATATATATGCTATAGTAAGTCATGGCAGATCAATCACCATTACCCAACCACAACAGCAATGCAGAAACAAGGTACAAAAGCACACATATATTCTTTTTTGTCTGTTTATTCACGTGACACATGTCTGTTCCAACGATGAGTACAACCGAATTTGTTATATCCATCATTGTAGGTATATATATGCAGTGTTTGTCTGTTTATACACGTGACACATGTATGTTACGTGATCTACTGTTGTAGGTATGCGGTGGTGACCGGAGCAAATAAAGGGATTGGATTTGAGACTTGTAAGCAGTTAGCTGCTAATGGTATTGTTGTTGTGTTAACTGCTAGAGATGAAAAGAGAGGGATTGAGGCACTTAAAAAGCTTAAAAAGGACAATGGTTTTTCTGATGAGAAAGTGTTTTTTTATAAGCTTGATGTTGCAGATTCATCTACTGTTGCTTCTCTTGCTCAATTCATAAACTCTCAATTTGGAAAGCTTGATATCTTGGTACTACTTTCTGCATACTTTATATGTAAATTGTGTGTGATTAGTAACACTAGTTACTAAATTCATTATGATTCAAATAATGCTGTTAAACTTGAGTTTGAAGTGTTATAGATGGTATCGGAGCCGACTAACACAGTCTTTCTTTAGAGCCCTGACGAGGACGTCCTTTCTCTAGTCTTGTTGTTGTGACATGAGTTTTGGTGTTATTTTGTAACAGGTCAATAATGCAGGGATTGGCGGAATCCATGTAAATGTTGATGTCATTGCGTCAAAAGCTTCAGTTAGTGTGAGTGTTATTATTTTTTATAAGTAATATTAAACATGTCTATATATTGTAATGAATGACCATTTTCATTGTACAACAGTCTGAAGAAGTGCTAAACCTTTGGGAAAATACAACCCAAGATTATGAGTCTGCCATTGAAGGCATACAGA
This sequence comes from Gentiana macrophylla, assembly GCA_026214975.1. Taxonomy (NCBI): domain Eukaryota; kingdom Viridiplantae; phylum Streptophyta; class Magnoliopsida; order Gentianales; family Gentianaceae; genus Gentiana; species Gentiana macrophylla. The sequence continues at coordinate 4,956,539 of CM047814.1, read as the reverse complement.
TAAACTACTATGGCGCGAAAAGAATGATTGAGGCTTTTGTTCCTCTTCTTCAAAAATCCAAATCGCCAAGAATCGTTAATGTTTCCTCTTCTTGGGGGCGACTGGTGGTATGATATGATATATATGTATATAACAGATTCGCTCGTTATTTTAGTTATTCAAATACCAAATAATATTGTTGTTTATTGCAGCGTGTACCCAACGGAAGGATCAAAGAAATACTAGCCGATGATGCAAGCAACCTAACCGATGAGAGAATTGATGAAGTAATTGATGAGTTTCTAAAAGACGTCAAAGAGGATACCTTTAAAGCTAAAGGGTGGATATCCTCCTGGCCGGCATACACGATCTCGAAAGCCGCCATGAATACTTATACAAGGATTGTCGCGAAAAATTACCCAAATATCAGGGTTAACGCCGTTTGTCCTGGTTTTGTAAATACAGATTTATCCTACAACACCGGATATCTTACTGTAGAAGAAGGCGCCGCTAGCCCCGTGAAGTTGGCTATGTTGCCTGATGATGGTCCTTCTGGGTTGTTCTTTTATCGTGGTGAAGTCTCGGATTTTTGAAAGATCAAATTTTCTTGTATGGCATGCATTTGAGGTGTATTATGTTCATTAGTCATGCAAAATACACTTCTTTTTAGGATGGTCATGGCGGATCCAGAACCTTTATTCTGCGGGGTCCGTAAATTTTCTTAAGAGTATTTTTTTTCAACGGTGTCCATAAATATTTTTCTAGATAAAACTTAAGTAATTTATCATTTTGACGATATCCGTATATTCTGTTTAAGTTAAAGTAGATCCACCTCGGAGTATTGACTACCATAAAATTTGTCTCTCTTAATAATCTTGTTACGGCCATAAATGTTGACGATCGTTATGACAATAAGTGTTGATGATCATTTTCATCCTAATCCAGTGTAACTTCTCGTCTCGAAATCTAAAAAAAAAAATCCGGATAAACAGGCTGGTCGGCACGTGTTCTGATAACAAAGCCATTAAGACGCATGCCTTTTGGTTTTGATAGCTCTTGCATAATGTTCGAAATAACATGATTATGAAAATTACTCCCTTCGTTTCAATTTATCTGATCGATGCAGTTGCCAAGATAACTCACTCCGCTTCATTTAAGCGCGTGGCGATTGCGATCTTCGTCTTTTGAAAGGAATAGAGATGGTCTCTAATGGTGCACAGATAATTACGTCCGGTAGGCGGCTCGAATACCAATATAACGCCTGGACTCGGCGGTGCGGCGCGATAGTTCGTCCGGTAGTCATTTCTAAATACCATTCTCAGAACGACTTTCGACCCAAGAAGTCATTGTATTAAATGAGTTATAAATAAATGATACGATCAACTACTTAGAACGCCGGCATCGTTTGGTCTAAAAGGATTATCTCGAGTTAACAATATTTTTATGTCTCATATTTATATGAGGTGAGCATTTATTTATTTATTTTATCGATGTGAGGCTGTAAATGTGATATCATAAAACTAAATTTAATGTACTGACGTTAAAGACTCGTGCATTCTCAGCAGACTCGTGAATTCTCAGCCTCAACAGCTGTCTTTTAATGACAAAGAAAGGTTAACAAATTCCGTGCCTATTACTTCAATCTGCCGCACAAAAAGCAGAAGCTGCCATTTTTTTTTTTGTTTATTTTGTTTCAATTTGTTTTGAGATGACATCATTGATTACATAAGCGTTTGCTAAAGGGTATGTAAATCTTCTTGTTGTTTTTTTAAAACAGAAAATACGAATACTAAAACAGAATCAAAACTCCAAACCTTTTCTTTTGAGACAATATTTTCCAAGTCATGGCAGAATCAGCAGTAGCCAACAGCAACACAGAGAGAAGGTAAGAGGAGTGCATAAGTGTTTATTGTTATCTCTTTAAACACATGACATGTATGGTACCGAACGAATTGAATATACGTGTAGTCTAGTATATAAAACGCTCCAGAACTTGAGTATAACGGCGTTACTTGTGCTATAAAGTGTACGTATTCCGTAACTATGTAGACTTGTAATCTTTACCTATGCTGTGATAAACTGCGTGACTACTTAGACTCGATCACACTAACATGGTTAATTTTAGACCAAATTACGGAACGCTTTATGGCATGTTTGTTACGAATGAATGAAATTATTTTTTATTTCGTTCAATGTTGATTTGTGTATGTTTATAAGGTACTGAAAGGTAATGAAATTTTATTCCAATGGAATAAAAAATGACCATTTTCATTCCCTCTGAAATTAGATGGAATGAGATGAAATTGAATAAAAATCGATAAAACATGTGAGTGATGAGTAAATGTAAGGTGAGGTTTGGTTGGTGGTGAGATGGGCTGATGTTGGGTAGGTGATGGGGTAGGATAGGGTGGGTAAGATAGAGTCGGATAGGATGGGGCGGTGAGTAAGGTAAGGTAAGATGGAGTAATGGGTATGGAGTACGTAGGATAGGGTGGGATGAGATAAGGTAAGGTAGGGTAGGGTAAGATGGAATGGTAGGTATGATAGGATGGATGAGATAGGGTAGGTGAGTTTTATTGTGTTTAAACAAATTGATTTCAATTTTTAACGTTCATATTCTGTCACATCATCACTTAGAAATTTCATGTTGAGTTATTGACAATGGTGTCACATTTGTTAGTGGTGCATATTACTACTATATGTGTATGTGTGTGGCTTGTGTTGTGTAACATGGGTATGGTTTGTTTGACTTTTAATCTTTGGACAATATTTTCAAACCACAAACAGTCAAATTTTTATTATTCTTTTTTTTCCCACTCGACATCACAACCAACCAAAGTTACCTTTTTATCATATTTCGGGCTAGCTTTATCTTTCTATTGTTCAAAAATAGATATTCGACCTCTGTAAATTTGAATTTTAAACTTAGATGAATATCACTATCGTGTAAATCATGTATACTACCTTTTATAGCTGCATTCTATTTTGTTTTGAGACGACATCATTGATTACATAAGCATTTGGTAAGGGTATATAAATGAATTTTTCTTTTCTTTTCTTAAACACAAAATACAAAAACAGAATCAAAACTCCAATCTTTTCTTTTGAGACAATATTTTCCAAAGTCATGGCAGAATCAAAAGCAGTGGCCAACAGCAATGCAGAGACAAGGTAAAAGTGCATAAGTGTTTATTTATTGTTGTTTGTCTCTTTACACATATGACTTGTGTCTGTTACCGAATGAATTGAACTGAATGCATAGTCGAGTATATATTACGCTCCAGAGAACTTGAGTATAACGGCGTTATTTTGCTATAGTGTACGTGTTCTGTAACTGCTTAGACTCACCGTCTTTACCCTGTGCTATAATAAACTCCATAACTACTTAGACTCAATCTCACTGTGTCTCTCTCTCTCTGCTTAGACTAAAATGGTTAATTAAGCCCAAATTACGAAACCCTTTTACTACGAGATAATTCTATCTAAAAGGTGGACCCCATAATGCTATAGAAGTCGGGTTTATCGGCGTTTCTTGAATCATAACGAATACAGTAACTAGTTAGGTCTGAAACGATTAACTCAAGATACCAAGTTCACTAAGTCTCAACCTTATATCTAATTCTTTATCTACTATTGTTGCAGGTATGCAGTGATAACAGGGGCAAACAAAGGGATTGGATATGGGATTTGTAAGCAATTAGCTGCTAATGGGACTGTTGTTGTTTTAACTGCTAGAGATGAGAAAAGAGGGCTTGAGGCACTTGAAAAGCTTAAAAAAGACAATGGATTTTCTGATGATAAAAGTTGTTTCATAAGCTTGATGTTGTTGATTCATCTAGTGTTGAATCTCTTGCCCAATTCATCAATTCTCAATTTGGAAAGCTTGATATCTTGGTACTACTTTCTTCATATTTTCGATTTTCCAAATATCAAACGTATTGAAACGGACCATGTTCACCCCGAATTCCTCTAAAATTTTCAGGTCAACAATGCAGGGATTGGTGGAATCCATGTAGATGTCATTTCGTTTGACTCGAAAGCTTCACAATCAGGACTACCAAACTTCTGGGAACATGCAACCCAAGATTACGAGTCCGCCGTTGAAGGCATACTGATAAACTATTACGGCGCGAAAAGAATGATCGAGGCATTCGTTCCTCTTCTTCAAAAATCCAATTCGCCAAAAATCGTGAATGTTTCTTCTACTTGGGGGCAGTTGAAGGTATGAACGGTTAGATGATCTACTTCGTTAAGGTCGTATCCCACGAGGAAAAACTAGTCGAATACCGAAGCGTCTAAGAACACTTGGTCTAGGCAAGCATAAGGTATGAGCGGAGAAGGGGTCTCATCCCCAAAACCTAGGTTGTGAGGTGAGGTAAGTCTATCTCTTAATATGGTGGGTGATACAATAGCAAATGCCCAATGTGGGACAACTTTAACACGCACCTCAAGTGTGGGCCGGACACACAAGGCCAACAAAGAGGCCAACACTTGAGCAATAAAGGGGTGGCTCCGACACCATGTAGAAAATCCAGCCCAAACCCATATAAGAGGAGGGGCATCATCCCCAAAACCTAGGTTATGAGGTGAGGGAAGATCATCTCTTAATATGGTGGGTGATACAATATCAAGTGATCCAATATGTGACAACTTTAACATGTCAATCCAATTATGGTTAACTAATTCACTTCGATTTTGATCATTAACCGTATCAAAACTCTCTTCAAATTATTGATTGTCGTTATCCATAACGATTGCAGTTTGTACCCAATGGAAGGATCAAAGAAATATTGGTTGATGATGTAGACGACCTAACTGAGGAGAAAATTGATGAAGCGATTGATGAATTTCTAAAAGACGTCAAAGAGGGTTCCTTAAAAGCCAAAGGGTGGACAGCCTTTACGTCCAGCATACACAATCTCAAAAGCTGCCATGAATGGTTGATGATGGTACTTCTGGGTTGTTCTTTTCTCGCGAGGAAGTCTCGTCTTTTTGAAATGAATAGAGATGATCTTTAATATTGTTTGGTTTTTTGATATCTGATGAATATAAACTAGACAAAAACTCGTGTATAATGTTCGGAATGAAATGAATAAGAAAAGTATTTGAATTTATATAAGTTTGTCTTGTTTTTGTTAAAGTATATATTTACCCCCAACGAGCATAAACGATCTGAGTCAAGTCGAGTCAAGCATTGAGTTTATTCAGTCGAGTATATATTAAGTCTTACGAACTCAAGTTCAAAGCATGAGTTTGATATTACTATCAATCTCAAGCTCGGCCACAAGCACTTTTCAACTCGGGTCGACTTTGAGAAACAAAAATACAAAAAAAAGACACTCATTCTGACACACCATTGGATACAAATATCATGTTAAGTTAAACATTTAATGACATCACACAACATCTATCGTGACATCATACCGATATGTGAAGTTTGATTTTTCTAAGGTTGAAGGTGTACGTTCTTCAAAAAAAAAAAAGTTAAATGTGTACATTTGACCTCTGAAAAGTCAACCTCACGTAGGATGTTCGACTTTCTGGCAATTAACCTCACAGTGATGCCTCAAAAGTATAGGTGTAAATGAGTTAAAAGATTCGTGAGTCATTTGAGTTCAGATCGAATTTTTGCTTGATTAGTTCGGTTCGATAAGACTCGAGATTGCATAAATAGGCTTTGACTGGAAGAATGTCTGAATACTATGAGCCAAATTCAAGCATTCTTATGCTCGACTCATTAGTTCGTGAACCAGCTCAAATTCAGCTCGAGTTCGAATGTACTCGTGAGATCAAGCTTGAATTCGATAGTCATGCCGAGTTCGGTAAATTTGAAGTACGCTCAACTCAATAAACATAATACTCAGCTCGAATCGAAAGTATGTTTGATGTTATGTCATTAAAAAACCCTGCATTCTCAGCCTTATGTACTTAACATATTTCTTTGGATGAGAAATGGAAGGTTAATAAGTTCCCTGCTCCATACATCAATCTGCAGCAGCCATTTTTTTTTTTTTTTCAAATTAGATGACACCATTCATTACATAAGCCTTTACTAAAGGGATGTAAAACCTTTAAAATCTTATGTAAACAAAGAATTCAAATACTTCATATTTTTGAAGACAATATATGCTAGGAAGCCATGACAGTAGCCAACAGCAATGCAGAGACGAGGTACGAGCGTTGAAGCGTTTAATTTTGTCTTTTTTACACGCACGACATGTATCTGTTTTTGAAGTATATGAAACGTCTTGAGTTCAAACCGCTCTTTGTATTGTTATCTATTGTTTATGTAGGTATGCAGTGGTGACAGGGGCAAATAAAGGGATTGGATATGGGATTTGTGAGCAATTAGCTGCTATAAATGGAATTGTTGTTGTTTTAACTGCTAGAGATGAAAAAAGAGGGATTGATGCACTTGAAAAGCTCAAAAAAGACGGTGGATTTTCAAATGAGAAAGTGTTGTTTCATAAGCTTGATGTTGCAGATCCATCTAGTGTTGAATCTCTAACCAAATTCATCAATTCTCAATTTGGAAAGCTTGATATTTTGGTACTACTTTCATTTACAGTACTTTATATGTGAAACTCTGAGAAACTTTATAATACAATCGTCGTAAGAAGATTGCATCCAGGGGCGGATCTACAGCCATTGGGAGGGACAATGTCTCAACTAAGATCTGGAAATTTTTATTTTGTTATTAAAACGACATAGTTTTCGTTATTCGACACGAATCCGGATGAATTTCAAACAATATTTCAACTAAAATCCATTCAATAATAAGAATTAGCTTCAAAAAAATCCGTATCCCAAAAGGATTTTCTGTTCAGTTTCGACTATGGTTATAAACCATGTCGAAACGAACCGTGTACGACCATTGATTCCTAAGTTTTTTTGTGACCATAGTTTTGGTGTGACATTGTTTCAGGTCAACAATGCAGGGATTGGTGGAATCCATGTATATGTCGTTTCGTTTGGCTCGAAAGCTTTACAATCAGTTGGTGTGAGTATTTTTTTCTTGTTTATAATGTCATTGTTTGAAAATGTTTTGCTCATAGACTTGTGATCAATTACTACAGCCTGAAGCAGCAGCACCAAACCTCTGGGAACATGCAACCCAAGATTACGAGTCCGCCATTGAAGGCATACAGATAAACTATTACGGCACAAAAAGAATGATTGAGGCATTCGTTCCTCTTCTTCAAAAATCTAATTCGCCAAGAATCGTGAATGTCTCATCTTGTTGCGGCCAATTGAAGGTATGAATATATGGTTGGATGATCGTTCTACTTCCACATGCGCTTATTAACGGTTTGTTTAAGAAGGCGAAAAGATTATACCATGTCAATGATCGATGTTGGATTTAATGGTCAAGCTGAAACACGCAAGACCAGCTCTTTGCTCTCGTTGTTTTAAATATTGCTTGTCATTATCTCTAACAACTGCACCTTGTACCTGATGGAAAGATCAAAGAAATACTAGCTGATGATACAAACGATCTAACGGTGGAGAAAATTGATGAATTAATATATTGATGAATTTTTAAAAGACGTAAAAGATGATACCCTGAAAGCCAAAGGGTGGACGGCTTTCTTGCCGGCATATACAATCTCAAAAGCAGCCATGAATGCGTATACGAGGGTTGTGGCGAAAAAGTACCATGATATCAAGATTAACGCTGTATGTCCTGGCTATGTAAAAACAGATTTAAACTACAACACCGGCATGTTGAGTGTGGAAGAAGGTGCCGCTAGCCCCGTGAAACTGGCTTTATTGCCTGATGATGGTCCTTCTGGGTTGTTCTTTTTTCGTGGCGAAGTCGCAGATTTCTGAAAGACCGGTATTAGTCATGGCATTTAGGTGTATTTGTGCATTAAGCATGCAATCCTTGTAAGAATGTTGTACCCGTGACATACAACAAATCCTTTCTTTTTATATATTCCTTCAAGGCAATGATATAATATGTAAGTAAAAGCAATCAGCCTAAATCGACCTTTTAAAAACCGATTATGGAGCCAAAGACCGATATTCTGAAGGTCAATTCTTACAATACACCAATGGAGAGTCGGTTTTGGTTTCAAAATCGACTTTCAAAAAGTCAATTATAATGTGTTGTATAGTAAATTTGATGTGCTATAAATAAAGACCCCCAACTTTTTATAGTAGAACGGTGTAGCATGATTATACCTAGTGACATGTTTTATAATCAGGTAATGCTGTTGATACAACCACTCAACCACACAACGAGCGACTCAATTTGATTTTACATTGTTGACCACATGATGATCAATGTCACAAGGGTTACTCTTTATAACCGCATTTTTTATTCTCTTTTACATGATACTGGTGGTGTGAGAGAGAATAGAAAATGGACTTGAAGTCTATTGTATGGCACAATAATGATAAACGTGTTTTATTTGTCTTCCTCTATCTTTGTTTCGAAAATGGACCTGCAATTCATTGTCAGCCTATGTGCCACTTTTGGCGTATATTGAGAAAAATTGTAAATTCCGAATCTTATTTTGTCCTTTTTTAACTTTTATTTCATCAAAAAGTTTAATTTTAGGGAATTCTATTGACACATCCATTTTTACTACTAGTATCATAAAAAATTATTTCGGCACACGGTGATTTTTTATAAATGGAGAACTCGGTCTTGCAATTGGTGTTCTTGTTAACACCAACGTATTCTTCGGCACACGGTGATTTTTATAAATGGAACGTCGGTCTGTGGTGTTCGCTTGTGAACACCTTATAAAAATGTTATAAACTTTAAAACGCGGTCACGACTTTCCATCGGTGTTTCTTGTTGAACACTAACGTCACGTTTTTTTCATTCATAAAAATAATAAAAAATTGATGCCAACAATAAAAAGGGACGTGCGAATAGAACCCACCTAATTTTAACGAAACATTATATCTCAATAGCATCTGAAGAATTAAACCAAAGGAAAATTCATCTCCAAACTCCCTCTTTTGCAGCAGTTTACATTTCAGTAATTAATGGCAGCAGAAGACAAGAGCCAGATTGAGAAAAGGTAAGATCTTTATTGTTACATACTATACTTACTTTCGGAATCTTTATTTACATCATCGTGATTTTACTAATGCACCATCCAACTGAATTCACTTTCGAAAAGTGGATACTTGAGTCAAGAAATCGACATTTTCAAAGCCAATTCTTGATTCAAGAATAGACTTCCCGATACACTGTAGTGTGCAAGTAGATCATGTTGCATCGGTAAGTTGGGTCTGATTTCAATTAATCATCCACACCCAACTTACTGCGACACAGCACACCCTACTTTCAGAAAGTCTGTCTATTATGTGGTTTAGAATGTGTGGTGTGAGAGTAAATAATTCATGGGTTTTAACTATATAGTCTTCTTGTGTAGGTATGCAGTGGTAACAGGGGCAAACAAAGGGATTGGATATGGGATTTGTGAGCAATTAGCTGCTAAGGGCATTGTTGTTGTTTTGACTGCTAGAGATGAAAAAAGAGGGCTTGAAGCACTTGAAAAGCTTAAAAAAGACGATGGATTTTCTGATGAAAAAGTGTTGTTTCATAAACTTGATGTTGCAGATTCATCTAGTGTTGATTCTCTTGCCCAATTCATCAATTCCCAATTTGGAAAGCTTGATATCTTGGTATGTCCTAAGTTAATTTTAAAACCACCACAGTCAGTTTACCTCTGGCACCACACAGTAACAATCGAAAAAGTCTATTATCAGCTCGGTCGTGAGAATCAACCACCGGAAAGTCGATTATCAGCTCCAGAATCGACTGTTCTAAAGTCGATTGTACATAATCATTGAAACTAATGTTATTAGTCTTTATTTTGTCACAGATTAACAATGCAGGGGTTGCAGGTGTCGGTGTAGATGTTGATGCTTTGAATGCTTCAATTGCTGTGAGTATCCTTTATATATATATATATATATATATATATATATATATATATATATATATATGTTCATTGCTCATAATAATCGAGGTGTTATATATGTTATGCAAGATCTTTTACAAGAATAATTAAAATTGTTTACCCCTGAGGGACCCCGGTATCCGGAACTACATCTGGCCGGACTAAATCCGGAGTCAATCTCTGAATGCTTAGAGAGTTTGACTCTTACGTACTCAGAGATTCAATCTGGCTAAAAGCTCTTTAACAGTAGGCCCCCTCTTAGGAGAATCGAACATACGACCTGAACTTACGGGGCATTCTCAAGCTACTTACCTCTTTGAATCAAGCTACTGGATTGTGAAATTTGATTGCTATATTATTCTTGTGCTCAAAAGGGCGTGATGCGTGCATAAAATACAGATTCTTTATCCAAATTATGCTTTGTAAAGATTCAGATGCATTTCATTTTGAATACAGATTCTGTAAAACCTAAAAATCGTAATGTTTGAGTATGCAAAATTAGAGAATCACTCAAAAGAACTTGGAAACTTTATGCCTAATTGTTTATGATGTATGCAGGCAGGAGAAGTGCCAAATGTGATTAAATATGCAAAACATAGTTTTGAGTCAGCTAATGAAGGCATACAGATAAACTATTATGGTGCAAAGAGAATGACTGAAGCCTTCATTCCTTTGTTACAAAAATCTAAGTCTCCAAGAATTGTTAATGTTGCTTCTACTTTGGGACAATTAAAGGTATGAATTAATGTCTACATTAATTATAGAAAAATATGCCCTAAAATGAGATGGATTATTATTGTTGTTTGAGGCATAACATTCTGGAAACTTCTATAATCAACTATGTATACATGTTGTTGCAGAATGTACCAGATGGACACATAAAAGAGACACTAACTGACATAGACAACCTTACAGAGGACAAAATAGATGAAGCCCTTGAAGAATTTCTTGAAGATTTGAAGAACAATGCCTTGGAAGTTAAGAAATGGACAAGTATTTTGCCGGCATATACACTCTCGAAAGCCGCCATGAATGCTTATACAAGAATCACGGCGAAAAAGTACCCGGGTGTGAAGGTTAACAGTGTTTGTCCTGGCTTTGTAAAAACAGATATAAACTACAATATGGGTATATTGAGTGTGGAGGACGGCGCTGCTGCTCCGGTGAGGCTGGCTCTGTTGCCTGATGATGGTCCTTCTGGATTGTTCTTTCATCGTGAAGAAGTCTCGGATTTTTGAATGGATTTGTGTTTTTTGGGCGTCTTTAGTGGCATCACTGAGTTTTTACCGTGACAGTATAGTGGAGATATAGTTAAAGGGCGCTTTTAATAGCACCACACCACACAGAGGGTGTGATATTAGACTTTGCAGAGGTTGATTGTCACATTTGACTTCTGAGAAGTCAAATCTCGTGCATGAGGTTCGACCTTCCAGAGCTTGAACCTTGCTATGGTGTCCCTAAAGACTATTTTTAAGTTCGATATGTTTTATGTTGGTCGATCGTTGATTGTGACAACCCACCAACAGAAATTCGATCGTGAAAAAATTGATTGTCATTGTAGTGCCATAACAGTAGTGTTGGTGCTGTGCCACTAACAATGCCTTTATCTGTAATGACAATTTGGTGTGTTACATGTGTTATGTACCATGCAAATTTAAGTTATTTTAGACCTTTAAATCGCATTTTATTAATGTTTACTTAATAATCATATGAACAAATGATGATGAACTAAAAAGCATGTTTCATACTTTCGGACTAAAATAAAGGGACTTTTTTTTTTTTAATAAGACAGTTTGACCAAAGATGTTGCTCAAATAATTTTTGGAAAACAAATGTTGTTTAGATAATTTTTCTCATACTTTTTTTTTTTACTTGTCTAAAATACCCTTGAAAACGAGTTTGAACTCGTTACACGAAATCGAACTCGTTAACCCAAATCACACATGAGTTTGAACTCGTCGCACGAAATCAAACTCGTTATTCGAACTTCGAACTCGTTACACGAGTTTAAACCCAAATCACCACATCTTCTTCAACCACCAAAATCCGTCGCCGGAGCCCAGCCGGAATCCCGCCGGAAAATGAATTCGAGCTCGTTTGAACAGAAAAGTGAGCATGAAGTCCACCATATTTTCGGTTGAAGAAGAAGAAATCGAACACGAGATCGAAGAAGAAGGAAGAAAAGAAGGAAGAAGAAGAAAGATAAGAGGGAGAGTTGAACTATATATTCAAAATTTGAATTTTGGGAAGGGGGAAAATTTGGGGAAGATTTAAGAAGGGACATTTTGGGATTTCATTAAATTTCGGTTTTTCCTTTTTTTTTAAATGTCTTTTGGTCAAATACTATTTGGGCAATGTCTTGCACAAAAATGACTATCTAGGCAATTCTTCCGAAAAATTAAATCAGCAAAATTATCAATATTGTACCTAAGTATCTTTTCTTGTTAAATACTTCTCCTTGCCAAATCTATTGTCGTGCATCATTATAACAATCCACTTTTTTACGGTTGATTTTTAACTTTAAAATTGATGATGACATAGTCGATTGTTTGTGATGTAGTAGTATAATGGTTAAAAATAATGATGCCATTTAAAATAGCTTACTTGGAATTGTTTTGCTTATCGATCTTTGTTATAGATACAACCTTGGAGAAGTACCGAATTTCTTGAAACATTCAACCCAGGATTACGAGTCCGTCCCTGAATGGATATAGATACTCTATGTACTACGACACGAGTCTTCTTCAACATCTATATCCCCAAGAATCGTGAAGAATATTTGTTGCATCACATTTATAAACGGACAAAAATAACGTGATGTGGGACGAGGTGTCATGTTTCTAACAAGGTTGTTAAACGAACAGAGTCGTTCGTAAATAAGTTTGTGTTCGGCTGGTTAATGTTCGTGATCGTTAGCTTAACGAACCGAGCTTGAGCATGATTATAAACGTATATCTTAAGCGAATGAACACGAGTTTGGCTCGCGAACATGCGATTATGTTTACGATTTGCTTATATAGATAAACCATTGTAGAACATAACTCTAAGACATAAGATAACAAGTCATATATTCATCTAATAGATACTAGAGTAATTTTACAAAATATGCATAGATTTCTCCTAATACTTCGTGTCCTACGATCTTTGAACATTGTTTTATGATTTGTCATTTATGTACTTGGATTTGATGTTTAAAACCTAAACGAGCCTAAACTCGAGCTGAACTCTAAGCTCCGACAGGAAAGCAAATATTCAAACGAGGCAAACTCGAACACGAACTCAAACAATTTGTCTTTTAAACAAGCCGAGCTTGACCATAATTATTTGTCCATTAATTAAATGAATGATCCCCAACAAACTCGTGACCTAAACAAACACAAGTTTGAACAACTCGGCTCAACTCGTTAACGGCTATAGTATCAATTGTTATATTACACTAGTCACTACTTCTTCCTTCCGTTTCTATTTAATTGTCGCACATATTAAAAAGAGTAGTTAGTGTTTTAAGTTAACATCAAAATGACAACAACACCCCTTAAATATATTTAATGCAGTTTTATTTTCTTTTTTTGTGCCGGATGCAATGTTATTTTCAATCACTCACTCACCCCTTAATAAATAGGGGTAATGAGAGAGAATGACACAAATATCTCATCAATTAGGGAGAAAGACAGGTTTTTGAAACATTTGCATAAATGACAAAACAATTTTTTTTCTGGCGCATTTCCTCCAAAAAAAAAAAAAAAAAACCAACACACTTTCTCTCTTATTCATCTTTTTTAAACACTCATATCTTTCAATCTATAACTCCAAATTTAAAAATTCTTTCGCCAATTTTTTTATTTTTTCATGCTCTTTTTTTTGATAACACATTCAACATATTCCGACGTGATTTCAGAAAATCCGTTGTCGAAATTCACTGATTTTCAGGATTCACTAGAAAGATCCACTGAGTGAATTTCGACAGTTAATCTCACGAAAAACGATGTATTATATCAAATCAAGTCTCAAAATGAAGAGCATTAAAAAAATAAAAAATTCAGTGAAATTTTTATCGTTTTTGGATTTCTAAATCAAAAGATATGACGTTTAAAAATCAGGGAGAAAGAGAAAAAAACAAAAAAAAAAAATGGAACAGGACGCGTCCATGGCGTCGGATTTTTTTATTTTTATTTTTTTGGTTTTATCTTCACTATAAAACTATAAAAGTTGTCATTCTCTTTATAAAAGATGTATGGTTGTCCTGTTACTCAAAAATATTTCAAAACTTGTCATTATCCCTAATTCTCTATAATAAATAAGGATATATGTAAAAAAAAAAAATACAATAAATAATGTTTTGAAAATGTAACTACGACATATAAAAATAAATTTTTATTTTTGACAACTGCCACAGTTAAATATAAACGGAGGGAATATATATCGTCTGTTTTTTATTACTGCTAATAATGAACTTTTGACATGTTTCAAAAATAAGTTAACACTTCATTAATGTAAAACTAAAAAGGGTTACAATCTAATGACTATCTCCAAAAAAAAATAAAAATAAAAAATTGATCACAATTACTCAAATAAATAAATAAATAAATAAATATATCTGACCCCACAGAAAAAAGTCAATCCAAAAAGAGATCGAACAACAGCAGCGCAGCAACCTTGGCTTGAACCTCCTTCTTCCAGCAATCGTCCGGCGAACGGAAAGGCTGAGACTCCCGCTCCACCACGGCACCACCAGGGGCCCTGCAGCTGCAGTGCTGCTCAATTCTCAGGAACAGCAGCGTCGTCGGCGGCGCTTCAGAGCTCTGTCCGGTCCTACTCCTCGATCCATTCCTCATTAGACAAGGTAATAATTCCATTTCCAAACTCATTTTCGATTCCAACCTCAAGTTTATTGTCTGCATAATTTTAATTTTAAATTTAGTTTTAAATTTGAGCAGCCTTGACTTGAGTTTATTTGTTGTGTTGATACTTGGTAATCGATGTATAATCAAAGTCGAAGAAAATAAATTTGTTACCCCAATTTTTTAAATTGGAATTGAACACTGGCTCTGTGACTGGAATGTCCATCAATTTCTAAGCAATCGTCTTATTTGTGACATTGAAAAGGATTTGCTAAATAGTATTAGCATTGATGTTATTTAACGATTTCAAAACATGAAAACTCGTAGGGGACAATTGTAATTTATCGGCGGTTGTTTTGTGCTTGAAACGGTTTTAATTTGTGGGCTGTAATTTTGTGTCCTGATAAGTTGAAATTTGTTGACCATGTATTGTATCAGGAACAATTATCATCCTTCAACTATTTTTGTAATATTTTGCTCGAAACAGTTTCAATTTGTCGGCTTTGTACTATATTTATTTTATTTTATTTAGGGTTACTACATTTTTGTGACCCCGCTGAACTTTTTCTTTGGATCCGCCCCTGCTTTTGGGACATAGTTGTTCTTTGATGTTGACGTTAAAAAAAGTGGTGTTTTTGGTTATAGGCTAATGTTTTGGTGTATTGGGCTATCATTGCTCCGTATTTTGTATATTTTTTTGCTGTTGTTACTTGGTAGTTCAGCCTCTTGCTGAAAGCATTTTTGTATATAAATTTTCCTTATAAATAAAGAACCTTAGCAAGGAAATGTCTTTTGCTAAATTAGAATTCAAAGGTACAGATTGAAAACTTAGACTCTTCAATTACAATTTGCAGGTATAAGTTATTTCATTTCAATTCTGATAGAAAAATAGAAAGAAAAAAACAGGTGAAATATAATGGTAGTTAAGTTTGTTAGTTGAGATGAAAGATAAAAAAATTTAGGGAGTTGTATAAAGGTTGCTTATTGGAGTGAATTTATTTATGGGTGTTGAAAAAGTGTAACTCAAACGGAAAACGATGTGTTTTGAGGGTGTAATTGGGGGAGCTTATTGTGGATGCTCTTAACTCCTTGTACACAAATAGACTATCTTGCTGACTATTCAGTTATCTTGCTGTCAAGTTTTTTTTATTTTTTGATTTTTTGATTGGCGTTGTCTTTTGTTAGAAGATAAGCTTTTTTTTGGGGCCTTCATCAGACTTCTGGACATTTTGGTGGATTCGAGATCTTTAGTTTGGGTTTTGCTCTCTGACTATGGGGAGTTCGGAGGAGAAAGTTGTGGCTGTCATCATGGTTGGCGGACCCACCAAAGGTAACTATGGTTTCAATATATAAAATTCATTACGTGTACTTCACAAACTCAGATCTGTTTACTTATGGTTGAGTAAAATAAGTCAAATTTTTTGGTTGATTATTATTGACGGCCTTTCTTCTATTTGTGCTAATGCCAAAAAGAGTTTTGCAGGTACTAGGTTTAGGCCGCTGTCCTTTAATCTTCCAAAGCCTCTGTTTCCATTGGCTGGACTGCCTATGGTTCAGCATCCCATTTCTGCCTGTAAGAGGGTATGCTTCTGCTATGAATTTTGTAAAAGAAGCAAAATGCAGGATTTTGTTCCATTCCTAAAAAATTATACGTTTACATTGTACCTCTAGTAGGGGCAGCTGTTGAGTTTATTGAAGATACAGTTACGGATAAATTTCCTTATTCAATAGGGTTTGGGGGACTAAAATCCGGGTCGGGTTATAGAATAGGTGGGTTAGGGAAAATGTGATGAGGGTATAATAGGTAAAAGAACGCTGTTTTATGAAGAGAAGTCTATTTAAACAAAACATATTGTAGGAAATCTATTTAAATAAGAGAACCTCTACGTAAAGCCTATTTAAATAAGTTTCCCATACAGTTATGATGTAGTCAATTGTTTCTCATTTTTGTTCTTGCCTTTGTTTGGGTTGAAGGAAACATATAGAAAAGAAAAGAGAATATTAGAACAGAAAAGAAAAGAAAGGAGAGTGACAGATTGTGAAGTCTACTTGGAGTGTTTGGATCGAGCTGGATGGAAACAAAAGTAGGAGAGATTTGGATGTCTATTTAACTAAAAAATAATGGTGTCCTTGCGTTTCCGACCTATTTTGAAAAGGAAAAGAGGTGGTTAAAATTGTATAGGGTCTTCTACTTTGGTTTCCCTCTTCCCCTCCATTTCCTTCATCTGAAACTTTTCCAAAAACTCAAATATAAATCCCTTAAAATCCCCTCTCTTCTTTTCCTCCCTTTTCTCTTAATCCAGACAGGGGCTGAATTCTTTTTATTGTTTCGTAGATTCCAAATCTAGCACATATCTACCTGATTGGCTTTTATGAGGAGCGTGAATTTGCATTGTTTGTCTCTTCCATATCCAACGAACTCAAAGTTCCAGTCAGGTAACGTACTTTGGTGAGTGCTGGTTCTTCCTGTCCTGTTGTGCTTATTCTATGATTAATCTCAAATATGTGGCTCTATTATTAGATATTTGAGAGAGGATAGACCGCACGGTTCAGCTGGTGGACTTTACAACTTCAGAGACCTTATCATGGAAGACAACCCGGTTCAAAATCTTAGCTGATCTTACTCAATTTTACTTCTTTTGGTTGTTTGTGAGATTAATGTATATCTTTTATTCAAATGATTTTCTTGTTTTTCTTGTTTTTCTTGTTTTGCGGGCAGTCACACATTTTTTTACTGAATTGTGACGTCTGCTGCAGTTTTCCATTGCCTGATATGCTTGGTAAGTATCTCTCTTTTTTCTTCTCTGTCTCTTATTATTAGCAAGGTTTGCCACCAATTGGCTGAAAGTATTCGGTCCTTGCCGTACATGCATTACTTCCATCAAAGTTTTGTGCTTTTTAGTTGCTGATCCTGCATGAAACGTTTGCAGAGGCTCACAAAAGATATGGGGGGATTGGTACCATTCTTGTAATCAAGGTTTGTAAGTACTTTCTGCGAGCATAATCACTTTGTTTGTGGTGGTTTCACATTTATTTTTCTTATTTTTCGCAGGTTCCTCCAGAGTCAGCAAACCAATTTGGTGAGTTGGTGGCAGATCCTGTTACCAATGAACTGTTACACTATACTGAGAAACCAGAAACATTTGTACGTTTGAGGTTTTACTTTTCTCTCTTTTAAGTTAAATATCACATAATTTACATTAAAGACTGGTTTGACCATGTGTTTTATGTCATCCAGGTAAGTGACCGGATAAACTGTGGTGTATATGTGTTTACGCCAGACATCCTTGATGCTATTCAAGGTGTATCCACCCAAAGAAAAGATAGAGGTTGGTTTTATGCACATTAGTCATATGAAAATTTTATCTTCCAGTTTCTCTGTTCTGTTTACCCAAGTACACTCACATGCATAGATTCCTATATATTTTGCACCTTTTTTTCAGTAACTGCTTACATTCTTCTGAAATCATTTTTTAAGATGAATATGTATGCTTTCTTGTCTGTTGTTTTCTTCTGTACTGTGACTACTGTCTCTTTATCCTCATTTTTTTTTATTTCCTCTATGATCTTCCTGAAGAGTGTCTGTCTGTCTGTCTGAACAGTCATGTATTGTTTTGAAATGTTAGATTCATTTGTTAATAATGTTCTTTTGGATTTACATTCTTTCAGAACGCGTGATGAAATTTACCTTTCAAAGGTATTTTCTTGCTCTAGTTAGCATGTTTATCCAAGCAGAACTGTACGCTCATACAGCATATGCAAACTTCAGAAATAAAACAAGTATTAGAACTGGTTTTAAGTAATTCATATATGACTCAATGTGAATTTCATGGAAGCATTGTTATAGATTCTGCATCTTTTGTCCCAACTACACTCTGTAGCTGTATAAAGATTGCTTTTAGATGTGATTCCAAGTTCAGCTTATGGGTGTTTTTCCTTTTCCAGTACATTTTTAGACTGAATTCCTTGCTCGATAATTTATGCACTTGTATTTTCGAAAAATATAAGTTTATGTTTTATCCTACATTATTTTGAAAAATAAATGTAGAGGAAAGATGACATTTAATGTTTTTCTCTACTTACAGCTAATCTGAGGCGTGTATCTAGCTTTGACGCACTTGAGCCCCCAAATAGGTGAGGTACTTCATGGCTACACTTAACCATGCTTTTACATCAGACGATCTTCATATCTTCTAGGTAGTGATCTTTTGATTCACGAGATATGTTGTCTCTGTAGATTGTTCTACGTATGTACTTTTGTTAGGCTTGAGGTAGTGATACTGCATGATGGACTACTTGACTTGCGTAGCTATCTTATTTCTGATTTCAAGACTGGAGCTTTTAGCGTAAGTCAGTTCATGGACACATTATCATTCAAGTCAAAATCATGCGATCTGCAATTCTTTCAGACTGCTCCATAAGATTTCAAAGAAATGTGTTCATATTGCACTGTTAGTGCTTTTTCAGTTGTGTCATGTGTGGGTGCTCGTGTGTTTTTTCTCTTGGTTTGTTGCGACTTGTGAACAATCCAATTCTGAGCAGGAGGTTGCACAACGGTAAAGTTGTGTTGCGTGACCTGGACCATGGGTCATGAGTTCAAGCCAGGAAACAATCTCTTACATAAATATAATGAGAGGTTTCATAGAATAGGATTAAGTGGTCTAGCTCTTTCTCTAACTGCACGTAACCTCGCTCCTGACTATTAATATTCACGGCTCATTCATAATCATGGCTGTAACCTCCTAATCAAGGAGTGCAATTCCCCTCTCCATTGCTTTGACCATCCTAAATGACCTGCCAGTGCTCCCCAAGTTCGCATCGCACTCCCAAGGCAAAAAACAGTCCCTGAATGATCCCACAATCTGCACTAACAAAGAATATATATATATATATATATATATATATATATATATATATATATATAATATATATTGTATTTTCTGTTAGCCTGTAGATTGAGTTTGAATACTTAATACTGTTGTAATTGATTAGGCTGAACTACCTGTTGACAACCTGTTAGAGATACAGTTTGTTAGTTTGTTACACAGTTGTAACAACTCATTCAATAGTTTAGATAATACAGCTATCCCTCAGAGTTGTGAGTGTTACTTTTAGAGATCTGTTATAGTTAACGATGGTGCATGAATTGTTAAAAGCCCGAGGCATCTCCTCTCCATTAGGAATGATTTAAACCATTTGATGCGCCTCGACAGTATTTATCTTGATGTGATGGGAAACCATTAACAGAGATGTGACATACTTGGACATTAGGCATTCATGATGTACAACACTTGGCTGAACAATTGATACGTCATATTGAGGTACACTTTCTTAAACTGCATGAACAGCAGCTAGTCAAAAAGGGGAGTAAAAAGACTAGTCAAAGAGAGTGAAGAAGGATAAATTTTGCACTGATTGTTACTATGTCATGAGTTTGTTTCCTAAATAAAGGTGTCTAGTAAATCGAGTGGATATGTGCCTGGTGCTGTAGTTTGTTTTTCTATTGGAAGTGCACGATTGTAGTTCTTGTACATAAGACTCGTCAGAATGTTTCCTCGCTATGTTTATTATTACTGATATTTTCTCTTAAACTGATTATTTACAAGAGATTTAATGGTAATGACTTGTGACGTTGTGTCCTACTTATAGCTTATGAGTTTTCATTGCTGATCCGAGATTCATCTGGCAGGATTCCGGCTGACTATGTCAGATTGGATCAAGATTTATTAACTCCTCTTGCAGGGAAGAAGCAATTGTTTACGTATGAAACTATGGACTTTTGGGAACAAATCAAAACTCCTGGGTAGGTAAAGGAAATGTCAACACATTTTATTATCGTCCGCGCTTATGCTTGATATGATTGTGACTTTTGATGGTGGCTTTTGATCTCAATTCTGAATTTGTACAGAATGTCATTGAGATGTTCCGAGCTTTATCTTGCCCAGTTTCGTTTCACTTCTCCGTTTCTCTTGGCAATTGGAGATGGTACTAAGAGTGCAAAAATTTGTGGTGATGTTTATATTCATCCATCTGCAAAGGTTCACCCCACATCAAAGGTGACCACAATTGATTTTGATGTTTGTTATTTTGCTTGTGCTTTCTGTTACCTGGTTTTTTAAAATTTTAATTTTTGCTTCATGCCTCTATTGCTTAGTAATTAATGTGCATTGTAATGATCTAATCTTTGAGTTACCAGCAATAGAATTTAATGATAATCTCTTATCATAACTAACAGATTGGTCCGAATGTCTCAATATCTGCCAATGCTCGAATCGGAGCTGGTGTCAGGCTTGTTAACTGTATTATTCTGGATGATGTTGAAATCAAGGTAGTACACCACTGGGATTTGTTATAGGTGAAAGAATATTTTAAGTGCATTCATTACCTGAGCCCGACATACATTTGTTTCTTTGTTTATGTGAAGGAAAATGCTGTTGTCATTCATGCGATTGTTGGTTGGAAGTCTACTATTGGTAAATGGTCTAGAGTGCAGGTTAGTAAGCAGTAAATGGGAGATGGATATATTGTAATGTATTATTAGGTATTATAGTATGTTGTCCTAAGATCAACCCTCCCTCACTGTCCTATTTATGATGTAAAATTTCTCTGCACAGGGTGAAGGAGATTACAATGCGAAGCTTGGCGTCACGATACTTGGTACCTGTGGTCTTCTTTTTTTTGTATTATTTTACACTCCCCCACAGACACACACAGACACACACAGACACACACAGACACACCTATTTTACTTGATGATTAGTTAAAGGAGCAATGATGATGTGATGTTTGTGATTGGTAGGTGAGTCAGTAACTGTTGAAGATGAAGTAGTTGTGATCAACAGCATTGTCCTCCCAAACAAGACTCTCAATGTCAGTGTACAAGAAGAAATCATACTTTGATCATACTGGCTCTTGTTATAATACAAGATTACTTTAAGACCTTTATTTTGTATACTTAATTCCTTCATTGTCTACAAATTAATAAAACAAAATTTTTATTTGTTTTTTTGGTCTCTTAACGGTTTTCTGCGAGTACCAATTACTGGACATATTACTTTCTCTCTTACCTAGTTTTTTAAACAGCCGTAACTTTTGATTTATATGTCTGATAATCGAAATTTCTTCCATAATAATTTGTATTTTTCCATGCTCTTTATTTTGATATCTCATTTGATACTCTCCCGATGTAATATCTGATATCCTAAACCAATTTTATGTTAAAACATTTGCAGCAACACCTTACAGTCTCACAGTTTTGTAGCAACACTAGACCCTGTTTGATTTAAAGGAAACACGCTGAAAAGAAAAGAGAAGATAATAAGGCTGTTAAACGAATAGAGCCGCACATGAATAAGTTTGTGTTCGGCTCGTTAATGTTCGTGATTGTTGGCTTAACGAACCAAGCTTGAACATGATTACAAGTTCGTTTCTTAAGCGAATGAACATGAGCTTGGCTCGTGAACGTACGATTATGTTTACGAACTTGCTTATATAGATAAACCATTGTATAACATAACTCAAACACATCAGATAATAAGTCATATATATTCATCTATTAGTAATCAGAGTAATTTTACAAAATATTCATAGATTTTTCCTAATACTTTGTGTCCTATAATCTTTGAACGTTGTTTTATAATTTGTTATTTATGCATTTTGATTTGATGTTTAAAACCTAAACTCGAGCTGAGCACTGAGCCCCGACAGGAAAGCAAATATTCAAACGAGTCAAACTCAAATACGAGCTCAAACAATGTCTTTTAAACAAGTCAAGCTTAACCATAATTATTTGTCCATTTATTAAATGATCCATCCCTAACAAGCTCGTGACCTAAACAAATACAGGTTTGAACAACAGATACTCAACTCGGCTCACCTCGTTAACACCTATAGTTTCTAATCATTTGTTCTTGTTCATTACAGCATGTACCATACCATATTACACTGTATATTGTCTGTTTTGATTACTGCTAATAATGAATTTTTCACATGTTTCAAAAATAAGATAATACTTCATTAATGTAAAACTAAAAAGTGTTGCAATCTAATGACTATCCCCAAATGCCACCACTACAAAAATGATCACAATACTCAAATAAATAAATATATATCTGACCAAACAGAGTCGATCCAAAAACAAAAAAAAATGTATAAACACTTCAAAAAAAAGGTCTGAAAAGTCGAGAATGTATAAACCGTTTTGATAACATTGGTACTACATGCTTTTGTAGCATTTCGCACCGTTTTTCAACGGGTATTACATCGTTTTCATACCTTTTTCGTCGTGTCAATACGAAATGGTAAGAAAACATATGGATTGAATGTAAAGAAATTTGAGCATATTTGAACTTTTAAGGCATATTTTTCGAGTTTCACATACAATATTCGAGGCAGAGATCCCAATGATATGCTAGGCCGCTTTCTCCAACTATTTGGCAGGGCATACTGCACATCTGCCAGAAAAGAAAAAAAAAACTACGAATCCTTGACTAGATAAACTCCTATTAAAGATGTATATAGGGAGGGGGGGAGGGGGGGTTACGTGGTTTACAGTAGTGAAGCCAAGGAGATCAGTCAAAAATGTGAGTTCTTTTTGCAGAAGCAAGTGTGTTAGTTAGCAGCATCGCGATTGTCATGGGTCCCACACCTCCAGGAACAGGTGTGATAGCTGAAGCTATCTTGCTAGCTTCTTCGTAACAAACATCACCCACAAGCCGATAGCCTTTCGGGCTTTTAGAATCCTGCCACGACAGATTATAATTCCCACACTTTCAAACACGAGAGAGATTACGAGATGCTGAAATTTCAGGATAATGGCGCGTAAAGAATAAAAAGTTTTAAGGGTATAGTTAAAAACCTGTACAGGATTGATGCCAACATCGATAACAACTGCACCGGGCTTTATCCAGCTACCCCTAACCATGTTAGGTTGTCCAACAGCAGCAATAATAATATCTGCTTCTCTTATGATTTCTTCCGGGTTCTCGGTTCTGGAGTGCACAATACTAACAGTAGCATCTTCTTTCTGTGGCCAAAAATATCGCAGGGGTGATGACATCAAAAGCGTCGAACTGGAGTTATCTTAAAAACAATAGGGATAAAGACATTTCAGTTCCTTTTACTGATAACAATAGTTCAAGAATCTTACTTGCAGTAACAGAGCAGCAGGCATGCCAACAATATTACTCCGTCCAATGACTACTGCCCGCTTTCCTTTGATACTGACACCAAATCGATGCAACAGCTCTATGCAACCTTTCGGTGTACATGGAACGAATAAAGGCTCTCTGCCACGCATTGCTAGACGTCCAATGTTCAGTGGGTGGAATCCATCCACGTCTTTTTCAAAGGAAACAGCGTTTAACACGTTCTGCTCGTTCATGTGCTGTTGAAAATGAACATCAGGGTAAGGCTACTACTTGGATAGATGTACATAACAAGACAAGAGAAGATTCAGGTGGACCATAACATGTAGCTGCATCCATTGTAAAAACAACATTCACGCATAGTAGTTACCCGATTTTGTATCGGAAAAGATTTTACATGAAGTGACACAAACAAGCATGAAATCCCATCACTTTATCTCTAAGTACTGGAAACTTGAAGTTATCAGACAAAGGGCAAAAACTGTAGCAATGTGTTACGTAGCATTAGGTACAGAGCTTATATTCAGAGAGAACAAAATACCATTCGCCCCCCTTAAGGTTTGACAAACTTTGGGACGAATCACTCAGCGTTAGTATAATACCCTTTGACCCCCTATGGAACTAGATACACTTGTAGTTGGTGTCGACAAAATGTGCAAGTCAGTTTGATTGTTCCAAAATATATCATACACTTATATCATATAAACAGTTATACATGTAACATGTCATGACTACAGTCTCAGTTCAAGCCATGACTGATGGAGTTTTTGGCTACATCATTTGGAGTCTAAAACTGAAATACTACACAACTATCCACTGTGCTGGTATTATTATGAGAATTGAACAGAATGACATAGTTTGCCCTAAGAAAAGAAACAATATCTAGTCTACCTTGCTATAGAACTACAGAAACAAGGGCAAGCTACAAACAACAGTTATTGTTACTCCGAGTCACCTGCATTACCTGAATGATTCAATGACCTTTATCCGTTAATTTTCGGCATTTCATCCTTATTTTCTGTTTTCTCACCCATGTTTGAGTGGAAGCAGATTATACACAGTAGCAAACGAGAATTGAACACTTCCGCAAAACGATTCATAAAAATGGAAAGAATGGAAAGATACAATGGGTTATGAATGACATGGAGACGAGAGATCTTCAACCATGTTAAAGTTCAAAAATTCCAACTTTTAGTGCACTGTTAACAAAATGATAGACTTCAAACGAGATGGGCAACCAACTTAAATTAGCAGAAGGAAAATTGATTTACTAAACATGAATTTTGCCTCTTTTAATTTGTACCATAAGCTTAAAGAGTTCACCAAAAGATTAAATGAGAAAAAAACATACAGAAGGCAGAGGTAGCTGAACAAGAATGCCATGGACGGATGAATTGTCATTAAACTCTCTAACTTTCTCAATAACTTCTTCCTCGCTCACGGTTTCAGGCAAACGAGCTTCATATGAATTGATTCCAGCTGAGTCGCAAGCTTTCTTCTTGTTGCGTACATAAGTTGCTGAATCCTTCCTATCACCAACTAAGATAACTGCAAGCCCAGGAATCACACCTATAGCATCCTTCATCCTGTTAACTTCTGCAGCCACTTCTTCACGGATTTCTTTTGCAATTGCTTTTCCATCGATCACTCTTGCAGAAACTTCAGAAGCCATTGCAGCTGCGTTCAGTCATTTCATCAAACACCCAAGCAGCAAAACGTGAACACTAAAATTTTTTATAAAGTAAAAGCATTACCGGAAACGGAAGAGGGAGATAAAGAGCTGGAGGAGCTAAAGGTGGGATTTTTAACACGGCCCACGTGTAGAACAGGGATGAAGCGGCGGTTGAAATTGAAAGCTCTGCTGCTCCTGCTGCGGACGGAAAGAAACCGGCAGATGGCGGCGGTGGAAGGTGGTGATATAGAGGTGTCAGAGAAGAATGTATTGGTGGTAGAGGTGGTGGTTGCCATGGAGGACGATGCCATCATCTGCCGGAGATATTGGTGGTATCGAAGTCTAAACCCAATCCTTGCTGATTCTTCTTCAACAATCAACTCTTTTTGGTTTTATGTTTAGGGTTATAGCCGATACAAAGATGTCGGAAATTGATGGAGATGTTATTCGGCGGACGTGGACACGGCGGTGGCTGGAGCTGGGACCACGGTACATAAACAAAACAAAACGCAAATACCATTAATCAAAACGACACTGTTTGGTTTGGTGGTATGTTCCATTATAGTGTTGTAAATCAACCAGGTTGTTCGTGAGCTACTCAACTCGCAAAGAGCTTGACTCGATTCAGTTTTATTTGAGTTTGAGTTCGAGTTGAGCGACTTCAATGATAGACCGAGCCAATTTCAAGCTTTAAATTACAGTAATCAAACAACTACTTAGTTAATCGAGTTATATTAAATAAATATTTCATTTATTATCTTAATCAAATTTATTATTAAATAACATTTTTATGTAAGTCGTTAATTATTGGTCTTAATTGAGTATTACACGAGTCGAATTCAAACTTGCCTTAATTTATGAAAATTAAATAAATTAAAAAAAAACAAGTGACATTACTGGCTGAGTCGGGTTATATCAAATACTTAGTGAGTGGAGTTCGATCTTGTTTTTTATTGACTCGATCAAGCTCGAGCCGAGTTTTGAGTCTGAGTTTTTTAGTCCGGTCGAGCTCGTATCTCAAAAAACACCGTCTTGACTCAACCCGATTATACTTATATTTTCAACGCTCTACAATTTTTTTCATCATTAATAGCATTGCACCAAATCTACTGGACAGTTGATAAGACTGGATGTTTTTTCATAATTCATAATAGTGATCTTTTACAATTGAGTTGTCACTCAGATAAATGATGTTATAACGAAACGGGGATCGACATGTTCGATTAGGTCATGGTAGGTCAATAGAGCAATGCCCAATCGTGGAGGCTCGGGGGCATCGCTCCCGTAAGGTAAACAACTGTAGCTGAATAGATATGGCTCTACGAATACGACACACACAACTCTGCAAAATGTGATGCATGTCGTCTTTGCAAAATCTCATGAACACTTGCGAATAATATAAATACCCTATAAGATTAATCGTGACAAAGAAATGTGAAAGGGCTTATTGATATACCTCTAAAAGATTTTGTTACATTTATATATGTACCATAAATCATCAAAACATATATCATATCACATTGTACAAACACATATTGTATAAGAAATATACACAAAAACCTCTTCACATAACACTATATGCAATCCCCAAAACAAACCAAAAAGAATGATGAAAATTAGTTGTCAAAAAAAACACACATACATGACAGCTACTCTTATGCCGCGTCACCTTCTGACTAGGCCTTATCATGTACTTGTTGTTGCTCTGCTGATTCATCTGTCTCAGGATCAACAGGAACAACCCCACTTTTCTTGAAGGTGGCACCTTGAAGGACATGTTGGTAATTTCCCTTTTCCAAGAAAAGTTGTGAAAAATGATGCTTGCAATAGAGGATACCATCAAGTGCAGCATAGGATGAATGTGTAAGAGGGCAACCTCCATGTGCACATTTGAAGCATGATTTGTGGTATGATTCTCCTTCCATTGTCATCTATTCAGACATTAATAATATATTGTCAAATATATCATACAGTATTTAGATGCCGTAACACATGATAAATCTGTAAACAAATATTCAAATCATTAATTTAGACCATAAACAAACTATATGGATCAGAGTTTCTACTTAAATCTATTAAATACAAAATTTGTAAATTCTGCACTATATGTAGTGCGTAAACCTATAGAATTTTCCAAAGGTCTTAGACATAGACTTGTAGAGCGCTACGCCTTATGACAAATCTAATTGACAACCGCCTTTATAGTTTGTAAGGGCATATTCATCATGCAAAAATAGATGGATGAAAATCATATGTGAATGTATCTTTTATAATATAGTATGATTAGAATCACTTACATGGGTATATTAAAGAATTGATGTATTCTTCTAGCTATATATATATATATATATATATATATATATATATATATATATATATATATATATATATATATCTTTGTAACACCATTTATAAAGTACAGTAATTTTTGTGTGTCATTTATAAAGTAATTAAGTTGTTAATTAAAACCAACCTTTTCCAATGGATAAACGGTTTTCTCGCAAGCAGCACATTTGTCTTGAGTTCCACAGAACATAGCAGATAGTTTGCTTGGAGCCCTTGTCTGTAAATTAAAGAGAAATTATTAATTCTAAACTAGCTAGTTTTTTTTTTTTTTTTGTTTTTTTAATAATCAATTTGACATGAATTTAATTATTTTAAATATACCAGTGAATTTTCCCTCTCATGTTTTCCTGCACAGATATAAAATAATCAAGAAAATTTCATTAATACATGGAGAATGTTTTGTATAGGAATATGAAAAGACAAAAATGTCCTTCTAACCATTTTGAAAGTTCTTGCTAAAGTTTCCACATTCTTTGAAAAGCTGTTCAAAATGGGGTTTGCAGTAGAGGACTCCATCCATAGAAGAGTAGTTGCTCATCTGCCAACCAAAGTTATTAGAAATTCGAGACGTGAATTATAAGTTTTTAAATATGTACTTATAATATATATATATATATATATATAAAGATTCACATGTCAAGACACCATTGAATGGTACACGTAATTTTACGTTGTTAATGTAAAATACATGTAAATATTTCAAACATTTAAGCACCACTGTGTCTTCGTATTTGAAGACACCACGTAAAAAATTCCTCAAAACCGCACGAAATTAATCAAAATAAAAAATAAAATAAGAGAAGATAGATGTATATAAATACCACAAGAGTCCCTTTGCAATGACTGCATTTGAAGCAAGATTTATGATAGGTAATCCCATCAGCTGTTAACAAATCAACAAAATAAACTGTTTTATCACAAGCCTTGCATTTATCAAGTGTTCCTGTAAATGCCATTTTTTTTCTTCTTTTTTATGATTTCGATCCGAATCTCGATAAAAACTTTATACTTAAAAAAACTGAAACACCGAGGATCAAAGCAAAGGGACCCTTTATTTACAACAACAAAACCCTCGGTTTCTTTATTTGAGATTAATTAGACAAAGAAAAAATCTTAATCTTGTGTTTAAGAATGTTGTTATATAAGCCACGAAAGGAGGAATTAATGAGGGGTTTTTGTTTTTCCATATGATTTTACCTGAATAGTAGATAAGTGAATGGATGTCCCGATAATTAGTTGAGAAATGCGGTTTAAATTCATTTAAGGTTAATGTAAGGTGGGAAATTGTTTGGTAATCATTTGTGGAGTTGTTAAGTTAGTTATTTAAGTAAGTTATCCTTTGCCATTACTAGCTATTTTATTGGCGGAAGGTAGAAAATGATTTGTGCACCGCATATTATTATGTTATAATTACATGTATGAGGAGTCTAGACATGCCATAGGCGGACCGCGGACTTACGTATTATATAATAGGGTCCACAGACCCGTTAAACCCAAGAAAAATAGTAAATATTCATGTACCCGTTTAAATGTTTTTATGGATCCGTCATTGCAACCCGTACCACTGATCGTAAGACTTAGTGGCTGATATGGGCCCACTATAATTGATGGTGATAAAAGTGTATGTATAGTGAAGATACAATGCATATACGTATTATATGTATCATTACCGTATTAAAATACTATCCCTAAATTATTACAAAAAAACTAAAAATAAAGGAAGTTGTATTTAACATCACAACGGATGTATTTTGGGGCTGACATTCGACATCTGTAAAGTAAAATGTAAGTTCAACATTCGATTATGCAGAGGTCGATATCCATTTTCGACATCTGTAAAAAGTCGAATCTTGGTTGAAGTGTGGTATCACGATAGATTCACTCTCTGATGCCAATAGCAGCGTCCAAAATAAATTATGAAATCTGACACAATTCTCCTCTTCACCTTCTCGATCTTAGGTTTAACAGTTGTTTGAGTCACGTAATTGATTCAACAACTATTTAAACTCATCATCATCGATTATGCAAAAATATATAGTACATAGCTCATTATGTTCCAATTTTATAAATGAATATGTTAATTTCTTACGATGTGTGATATTATATTATTCATTGATTTAAGACGCATCTCATCATAAAGCTATTCAAATTCAAAGAAAAAGGAAAGAGAGGAAATAACTTTAAAACCCAATATCACATTACTAGAAATCTTCCCACAATTGCATATTAGAAAACAATATGTGTGAAAATATATAATTAGAAAGACACAATTATCTAATTAGTTAGGCACATTTCCACGCTGAGAAAAATATTGGATATTGTTATCGTTTTCAACGTGCCCTACAAGCACTCAATACGCATAAAAAAGATATTGACATGCAACAAAACTGCGTGGATGGCAAACTACTAATAATACATTATTTCAATTCGAAGTATAATGTTATTAATTAATTATTACAACCACACTTTCACATAATAATAACTAATATTATAGTATGATATATGGCAATAAGTCATTAGATGATGTGATATTTTTTTAGTGAGGGTTTTACTGGCACATCAATATATATATTATATTATTACGTCGTCAGAGTGATTATGATAATAATATTATTATTTTTTGTATTTTTTTTATATAGTTATCCATAATTATCTCTATATCTTTTGTAATCGGAAAGTCGTGCAAGTCAGGTTCCCAGTCACTTTTACATTTTTTTTAATGAAAAAAGGACACATGAATCTCCCTCACACCATAATTCAAAGTATTGAGATTATGTATGCTTTATGGGAAAGGGTAAAAGAAAGGAATAAAGGCTGGAGATTATGTGATTATGTATACTTTGAATGGACCACTACTTGCTCTTTCTCCTATTCTATCTCATGCATGCAACTAATGTTTGATGAATTATCTCAATAAAATAATGCAATCTCTCGCGTTGAAAAAAATATGCGAGAAAGAACATCAAGATATACGATTGAGACATAATGAACTTACTAATTTAGGTTGACCATTTTAAATCAAACGAGGATGATAAACTTAAATAGTTAATGAGGACATTATGCATCAAGTAGCGTCGCTAGTGCCTCAAATAACGCTGTTAGGCTCGAGTTTTAATTTGGGGCGTTACAGATAAACTTAAATAGTTAATGAGGACATTATGCATCAAGTAGCGTCGCTAGTGCCTCAAATAACGATGTTAGGCTCGAGTTTTAATTTGGGGCGTTACAGAGCCAACTACGTACCAGACGGATTCAAGTCTCACACTGTGAGATGCAGTAGAGGACACCTCTAGATAGCTCTGGTAGGATATATACTAAGTAGTTAATGATTCAATTATGTCTCAAGTAATTAACGGCGCTAGGCCCGAGTTTTGAAGGGTTATATATATACAAATTCGACTACCATACGGATCTAAGTCTCACCGTGAGAAGCAGCAGATGCCACCTTTACATGTACCTCTGGTAGGATCCTAAGTAGTTACTAAGGCATTAAGGGCCGGGCCACTTCTAGTGTCACGTATAGATACCTTTGGTACATCTAGTAGGATCCTTTCCGGTAGACCCTGCAAGTAGTTCTTTGGATTCATTATGCCCTTCCGATAGGATCTTAAGTGTAAGAAAATCCATCATGCCACAAGTAACGCCGCAAGGTGTTTCAAGTAACGCATTGAATTATGTCTCAAGTAACGCCGTTTGGATACCTCAAGTAACGCCTTGAATTTTCATCTCACGGAAGGGATTACAATTAACACCTCTAGGCGCATCAAGTAACGCCGTTAGACCCGAATTCTGGGGCATTACATGTAGTGTCAGAACCGATCACCAAACAAATATTTTAAATGTCACACAATGAAAAACGCTAGGAAGGCCACTAGATAGTAGATACCTCTACAACGTACTAAAAATATATCCTAGCTAATCATGTTGCATGTAAATATCCACGATCGATACTTTAAAATTTTCATCTCACGGAGGTGCTCATTGTAGTCGATCGGATAGAAATTAAAGATGCAAATATAAAAATTAAAATTCGTGGTGATATGTTTCTCAAGATTCAAGATCCGGCGATGAAAATAAGAACGGTCGATGATCTCATATATAACTTAGAAGAAAGGGAAGAAAAAAAAGAAAGAAAAAGAAATTCAAGACTAAATATTTTATGATAATTTTGCATTGAGCTACACGAAATTGTTTCCACAATCCGAGAAAAAAACAACATTCCTTACTCGATACTATCGTATTGACCAGCTTAAAAGCAAATTGTTTTAAATTTAATATACAATTTTTTAGTACTAGTACTTTATATATAGATTAATGTGTTGTCAAACCATGAACAACTGTGCGTTTATGGAACTTTGCTATTGTTTTTGACATTTTTGGAATAATTAATCTGACAATAATCAGGGTGGATTCCCACATTTTTTTAATATATAATGAATAAAAACATTTCTAATCTTTTTGTTTCATTAATATATAGTATTTATTTATTCTTTATTATTGTTTTTCCATTACAAAAGGACAACATGGCATAAGAAGAACCCCATCATGTTTAAAGTAAGGATCAGGCTATGTCACTCTTCTTTTTTTTATATCAACTCATTCAATCAATAATTATATCTTTGATCATTGATTCTAAAAACTTAATAATTTAGTTTGGCCAACAACTGCAGGTACACTTGTGATTTAAATGTTAGTGTGACAATACATGACCAAATTCATCAACTAATCTTTTTTTTTTTTGTTTTTAAAACAATATGTGTGGTAAGAATATATCATTATTTTTATTAAAAAAATCGAGAAAACAACGATTTTACTACGCTGTATCCGTCTTAGCGGTAAGAATTATATCTAAGGTGGGATTCAATCCCCGGTTTTTACTATCAACAAGAGTAAGCCCTATCTTGGCTAAGAGATGAGGAGACGGTTCCCCAGTCTCTTAACAAAAGATAATTTAAAATCCGAAAACAAGCTAAGAAGATTCGGCAATCACCAACAATCTCTCCAAGAGGGCGACAAGTCGGTTTGCGTTTGAAGTCATCTTGTGGATAACCGTACTTGAGTCCCCTTCAAACTCAAAATCATGGAAACCCTACATTATCGCCATGAAAATAGCGTGATACATAGCTAATTCTTCTCCGGTCACAACCTCAAAACCCTCTCTAATTTCCGTGAAAAACATTGCAGAATATTTCCATTTTGGTCTCGAACAATGTCTCCAATAGCCATAGCATTTTCACGAAAAGTTGTGTCCACGTTGAGCTCGTAATCATTTGTTGTGAAACTAACACCAGTCAAAAGTGTGTTGTTAATTTATTATGGGAGTTTGTTGTGGAAAAAAAAGGTTGAACCCCACCACCCGTTCCTAGGATTAGTGGATTATGCAAATCAAATAATCTCTCACAATGATTCAGTGTACTCAGACCTTCTTTAAACATTTTTTTGTTAAAAGTTATCGCTCTATGCACGAATCAAACCCCTATATTCCAGCTAGTTGTCACTACAACACTTGAACATTTTAACCACTGAGCTATAACCCGGGGACACGGTTTTTTTCGGAAATAACATTAGTTTTTATTGTGTTAACAAATTCTATAAAAACAACCAAACTTTTAATGGTCCCAAGTATGCTATAAAAGCCACTACATTTCCATGAAAAATTCAAACACCACCACCATGACCACCACCAACAATTCAAAGCTTCTAGTCATGGAGGAAGAAGAAGAGATGAAATCGCGGAGTTTTCGTTACGAAGATTACAACAACAGAAGGGCTTTCTTAAGAAGCTACCCTCTTTTTTACACAGATGAAGAACACCATCAAGATCAATATAAAGACGAAACGAAAACAGAGGAAAAAGAAAAATCATCAGCCATGAAAGAAAGCAACAACAAATCAAAGAAGAAGCACATGAAGAAGATATTACTTGCAGTAATTCATTGGGGAGAAGAAAGGGCTATTATTATCAGAAGGATCAAACATAAGGTTACTGTCTCTGTAATTACTTGTCTTCCTATTGGTGTTAAAGCTCAAACTGGTTTGATTTCTTTTTGATGAATTAATGAAATTTGATTTCCAATAAGGGTTTATGTTGTTGTTTTTATTTATGGATATATAATGTGAAAATTTGATATGTTGGGGGGATTAATATTACAATTTTTTGTTGAAAAAAAAAGGTTGTTTAATGGCTAAAAATAAGGTTTTTAATTTGAATTTGAGCTTAAATTTCATTTGAATCAAACTCTCCAGAAGCAACACATATCTTGCTCAAACATATATAAAACTGTCAACAATGGCGGATTCAAAAAAAAAAAAAAAAACAAATAATAATAATAATAATTATCGGGTCGCATTCGTTTTCTCTTTTATTAACGGGTTCAGGACAGGACTTTTTTAGTGTAATATCTGCAATTTTTTCGATTAGACGTGATCCCGCCTCTGGTCGTCTAAGTTATCTTTAATACAGTGATTGATCTTATAAAATTACTATTCACTAGAGGTAAATTCATCTATTTTCTTATTTTCTAATTTAATATCAGATATATCTAATAAAAATATGTGTTATTTATTTATTAGAACGTGTTTTGAGATTTAATTAGACACTTATGACACCCAAAAAAATCATCTGTTATAAAGACATATTTTAATCAAGTTTCCTGAATTGAAATGTCTTATAAGAAGGGCAAAAACGTAAATACATGGGATTTATATTTTATACGGTGGGCTCTTGTGTTATTTGTTGGTTTTCTATTGATCCTGGATCACCAAGTCATCATTGCTCCAGGACCATAATAAAATTTCCGCCTTTAATGAATCGCTATCCCCAATTTCCCCATTAGTAATCGCTTGCGTATCACTTTAACAGCCCCCTGTTTTGGCTTCTTAGATCTGTTCGGAATCGGATTTTTCCTTTCAATCCCTTCTTCCCTCCTTTGATTAAGAAACATCTTCCGGCTAATTCACCGTCCTCTGCATACTCTTCTTCGACTTCATATACTAATAGTGCTTAATCGGACTCAAAATTGGTACACGTGTACCTGAATCTGAATCTAATAAGATTCAGGAATCGGTGCTTTTCCAGATGATGATGACTAACCGACGGCGGCGACGATTCAGAGTCGATTTTGGACTGAAACTTTGATGATGCAACAAATAGAAATGATTATGCAGTTGATAACGAGGTAAAGAAAAGGAGGCTTCAGCTTCAGCTTCAGCCGTTGTAGATGGAAGGTGCATCGGTGGTGTTCCTAACAAGAGGATCAACAAGATTGAATCTTGGGGTGTCGATTTTCGGATTGAAGTTTCGGAATCCTTGTCCAACCACAAAGAAATGATATCCATGAAGATGAATTGGATGATCCTCTGTTGCAAAGATGCCTATATCTTGTCACACTCATTGAGCTTTCTGTTCTTTTTTTCTTTTATTTATTACTTTGAAAATTTACACAATGTATGAAATTTATTGACACCAGATTGTTTGTTTTAATATGGTTTAAGTCACAGAGAGTTAGTGAGGGTGGGGTAGAGTTTGGTCAAATTTATAAGAATACTAGTGAACGTGAGCCGTGCAAGTCACGGCGGGTCCAACATAAATCGTTATCAATAATAATATCAAATAATAGACCCCTAACGTGAAATAAATCGCGTGAAAAAACCAGAATAAATTTAATGACAAGATAAAAAGAGCCATAGAAACATATCACATTCTGCGAGATGAAAGACTTT
The DNA here is from genome assembly GCA_026214975.1 of Gentiana macrophylla. NCBI lineage: Eukaryota > Viridiplantae > Streptophyta > Magnoliopsida > Gentianales > Gentianaceae > Gentiana > Gentiana macrophylla. The sequence goes on along the minus strand of CM047814.1, from coordinate 4,920,910 downwards.
TCTTAGAGGCGACAAGATTGTAATTCACTTCTTCCAAATTTCTATCGTGACTTTCCACCTATAAAATAAATCACAATATGATGTATCGAAGAATAGTGTTATAAAGTCGATCCCTTTAGCTTCGACTTTACGTAACGAAACATTATAGAAAAACAATAAGCGGACCATAACTATACGGTCAAATGTCCCGGGACGCATTATCTTCCAGATCATTAATATGCTTGGAAATGTGTTTCACTCATTTTCAATACGAAGGATATAAGAAATGATTTGGTATTCCACCGTCAATTTTAATGTCGTTTGTATCTATGAACTACCGCTTGTTCCACCGATGTTATGTTGTTCAAAATAATAAAAATATTTAATGTGGTGTCTACGTGATCAAACGCAAGACACCTTCTGGAAGCGGATATTTGTTTTCTTATTTTTTTGTTATATTTTATAAATTAAAACATTAATCTTCCATCATACGTAATACAAGTAGAAACTTCAAATCCGTCTGTCTTTTTTCCCCTTTCTACGCACAAAATACTAACAGTAAACGTTTGATAAAACAAAAAGTACACTGTTTTATTCAATTGTTGTGCCAAAATCGAATCGGAAATTTTCGGTTGATTGAAACTTAAAACTAAAACTGCACTGTCTGTTGGAGATAATAAAAATGAACCGTATCGAAATATACACTTTGGTTCGGTTTATGTAACGGAGTACCGAAAAAAAAAAAATCGGTTTATACTTATTAACCGAATTTCCGGTTTTATTTGTTTGCCCTTATTTCGTTCGTTCTAATTTTTTTTGTTGTATTTTATATTAAACTCACTAATAATATTTCATCGTACACTACACAGTAAAACTTCAAATACGTCGGTTTTTTTTTCCCTTTTCTGCACAAGCTACTAACGGTACACGTTTGATAAAAAAATTACACGGTTTTATTAAATTGTTGTGCCGAATCGAAAATTTTCGGTTAATTGAAACTTAAAACTAAAACCGTACGGTTTGTTGGAGGTAATAAAATTGAACCGTATTGAAATATACACTTTGATTCGGTTTATGTAACGGTGAATTAAAAAAACGGTTTCTATATAATGCTAACCGAAACCGAAATTCCGGTTTTTACCGAAGGAAAAAAAACTGTTGTAAAAAAAAGAGGAAGGAATATACACTTTGGTTCGGTTTATGTAACGGAGAATTAAAAAAAAAATCGGTTACTATATAACGCTAACTGAAACCGAAATTCCGGTTTTTACCGAAGGAAAAAAAATAATACACGGTTTTATTAAATTGTTGTGCCGAAATCGTATCGAAATTTTTTAGGTTAATTGAAACTTAAAACTAAAACCATACTGTTTGTTGGAGGTAATAAAATTGAACCGTATCGAAATATACAATTTGGTTCGGTTTATGTAACGGATAATGGAAAAAAATCGGTTTCTATATAACGCTAATCGAAACCGAAATTCCGGCTTTTACCGAAGAAAAAAAAATAAAAAATAAAAACTGTTGTAAAAGAAAAAGGAAAAAAAAAAATACCACGTGTCAGCCCAGGAGACTGCCACGTGACACAATGTGGGCATAGTCTCTTAGCATCTTATAAGATAATAAGATAAGATAAGATTAACACAAAAATGTGTGAACTAGATTAGGAGTTGCTGCCCTTTGAATTTATATAGGATAGTGATTCCTTGGTGAATAAAACCATCTTTTTATTCCTTAATGAATGAGTCTTGTCATTGAGCAATTGCGGTTGGTTCTTATTGATGAATAAGAGGCCCTTGGTTAAGCTTGAGATGCAACTTAGGATGCTCTATATACAATTTACAAAGTTTTTGTTTTTGCAATTTGGGTGTTGATGTTACTTCATAAAATGTTGGTGTTATTGTGTGTCACTGCATAAGGTGTCATTTTATAAAATGAGATATCATAATAAAGAGGACAAAATAATATGAATTATAGTGAAAGAATTATGTTGATCGGAGTTTTATATCAAAAGATATAGCCGTTTGAAGTCGAATTTATAACGAAAAAATCGATTTTCTGAAATTAATTCGGAAAAATATCAAATGAGAAATCAAAATAAAGAGGACGAAAAAATATGAATTATGGTGAAATAATTATGTTGATTGGGGTTTTTTTATCAAAAAATATATCCGTTTGAAGTCGAATTTATAAAGAAAAAATCGATTTTATGAAATTAAGTCGGAAAAATATCAAATGTCATCATGGTGTCGCTTCATCTTGGTGCCGCATCATCAAATGTCAATGCATCGGGGGTGGTCAGTGCATCGCGGTTGTCACTGCATATCTGATTTCCGATGTCACTGCATTGCTGATTGCCGATGTCACTGTATAAATTGTTGATGTCACGCATATATGATTGCCGATGTCACTACATATATGATTGTCGATATCACTGTATATATGATTGCAGATGTCACTACATAAAAATATGAATTAAGGTGAAAGATTTATGTTGATCGTAGTTTTATATCAAAGATATAGCCATTTGAAGTCGATTTTATGAAGAAAAGAAATCAATTTTATGAAATTAAGTGGAAAATATCAAATGTCATCACGGTGTTGCTTCATCAAAATGTCACTGCATCCCGATGGTCTCTGCATCGGGGGTGGCCACTTCATCGCGTGTGTCTCAGATCGGGGCGGTCATCTGCGATCGTGGTGTCACTTCATCGTGATGTCTCGTGATATATGATTGCCGATGTCCTTTATATAAATTGTCGATGTCATTCATATATGATTGTTGATGTCACATCGTGATATCCGATTGCCGATGTCGCCATGCGATAAATTGTTGATGTCACGCATAAATGATTGCCGATGTCACTGCGATATATGATTGTCGATGTCATCGCATATATGATTTCCGATGTCAATGCATAAGCGGTGGTCAATACATTGGGGTGGTAAATGAATCGTGGTGGTCAATGCATTAAGGTAGTCATGCGATCGCGTGGTTAATGCATCGGGGTGAGGAATGCCTCAGCGGTGATGAATGCATTAGGGTGGTCAATGCATCGGGTGAGGAATGCTCATGCGGTGGTCAATGACGTTGGGGTGATCAATGATCGGGTGAGAATGCGCCGAGGTGGTCAATGCATTAGGGTGGTCACTACATCGCGTTCTTTGAATGCATCGCGATGGCCACTGCAACACGGTGTCAATGCATTGGGCGTGGTCAATGCATCGCGGTGTCACTGCATTGGGGTTGTCAGTGCATTGCGGTGTCACTTCATCGAGGTGTCTCTGCTTCGCGGCGTCTCTACATCTCGGTGTCTCTGCATCGCGGTGTCTTTACATCGTGGTGCATCGCGGTGGTTAATGGATCGAGGGAGGTCAATACAACGCGGTGGTCAATAAAAAAAGAAAAAAAAATAAACTTTCACCGTCAAGAAGATTAAAAAAAAACCCACATGCAACGTCCTGAAGAAAAGAAAAGAAGAAAGAAAAAAAAAAAAAACCCACATGCAATGTCCTGGAAAAAAAAAACCCTTAACAACAGCAGCGTAAATAAGAAAAAAAGGGGAAAAAAAAAGAAAAAGAAAAGAAACACCAACATTTAGCGCCCCGCCTAAGCGCCTTGTTCCCCCTTTTTAAGTTTTTTTTAATTTTTATTTTCTTCGTTAAGTGTATTTTGGTTTATTTATTTAATTTGTGTCTTTATAATTAAATGTTTATTTTAAATGTTTTTTTGTCTAATTAAGTCCAATATATGTCATTTTGGATAATTGTCCCAAAAAAAATCATTGTGATGGAGTGTATCTAAGTTTCTATGTATATTTTTCTTCATTCAAACTTAATACGGAATAATAATGGAATATACTTAGATGGGAATTGAAGAAGAAAAAATTCAATTGGGATAGGCGTCCTTAGTTTTGCCAAGGGAACCACAACTCAAGCTAATTCAGACTTAATTTTTTGTACTCGAGTTTTTAACCACATATAAATGACTCCTCACCAGTTCGGATCCTCTACGGTGCAACAGTGTTGTGGAGGGTCAAAACTCGACTCCTAACGATGAATCTCAACTTCATTACGTTTGGACGACATGGGAAATTCTGAGGTAGAGACTCCTTTGTAGGAAGTCTCCTATGCGGAATTATATGGACCACATAGTAAAGTTACATAATGAAACTGTGTGATCCAGATAATGTCACGCAGGCTTCTCCCTACCAGGGAGTCTCTATCATAGAACTTCCCACCATAGACATTGGTTACACCTTTAAAATAGACACCTACCTTTGTCCTGGGAGAAATAAACAGTGTAATGAGACAGAGTGTCTTGAAATTAAATGAGACAACTACTACTTAGTACCTTTACTTAAAAACGTCATTTTCATCTGTAGGTATATATACCCTAGGAAAAAAAAGGGTAGTTGCCATATTGAAAGGCAATGTAGAGACAAGTATATTTATAATAAAATAGACATGATACCCCCCCCCCCCCCACAAGGCCACAACCACCACCTAGAGCACTTATGTGTATAGTCTAACGTTAATACCGGCTTGGCTTAACTACCAATTACAGTAGGCTAGTTGAGAAGTTAGTTAAAGAGCTAACCAACTCTCTTACGTCTGTAGCAGTATATATATGAACTCTACACGTCTAAATACATTGTACTGAATAATAATTCTCAATTGAATGAAAGTTTATTTTCCTGTTTACCTTCTTCTTCATTCTTCATTCTTCATTCTGTTTCCAGTTTATTCATTGAGCTTTCATCAAGATTAGATGAAAGTTAACAGAATATGCATTGAACCTCCTCCGGCAGTTCATACGTCGTAAGCGTCGACGAAAGATTCCCGAATTGGGGCCATACGCGAAAAACAAACGACCGAACAGAAAGTTAGGGTCAAAATACAATCTTACATAAAAAGTATGTTACGTAAGAACTTGAAAACTCTACTTTAATATTATACATTGACTGAATATTACGATATGATATATTATTTTGTGATATATTATTTTATGTGTAATTAGTAAGGGTAGATTGGTAATTGTGATTAAGAATGGAAGCCCTGGCATCGGCTATAAATATTGTAATTATGTTTGTGAATGAGATACGAAATAGATTGACTGAAATTTGTCATGGTATTAGAGTCAGAAGTCATGAGATCGAACTCTGATTGAAACATTATTTTAAAAAAAAATTGTGCAAGTGTTGTGAGAGATTGCCCACACTTGAGGGGGATGTTGGAGGCCCACACTCTTGAATGGAAAATTATGCAAATGTGCACCGTTACTACCACCAAATGGCTTTAGTACAACGGTAAGCGTTTGATTCTAATACTGAACCCGTATTTAACAATTGTATTATTGATAGGTAAGCAAAGTCGTATTTCATAGTCGAGTACCAAAGTGGCTATATAAAATTGGGTGAGGCATTTCATGGAAAGCCTATGATTATCAACTAAAAAGCTTAATTACCAAGCTAATTATACTCTTGATATTAAAATATTGATCATGACACAATTATACGAAGAGAGCATTTGATTAAATGACGTATACGATTCCTAGTAAAGCAACTAATCGGTTTACACCGCATTCGCACTCTATTGTTGATTCATTGGCTAACCGAGCTAAGTCTAAATGATCAAATATGCATTTATTAACACTGAATCGACTAATTAAACTTAGTAACCTTGCTTAAGAAACCATTCTTTGTTCACCCATCGAATACCCAAGTGATATCATGGGATACAAAGTACTCTATGTGCGCGATAAATGTCCACATATAAGCGATAAAAACGAGATTTCCGATCAAGTACGATGTGGAACCGAGTATTTTTTTATTTATTTTTTTTTTGGATTGAGATTACTAGAAGTTGTAAGGTTTGGATTATATAATAGTAGTAATTCATTCAATCTGGTCTGCAAAATTGGCGGATACTGTGGGCTGCAGACAGGCCCCCAATTAGAAGAAGTTGAAGATTAAAGCCCAAAACAAGCAGCTAAATGGGCTGGGTTTTAGCTACCCGGGCCAATGGAAAGACATTACACTTTAAATTTCTGACATATGAATTGAGGGGATGGTAACTTGAAAATAACATCGTTATACTCCATTGACATTCAATATCTGAAATATCGAATTTAAACTCAACAATCAGTTTTACGAAGTAGAATGTCTATTTTCGATTTTTCTAAAGTCAAACCTAAACCAGAAGTGCGTTTCACTGTAGATTCACTGTGGTGTCCGTAAGAGTGCCCTTACGTACGTTAGATTCACTAAGTAATCTTTTAGTGTCATCCAGTGATCGTTTATGCCTAAAGTATTTTCAGGATATCAATAGAAGTCTCATTATTGTTATACATTATTATGGCGCTTCACTTATCAGACTTCATCTTCAACATGAATATGATTGTTTGGATATATCATCATCAATCTCAAGGGATTGTGACTGCATTGAAAAATGATACTCAATTAATCAACTTCCAAACTTTAAATCCAGAACACACACTACCCATTCTAGAACCCTAAATGTATGAGAGCTTGGAAAATGGAGCCAAGTAATTTTAATATAAAAACAAGCCACTTGTTAAATGCATGATGCATATGGCTCATATTGACATTTGACTTCTTGAATGTTTGATTCAATTCAAGACTTAACATTCGACTTTATAGATGTCGAATTTCAATTTATTTCACCTCTATAACATCAAACATAATATGAATTGTGGTGACATGATAAATTTATTGTGATGTCTTTAACGATACCTGAGGGGGGAGAAAAAAAAAAAAAACTTAGGTCCCCAATGTATTTTTTGAGGGACTATTATAATTGGCACCGCAAAGACAAATTTGATCTACTCGTTATCATATATATCTTGCTTAAGACATCACACCATTTTGACCGTGTAAAAGTCGAAACGATGAGGCAAACACGCGACTTCCCCGCCAGACTATCGATCCTAATTCAACTATCACAAGGTTGCATGTTGCATATGCGATTCAAATTTCACACTGGCCGATTCTACACTTGTAGTTCACGATAGAGTCGTTGTGATACTAATAAATTTTTTTTTTTTTTTTTTTTCTTTTCTTTACTCTGATTAGTATGAACCACCAGGTCTTTCACTGATACATACTCCAACGTTACCAATGGATGAAGGAACCCAAGAAGACTTTCACGTTGACTGCATTAAATTCACCCACACTACAGTCTACACTAAGTCCAAGGTCCACAGTGCACACATGTACATGCAATATTAGAAAGAAGCGAAACATTCAAATATTGGAAATTAAAAAAAAGTGTGTTTCGTTTTGATAATATTGAGATCGTATGCTTTTATAGTTTAATAGTACTCCCTCAATGTTAATTATACGATCTCAATCTTACTCCTTCTTCAAATATCGGAATAACATTGAGAACGTATCCTTTTTTTTTAAGTTTAAATGACAAAAAAGATTAAGATAGGAAAGACAAAAGATGATTAAGGTTTAGGGTTACAAAAGAAAAGAAAAAAACTTATATATCCCTCTTAGCTTCACATGTGGAGACGCTGCGGAAAAAATATCCTGAGAAAAAGATTATATATATATATATATATATATATATATATATATATATATATATATATATATGCAAGTCTCTTTCAAGACTTGGGTGTATGCAAGTCATTTCTTTAGCCCATTAATTCATTTTAATTCAATGCACTCTCTTTCACTCACAGAAATCTACACAGTGTCTGTCCTAGTAACTATTGTTGTATGGGAAAATTTTCCATGATCACTCTACATCCTGTCGTATCCAGAACAATTTAATGGGTGCACAATTGTTTTCTCAAAATAATAATACTAATATTTTGTGGTTTATATTCATTTGGGGGGCCGTATCCTATGATTCGCATAACAACATAATGTGTTCGAAAACTTTATCAACGGCGGTTTTATGTGTACTAGCAAAATACACGTGCATCCACACGTGTTTTATTGAAATAAATTTAAAATAAATATAGTAATTAATACATAATTTGTTACGTATTTATTTCTCATAAAATAAAATATAAATATTCTATTATCAATAATTATATAAAATGATCTTATGTTTTTCTTTGTTAGTATTTTGAATTTATCAATGCATGTACTTGATACATTTCACCTTCTTAAAGATAATAAGCATTCTGAATATACAAATCAGTGTATTAATAAATATTGAGAACGTGTTTTAATAATTATCTCGTAAACCTGTGACTAATTACAAATTTTGTAAAGCAATTTTTACAAAGTTCTTACTCTAAACAACTCCTTTTGATAAATGTATGCAAAAAGTATAGCAAATAGGTTTCATGTACATATAATTTTATGTGTTTCTTATATCTTAGTTATGAATATATTTTAGTGATTTTAAAGTAACACTTATTATACAAACTAACATTTGAGATAATGATCAACATAATTTAAACATTTGATGTATGAATTTAAGATTCAATTTAATTAGTATAATATGAAGAATGGTGAAACCATAGAATTTTATTGTAGGTCGTAAATGGTTAGACGTATATTTTAGTAATTATAACTATCATTCAATTATTTTCTAAGTTATACTTTCGCTGCTCTATTTATCTCGATGAAGTTATCAAAACCATGCATACTAATCCAACATATCTCCCCGCATAATAAATGTGTTCTATTTAGCGGATGGATTATGTAGCCTGAATTACTCTTTGTACTCTATCTTATCCGTCATACTATCTTTGAATTAGATATGATCAATACGCCTTAAATGCCTATTTTTTTCTCTTTCTCAAAATATTATTCCGTTTATCACGCAGGCAAAGACATCTCATGAACCATGGGCTACTTTATATGACACTTATGAAAAGCCCTCAAACAAAGTAAACAATACCTCAAATCTATGCATAAAGGTTCTCACACAATCTCTAATTATCTTCATGTTATGAAAAGCAAAGTTGATGAATAAGTCAATGGATCCGGATGTTCTTGTGAATCTTATTTTGTGCATGGATCGTGGTGTTGGCTAGGGTTGTTCAAACACGTGACACCCCTATTGATTTTGAAGAGCTCCATGAAAAGCTACTTAATTATAATACTCTGCCGTCTAAGATGCAACCGACCGCTTTTGCTGGTCTTGCTACAACTTATTCGGCCGTATGACATCCCTCTCTCAGTGTTGGTTCGTTTCCACATCTTATTATTCCTAATTCTTGGAAAACATACACAAAATACTTTCTCTCGTGTTCAAGGATATTAAGAGAAATGGTGCAATTCTTACAATCTTCAACCTCTTACATTTTTTTCTCATTCGTTCCAACCATCCTACATAGCGTCTTCTTATAACATATTTGGATGCTTTTCCATCTTCTCTGTGGCTTCCTCATAGTGGTGCTACGCATCATGTTACCACCGATCTCAGTAATTTGTCATTGTCTTATTCTGACAATGAAGACATCATGGTTGGTGATTGAAATAATATTGCCATAACACACATAGGTTCTATTTCTCTCTCTACCCCTTCAAAATATTTTACATTTAGTGATGTTTGACAATGTCTAAAATCGTTCGGGTTACACTTAAGTTGATATTCAGGTAAATGGACCTCTGGGTGATGATCTAAATAACTTTTTGAGTGGATTTGAGACTGGGCTTGCAAAACAAACAAAAGCGTGGAGTTCCCGGAGCTTGCCTCCGAGGGGGCACTCCAACGCTCAAGTCAATATTTGAATAGAGGACTTTATTAAAATAGTAAGCGGGAATGTATAGCAAGCGTATTATGAGTGTACCTTGTAATTGAGGATGATGATCTTTTATATAATTCCCCATTGAAGTGGAGTGAATTACTATGCATTGAAGTCGTTTTCAAGGGATTTTACCATGGAGTAATGTCTGTGTGGAGTCCGGAACGCTCATTGAAGAGAATGTAACTATTGTTTGAGGTCGAGGATGAACTGATTTGTATTGAGCATAAATGACCGTGGTGACATGCACGATGTCGGTAATAAAAGACCATATACATCTTGCGTCTTGCTAGTCATGAGGGACATAAGGCGACTTGTGCCATATTGGATAGATGACGACATGTATCATCTTGTCAAATGATATAATGGTGGCATGCGTTGTACTAAATATGGGCGTTCTTTGGTCGAGGCCCGATATCGAAGCCGAGCTCATGTCGCCCCATATCGCCGATATGGCTTTATCACTATATATGTGAGGTTTGATGAGTGTCACGTGCACGGTGACCGATCTCACCAATGTTAATGTTCGTTGTGTTCCCAACATGTCTTGTAATTTATTATCTATCTCTTAGTTTTGTCAAGACCATAATGTTTCTTTTTAATTATTACCCTCTAAATATATATGAAGGATTTCCAAACCAATACTCCTATGATGCAGTGACCGATCATAAATGGATGTATGAATGGCCAGACTACCCCCTTCTAGCTCTCCGCAGTGAATAAAATACCAAAAAGTGCTTGGCATCATCATCTTTGTAACCCAACCACTCCCATTCTTCAAGTTATTCTTTGTCAAAATGATCTAGAAGTTGCCGCCGCCACTGCTTCTTCCTATTGTTTTGCTTGTTTAGAGAATAAAAGTCACAACCTTTCTTTTGCTACTTTTATTTTATGTTCTTCCCATCCCCTATAGATTATTTTCACTAACGTTTGGACATCCCCAAATGTGTCGTGTGATGCTTTCTAGTATTACACAATTTTGTTGATTTTACTAAGGATACATGGTTCTATCCACTGAAATCAAACAATGAAATACTGATGGTGATTTTCAGAAGAAAAAAAACACTGAATTTTACCAGTGATGATCATACTAAGTCCATATTTGTATAGGCGAAATTAGGAAATAATCCAATTTGGAGATATTATTAGGTTTTAATCGCATATTGTAAATTTTGTTGCATTAAGGACAAAACATTGTGCAATTGGACTAATATATCCTTAATGAGCAACACTTCTTCTTCCTCCTCCATGTTAATGTTTTTTTCTTAAACCCACACTCTCTCCTACACCATTAAAATTACTCCATCAACTATATCTTTTGATCATGCATCAAAAAATCATGACTCACCAAAAAAATCTTTTCTCGTGCTTTTTTAAGACCCGATTCGATTTATCTTCGTCACATAGTTCAAAATCTAGTTCTTCCATGCTTCATTGTTATAGCTTCTGATAGAATATGGAAATATTCTATTATTTATTGTATATTAATTGTATTGTATTCCATTGTATTTACTCTAGTCAATAGGCGTAATTACCTCCTTCCTTTTAGCTAAATGGTATACATTGTATTATATATTGTACTTACTGATTAATGAAAATTACGGAAAATATTCTCTAAATCTTTCATGGTATCGAGCGAAGCATTATCCTAATCGCCTCGCATTTTTTTCCTCCTCTAAGATATTTTCCGGTCATCTTCTCCGGCGATCCATGGGGGACTCTGCCAAATTCCACCCAGCTCTCTCCATCTCCAATGTCAAAGCTCTATTTCCAATTACTTTGGATTTAGACTCACCCCAGTATCACTCGTGGGCTGCGCTTTTCAAAGAACAAGCCCGTGTTCACGATGTATTGGACCATATCATCCCCCCCTCCACTACCGCAGAGAAAGAGGCTGCCGCCAAGGCAAAATCCGACAATCCGGTCTTATGAAAACGCCTTGATGCAATCGTACTCCAATGGATTTATTCTACCGTCTCCTCCGACGTTCTAAATTCCATACTGGTTGATGATGATTCTGCAGAAGCGGCATGGACACGAGTGGCAAATTTGTTTCATGACAATAAAAATTCCCGTGCCATGTATTTGCACAAGGAATTCACTAACACTCTGTTAGCTGATTTCCCTTCCACCAATGCGTATTGTAATCGGCTCAAGAGCTTGTCGGATCAGCTACAAAATGTGGGTGCTCCGGTGAATGATCAGGCTATGGTTTTGAAGATGCTTCAAAGGTTGACGGATCAGTATGCCAATTTCATGACGGTACTGCGAAATAAGAAGACGCTCCCGTCATTTAACGCTGCCAAACCCAAACTGGCTCTCGAAGAAACCACGATCATGGAGCGGTCAAAACCGGACTCACCGGCCATTGCTCTTGCCGCCTCCGATGAGGGTTCCTCTACTACAGCTCCGGCTTCATCTGGGTCTCGAGGCGTGGTCAACAGGGGCGGGGTCGGAATAATGGCCGAAACAATAGGTCAAAGAATTCTGGTGGTGGCAATAATCGCATGCAGCAGAATGCCGGTGGACAGAATGGGCAGCAGAACGGCGGCGGCAGAGGTAATCACCGTGGGGATGGTCAACAGGGTGGTCAGCGCCCGTTCTCCGGCCAGACTTGGTCAGCGCCACCTTGGTGGTACATGCTGCAGCAGGGTTGGACCCCCCCACCATGCCCTTATCCAACCCAATCGTGGGCTCAGACATGGGGACGCCAATCTGGGCCTCCATAGTCGGGTGTTTTGGGCCCAAGGACATTTGGACAGAATGGTGGACCTGCCAATGGCCAACAACAGCAGGCTTTTTCAGCACAGCAGTGGGCTCCTACGGATATTGAAGCCGCGATGCACACGATGTCGTTGAATCCTCCTGACCAAAATTAGTATATGGACACCGGAGCTACCTCCCACATGACGGCGGCGCAAGGTAATCTCTCGTCCTATTTTAATTCGAGCATTCATAATGGTATTCTTGTTGGTAGTGGACAATCTATTCCAATTCGTGGTTACGTACACACGGTTTTACCCCACCCTAACCCCCCTATGGTCTTGAACAATGTCCTTCATGCCCCGAATATTGTTAAAAATCTGGTCTCAGTTTAGAAGTTTACCAAAGATAATCATGTCTCTGTGATGTTTGACCCGTTTGGTTTTTCTGTCTTTGATATACAGACGGGGAACTGCCTCCTGAGATGTGAAAGTACTGGTGACTTATATCCTCTCCTTTCCAAAAGCTCCTTCGAGTCAAATCATAGTGGGTCTCCTATGGCTATGCTAGTGTCCTCTCTTTGGCATGAACGCCTCAGACACCCGGCCATTATGTTTTAAATTCCTTAGACAAAATAAAAGGATCGATTGTACTACTGTCTCTCGGTCCTACGGTTTGTGTCAATCTTGTGTTCTTGGAAAACAAATTAAACTACCATTTCTTGCGTCTGATTCTGTAACTTTGTTTCCTTTTGATATTATCCATAGTGATTTATGGACATCCCCAATTTTAAGTTCGTCGGACCATCGTTATTATGTTTTGTTTTTGGATGATTACTCGAATTTCCTTTGGACTTTTCCTATTGCTCATAAATCCCAAGTTCTCCGTATTTTCACTATATTTGAGTCTCATATTTGTACTCAGTTCGAACGACAAATTAAAAGTGTTCAATGTGATAACGGGTGCGAATTTGATAATAAACAATTTTGGGAATTGTGTCAGTCTCATGGGATTTCTTTTCGGTTTTCATGTCCACATACATCCTCACAAAATGGCAAGGCCGAGCGCAAAATACGATCAATTAATAATATCATGAGGACCCTTTTGTTACATGCCTCTTTACCTCCTTCCTTTTGGCCTCACGCCCTACAAATGGCTACGTATCTTCTTAATATTTTTCCGAGTCTCTTATTGAACAACGAATCTCCACTTAAACTTTTATACCACAAAGATCCCTCGTATTCACATCTTCGTGTCTTTGGTTGCTTGTGTTATCCTCTATTTCCGTCTACGTCGATAAATAAGCTCTAGGCTCGTTCTACTCCTTGTGTGTTCCTTGGATATCCCTCAAATCATCGTGGTTATAAATGTTACGATTTATCGAGTCATAAAATCATTACATGTCGTCATGTTCGATTCGATGAATCCCGTGTCCCTTTTTCGGAATTAAACAAATGCCCCCTGGATTGCTATAATTTTTTAGGCCCTGATTTTGACCCAAATGCGATGCATTTCCTTCAATCTGCGCAGGCCCAATTTCCCCCGGCCCAATCCCCTCCGCTATCCCCAGCCCGCTAGTCCCCTATCCAACAGCCGGCCCAGCAATCCCCCCCACCAGCCCATTTCACCCACACAACCTATTATAAATCAGCCACCGCCAATGTTTTCCTCTCGGCCCACTACCCGCAGCCAAACTGGAGTTTTTCGGCCCAATCCTAAAGACTTTTGTGATCAGGCCCTCATCCACACGGTTACTAAATCTCCTCTACCTCGAAACCCTGTCGCTGCTCTTCGTGACCCGAATTGGAAATTGGCTATGACTGATGAATATAATGCTCTTATTAAAAATAAGACTTGGGATTTGGTGCCCCGTCCTCCTGATGTTAATGTTATACGCTCCATGTGGATTTTTACTCATAAGGAAAAATCTGACGGTTCTTTTGAGCGGCATAAAGCTTGTCTTAGGTGATGGGAAGACACAGCAGGTTGGGATCGATTGCGGTGATACTTTCAGTCCGGTTGTCAAACGACTGATTATTCGGACGGTACTCGATCTCTCATTGTCTAAACGATGGCCGATCCATCAATTAGACATGAAGAATGCCTTCTTACATACGAGGAACTCAAAGGGTGGTGTATATGTATCGCCCATCGGATTTTCGGGACTCGCTCATCCGGATCATGTCCTCGCCGGTGTCACGGATTTTATCTAACAAAGCAAACAAGTAATAAAATTTATAAATCCGTATTCCCAAGTGTAGGGATCGTGAGTACAAATGATTAATACCGAGTCGGTCACAGGAATCGGGTATCTAGTTCATTAATTTTCCTAAGATTGATACTATTAAAACGAAACTAAAAACGATAAAATAAACTGGACATAGGATTGTCAGTCCAAAGCCAGGAAGGAAAGTTACGAACTTAACTAATGAAAATAAAATCTATTCTAAAAACTAAAACGAAAATAAAATTCCAACTAAGCAACGAAGAACAAGGCACAAAGGTTTTCAATTAATTCAACGAGGAACAAGCAATGATCCACCTATCTCGCAACTCTCAATTTCTACCCTAGATCGTTTAGTGAAGATTTAGTAAAGATGTGGTTCACCTATCAAAGGTATGAATTTCTACTCTCGTAGATAATTCGCCTATCAATCTCTCATCTCTCGATATATAAGATTAACGCTTCCATAACAAAGGTGTAAGATTTCTCAATCTAGCAACCTAGAAATTTAACCTAGCAACTCTCGTTATTCCAAGGTTAAAAATCTAACCTTTACTACGGTGATCTAGGTCTAACAACAATTTTCATCAGACGTTAAACATCACAAAGCAACCATCCATCGATATAATTGCATAACAAATATAAAAGCATAATAAAGATACAAGGTTTAATAAAACTCACAAAACAAATCCAAAGAAGAAATCAAGTTGATGCTCGATCGGCTTCACAAGGCTTGTTCAAATTGCTTAGTCTTTATTCATCGTTGATATGCAAATAATATAAATAAAAGTAGAAGAAACGATGTTTTTGGTAGCAGGGAAACGCAGCTAGGGCGCCCCCAAAGGGCCTAGGGCGGCCAGGGATATTCAATCTAGCAACCTAGATATTCAACCTATCAACTCTCGTTTTGTCAAGGTTAAAAATCCCATCTTTCTTATGGTGATCTAAGGTTTACACCGACTCTCGTCATACGGTAAACATCAACAACAATTCATCTTTCGATATTGATTGCATAAACATATAATCATAGAAAAGATAACAACTTGAATTAAAGATCACAAAACAAATCTAGATTGAAAATAAAGAACCTGCTGAAACGGATTCACATGGTTTGAACAATTGCTCAGCCTCCAAGCATTCAGCATAAAACAGCAAAACGAAACAGAAAAAGCGAAGGAAAAACAAGAAAAATCGCAACCTCAGCCTCCCCAAAGGGGGCTGGGGCCGCCTAGGGTTTTCTCCTAATGATTGTGTATCAATAGGTCTCAATAATGTGTGATTAGGGTTGAAATCCGCGCTGCTATTTATAGGGAAAGTAAGTCGGTTTTCAGTATGTCGGCCGTGGACGCCCGTCCGGAATTGTGGACGCCCGTCCAGATGCCTTGGACTTGCTTCAGACGCCCGTCCGATCAGCGTCCAAACTCTCTGAATCAAAAATCTTCTCTTGGACGCCAGTTCACTTTGATGGACGCCCGTCCAATCTGGACGGAGCTTGGACGCCAGTTCAGCTGGATCAATAACTTGATTTCTTCATCTTTATCTCTTATCAAATTCCAACTTTATCTCTTCTCCTCTTCATTAATCCGATTGTTAACCTCTTTTTGGTCGAAATTGTGTATCTACAATACATCAAACACATTGCAAAATGTAGTATCTTCCAAATCAACATGAAATCATCAATTTTACACATAAATCATACAATTTTGCAACTAACCCATTAAAAACATCACTTGCTCAATATTTCAATATAAAGCTCGATTTCTATGAAAAACATCCAAATATGGGGGAAAATTGACATAAAATATATCCTTATAAAACGTATAAAATCACCCTTAACAGTCGTCTTCGTAAATCCCTTTATGGTTTGAAGCAATCCCTCCAGGCCTGGTATAAGCGGTTTGCGGATTTTGTCACATATATTGGTTTCACCAACAGTAAGTCCGACACGTCCCTTTTTATCTACCGACGTGGCACTGACATGGCATACTTACTGGTATATGTTGACGATATCATCCTCACGGCGTCTTCCGACACTCTTCGTTCTACTATTATGGCTAGTCTGGCTTCTGAGTTTGCTATGAAGGACCTGGGTCCTCTGAATTATTTCTTGGGCATTCGTGTGACTCGCCATGACAGCGGCTTATTCCTATCTCAACGAAAGTATGCTGTTGAGATCATTGATCGTGCTGGTATGACGTCATGTAAGCCTTCCGCGACTCATGTGGATACCAAAGGGAAAGTTAGTGCCTCGGGTAGGGCTCCCTTTGATGATCCAACTCTGTATCGCAGTCTCGCCGGGGCTCTTCAGTACCTTACCTTTTCACGACCTGATATCTCATACGCCGCTCATGTGTCGTCCGCTTTCACACGCATGATCCCGTGTGGAACATATGCTCGCTCTCAAACGTATTATCACGTATGTACAGGGTACTCTACACTTGGGATTGCATTTGTATCCTTCTTCAGCCTCGGATCTCGTCACTTACACCGACGCTGACTAAGGCGGTTGTCCGGATACGCGCCGCTCCACCTCCAGTTACTGTGTTTTTCTGGAAGATAGCTTGGCCTCGTGGTCCTCCAAGCGTCAACCTACACTATCTCGTTCGAGTGCCGAGGCTGAATATCGTGGCGTTGCTAATGTTGTGGCTGAATCATGTTGGCTTCGCAATTTACTCTTAGAGCTTCACTGTCCACTACGCAAAGCCACTATTGTATAATCGTGACAACGTCGGGCGCGGTTTACTTGTCCGGAAATCCCGTCCAACATCAACGGACGAAGCATATCTAGATGGATATTCACTTTTTTCGTGAAAAAGTGACGCAGGGCGAGGTTCGAGTTTTACATGTCCTATCTCGGTATCAGATTGCAGATAGTTTTACCAAAGGCCTACCTCTTATATTATTTGAAGATTTTCGGACCAGTCTCAACGTCCGTGACCCTCCCGTTTCGACTGCGGGGGTGTGATAGAAAATGGAAATATTCTAGTATTTATTGTATATTAATTGTATTGTATTCCATTGTATTTACTCTAGTCAATAGGCGTAATTACCTCCTTCCTTTTAGCTAAACGGTTGTACATTGTATTATATATTGTACTTACTGATTAATGGAAATTACGGAAAATATTCTCTAAATCTTTCAAAACCGACAAACAATCGTTACTCCATTACGTTATCGATCCCATATGCATCTCTCCATCCGCACCGCATTTACGTGTTTGTCGGCACCGATTGTTTTTAAAACTCGATTGCAGTGTATGCTATATATAAATTAAGACGATTTAATAATTTCATAGATCCAATATAAAGTGAAGTGAGTTTCTTGAGTTAAGTGTTGTCATCATGGTTTTTGTTCATGCTCTTAAGTGCGGTTGAGAAGGTTGTATGTTATTCTTACCATGTTTTGTTGAGGTTTCGTAAGATGTTACCGCTACTACATAATGCCGATAAAAGGTGTCATCAGATATAAATTGTTTTACCGTGATAACGTAAGGTCAAGCGGCATGCCCTCGTCTAATTTAGGCTCGGGACCAAAAAGAATTTTAGGCCTCGCCTTCGATAAAAAAAAGAACCAAAATATATATTAAAAAAATAAAACAAAAAATTCACTGAGATAGTAAGCTGGTTTGGAAGGAAAAAAAACCTACTTATTTGACTCCTAGTCCTAGTTAAAAACAAAAATATTGTAGCTAGCAAGATTCAAAACCGAGTCTCATGCCTAATATACTAGAGTCACTAACCATTAAGCGTAATACATTCCTGGTTCATATAAATACAAAGATATATATAATATTATGTCGAAATTTTTGTGCGGCTCTTAAATTCATTGATTTTGAGGCTCCGCCACGGCTCCCTCGAGCCCTGGCCTACAGGCGCCCGTAAGGTGTCACTATAAAAATTGTGATTGAATTACTACATAAGGTGTTACTGCAAGCGCCTACAATTTTATAGGCAAGTCCTAATGGTGGTGCCATGAGTTTGTTGTTAAACATAAGGTGTCACTGCAAATATTGCGACGGTCGCCACTCGCCATCAACACAAATGTATTTTTCAGATTTCCTAAATTACATCGAAAGAGTATCAAAATAAAGAGCATGAAAAACTATGAACTACGGTGAAAGAATTTTGAGGATGATAGGCCTAGATCAAAAGTTATGACTATTAAAAAAATGGATATGAGATAAATTAATATTAAGTTTCTTTCACACGAAAAGGATATTTGCTTCAATATTTTATGAATCGTCTTTTGCAACTTTTTCCAATGTGGGTTATGTTAATAAATATAGTTAAAGG
Source organism: Gentiana macrophylla (assembly GCA_026214975.1). Classification (NCBI taxonomy): domain Eukaryota; kingdom Viridiplantae; phylum Streptophyta; class Magnoliopsida; order Gentianales; family Gentianaceae; genus Gentiana; species Gentiana macrophylla. The sequence goes on along the minus strand of CM047814.1, from coordinate 4,901,975 downwards.
TTGTGGACGATCGTTTTTAATCTAAAAAATAGGAAAAAAGACGAAAAAAAAATATAGTGGTTGAGACGATAACAACGCGTAGACGCATTATACGTATACTTACATGTGAATCATGTGATTGTAGAAGAACGTGTAATGAAGAATACGCGCTGCTACTTTCTCAACTATTATTATTTTTTTCATTCTTTTTCCTATTTTCAGATCTTATTTTCATTCTTCTAACCCATGGCCTACTTTATATTGCTTTTTTTTTTTCGGACTTCTGTTTCTCTTTCTCTATATAGTTATTACCTTAATAATGATACACCCACACCGTCAATTAATGTAAACGATAAATATTAACAATAAGATTGTGTGTGTGGATTAATTTAAAAGAAAATATTTACAATAAGAATTCTTTTAGAGAAATTTTCATGTTGTCACTAACCCCTCATGATGTTGTTTTATTATATTATTCTATATATACAGGATAAACTTTGAATATAATTAGTTTATAATGGATAAATATAATTAACCATAAGACGTTATCAGTGGCATGATTCGTAAATATTATTCAATGGTCAGAATTTTTTTTAATAAATTTTATTTTTCACTTTTATCAAATATTTTTCTACACATAAAATATAGAGTTTTCTTATATTTAACAGGGTCCGCAGACCCCCTTTACCTTTTACTAGATCCGCCTATGGACGTTATGGCGTCTAAACATAAGAATATGATGTTGTTTTCTTATTCTATATGATATTATGTGTATGGCGTTGATTTCTTATTCTATATGACAGTAAACTTTTTTTTTCCATCAATGGTATTATGTATATCCTTTAAATAAATTAATTAATTAATATGATATTTATTGTAATAAATTAATTAGGGATAAACACTTTTTAAGAGAAACATCCGAGAAGAAAACATTTTGAGGGGAAACGCATTGGCTCTTTTAATAATGAAGGATAGTCATAATAAAGTTTATAAGTCATTTTCCGAATGAAGTTTTCATTGTGTACATGTCAGATCATGAATTAGTAACTGCATCCAATTTCCAAAAAAAAAAATCCCAATTGTGCCGAGCTTTCCTTTTCATTTTTGGAATGAAATATTTACGGAATCTCCATGAATATGAGTTAATTAGTTAATAGTTAATAATTTAATATGCACACGTAAATTCCCTCAACCAAAAAAAAAAAAATATGCACACGTAAAAACATTAGTGATTTTATGTGTTATAAGAATATCTTTGATTCTTTGTGTTCTCAACAAAAAAAAAAAAAAGAATATCTTTGTATGAAATGAAGTCACCAGTTGAATTTTTTTTAAAATTTATTTTTTAAATTTTATTTTTTTAGGTGTATGATTTTCAACATGGTTGGTCCAAAGGTCTGGCAATTGAGGGCACTGTATTGCAATAAATTGCTGTCCCAAGATCAATAAATATATTGAGCCCCAAACATAGCAATAAATGTTTGAGTGTAATAAAAACATGTTATGGTCCCATGTAGGAGTGTATTAATTATTTTACTATGTATATGTGTTAATGAGGTATATTGAAGACAATAATGATTGACATCATTTTAAATAAATACTCCGTATTATATATATATGGGTGTGTAAGTATAATATCTCATGTTAATAAAGTGAGAGAGACGTTATCAAAATATAATGTTAGACATAATGAATCTTTTAATTTTAGTTAATTATTTTAGGTCCAATGACGATGATAGATGCATTCATTATGACTCAAATAATACCGCTAGACTGAGTTATTAGACTTATAGGTGGTATTCGAGCTAGTTACAAAATGAAACTAAATGTCGCGTCCTTAGAGATGGTGAGAGCCAAATGTAGAATCCCATAATAAGCTCCTCACGATGACGTCGATTCTTTAAGATGGAAAACATGTAATATCGCAGATTTGGGAGCCATGTTTTTCAGAAATTGATAGTTTTGCATTTAAAAGTAATGTTTACATCCAACATCATCTTCTGGTTGTGATTGTGTTCGGGTTTTTTTTTTAAAAATGATTTTTACAAAAAGAAAAACATGAGGTGAGATAATGTTGATATAGCTAGACATGATATATACTATGTAGTGTAAACTTGGCGATTTCAAAGAATTTCAAGCTAGGCGTTTTCTTAATCACTGTGCAAATATCAAAAGTGACTTAAAAAATTAGGATCTTATTGGGGGCCACATGCCCCCACCCTACAAGCCTTCGATATGTCCCTAGCCACAACAAGTTGACGGTCATTGATCATGATGAGTTCAGAGCATTATCAATGAGACATACATCATTATCAATGGTGTAAACAGTACGTAAATTGTCTCACCTGTTATACCTATGCGGTTATGGTTGTAGCATTACTGTTTGTCTCAACATGCAGAGACATCCACACCATATATACTTTATATCATGCATTTTCAATGTGTGCTATCGATGTTTTCAAATATGATGTTTCTACACACGTGAAGACATGACCGGAGAAGTTTCGAATCTCGAAATCCTCAACCTATCCTCCTAAGGTTATTACCCATTGACTAATTACTCTCAATAGAATCTATCATAGGCATTAAATTGAAGGTTATTTCCTTAGTCATGTTCAATCAAACATTCATTCATTTACTCAGTTTCCTTCTTCGTATCCACACAAACACACAGTAGCACACAGTCACATTTATTTTTAATCTATGGAGTACATTTATAGGAATCCAATTTGACAGACATATCTGCAGATTTTCTTTTTCATTGTATTTAATGCATAGTCGACAATAAACGGGAAAAAAGGATGTTAGTCTAAACAAATTTTAACATTGAAAAGTTTTTTACTCCGTCTAATGGCGTTTCTTGAGTCGACATAATGGATTCACTAACGACTTAAATTCAATTTTTTCATCTGGTCAATTATATCCTAATAATGTTTTGCACATTTTTCAATTTGAGATTAGCATTCCCTCTCTCTCTCAAGGAAATGACGTCGTTGTCCAGACGCTATCAGAGGATTCTATAGGTGGTCCCACTGTCTCTCACGACAAACTTAGTTGTATCTGATAATCGACTTTTATACCATATGTAACACTAAAAAATTAACTCTCCATTTAACGATGTTACTTGAGACATACTAGATTCACTAACGGCTTCGATTCATCGTTTTCATTTGGTCAACTCGCCTGAAATGGTTAACTTATATGTCAACATTATATCATATATAGTAATGTTTATAGCACTTGTATAATTTGAGGTATTGTATTTCCCTATCTTAAGAAAATGATGTTATCGTCTAGACTCTATTAAGGGATTCTAGAGGTGACCATCAATATCTCTCAAAGCGTGACACTTACTTGTATCTGGTAATCGTTTGTGATACCACCCAAAACACCTCAAAACTCTCTATCCAATAGTGTTATTCGAGACATAAAAGATTCACTAATGACTTATGTTCATCGTTTTTATTTGGCCGATAAGCTTAAAACGGTTAACTTATAATGTCGACATTGTATCATGATAATGTTTCTCGCACTTTTTCAATTTAAGATATTTTACATCATTCCTCTCTTCAGAAGGATTAGATAATTTCGGAGGTGACCATCACTACGTCTCCGACGTAACACTTAGTTGCATATGATAGTTGGCTATAAACATGCAACATGCAATTTAAAGTCCTAAAACTCCGTGTCTAACAAGATTACTTGAAACATAATGAATTCACTAACGACCGAGAAGTTTAATGTCGAACCTCAACCCAAAGATCATTCAATGTCACACCTTTAGAATTTTGTGGATGATGTAAATCGATGGTTACATGTCTCGATTGATTCAATTTACAAAGCGCTACATGTATCGGCATTCCACAACCCACCTTGAAGAAAAGATCATCACTACAACACTTTTTACTATTTTACCACTTAGTTATATCTATAAGGAAGATGATCAGACTTATGTTGATTGATTAATGATTCATAAGTATTTAATGACCGATTGTATTGACATGAAGTAAATTAAGTTTCCAATGTTTTAACGTTGAGAAATGTTTGCTCGTCAAGTCTTATCATTCTTTTTTCTCTTAGCTCTATTCATTCATTACTCTTCTCTCCTTTCTGGCCATGTATTTAATGCCATGCATCCTTTCATGAAAGCTTGATAGCCTTCTCTTTGTTCTCTTGTCTATTTACTTCATTGATTAAGTGAGAGAGGGGATATATACTACACTCTCATCTTTTATTTTGTGTTTCAAAGCTCTCACAGACAATTACACAAACACTTGACACACATCAGGAAAAAGAAAAAAAAGTTAAGAGTGTTGAGTAGAAAGCTAGAGAGAATGGGAAGAGCACCTTGTTGTGATAAGAAGCTGGGATTGAAGAAAGGGCCTTGGACTGCTGAAGAAGATGAAAAGCTTGTTGATTACATCAGCAAAAATGGGCATGGCAGCTGGCGTACTCTCCCTAAAAACGCAGGTCCCATTTTTGTCTTGCTCTTTCTTTATGCTTTTTTGTTGTTCAAATTCAAGTATTATCGTGTAGATCTCCTTGAGAAGATGAGGTTTCGTTAGTCCAGAATGTTGGATCAATGGATTATATACAATATTGGGGTGACTAATCCGTAAGAGTAATCTATTTTCACATATATATTTTGACCACTATGATTTTACATATGCACACACTTACTGTTCACCACAAAGAATCAAACTTTGAAAGTTAGCCAATAATCAATCAACTTTGTGGTGAATTGGCCTTTTGAAAATCGATTATTAAGCCAAAAATCGGCTTTAGGAGGGTCGATGCTCACTCTCAATCTTTTAGAAAAGTCGATTCTTGACTCAGTATTCAACTTGTGAAAGATCGATTCTTGTGTGGTGTACAGTCAATTTCAGACGGATGCAAAGAAAGAGCCGCATTAAAAAAGTGGTTGAATTTATATTTGATATACTATAATGTCTCTAATACATCATTTCACTATATCATTAATATAATGGTGCCAACAAAGAACTTATTGGATGTATATAATAAATGCTGATGATGATGAGAATTGAATTTTAATAATGCTTCTTTTTTATAATGTAAAATGACTTCCATTAAAAGACAATTAATTTCTTCTAAAATGAGTTGAGTTTGGGCATAGAAGAAGTAATATGCAATGGTTGCCTCTAGGGGCATAACTCAGAGGTAAGAGGGCAGTTGATGTAGCCTTGCTTTAGTTGGGGTATGTGAGTTCGATATTCTGTATTGGCTTCCTCAGCAAAAAAAATAAAAGTGTACATACAGTCTCCACATACTGAGCCACTGAGATATAACCTTCGATTTATATATCCTCTACGAAGCTCTAAGGGTAGGACATTAGGGTCCTTAGGGGTTGGGGGCTAACCTTTTAGTAATATGCAATGGTTTGAAAAAGTGTTTCTTCTGAGTCCAGCAGTATATGTATAGCTTCTGATAATTAAACTCCATCATAGTACTTAGATTTTAGGTAAAAGTTCCAACAAGGGTCCCCAATTGCATTAGTTTTGAACATGTTTAAAGGAAGACAAAGAAATTAAAGCAAAAGTTGGTTCTTTGCTTATTTGTTTCCAGTTGTCACAGTTTTGTTTGGTAAAAGGCAAACATTAACATAAAGTTACACTATGTAATAATTTCTTAAGGTGCATTTCTGTACAGAAACCAGAACCATGTTAATTTCTTTTGGGGATTTGCTTTAACTAATTGTTTTTAGAATTTGGTTGAGCCATCATATCATATCGGAAACATTTGACTTTTTAAAAGACGATCCTAAACAGTGAAAATTTTACCTTCGTTTGGTCGAATTTGATAATTGATCGGTGAAAAGTCGATTATAATGTTTAGGACTTCTTCGTTGCGGAAAAAGTTGTCGTTTAAGATGGGCAAATTATCTAAGGCCAGACATAAAGCGTGGACCTTTCACTACTGAGGAAGAAAAGCTTGTTATACAAATGCATGGCATTCTTGGCAACAGGTTCTTCTTCTTCTTCCCTTTCTTCTTTCTTTCTTTCTTTCTATAACATCTATACGTGAAAACGAAACATATTTAGAAAATTCGGGATTTCGAGATACATTTTTTCAAGTTTCTTTGTGTTACTATACTAGTGAAATGCTTATAAAGTTGCTATCTTGCTTTCAGGTGGGCTGCTATTGCCTCGTATTTACCAGGAAGAACAGACAATGAAATCAAGAACTTATGGAACACTCATCTCAAAAAACGGTTGATCATGATGGGCATTGACCCCCAAACTCACGAACCCTGTTCTTCTCCTTGCGGCCTAATCAAAAAGATCGCGGAAACTCCCTCTACTCGCCACATGGCACAATGGGAAAGCGCTCGGGTCGAAGCCGAGGCACGTCTTTCGAGAGAATCATTCTTTTTAATGCCACCATCTTCATCTTCTTCATTATCAGTGACGAATCCAGGAAGTGATCATATTTTGAGACTATGGAATTCGGAGATTGGTGAATCGTTTCGGAATGTTGGTATTAAAGGAGAGAAAATGATAACTAGTTGCTGTGATAGCTCTTTATCATGTTCTTCAACAAAATGTGGTTCAATTTCAACAGGCCCTTCAGAAATGCAGTGCAATGAGAATGAGGATTCGAAAAGCAAGGTGTTTTGGCCACCTGTCAAGACGGAATGCGATAATGTGTCAGGTGATTCGGAGGATTCGTCTGAATCGACGTTGCATATGCTTTTCGATTTCACACCTAACAATGATATGAGCTTTTTAGGATCCTTGATTCCTTCCTCTGGCCAGTAAGCCTCTTTAGTGGCTCCACATCAAATCAGTCGTTTTTGGGTTTTGCACAGTCGATTATTGAGCTGAGAATCGACTTTCCGTTGGTTGGTTGTGATAATCAACGAGGTGAAAGTCAATTCTCAAGTCTGAAATTGACTTTCAGTCGGTTGACCAGTTTCAGTGTGGTGCCACACTAAACTTTTTGCTCAGGCATCATACATGTAACCGACTTTTCCCGATTCTGAAACATATAATCGGCATAGATAGTCTACTCTAAGGATCAAGCGTTTTAGAATAGATTTTTCAAAGGTGGAATGTTTTGCGGTGTGGTGTCACATTAAATTTTAGATGGTGTCATTAAAGGCTTCTAATTATATTATGTAACGTGTAAGCGCGACACGAGGCCACCGTAGCTATGGCTCGGAATTTTGTGCTGGTTGTTTTTAGCATATTGCCAGCTTGAAGAAATTGTATGTGACCTTATTTTGCACATGAAATCTCATTTGTTTTCAAAGTTCTATTTCAATCTTTTATATATATACTAGTGAACGTGAGCCGTGAAAGGCGCATGAAATTTCAACATAAATCGTTACCAACGATAATACTAAAAAATAGATCTCCAACGTGAAATAAATCGCGTAGTTTTAACCCCGCACAATTGTTTCACTCATTTTCTATACATCATTTCTATTTCTTATCATTAATGAATACGTAATTGATCTCGTGTTCATTCATTTGGTGAAAAAAAACCCACGTGTCAAACGGTATGAACAATATAAAAAGTGATTTGGTATTCTAACGTCAATTTTAGTGACGTTACTACATGTTATGTGATTAGAAAGGACAAATTCATAATAAATGGACAACAATACCCTTTTACACATTAAACACGTAGTAACACTAGATAAAGTGTAGTAACAGCCAAGAAAACAAATAGTTTCAGCCAAGAAACAAGCAGTAATAGCCTATAAATTGTCGTAACATCCAATGTAAAAGTAGTAACAACCAATAAAACAAGTAATGAATATTTTAAAAACAAGTAGTAATAAATTAAAAACAAGTAATAATGTACCGTAAAATATAAGAATTGGCCAATACACAAGTAGTAATAGCCCGTAAAATTAATAAAATACATCAAAAAATGTAGTAACGTTGCAAAATTAACAGTAACAACCGTAAACCCTAAACTTAAAATAAAAATAAAAAAATAAACAAAAACAGCCTGAACTCGAATCCCTTGAACGATTCTTGAATCATCTCCTTAAATCAACAAAGAAGAACAGAGATGGAATCACAATTTCCGTCTTTCCTATCACTGTTTCTCTGTGTCTGAATCAGTGATGGCATGGCGTTTCTGATGCTCTAAATCGAACTCGAATCACAGGAGGTTCTCTTGACGGGAATCGTATGCCGGAAACAACAGACGAAGACGATTGTGGGCCTCACCGGAATGGAGCAGTGGTTCAAGCCACCGGAAATTGCAGCTCCCTCCCTTCCCATGGACGATTCCGGCCGCCGGGAATCGTCACCACCAATCGACAAGAAATTTCCGTCCAGTCCACCCATCTTCTGGTAGGATTTTGATCGGAGATCAAGCAGCAGCCGCAATTTCTGGTAGGAGTTTAAAAGAAATTAAATAAAGGACAAATAAATTTTCAGGAACGGAAGAAGAAATGCCACAGTAAGACGGAAGAAGAAATCAAATATAGGACAAATAAATTTTCAACAGCCGCAATTTCACAGTAATTGTTTATGAAAAGGGAAATTTTCAGCAGCCGCAATTTTATGTTGCTGTGAATGGACGGAATAAGGAAGAAAGAAAAAAAAAATGGAAATTCAGATTTTCGTGTATCATGATTTGTTTATAAAAATAAATAAAAAGGGCAGTGTTGGAAGTTTATATTGTTTTTGTCCTGATTAATTTTCAGTTTCCTTCAAACCTAATTAATTAGTAAATATGTTGTTCCAGTCAAAAATCTAAAGTATCTTTGATTGATTTATCTCATTTAATGTTCAATATGTCATATTAAATATTTTCAAGACATTGTCAATATCTAATATTGATTATCTTTATCATATTACAATAAATCAATTGGCACATGTGGGTAAATCTATACACATTAATATCTAATATTAATATATGATAATACTATTAATTAATTTTCAAAATCCATGTGTATTATATACACAAGGCATGCGCCCCATATAGCCAAAAATGGCTTTCGGAATATTCAAGGACGGAGGTACATATGAGTCTAAAAAGTTAAAGTTTTCAACAAAACAAAAAATATTACACTAAAAAATATACGTAGTTTAGTTCGATTAATAAAATACTCTTAATCCAAATTACTTTGATTAACTCGATGAAATGAATAAATTTCACCTCAAACTTAAATCCTGGCTCCGTCCTTGGGAATATTCTTAATTAATATAAAACTATGATTAATTAATTCACAAAATACATTTGTATCATATACACATATAATTTTGCCACATACATAATAAAATATGTATATTTAATTAATCAACATAATTAATATATTGTATTTAATTTATTCATAACAAATAAATACCACAATATTAATTTACCACTATAACACTTTATAATCGAGATAAACTTTCCTTATATGGTTATCATTTTAACCGCATTTTAATCCGACTAGATGTTCATGTGTGCACCCGATAGGCTTTTGAATATGTTGACTCAGAGACATAAAGTGTATTTACTAAAATACCCTTCTTCATACCTAACGATCACGAAATAAAGCGTTTAAAGAACACATCGTGACCCCAATCATCAAAAGAGTCAAATGCAATGACTACTACCTTTCATGTGAAATGGTTACCGTGTAAATAGAATCATATCATTTGTAATAATATCAATACAGTCGTGTCTCGAGTGTCAAACATCAACGACCGTTTCTTATAATATGGATATCCTACTCTCTCGAAGTAACATATTACTTCCGCTTTGCAAAGACTTTCGAGAATAAAACATTCCTTATAAGAAGGCTCTTTCGGATATTACTCATGTTCATAGGATATGCGATTTCCAGACGAGCAATATGAATCATACGCATGCTCCAGTATCACACTCAATCACTACTGCATGATTCTCCCATGGCTAAAGGAAACCTCAATAGTGTCAAAGTATGACAATCCACACTGTGATGCCATAAAGACTCCGGTCTCAGGATAATTACACAACCGCCACATAGTGCAAGTTAATAAAGTAAGTGGTCAGTCTAACGTACACATTCTCTAATACATGTCCACGTACAGTCCAAGTGTCTCTACACTTTGATAGTCGAGATCTATCCCTACCTTCAATGAGATAGAAGACATCCAATACGTGTTAGTCTAATCGTACTATTAATATCCCTTTTAATAGTACATACGACTAGAGACATTTAAGTATCAAACCCTTTAAAGTGAGTTGAGATCTCATCAACCATAATCACTATTATGATTTCTCTTTCATAGTTTGACACTAGGGACGTTATCATATATACAATGTCATAATTGGTTCGTTAAATGAACAAATATATAATAATAGAAAGCCATTTATCATATGTATAAACATAAAGAAATAGTAGCAATGATCCGACCCGGACGGATCCGGTCCAATCCGATTGGGTTTAGGATACGATTTCAACACAACCAACCTAGAAATCAAAGAAATACAGTGCCAAGGTCGTGAAGGGATGGTGGTGATCCGCAAGGAGGGATGGGTAGAAGTAATACTAATAGGGGTGACAACCTGAATAACAATGGGTTGCGGTTTTCCGTGTTGGCCGAGGAGGATAATAATGAAGGGGATGCTCCTGTAGATGAACTCCAAAGACAATTAAATAGTATTCCTACTAGAATTGAGACTCCGATAATTAGGCAGGCTTCAAGGGTGGCTACACGGGTGGTAGCTCAAGGGGACGAGGTAGATGAGGTTTCCTATTAAACAATAGTCGGGTCCGGTTTCAGCCCACCGGCGGTAATGTCGATAGAGACCAAGACCAAAATTTACCCAGGGGTGCTCCATTACCGCATCAAGATAACAACCCCAACTCTGTGCACAGTGACAGCCGAGGGGGAGGTAATTCATTGCCAACGTAAGTGAACCAAATGATGTGGAAATGGCATGCCATGATACGTCAAATGTGGCTCAGGAAGGGAACAATGGAGCATATTTTAAAGCGAATCCACCGGATGGAAGTAACTTATAACCAACCACGAATTTGCATGGGAACGCAATCAATAATACAACGGGAATTTCTACCTGCTGGTAGTTGTTTGACAACTCGATTGGCGTAAGTGATGAAGATTGTCTCGTGGAACTGTAGAGGTGTCAGTTCCTCTACCTTCTTCAGACATGTCAAAGACTTAATTAATGAATACCAGACCGACATCCTTTTTCCGATGGAAACACGTGTATCCAGTGTAAAAGCAAACCGCATCCTGAGACGGTTCCATTTTACATAGTTAGTGGTTGTGGAAGCTAGTGGATTTAGTGGTGGCCTGTGGTGATTTTGGAATGGCTCTGTTACAAACCTGAGGCTGCTTTGTGCAACAAAGCAGTGTGTTATGATGGGTATGACTCAAAATGGACAGGTTTATTGTGTTCTCACTTTTATTTGTGTATCCCCGACCCCTTCAATTCATGAAGAACTTTGGGATTTTTTGTCACATGCTGGTACCTTTATCACAACTCCATGGTGCCTTGTTGGGGACTTAAACCAAATTATTCATGCTGAAGATAAATGAGGAGGGAGTGATGTTGGGGGTCGGCCAGCAGAAATGATGCGGAATTTTATTGAGAGGGCCGGACTCTATGAAATGATTTTTCAAGGGCCAAGATTTACTTGGTCGAGCTCGGTTCATAATCCGAATGCCATTGCGAAAGGATTGGATCAAGGCCTTTGTAATGACCTTTGGTGTGGACTTTTCCCGGAGTCCATTGTGATTCATTTACCCTGCGTGCATTCTTACCATCATCCAATTATGGTTAATAGCGAGGGTGAACTACTGTGTGCACGCAGGAGAAAATATTCCGCTTTTAGGCTTTCTTTGGATGGAGCATGAGGCTTTTGAGAGTTTATGCAACATAGTTGAGAGATTAATGACAACGACATGGCTCGGGATTAAAGCAAATTCCAGGAGAAAACAACTAGTTGGAACATGTTACTTTGGCTCTTTCGTCGTAGGCACCGCCCACGGCGTAACTATTGATACACATGCATATATTACATGATGAGACATGTATGGGATGTCGAGTCACACCGAATCTCTATCGACGCTTTCCGAGATTGCGGATGGATTTATGATGTGTGGAAAAAGTGGTGGTAACGCCGGCTAATCATCGTCGGTTTTTGGAAATATGGATAACCGTGATTGGATGGATGGCCGTCTAAGCCATGATATGTGCGGGAATGATGATATTTTTCAATGGAGGTTCATTTATTGAGAGATCATGATGGGAGTTTGGTATTAAGCGAAACCAATGGTTGCACCAAGCAGATGCGTGGTCGTCCCTGAGTTTCTTAAGCGCCTGCCAAATTATCAAGATAAGGCCTTTCGAAAGAAAACAACGGTTTTAAAAGATGTAATACACATTTAGAATAATAGATTAATTGTACCAAAAAAATTTGAGCCCTAAATTTTAATAATTTTTTCGCTCTGTGTCATGGCCTTATTGGCATTTCGCTTGTGGACGGTCTGAACAGACGCTCAACGCTCTTTGGTGGAGGTGTTTGCCTCGCAAGTTGTTCGCAGGGCTATGGCCTATGGAGTTGAAAATAGCTTGGCATAGGTAGACTTTTCATCCTGCAATTTAATATGTATGTAAATTTTAAGTGTTTGAACTTATAGGTATGTGTTGTGCATCTGTTTTTTCATTTTAATAAAGATTCGGTTTATAAAATAAAAAAAAGAAAAGAAAAGAAAAGAAAAGAAAAAGTATATCTAAATGCGTATTACACAGTCGGCTTGACTTGTTTTACACGCATAACTAATCGAGCACATCCCGCCTCGCTCCTTACCACTTTCCTGTCACGTTTTCTGCGTTGATGACCGGACGGATTACACCACCCCGCCGCTGATCGTCGTCATCTTCTTCAACCACAATACCATTGTTTCAAGTCCCCGTAAGTTATAATCTCAATCTCTACGATTCATTGTTCAATATATTTTAATCTTATGCTATTTTTTTTTACCTTTATGAATTTGCACAGATATTAATTGTTTTATCATGATTTCATTGCTCCGTTGGATGATTTTATAGGCTTGATTTAGTGAGATTGGCCGCTTGGGGATAAATTTAGGGTTTGTGGTTGTTTAGCTTTCTTTTGGTTAAAAAAAACCCTTATAAGTCGGTATGTGAAATATTGGTGGCCGTGTGCGTAAACGATTCGAGTCCAATCCAATGTTTATTTATTGAGTTGAGCAATTACTCAAAACAGTGATCTCGGACTAGACTCGAGGCCGTTCAAGCAAGGGAAAAATTGCATGAGATTGGCTCAATTTTAGTTTTAATTACGCTTGAGTTAATGGCCTATTACTTTCAAGGGAAACACAATTTTAAAAATGCTCGAGTTCGGCTCGTAACAAAATACAAAAGAATATATATTTTTAATGTAATATATTAATGCTCGGTAAAACTTGTGAACGATCGAGTCAAGCTTTTAGGTGCTCAAGTTCGCTCGTAAACTTTGATGAAATCATATTTGGCGAGTATTTCACGAGCCGAGCGTTGAGCTGCTCGTGAGCAGCTTGGCTCGCTTAACACCCCTAGTTGGTGGTGTACCTTTCAAACTTCAAAGTCTTGTAATTAGATGCTTTGAGTTGCAGTTAGCGAGTGTGTATCTACTTGCCCGGATTTTTTTTCTTTCTGAAAATCAAAATCATATTAAAGATTGCATTGTGATTGCCTTTCCTACTTATTTATACAGCTTGATGTACTTAATGAATTGTGTTTTTAACAACTAAGTAAATACATTTTGAAATCAAGAATTTTAAACAGCTAAAAACTAAAACCGGACCAAACCGGTTGGACTGTTCTGCAGCTAGAACCAGTCCAGCTACAGTTCTGAATTTTGAAAACAGTCTACACCAGTTCGTTTTGAAAATGCTTGAAAACCAACTGAATTGAAAAAATGCTTCATCAATATTTCCTTTTTTGTTTGTTTGTTGATTTTGTGTGTATACTTTTTTTTTTTTTTGAAGGGATTGTGTGTATACTTATGTTGCTCATTTTGTGACTTGAAAATCAGGGTTAGGGTTTCGAAGAGCAGCTTACCAAAATGGATGTCGATAGAAGTGAGATTCAGAAAACTCAAGAAGAGAGGAAGAAAATGGAAGAGGAAATTGCTTCGCTCACCTCACTCACTTACGATCGAGAGTTCTACGCTGCTGATCGCTTTGAGGGCTCTGAAAAATCAATACCGGTGAATGACGATGAAGATGGTGTTGATGATGTAGAGAATGAGGTTGCTCGGAAGATGGCTTCTTATACAGGTCCTAAGCACTTGTTTAAGGACGCTCCAAGAGCTGGTGAAGAGGATCAGCTGCCAACGGGATTTAATCAGCCTTCCAAGGTTATTGATAGAGAGGACGAGTACAGGCGCCGGAGGTTGAATCGTGTGATATCTCCTGATAGGAATGATCCGTTTCTTGATAAAACACCTGGCCCTGATGTCAGGACTTATGCTGATGTGATGAAGGAGGAAGCATTGAAGAGGCAGAAGGAGGAGTTGCTTAGGGAGGTTGCGAAGAAGAAGAAAGAAGAGGAGGAACAAAAGAAGTCTGGTAAAGAGCCTGAGAAGAGTAAGAAACGAAACAGGTGGGATCAGTCGCAAGATGTCAAGAAAGCTCAGGAGCCCGGTTCTGATTGGGATCTTCCGGACTCAACTCCTGGGATAGCAAGGTGGGATTCCACACCGACTCCAGGTAGGATTGGTGATGCAACACCCTCTCTCAAGAGAAACCGCTGGGATGAGACCCCAACCCCTGGTAGATTGGCTGATTCTGATTCCACTCCTGCTGCTGGTGGAGCTACACCTGCTAGTATGAATTGGGACGCCACCCCTAAGTTGTCTGGACTTGTTGCAACTCCCACTCCGAAAAGGCAGAGATCAAGATGGGATGAGACTCCTGCTACCATTGGAAGTGTCACTCCTATGTCTGGTGGTGCCACTCCTGCTGCACCATACACTCCTGGTAAGACTCCTCCTGGAGGAGTAGATGTTGATACACCGACACCAAGTTCTCTTAATCTGCACCCTGGTGCCATCACTCCAGAACAGTATAATCTATTAAGATGGGAGAAAGATATCGAAGAGAGGAACCATCCTTTGACAGATGAAGAACTGGATGCTATATTTCCTCAGGAGGGGTATAAAATTTGGACCCACCTGCCACTTATGTGCCTATTAGAACCCCAGCCAGGAAGCTTCTTGCTACCCCAACTCCTATCTCCACACGTTATCAAATTCCTGTAGAAAATAGGGGTCAGCAGTTTGATGTGCCTAAAGAGACGCCTGGGACTGCCATTCTTGAAGCCAGAAGATTACCAATATTTTGGTGCCTTGTTGAATGAAGAGGATGAAGAAGAGCTGTCTCCTGAAGAGCAGAAAGAAAGAAAAATAATGAAACTATTGCTCAAGGTGAAGAATGGGACACCGCCTCAGCGAAAAACAGCTTTGAGACAGCTTACTGATAAGGCCAGGGAGCTTGGTGCTGGGCCACTATATACTTGCATCCTACCGCTGCTCATGCAACCAACATTAGAAGATCAAGAAAGGCATTTGCTAGTGAAAGTCATTGACCGCGTGCTTTATAAGTTGGACGAGTTGGTGCGGCCTTTTGTCCACAAGATTCTTGTTGTCATTGAGCCTTTGCTAATTGATGAAGATTATTATGCTCGTGTTGAAGGTAGAGAAATTATTTCAAATCTTAGCAAGGCAGCAGGTTTGGCTACTATGATTGCTGCAATGCGTCCCGATATTGATAACATTGATGAGTACGTGAGGAACACTACTGCAAGAGCTTTCAGTGTGGTTGCATCTGCCCTTGGAATCCCTGCACTTTTACCCTTCTTAAAGGCTGTGTGCCAGAGTAAAAAGTCATGGCAAGCTCGCCACACAGGTATTAAAATTGTTCAGCAGATTGCTATCTTGATTGGTTGTGCCGTTCTACCGCATTTGAGGTCCTTGGTGGAAATTATAGAACATGGTCTGAATGATGAGAATCAGAAGGTGAGAACGATTACTGCGCTTTCACTTGCTGCTCTTGCTGAGGCATCTGCTCCATATGGTATCGAAAGTTTTGATTCGGTATTGAAGCCTATGTGGAAAGGTATAAGAACACATCGTGGGAAGGTTTTGGCTGCCTTCTTGAAGGCCATTGGTTTCATCATTCCTCTCATGGATGCCATCTATGCTAGTTACTATACCAAGGAAGTGGTGCACATTCTTATTCGCGAGTTCCAGTCACCTGATGAAGAAATGAAGAAAATCGTTTTGAAAGTTGTGAAGCAGTGTGTGGGTACTGAAGGTGTTGAACCGGATTATATCCATAGCGATATTCTTCCTGAGTTCTTCCGCCACTTTTGGGTCAGAAGAATGGCATTGGACCGTAGAAATTACAAGCAGCTTGTTGAGACTACAGTTGAGATTGCAAATAAAGTCGGTGTGGCTGATATCGTTGGCAGAATTGTTGAAGACCTCAAGGATGAGAGTGAACCTTATAGAAGGATGGTCATGGAAACAATTGAGAAGGTTGTTGTCAATCTTGGTGCATCTGATATCGATTCACGTTTAGAGGAGCTGCTAATTGACGGTATACTATATGCATTCCAAGAGCAGACCAGTGATGATGCTAATGTGATGCTTAATGGGTTTGGAGCCGTTGTAAATTCTCTTGGGCTACGTGTAAAGCCTTACCTTCCTCAGATTTGTGGTACAATCAAATGGCGTCTGAATAACAAGAGTGCAAAGGTCAGACAACAAGCTGCAGATCTTATTTCCAGGATTGCAGTGATAATGAAGCAGTGTGGAGAGGAACAGCTCATGGGGCATCTTGGTGTTGTTTTGTACGAGTATCTCGGGGAGGAATACCCTGAGGTTCTGGGGTCAATACTGGGAGCCCTGAAGGCGATTGTTAACGTAATTGGTATGACAAAGATGACTCCTCCGATAAAGGACCTACTTCCCCGGTTGACTCCAATCTTGAAAAATCGCCATGAGAAAGTCCAGGAAAACTGTATCGATCTAGTTGGCAGAATTGCTGATCGTGGTGCTGAGTTTGTTCCTGCCAGGGAATGGATGAGAATCTGTTTTGAGCTTCTCGAGATGCTTAAAGCCCATAAAAAGGGATTCAAGAGCAACGGTCAACACTTTCGGGTATATTGCAAAAGCTATTGGCCCACAAGATGTCCTTGCAACATTGTTGAATAATCTCAAGGTGCAGGAACGCCAAAACCGTGTGTGCACAACCGTGGCGATTGCAATCGTTGCAGAAACATGTTCTCCTTTTACAGTTTTACCTGCCCTGATGAACGAATATCGTGTCCCCGAGCTCAACGTTCAGAACGGTGTTTTGAAATCACTCTCTTTCCTATTCGAATACATTGGTGAAATGGGGAAAGACTATATATACGCCGTGACTCCACTACTACAGGATGCTCTCATGGATAGAGACTTAGTACACAGACAAACTGCTGCCTCGGCAGTAAAGCACATGGCTTTAGGCGTTGCAGGGCTCGGGTGCGAGGACGCTTTGGTTCATTTGTTAAACTACGTATGGCCCAACATTTTCGAGACATCTCCACATGTTATAAACGCTGTTATGGAAGCCATTGAAGGAATGAGGGTGGCTTTAGGAGCTGCAGTTGTTCTAAATTACTGTCTTCAGGGATTGTTCCATCCGGCAAGGAAGGTTCGAGAAGTTTACTGGAAGATCTACAATTCGTTGTATATCGGTGCACAAGATTCTCTTGTTGCTGCTTACCCTGTGCTGGAAGAGGAATCAGACAATGTCTACTGTCGGCCCGAGCTTACGATGTTTGTCTGAATTATAGATTGTTCTTTCTCTTCTTCTTCTTCTTCTTGTGTTCTTCTGCCTTAGTGAGATTATGTTATAGTTTGCACTAGATATTTTTTTTGAAAGGGAGTTTGCAATAGATATTGATATATCGTACAACTGAGGAAATCTATAAAGTTGAGTTTTAAATAATTTTTTCGGGTTAGGCTAAGTTCTGGTAATTATTGATCAATCAGAATGTTACATTAATCAATATTACTTATCTGAGAAAAATCAACCCACTATTTAACCAACTTTTTTTTTTTTTTTTTTTTTTTTAAATTTTCCTTCTCTAATTTTTTTATCGCTTGAACACTATCAATCTTAAAGAGAAATGCATGTAAAATTTGTGTTTTGCGGGTTTTTTTTCTTTTTTTTCCACAAAGAACTAAATATTTATTAAACATTGAAAGAGAACAAATTTACAACAAAGTCTAGCCTGAAAGCTAGACTGAAGACTGACAAACGCCGCGACTATGACTGGCTTAATGCGGGACTATATTTGAACACTCATTGGACTAGCCTACTACCAACAAATCGAGCCCTACAACACAACGAAGTCAAGTAATAGATAAGGAAAAGGATGCTAAATAAAAAAGAAAAAGTTGCAATCCGATCACAATCCCATGACAACAAATGTAATAAGGTCGTTCACGTCCGGTAGATCCGGTTTTTTCCTCTTTCTGGAAAACGAAAATTCCATTAACGAGAAGAGAAACAAAAGATACAACATAAACAAACAACATAAAAAGACCACAACCGGCCGCCACCGAACAAACCGGACTACAAACATGCACACTAACAACAACAAAGTAAAAACAAACCTAAAGCTAATCTAATATGTCAAAAGCATAGATCTCCACGAGAAGCCTTGACAAGCAAGAGTGAAAACACAGATGCCGAAACCTTCACGCGGGCCAAAGAAGGAAGGAGCCACAGAACCAAAATAACAACACCATCATGGTCATAGTAGCCGAATGACGGGATGTAAAGAAACCAAAATAGGGTTCAAAGGGATTGCCCATAGTAGCTGTCGGCAAAACAAAGCAGAAAAAGATGGGAAAAAAAAACAAGCGAAAATGAAGGAAGATGGACACTGCCGCCAAAGGCCGCCGATACCGGCCTGATAATCGATCCAAGAACGGCAAATTTTATTATGGTCGAGGCCAAAGTATGAGCAGTGATCCCGGATCGATAGAGTATTTTATAAAGTGGTGGGTCTCTGTTTTATACATGAATTTTACATCATTACCCTTGTTTTAAAAATACAATTGGTGGAGCAGTGTATGATATGGCATACTGGACCACCATAAAACTCTTCTTTGAAGAACGTGCAGAGGGAAAGAGAAATGAGAGCGAATTTATATGTAAAGGATATGTCCGTCTATTTTATAAGGCCGTCGTTAGAGACTTAATGATCATTTAGGACACTCCGAAATCTTATTTAGTTATAAGGACATTCTAATTTCAAGTGGATAAAGAGGAAGAAGGAAAAAAAAAACGCTTAAAGGGACCAAAAAAAAACTGCTGAGTGAACGTGTGGGTGGTGGTTAAGTTTGTTTGTTTTTATTTTTATTTTTAAATTCACCATATTTCTAAACGTCATATATTTTGATCTAAAACTCGGATCATCATAATTTTTTCACTAAAATTCATATTTTTTCGTCTTCTTTATTCTAAAATCAAATTTGATATTTTTCCGAATAAATTTCATAAAATCAATTTTTTTCTTCATAAAATTCGACGTGACGATTGATCATGTTTGTCATGCATTGACCACCTACCCGGATGCATTGGCCACGGGATCCATTAACCACCCCGATGCATTGACCGCGCGATTCATTGGCTACCATGATGTATTGACCGCCGCGATCCATTGACAACCTTGATCAGTGACATCTCATTGTAGCGATTTATGCAATGACGTCTCATTGTAGCGATTTATGCAGTGATTTCTCATTGTAGCGATCTATGCAGTGATGTCTTATTGTAAATACAGCCATCAATGTCACTGCATAAGTCATCAACGTCCATTGATCAGACATCAATGTCACTGCATAAGTCATCAATGTCACAGCATAAGTCGTCAATGTCACTGCATCTGATGGAAAATGAAACCTTTATACAGACTTCATTGATTTTCTTATTTAGCTTTAACCAATGCTTCGTGTGGCAAATACAATTTCGTTACATATTGCTTTATTATGAATTCACTTGGAGAAATAACTAAGTTAAGGTTGTTTCTTGCCTTCTAAATACAAAAAATTTATTGTTTATTTAGGTCCTTTTAGAAATTGATGATCTGGTCCCTCAATGGGAGGCCATATTTATTACCTTCTTATGGGTTTCACTCACTATGGTGGCTTACAATTAAGTCTTTTTTGGGTTTCTGGTGCTGCTTATAATAGCTGTGGATACTCATAGTTTGGTGTTGTTTTTCTTTTCTCTTATGGTTGTCTTTGTCTTGTTTCTTGGGGTGCAGGTCGATATAAGTGCTTTGTGGCATTTGGCTAGCGTGGTTTCTGTATTGGAGCCGGTTTATGGGCTTGCAACTATGAAAAGAGCTATCGATTGTTAAGGCGGGACCATGATAGCTTTCGGCCTTGTTTTTGGGTATTTGGCTATTTGTGGACTGATCACAATATATTCTCATCAGTTGTGGTTAATGGTGGGAATAATCATGGTGTGCTTACAAGAATTATGGTTGGTGGATTCTTGGTTGGGTTGCTGGTGATAGTTAATCTGGCGGGCCTATTAGTGCAGAGTGTGTTTTACTATGTGTGCAAGAGTTACCATCATCAAGAGATTGACAAGAGTGCCTCTATGATCATCTTGGTGGTGCGGGCTTATCGCGTTGACATTCGGCGACTTACGCAGTGACATTGATATCGATCACGAGGACATTGATGAATTATGCGGTGGCATTGATGTTTGATGTAGTGACATTGATGACTTATCGCGGTGACATTGATGTCTCAAACAAAGTGACATTGACGCATTAAGCGATGGCATTGACATCCGATCGCGATGACATTGATGACTAAATGCGATGACATTGGTGACTTATCCGGTGACATTGATCTCTGTTGTAGTGACATTGACCTCTGTTGCGTTGACATTTGTATTATATTTTACAATTAGAGAATTGATGCAATGATATTAATGTCCTTGCATATACTATTTGATATACCAATTTGGTAATTTTGTAAAATAACTTTATTTCTTTGATATCTTTAAATATTTGATAAGCGTTGGTTCATTTGATTAGTGTCGGTTTAAATATTCGATAACTTTGTAAAATAACCTGTATTTCTTTGTTTCTTTTGGTTTAAAGGCAATTTTTATAACAAAAGATATGCATAAATCGTTACAATAACACGACATTTGCATAGTTCGATACAATAAGGCGTCATCGCATAGATCGGTACAATAAGAAGTCACTGCGATAAATTCATTTCAATGAGGCGTCATTGCATAAAATGTTACAATGAAATGTCATCGATCAAGGTTGACAATGGATCGCGACGGTCAATACATCAGGGTAGTCAATGAATCACGCGGTCAATGCATCTCGGGTGGTTAATGGATCCCGGTGGTCAATGCATCGGGTATGTGGTCAATGCACGACGGTGATCAATATGTCACGTCGATATTTATGAAGAAAAAAATCGATTTTATGAAATTTAGTCGGAAAAAATATCAAATTTGATTTTAGAATAAAGAAGACGGAAAAATATGAATTTTAGTGAAAAAATTTGACGATCCGAGTTTTAGATCAAAATATATAACCTTTAGAAATATGGTGAATTTAAAATTATAAAAAAAAAAAAAAAAACATCAGCGCTTTTTTTTTTTTCTTTTTCCTCCTCCATCCAGCGCTTTCTTTTTTTTCTTCCTTCCTTCCTTTTTTTCCTTCTTCTCTCTATCCACTGAAATTAAAATGTCCCTTATAACTAAATAAGTTTCCTTCTTAAAATTAGAATATCCTTATAACTAAATAAGATTTGAGTGTCTATTTCCCCTAATAAGTCCAAAACCAGTCCTTTTAAATAATTCCCCCAATGAATAATATATTTTTTTATTTTCATTACAATGTTGGAATATATGATTGTGAAATAGAGAAGAGAAATAAAATGAACCAAAATTTTGTTTTCATTATTTCTGAAAATAGATGAAATGAGAGGTAATGCAAATTGACAATATACGCGGTTCCCCGGACCACACCTTATGTGTGCCCTCTCACTCTACCTTACCCCTTCACTCCTCATTATCACCCAACCTTTACAGCAAACCCACCGTCTCAGTGTCATGCCTACCCTCACCCTTACCATTACCACATTATATACATCTTTTACTCTCTACCATGATTACCATAACATCCCATCCTTCCACCCATGCACACCGCCAAGCCCCTACTACCCTCAGTACTCTACCTACCATAATTTTTACCTTCATCCCAACCAATTCTGACCACCCCACAACCACCATCATATCCCACCATATTAGCCACCCCACACTCGTCTCCTACCTATCACAACCTTATCTCTTATCATCCTACCCGTTGTCATACCATTATCCATAACATATCACTCCGTACCCTTGGCACCCATACCACATTGCCCTTACCCCATGTCACCCTCACCCTAACACATCAATCATCACCCATAACAAAACATATACTATATAATCTAGTTGCCTTAAGGGACATCGCTCAATGTTAAAATTATATGAGTGATGTAATAACGAGCCTTCGTACCGGTTGAGGTGTTTGATTCCGTAAAATGTTGTCTTTTCTCAGCAATAAAAGGAGTCGAGAAAATCCATTGCAAATTGAAGCACCGAGATATGAACCTTGATTTACATTCTTCCTGAAACTCAAGAGAAGTAACAATAAGGTCCTTTGGATTTGGCTGAACATTATTGTCATGTTTTGCAATTTATCTCAAATGCTTCTGTAGCATAGTGGTAGTGCGTTCGCTTCGTAAGCGAAAGGTCGTGAGTTCGATCCTCACCAGGAGCTAATTTACATTTTTTTAATATTTTCATAGATTTTTTTTGTTTTCTTTAACCATGAATTAGATTTATTCTTATATTCCTTTTTTTATTTTATACCACGAATTAGATTTATTCTTATATTCCTTTTTTTTTTGTTGAGGATTTCATTTTTATTTCATTGCCTCCAAATAAACCGATCCCGAAAATGTTCAAAAATAAAGCACCGAAATTTAATCAATTCATTTAAAATCATGACATGATTAAAAAAAAAAAAAAAAATCAAAGGTAGTGTTTGGGTTTCGGTAATCTTTCTGGAGGCATTGGTCGGTGAACCTAGCCTTTTCGAACTGTTTGCATTCTTCATTCTGCTGGAAAAGAATGACTCTTTCTAGTACTTCATCATCTTCATGTTCGCAGGGAAATCTCTGCGGACAAAGAATATCAGATGCAGTTATTTCATTATATAATTCCATTCCAAAGAAAGGAAAGCCTCAAGGTCGTGAAGTCACTGTCTTGGCCGCTTTTCTCATCTCTTCACCCTCAAAAGTTTTTTTTTTTTCTTTTCATTTTTTTCCTCAAATTTTCTCCCATCTGTTTTTGGGATGAAGAACTACCATGAGCTTGTAGAATTTGAAAAATAATAATTTATTCTCAAAATTATTAGAATTGGAAGTGGTGGCTATGGGAACCGGAACCAAGTGTATAGGAAGGTCGCGGCTGAGCTCTAAAGGAGATGTTGTTAATGATTCTCATGCTGAAATAATTGCAAGGAGAGCTCTATTGAGGTAATACTTTATGGATTTGTTTCTTTCTGTTCTTCAATCTACTGGATCACCTTTTATGCTGTAAAACATAAAGTTGTAGATTTGCTTGAACTGAGATAACAAAATTCAGTGAGTGGAGGTGTATTTGAGTCGATTTGTCACTCATTAGAGCTCGATTTCGACTGGATTCAAAGAACTCGGCTTGAAACTTGAACACGATCGAGTTCGAGTTGTAAAAGACTAAGATTGGATGTGTGTATATGATAAAATTCTTTACTACTAAGTACTCCTGTCTAAGTTTGTTCATGTATGAGTATGACTAGTTTCATTGATATATCATTTGGTGGTTAGGGATTGGCTTCTTTTGTGCACTTCTACTGGTTTTCTCGTCAATCGGCTTCTATTTTTCAACTTTTGCCACGTTCGTCTAATGCTAGGTGAGCCTACGCAATGCCTAGGCGACGACTTAAGCTTGCCTAGCGCCTTCACAACTGTGGAGCTGCTCAATTGCTAGATTCTGAAGCTTGAGATCGTCTCGATTAATTATTTGAGTAGCTTTACTTGAGTTCTAACTTGAAAAGTACTGAATCGAGTCAAACACTTTCACGAGTCGAGTACAAATAGCTCACGAATAACCTAACTCAGTCATAGCCCTATTAGTGAGCACTCATTAACCATTTTCTCTTTACTATACCAGGTACCTGTATTCTGAAATCCAGAATCTTACAGAAAATCATAGAAAAAACGACGTAAATACGGAGTTGCAGAACAGTGACGTTGCAGACCCGGTTTCATTTTTGGAAAAAGATAGATTTGGTGGAGAAAAATTCAAAGTGAAAGATGGTTGGAAGCTGCATTTGTACATATCTCAACCACCATGTTTGTATTGTCAATTTTACTCTTTCTTTTTTTGTGAGTTCTTGAATGAGAATAATGTGATCATATGCATTCATTTCTTGGTCCTTTTGTAGGCGGAGGTGCGTTGGTTGGTCCAGTTGTGTTTCCCGTGTTAGATGATCTTCCACACGGCGATGTAAGAACTGATGATACCAAGGAAAGACATCTTGAACATATTGCAAAGCGTGATGGTATGCTCTTACGTCACTTGGAGTAGATGCCGTAGAACTATATAAATCTTTAAAATAGATATTGCAGTAGATACGGATTCAAAATCATCCAAATCCACAGGAAAACCGTATGTAGCAGAATCTCTACTCGAATCTGTAATATACGGATTCAACAAACTCTGCTCCACAAACTCTACAACGGTTGATTATTTGAGATTTGATGCGAATCCCGAGATGAAATGGTTGGAGTTTCATGTCATTATTATATGAATAATATGATTAATCAAGTTGTGTGTAGTTTGTCTTTATTGGTTCATTGTTCACTTGATTTTTCTTGAAGGGGGAGGTACGGTACAGAAGAAGCCGGGTCGTGGAGATAGAACATTGTCCGTAAGTTGCTCGGATAAGATTGCTCGTTGGAATGTTGTTGGAGTTCAAGGTTTGATTCTATTTATGTTCTTATATTTTCGATGGAATGGCTATCTCGTCTTGCTTTAGTGCTACTCCGTATTGGATAAAGACGCTTTTAGTCCTTTTGTTTCATGCTTTTGTAGTTTTGTCCCCAATGTTTATCTTGACATTTTTACCCCTCGTCTATGCACTTTTTGACATTTTCGGTCCAAAGTGTCACGTGTCCAACAACCAAACATTGAAGGTATAACACGCTCCAACAAACAAAAACTTGATACATGGCAAAAAGGGACTGAAAAGGTGAAGAATACATAGATGAGGGGTAAAAGTGTCAAGATGAAACATTGAGAATAGAATTGCGAGAACCGTGAAACAAAATCGCTCAGATTAACAAGTTATATGCTTAGTAAAGTAAGCTCAATAAATGTAAGTTTCTTATTTTGTTTATCTCTGAAAATTTATGTATTCTTTCTCCTTACCTTTGTGCTTATTGCAGGAGCTTTGTTGTCTTATTTTATGGAACCTGTTTACATATCATCTGTTACTGTCGGTTTATCCCATTCACAAACCGATGCTATCGACATAAAAAACAGCATGTCTAGAGCACTTTACGAAAGGATCCTACCATTGTCAGAACAAATAATCAATCCCTTTCATGTCAACAAGGTGTGTATTTATGAATGAGATATTTGGAGTGGTGTCACTAAAGATGCTATCCCTTAACATTGTAGTGTCCTCCAAACCCTCCCCCTCCCCCCTCCCCCCCTCCCCTCTGGTGGTACACATACTTTGTCTAGATATGGTTATACGCGCAGTGACATTCATAGTTATGGATGATGTTTTGCAGCCTTGTTTTCGTGTAGCGCCGGAGCCTCCACGGGAGTTTCAGCATTGTGAGACTGCTTTGAGTACTCTAACATGTGGGTAGGGTTTGCACCATCTCATGGTGCTTTATTTAGGAATTTAAACGCCTTTTTCTTTTCTTTTTAGTGGTATGCTTACTTATGATATATATATATGTATGAATGTATGCACATATATATAGGTACTCTATAAGTTGGAACAAGTCTGGATTGCATGAAGTAATCCTAGGGACAACGGGCCTAAAGCAGGGTACATCTGCGTAAAGGGTCTATGTACGCTTCTACAGAGACCTCTTTGTGCAAGTAAGCATTTTTTTCCTCTTTAAAACTCTTCTATAGAGCAATTGCATCAGTTTATTTATCGATTCTCTATTTTACATACTCAAACACCGTTTTTCCTTACAGATTTATATTGTTTTACAACATCTAATCAGAAATACATGTGCACCCTCACACCAACCGTTATGGTTTTTGTTTTAGTATTGACCTTTTGCTTTTGCCATTCAATATGTTTAACTTATTTATCTCTTCTTAGGAAGCGGTTTTTGGATTCGTTTTGTTCTCTATCACGTTATTGGTGGACAGAATGTGCATCCGATGAGGTATCTTATCGTGAACTCAAGGTTAGTTCGTTTTCCTGGATTATCCTATATCGATTGATTTCTTCAGTTTCCTTGCTCTATTAGCCCATCATTGTCCGAGACTAACTAACCTGATTAATGGCTTGGGTTTGTTTGCAGGATAAGGCACCTGAGTATAGTTCTACATCAAAGACTTTTAAGGGGAGCCGGAATTTCAAGAACTGGATTTTGAAACCTCGTGATTACGAAACATTTTCACACATGGAACATTGAGAAGCTACTTCAAGATCTTTTGGAACGTTTCGTTTTGACGCGCCTTTTGGCAACATTTGACACCATATCGAATACAATGAACTTTTTAAATTGGCTTTTCGTTGTCGGTCTCCATTGTAACATTCGCATATTATTGGTTGATGAGTTTTTGTTTTTAAGGTGATATAATAAACATCATAATTCATTTGTATCAATGTTCTACAGAAAGATTTATGTTTTGTGCCATAAATCTGTGAGATAATCATGTAGCCATTTAAAAATGGGTAAAGGCAAAAGGGGTTATCATTTTTGTCCCACATCGTAAACAAAGAGAAAAGACTTGAAGTGCAGTTTGTATATTAATACCCGACAAATTCAATGTTTATAAATAAAAATAACCCGACCATCTAGGAAAACGGCTTTGATAAAATAAGAGAAAAGAAAATCCTAAATAAGAAATCTATTTAATTAAGGACCGTAGCCCCCTAATCTTTCGTATTTCACAAAGTTGTCAAAATTTCACTTTTCATGTGGAATGCAAGGGTTATATTTTTCTATTATATTGTGTTTTTTTTTAATGAATTTTTAACTTATTCTTAAAATAAAATGTATTTGTCGGTTTATGTCATGAGAGCATCGGCCACAACATTATTGATTATATAATGTACTAACCTCATAAATAGTTCACTTACTGAGAGTCTTAATTCATTACTCGCTAATCAAACTGAATGTGATTTCAAACACAGTAAGTAGTATGATGTATCAAAGCTAAACCATGAGGTGTGACAACATCTTAAAAGAAAATAATTAATGGGGCATTGAAAATTGTATGTAATTATATTTACATTAAACTTTCACACTAGAAGTTTTCTCTCATCTACGCCAATTATTTCAATTCATGACGTGATTTTCTTTAATATACTAAACTATGATACATAGTTGTAAATAAAAAAATATCCTCCATATGTATAGGGTATGAGTTTAAGAATTTCTACTCTATTTCTACCCGCATGGGTAATGGGAAGGGTAGAAATTTTTGATGGGTAGGATATGAATATACCAAACCGTCAACTACACTGCACTCATTCGCCATCCCTACCAATTGTTGGACATAATATTTCGATAATCACTTATACGGATTAAGGGGCGCCTATATCCGAATAAATGATTATATATTATTTGGTGTTATAAATTTATCTCTTTTGATGAATGTGAAATTATTATCATAATAATAAAAAGAAGAAGAAGAAGAAGAAAAGAGATGTATGGTTATGCGGCCCAGAATCATTCGCATAGGATTCTCTCCATGTAGAGTTTGCTATGATAAACTTCCTCTTGTTAATGGTCTTAAGATGTGACTCTTATGATGACATATGTATTGGCATATGACTTCTCGAACAGAAGTATCAATTGGGAATTGACCATCAACCGGTTGGCCTCTTATATATTGGCCTAAGTACAGACTTGTAAATATAGAAAAATACACACAATTTTAAATACAAATTTCTGTATAGCATTTTGTGTATTCATTTTTTGAATCATTGAAGAGATTATAACACAACCTGCCTCTGCCTTTTATTCAATTGAAGTCTTGCTTTAGACAAGATGAAAAAAGCTGTTTGATCTTGATTTATCATTGCGAAATCAGTGGACACATTACCGACGCAAAAACGTCTTAAGGACAGAAAGTGCTGCACTCGCATCAGTGTATAAGTTTTCTGTCCTAATTTTGTTTAGTGTTTTCGTTTTTGCATAAACTAAAATAATGTTTAAAAAGAGATATATTTCGCATCTTTAAGGAGAACGATTACTAATGATTTTTTTTAGTCTATTCTTTTGATAAACATATTCTTTATTGTAATTTTAGCTTTTGTCTGAGTTTGTGTTTAAGTTTCTTCAAAGTCTATTATTCTTCACTTTAATAAACATTGTAGTAATGTGATGAATGGCATTACTTTGAGACCAAACAGTTTGCATTCTTCACTCTGCTGCAAAAGAATGACGCTTTCTAGTTTTGATCTTCGTTATCTTCATGTTTGCAGGAAAATTTCTGCGGACAAAGAATATCAGATGCAGTTAATTTCATTATATAATTCCATTCCAAAGAGAGGAAAGCCTCAAGGTCGTGAAGTCACTGTCTTGGCCGCTTTTCTCATCTCTTCACCCTCAAAAGGTTTTTTTTTTTCCTCAAATTTTCTCCCATCTGTTTTTTGGGATGAAGAATTACCATGAGCTTTTAGAATTTAAAAAAATAATAATTTATTCTCAAAATTATTAGAATTGGAAGTGGTGGCTATGGTAACCGGAACCAAGTGTATTGGGAGGTCGCGGCTGAGCTCTAAAGGAGAAGTTGTTAATGATTCTCATGCTGAAATTATTGCAAGGAGAGCTCTATTGAGGTAATACTTTATGGATTTTTTTTTTTCTGTTTATTTCAATCAAATTTTGCGGTGGAAGAATGTCACCGGCGGTGATTTTGGATCACTATTTTATGCTGTAGTAGAAATACATAAACTTTGTAGATTTGCTTGAACTGAGATAACAAAATGTGGTGAGTGGAGGTGTATTCGAGTCTAGTCGAGTCGAGTCGTCACTCATCAGAGCTAAAGTTCGATTGGATTCAAAGAACTCAGGCTCGAAACTTGAACACGACCGTGTCATAAAAAGGCAAGATTGGACTCGGCTAAAGGCTCCTACTTTTTCGTGCACTTTTACTGATTTTCTCGGCGAAACGCCTAGGCGACTTGAGCTCGCTTAGCGCCTTCACAACTATCGAGCTACTCAATTGCTAGATTATGAAAGCTTGAGATCGGGCTCGATTAATTATTTGAGTAGAAATGACTGAGCTCTAACTCGAAAAGTATCTAATTGAGTCAAACATCTTCACGAATTGAGTACATGTAGCTCACAAGTCCCTAGCAGTGAATATTAATTGACCTATTACTCTTTATCATACCATTACCAGGTACCTGTATTCTGAAAACCATAGTCTTACAGAAACTCACAAAAATCATAGAAAAAACGATGTAAATATGGAGTTGCAACGTTGCGGACCCGATTTCATTTTTGGAAAAAGTCAAAATGAAAGATGGTTGGAAGCTGCATTTGTACATATCTCAACCTTTAGTCTTTCATTTCTGTGAGTTGTTGGATGAGAATACTGTGATATATGCATTCATTTCTTGGACCCTTTGTAGGTGGCGGTGCATCGGTTAGTCCGGTTGTGTTTCCCGTGTTAGATGGCCCCTTCCACACGGCGATGTAAGAACTGATGATGCCATGGAAGGACATCTTGAACATATTGCGGGGCGTGATGGTATGCTCTTACGTCACTTGCAGTAGATCCCGTACAACTATACAAGTCTGTAAAATAGATATATACTCTTGCAGTAGATACTGTAGAACTACATACATCTAAAAATAGCTATCAAAATCATCCAAATCCACAAAAAAACCATATGTAGCAGAATCTCTACTCGAATCTGTAAAATACAGATTCAACAAATTCTGCTCCACAAACTCTACAACGTTTGATTATTTGAGATTGGATGCGAATCCTGAGATGAAACTGATGGAGTAGTCTTTATGATTATAGAAGTGCATCAAGTTCTGTGTAGTTAAAGTAGTCTTTATTGGTTCATTGTTTACTTGAAGGGGGAGGTACGATACAAAAGAAGCCGGGTCGTGGAGATAGAACATTCTCCATAAGCTGCTCGGATAAGATTGCTCGTTGGAATGTTTTTGGTGTTCAAGGTTTGATTCCATTTATGTCCTTCTATCTTGGATGGAATGGCTATCTTGTCTTGCTTTAATTAGTGCTACTCCGTATTGGATAAAGACGCTTTTAGTCCTTTTCTTTTGTAGTTTTGTCCACAATGTTTATCTTGACGTTTTTACCCCTCGTTCATGCATTTATTGACATTGTCGGTCCAAAGTGTCACGTGTCCAACAACCAACTTTTTAGGTATAACATGCTCCCACAAATAAAAATCTTGATACATGGCAAAAAGGGACTGAAAAGGTAAAAACACATAGATGAGGGGTAGAAGTGTCAAGCAGATAAACATCGGAGAATAGAATCGCGAAAATCGTGAAACGAAAGGGACCAAAAGTGTCTTTATCATGTTCATTATTTAGTCGTTATATGCTTATTAGTGAAGTAAGCTGAATAAATGTAAGTTTCTTATTTTGTTTATCTCTGAAAATTTATGTATTCTTTCTCCTTACCTTTGTGCTTATTGCAGCAGCTTTGTTGTCTTATTTTATGGAACCTGTTTACATATCATCTGTTACTGTCGGTTTATCGCATTTACACAACCATGCTATCAACATAAAAAATAGCATGCCGAGAGCACTTTACGAAAGGATCTTACCGTTTTCTAAACAAATAACCAATCCCTTTTCACGTCAACAAGGTGTATATTTATCAATTGTAATAACGTCTTTACTGGCACCAAACCAGAAACAATCGACTTTTCTCGACTGGTGAAATATTGATTTTCAGCATTGGAATCAACTGTGAATAAGTCGATTATCATTTATGATACTACAACGATATATTTGGTGTGGTGTCACTAAAGATGCTATCTTTTGACAGTGTTTTGTCCTCCAAACCCTCCCCCCTCCCCCTTGCAGGGTGCACATACTGTGTCTAGATATGGTTATACGTGCAGTGAAATTCATTGTTGTTATGAATGATGTTTTTGCAGCCATGTTTTCGTGTAGCTCCGGAGCCTCCACGGGAATTTCAGCATTGTGAGACTGCTTTGAGTACGAAACATTTTCACACATGGAATATTGAGAAGCTTGTTCTAGATCTTTTTGGAATGTTTCGCGTTTTGGCACGCCTTCGTGTGGCAACATTTGACACCATATCGAAACAATAAAGTTTTAAAATTGACTTTTCTTTGTCGGTCTCCATTGTAACATTCGCATATTATTGGTTGATGAGTTATTGTTTTGAAGGTGATATAATAAACATCAGAATTCATTTGTATCAATGTTATACAGAAAGATTTATGGGCATAAATCTGTTGAGAAAGAAACCCATTGTGAGTCAATCATGTAGCCATTTAAAATGGGTAAAGGCAAAAGTGGTTATCATTTTTGTCCCACATTGTAAACAGAGGGAAAAGACTTGAAGTGCAGTTTGTATAATAAGGGGCTCAAAACACTGGATTACATACTTACCTGGACGGGGTCAATGGATGATCAAGAAGGTCCATGGCCTAGAGTTGTGACCTCCATTGCACTTTGGAGAGTGCTTTCATGGTCTTCCTGAGTGGAAAAGCAACGTCATAATTTGTGATAGAGGCGCTGCGCTCGCAGGCGCCCTGCCCAATTCTAGTCTAATTTTACTTGTTTGGGTTAGTTGCCCTCGTCTCTGCTTCCTTCCTTAGAGCACTTGCATCAGTTTATTCAACTTCACAGCACTTGCACTTGCAGAACTGCTGTATGATGTATATGTATGCATAGAGTTATGCTTTCTGTTTAGTATATAGAAGTCACTTTTGTCATTCAATGTGGTTTCTTTAATCTCTTTTCAGAAGCAATTTTTGGAATCGATTTATTCTCTTTGATCGTTTTTGGCGAACAGAATAATGTGCAGCTGACAAGGTGTCAATGTGTCATACAACGAACTCGAGGTTAGTTTGTTTTCTGGATTATTATCCTATATTGTTGAAGTTGTACAAGCAAAGAACCCCACCACCATTCAGTTTCCGGTGATTTTTATTTTATTTTATGGTTTTTCGTTTGCATGTGTGTTGTTTCGGTTTTCCTTATTGATAATCCGGGCCATCTTGAATTGTGTTTTGGTGATATACAAGTGTCTTGTTCCAACAATTATGTGCTCGGCTTATTTGTAGGTTGGCTTGGGTGGTGTCCACAGAGTCTGAGAGTCTTTGCTCGAGTGAGACATTAACAAAGGCATTTACTTGTACCTACCATTCAAGTGTAGTTGCTCTTTTTTTTATCACACACAACACACTAATTGTATTTCTTCTTGTAGTCCAATTATATATTGTGTTGATTAGGTGTCCAAGAAAAGTGATTTCTTTCCTTTTATTTGCAATTTTCAGCTGTTTGTGTTATTTTAATAATTGCATATGAATGTTTTGATTTATCATGTTCTAAAATGAGTAAATTTTGTTTGCAGGATAAGGCACTTGAGTACAGTTCTACATTAAAGACGTTCAAACAGAGCCGGAATTTCAAGAACTGGATCTTGAAACCGCGTAATTATGAAACATTGAGACAAGTTGAAGAAACATTTCCCATGTAAACACCTTAGTACAAGAGATACTATTGTTTATAATCCTAACTTGATTTTAAGATGTCGATATTCGATTTCTTTCTCAGAAAATATAGTTACATCTTATAATGTTTTTGTGAGACAATAGTTTCAGAAAATTAAGTTGCATCAAAGTTCATTTGTATCACAGTTTATACAAAAAGATTTAGGCCATAAATCTTTTGAGAAAAGCCATGGTGAGTCAAAACGTCATTTTGTCCCACATTGTGAAATGAGGAGAAAGACCAAGAGGGCAGACTGTATATTAATGGGCTTAGAATATTAGATTACATGCTTATCTGGCCGGAGTCTATGGATGATAAGAAGGTTCATGGCCTAGAGTTGTGATTTCCATTGTATTGTAAAAGGGGTGTTTCTGTATGGTCTTTCCAAGTGGAAGAGCCAACATCATAATTTCTGATAGAGGGGGTCTGCGTTCGCACGGCCGTTGCCCAATTCTTATCTAATTTTAGCTGTGTTGGATAAATCAAAGGGGCCTTTGTTTCAACATAACGATTTTGTTGGTGCATATCATTTATTATATACTCCACTATCACATTTATTATTATACATTATATTGAATAAATCTTTTAAAAGTCTATTCTCGAGTTAAATAAACTTTCGTCTTAAATCTGTATGAAAAACAAAAGAAAATTAACATTTTTTAAGAGATAAGTCTATTCTCGTGGTAAATAAACTTTTATCTTTATTTTTACGAAAAACAAAAAAATTAACATTTTCTAAGGGATGGAGATAGTATGTTACTGAGATCTCGATGAAAATTAACCACCTTCGTAACGGTGAGTCCTAACAACACATCAATGACATCCTTTTTTAGTTTAAAACAAAAACAAGCGAGGCGTTAAACAACTCCCCATCAATGCCGTCACTGTTTTATATCGTGGAGCCGTTGGTTAGCGAATCTAGTAGCGTAAATCCCCATGTAGCGCAGCAAATACGTATTCTTTCCATTTATAAGATATGTAAAGAGATCAGATCAGCCGACATTTTTCATACATGAAATTCCGGTTTTTAGATTTAGTTTCGTCATTTTGTCCCACATTGTGAAAAGAGGAGAAAGACCAAGAGGGCAGACTGCATATTAATGGGCTTAGAATGCTAGATTATATACTTACATGTACGGGTTCAATGGATGATCAAAAAGGTCCATATGCAAGTTGTGTGACTCCATCATGACTTTTGGAGGGTCTGCTCTCTATAAGTCAACGTCATAATTTGTAATAGAGGGGGGTGCTCCTATATGGTCAACGTCATAATTTGTAATAGAGGGGCCTGTGTTCGCGCGGCCCCTGCCCAAGTTTAGTCTAATTTTAGCTGTTATGTCATAATTTGTGATAGAGGGGGTTTGCGTTTGTGCAGCCCCTGCCCAATTCTAGTCAAATTTAGCTATTTTATGTTGGAAAGGGAAGAGACAAGTCATAATTTTTGATAGAGGGACTTGTTTTCGCGCTGCACTTGCCCAATTTTAGTCTAATTTTTGCTGCTTTGGGCTACAATAGGCTTTATATCAAATTAAAGGGGCTTTTATTTCAAAATTGTGTTAGAATGACCTGCTGTCGTGCGGTCCCAGCCTATTTTAGCTGTTTTGGGCTAGAAAAGGCTTTATATCAAAACAAGAGGGCTTTATTTCAACATGACGATTTTATTTACAAGATCTCATTTATTATAAAACTCGCTATCACATTTATTATCTACTATATTTTAATCACTCTTTAAAAGCCTATTCTCGAGCTCTTTTAGAAGTCTATTCTCGAGCTAAATAAGCTTTAAATCTTAATGTGTACGAAAAACAAAAAAATGAACATTTTTTAAGGGAGGATAAGTCTATTCTCGAGTTAAATAATCTTTCATCTTTATTTTTATGAACAATGAACATTTTCTAAGGAAAGAAGATAGTATGTTACTGAGATCTCGATGAAAATTAACCACCGTTGTAACGGTGAGTCCTAACAACACAACAATAGCATCCCTTTTTAGATTAAAACAAAAACAAGCGAGGCGTTAAACAGCCCCCCATGAATGCCGTCACTGTTTTATATTGTGGAGGCGAATCTAGTAGCATAAATCCCCATGTAGCATAGCAAATACGTATTCTTTCCATAGGATACATAAAGAGATAGTATCAAGTGACATTTTTCATACATGAAATTCCGGTTTTTAGATTTAGTTTTTTACACGTATATAGCGTTAAAAGAACTGTATTATTTCAGAATTTACAGTAAATGGTGATACTCTTTATTACCTAGTCTTTTTTTTTACTCAAAATTTTAAATTTGGTGAAAAAAAAAAATTTTAAATTTGAAGCACATGAATTCCACAACTCAATACATATGCAGATTTTGCAATAAATTATTTTCCTTTTGTATTTCTCCTATTAAAAAAAGGTTTAAAACTTACCTTACCAAGCCTATAAATTACTAACTCCGTCATATATATAAGTCATCATACCTTTATTCGCACAGATTAAGAAACTCAAGAAATGATCCAATTTTGATATTTTGGACTAAAATGCCCTTAGGCTAATTTATTAAATGGTGTATGAGGTTATGCATTGAAATGAGTAAAACATGAAAAATAGCATTACTTATTGCATTGAAATATAAGAATAACTTATATTGTCAGACAAATGAATAATGCTAGAATGACTTATAATAAATGATGAGGTAGTACTAGACAACATAATAAAAAAGATCCTGAGAATATTTGACTTAGATACATTATCCTGCATTTAGAAAAGAAAAGAAAAAGGAAAAAAAGGTCAAGACGTTGAGCTACAACCCAAAACGCCCTATTAATTGTCCTACTCCTAGAAATTTGTGGAAGAATCCTTTCATTTTTAAAAAAAAATAAAAAAAAAATTAGGGCGAGGCGCTGAGCTCCACTGTCCTGCTTCTAGAGTTTCATGGTGGATATAAATCGAGAATTATATCTCCGTGATCCAGACTGCGAGGGATTGCCAACTGAGACTTGAGCTCAAACCAAAAAGGCCCAACTGTCACGCCTCTGGAACTTTCTGGAGGATGTACATAACCCGAGAGTTATGTACGTCTTAGTATTATAGTGTGACGTGCAAGGGGTTGTCTGAGCCTATACACTTCTTATTGCTAGAAGAGTCGATCATCAAACCTTCACACAACACCTCCCTTTTTAAACCACTTTGAAACCCCAAATTCTATAAATAATCTCAGTTCATTTCTTGATCTAAACCCCAAATTAATTCTTCTCCAATTTTTCCCCTCCCTCAAATTCCCTCTAATTAATTAATTAATTCCAATGGATTTTTGGTGGAAAAAGCTAGGTGCATATAAAAAAATGGAGAGATCATCATCATCAGTAAAAGACATTTATGCAACCATAACAGCAGCCTCTGTGTTTCTTTTCTTCATCTTCTTCTATGTTTCTTGCTATTTTTCCGTCGATTGGATCGCTTTTGTAAGTCTGTAAGGAAAGGGAAGTAAAAGAGTAGAGAAAATAGAAGAAAATAGAGGAGAAAAAGAGGTAAGAGCTCAGATTTTTATTAATGTCTTCCCGAATAATTTTCCAGTTCAGTTTACAACATTTTATAGGCGTAAGTAATGTGATAACAGTGTTTGACAGCTAATAACTAGTTAATACAGCTAATACTTCGATTATTACAACTATTACAAAAATATCTAAGACAAATATCTTTGATTTCCTGACATCCCTCCCTTCTTGAGCAACACCATGACCTCATGGTGGAGGAAATTCTGGGAACTTGGTACTGATGTAGTTTGCATCCTCCCATGTAGCTGCTGCTTCATCCAAGTTGATCCATTTCATTAACCATTGAACAACTGGTGCATTTTTTCTCTTAACAGTCCTGATATTCAGAATCTTTTCAGGATATATAGTCATCTGACCATCCTCTGATGTAATAGGTGGGTGAATTGATGCTGGAATATGAGCCCCTTTGTACTTCTTCAATAAAGATATATGAAACACAGGATGTAATCTTGAATTCACAGGTAGAAGTAACTTGTAAGCCACTGGACTGATCTTTTCTACCACTCTGTAGGGTCCAAAATACTTGGCTGATAGTTTTAAGTTCCTTCTTAGAGCCACAGTATTTTGTCTATAAGGTTGTAATTTGAGAAAAACCAGATCATTAACCTGAAATTCCCTGTCTGTTCTTCCTTTATCAGCAAAATACTTCATTCTAGATTGTGCATGCTCTAGGTTTTCCTTCAGTTCCCTTGTAAGTATGTGCTTTTGTTGAAGGAACTCATCCACTGTAACATTTGTTTGCTCACTGAAACTTCCAACTGGTATAGTAGTAGGCTTATAGCCATAGAGTGCCTCAAAAGGAGAAGTTTGTAATGCAGTATGGAAATTAGTATTATACCAAAATTCAGCTAATGTTAACCATCTGAGCCACTGTTTTGGTCTTTGGAAACACATACATCTTAAGTACATTTCTAGGCATTGATTCACCCTCTCGGTCCGCCCGTGATCGAGGGTGATATGCTGAACTAAGTGCTAATCTGACCCCTGCTAACTGGAATAAACTTTGCGAGAATTCACTAGTGAAAAACATCGCTCTCATCATCGACTATAGTAGATGGAAGGCCATGTAATGTATATTTGGTGAAAGAAAACATCCACTTCTGACTACTCTTTGTATACCCCTTATTCATAGGCACAAAATGACCCCATTTTGTGAATCTATCCACTATCACCATAATGACATCATGCCCTTCAGAATTTGGGAGCCCTTCTATAAAGTCCATACTAATGTGCTGCCATGCCTGATCTGGGATATGTAAGGGTTGTAGTAGTCCTTGTGGATGCTCATGAAGGCTCTTGCATTGTTGACAAACTGTACAAGATTGAATTAGTGTCCTAACATCATCTCTCATATGGGGCCAATAGAATATGGAAGAGATCCTTTTCAAACATGCTCTAATACCTGAATGTCCACCAATTGGGCTTTCATGGAGCTGAGACATAATTTCTTGTCTCAAAGTACCAGAATTTCCCACATATAATTTCCCTTTATGTTTAAGAATACCTTGCTGGATTGTATAATCTGGTTCTGAGTTTGGATCCAAAAGAACACAGCTGATTTTATACTGAGCATGCTCATCACCATCATAACTTTCAATTACTTTTGTCATCCAAGTAGGTAGGACAGTAGTTATAGCCATTGTACTAGCCTTCTCTACTGGTTGCCTTGAAAGTGCATCAGCCACTATATTTTCCTTTCCCTTCTTATATTCAATCCTAAAATCCAGACCTAACAATTTTGTGATCCCCTTTTGCTGTAGAGCAGTAGTTACTTTTTGTTCCAGGAGATATTTTAAGGATTGTTGATCAGTTTTGATAATAAACTGATGCCCTTGTAGATAGTGTCTCCATCTATTAACAGCCATAATAACAGCAAGTAATTCTTTCTCATAGATGGATAGGCCCATTTCTTTTGTGTTAAAAGCTCTGCTAAGGTAGGAAATCGGTCTCCCTTGCTGTTGTAATACTGCACCTAACCCATTACAGCATGCATCAGTCTCAACTACAAATGGAATGGAAAAATCTGGTAGGGCTAACAGTGGTGCTTCACACATTGCTTGTTTCAATCTGTTAAATGCAATATTAGCTTCCTCATTCCATAGAAATCCATCCTTCTTTAATAAGTTGGTTAATGGCCTAGCTAGAATGCCATAGTAAGGTATAAACCTCCTGTAGAAACCAGTCAATCCCAGAAATCCTCTTAGTTCTGTAACATTTGTAGGTACAGGCCATTGTTGCATACTTTGTATCTTAAGGGGATCAGGCATGACCTCTCCTTGTTGTATAATATGACCTAGATATTCCACTCTTGTTTGTGCAAAACTACATTTGCTGAGTTTGGCATTGAAAGTATTATGTCTTAGTAAATCCAGCACTGATTTCAAATGTTGAATGTGGGATTTTATGTCTGGACTGTACACCAATATGTCATCAAAGAAAACTAACACAAATTTCCTTAGATATGGTTTTAGGAGCTCATTCATAGCTTTCTGAAATGTAGCAGGAGCATTTGTTAGTCCAAATGGCATGACTGTGTATTCATAATGGCCATGGTGTGTGACAAAGGCTGTTTTTGGAATAGCATCAGGTTTCATTCTGATTTGGTGGAAACCTGCTCTCAAGTCTATTTTACTGAAATATTTGGCTTTACCTAACTCATCCAGTAGTTCATCAATTAAAGGAATAGGATACCTATCCTTTACTGTTAGATCATTCAATTTCCTGTAGTCAACACATAATCTCCAAGTGCCATCCTTTTTCTTGACCAGTAGTATAGGAGAGGCATAAGGGCTCTGACTTGGTTGAATAAATCCCTGTTCCAGCATTTGTTCAATTTGGCTTTCCACTTCTTGTTTCTGATGAAAACCATACTTGTAAGGTCTTTGCTTAAAAGGATCTGTTCCTTCTTTCAGAATGATATTATGTGTAAGATCCCTGGTAGGAGGTAGGTTAGTAGGGGTAGCAAAAACATCAGTGTATTGGTCCAGTACCTCCTGGATTTCAGATGGTATAGGTTCTATCATTTGTAATTCTGTCTCTGGTTGAATGAAATTAATACATGCCATAGTACCACTGAATCCCTGTTTGAAACTTCTAGCTAAACTTTTGC
The DNA here is from genome assembly GCA_026214975.1 of Gentiana macrophylla. NCBI lineage: Eukaryota > Viridiplantae > Streptophyta > Magnoliopsida > Gentianales > Gentianaceae > Gentiana > Gentiana macrophylla. The sequence goes on along the minus strand of CM047814.1, from coordinate 4,862,291 downwards.
CACTGATACTTTTAATATGAGGTACACTTGTACAGCCCTTAAGAGTAATATCCTGCCCATCTTTTTGAAAAGACAACTCCATCTTATTAAAATCGAACACCATGAGGCTGAATCTTTTCATCCAATCTACCCCAAGTACCATGTCACATCCTCCTAGTTTTAAGAGCCTCACATCATGAGTAAATCTGATGCCCTGCATTGTCCAAGGAAGAGTTGGACACATATTATCACTTATCATTTTATTGCCATCAGCAACAGTGACTCCCATGGGTTTTGTTGCCTCTACTATGCAATGAAGATCCTTGGCTAATTTCTGATCAAGGAATGTATGTGAACTACCACTATCAATGAGGATGTTCACTGATTTCTTTTTGAGCATGCCTTGAATTCTGATGGTATTAGAACTAACCTGCCCTGTCATTGTGCTGAGGGATAACTGTGAAAATTCAGTTCCCTGATCCTCATTTATTACTGACTCTTCCACAGAATTGTCATCTTCCTGATCATCCATCAGAATGAAATGTAGTTGTTTGGACTTGCATTGATGACCTGGGGTGTACTTCTCATTACATTTAAAACACAATCCCTTTGCCCTTCTGTCTTGAAGTTCAGTTGGTGTGATATATCTAGTGATTTCTTTTCCTTTTGACTGTGTAAGGGGTACAGATTGAACAGTTTTTGGTGTTAACATTGTTCTGGAGGTAAACTGGGGCACATGATTCAGTGATTCCAGAACATCCTCTTGTGCTCTTGCTAATTCTAGTGCTGTAGATAAATCCATAGGTCTATTGACTCTTACAATTGACTTGATTCCTTTCTTTAGACCACCCACAAAACTTGCCACAAAATAAGCCTCATCCAGGTTAGGATTTTTAATGGATACAAGAGACTTAAGTTCTTCAAATTTAGCCTGGTATGCATCTACCGATCCTGTTTGTTTTAGTTTATGGAATTCATCCACCACATCATCATAATTCTGATTAGAAAACCTTCTGCATAACTCATTACAGAAAATGGACCAGGTAATAAATCTTTTACTTGACTTCCAACTGCTATACCATAATTCTGCTTGTTCATCTAAGTAGAATTCAGCTAGTGCAACTTTCTCATCTTCTTTTACCGAATGAAATTGAAAATATCTTTCACATTTTCTCAACCAGGCTCTAGGATTTTCTCCTTTGAATGTAGTCAAATCAAATTTTGGGCGCTTTAATGAATTATCATACCTTTGTTCTGGAGGATGAGGTCCCAAGATACCCAGACCAGATGATGGAACTTCAGTTAATGGCGGTAATGATGAACTTTCTGTATTTGTTGCTGTAGTTTTATTAGACAGAATAGCGAAAATGGCAGCAAATTGGTCCTTCATATATGCGAGCTGATTATCTGAATTTTGCTTCAGTTCTTGCGAATTTTGCTTCAAATCCTGCATGTTTTTGCACAACTCCTCAATATCTTTAGTGTTCTTCTTTGTTTGTTCATCAACAGATTTCAATCGAGTATCGGCCATGGTAAGGACCGAGTATCTCTGATACCAGATGTAAGGAAAGGGAAGTAAAAGAGTAGAGAAAATAGAAGAAAATAGAGGAGAAAAAGAGGTAAGAGCTCAGATTTTTATTAATGTCTTCCCGAATAATTTTCCAGTTCAGTTTACAACATTTTATAGGCGTAAGTAATGTGATAACAGTGTTTGACAGCTAATAACTAGTTAATACAGCTAATACTTCGATTATTACAACTATTACAAAAATATCTAAGACAAATATCTTTGATTTCCTGACAGTCTCTTTCCATCTTTTCGTAATTTTTTTTTAATTTATTTAATTTCTTGATACTTGCATCTATAGTGTTGATCAATAATGGTTTAAAGACGAAGAAAAAAACAGATGTCGTAATGAGAGTCTTGTTTTTGAGTTGAGATATATGCAAGAATTCGATATCGATACCTTATATCAACGGCGATAAGAAAAAAAAATGTGTACATACACTATTTGCAGATTATATCACCGAAGCATAATAATTGATTGACGTATGCACAAAGTTCGGGGGGAGGGGGTTAGGGGGGGCGCTTAAAATAATGGGAGCCTTTAATTAGGTTTGGGGTTCAAATTATTTTGCAATAAAATCGTTGCCCCCTCAAAAATAAAATAAAAAAAGAAAGTCGTTGCATCCTATTCAGAGTAGAGCTGGCTAAAGGGGGGTACTATTAATTAATGAGAATGCAAGTCTTACTGTCTTACCATAATAAATTAAAAATATTAAAGGGGGTATGAAAATCGTTGTATGCTTAAAGGGGGTAAGAAATAAGGAAAAATGATGTTTTTTAAGGACATGAAATATAATGTTTAAGGAATCATATTATAATTTTGAAATATCTATTTTACTCATTTATCTTGTTTTAAGGTATCTAATGTAATGTAAGGGGTAGTTTGTTAAAATCAAGATGAAATCAAGTCTGAAATCAAATCTTAATTCTCGAATAAATTAAGAATCTTGAATATTTTAAGTCTTTGAAATTGATTAGATCGTTTGTGTAACACTTATTATATCCGATATTGTAATTTGTTTTTAGTGTGCCATGTGGGTGTGGGTGTGGGTGTGTGGAGGGTGGGTGGGGGTGTTGGTGTGGGGTAATGGGGGTGTAGGTGGGTGTAGGGTGGGGTGTGGGTGTGGATGGGTGTCGGGTGTGTGTGTGTGTGGGGTGGGTGTCGGGTGGGCGTGGATGTGGGTGTAGGGTGTGGGGGGTGGGGTGTAGGGGTGGCTATGGGTGGGTGTGGGGGTGTGGGGTGGGTGGGGGTATGGGTGGGGTGGATGTGAGTGGGGTTGGGGGTAGGGTGAGGGGTGGGGTGTAGGTGTGAGGTAGGTATGGGTGTGGGGTGACTCTACCTAACGTAGATTTATTAAAAAATCAAGATTAAGTAGTTTCTCAACCACTTAAAATTTTTCATAATTTTTACAGAAATTGTAAGATCTTAATTAATTAAGAGGTGTTAAAAATTATTATCAAACAACACTTATTTTAATAATCACTTATTTTTAAGAATAAGTGTTAGTTTTGAAGAAATAAAAGCAGCGCTTAAGTATCCTTTATAAAACCGCAGGCAAATGATTACATAACATCATTTGGAACTACACCCAGAATCAAGCTCCCATTGAAGTCCCTCTAAATTGTACTGCATGGCACATGCATAACAAAACATGCCCAAGAAATTATTACCCGGTTACCTTCAAACCCAACCCGTCATTAAACTCGACATGCCCGATTACTTCAAATGGATCCATGAAGATTTAAGTCATTGGAAATAAACCGAATCACCCGAGAAATGCTGGAAAAGTTCGCGGAAATGCTTATTTCGGCTAGTCATTATAAATGGAAAGATATATGTGGAGAAATACAAGGATCCGAATGATTCACCCGAGCTTTGGTCACTATGTGGGGATTGTGCAGCTCATGAGATTTTACCCGGAAGATTGCCGATCTTGAGCTTATGTTCGATTGCGATGATCGGCCGATTGTCTGGGCCGAGGACTATCTACGATCGGATTCCGGTCCGCCGCCGTTGTTCCGGTATTGCTCGGATAGGTCAAATTTGGATATTGTGTTTCCAGACTGGACTTTTTGGGGTTGGTAAATATCCTTTCGTTCTAAATTTATATGTCGCGTTTGGGGGTTTTCATACAGATTGACGAAATTTGATGACTCTCTTAGATAAATAAATGTATCACCCGGTTGATCAAAATGATGTCCTTCCTTTCTAGTCCGGAACCTATGCAGGGCACTTTACGGTACTATGAAAGATATGCATTCAGCATACATATTCTTCACATGACGGTAAAATGACTGCAGAGGATCCGAAGTCCTTTCTTTAAGTCTTGTGATCGAGTTGATTGAACTTTCGTGTAGGCCGGAGATAAACATTAGGCCATGGAGGAATGTGTTGAAGGAAATTAAAAAAGGGAATAAGAGGACCAAGTGGAAATAGGGTACCCTATGCTTATTGGAAAGGGAACCCTCACGTAGCTCCATGGAGGGATGACCTTATGAAATGCAATGCTACGAATGAGGTTGACTGGAACGCTCGTTTATACGTTCAGGTATTGTAATGTAATTGTATATGTAACGTATCAAAATTTGGATCTGACGACATTACTCTTAGGCATGTCATTTTCACTTAAAATAAAATAGTTAAACACAAATTACAAAGCTTATAATATATTAGATGTAACACACGTTATCTCTAAACATATTCTACAATACAATATCACATGTGTTACGATTTCTTGGGCAGGATTGGAAAGCCGAAGTTAAAAATGGTTTCAAAGAGTCCAATCTCGAAGATCAATGTACTCACCGGTAATTACTGCTACGTTTTCCTTATTGAGATGTATAGTGTTTATCTCGATATTTTAGCAGTAGCAGATTTTCTATATTACAAACTCATATACAACACCATTTGTGTATACATATGTACATGTATGTATGTGTGTGATCCTCTTATTTTCTACGTTTGTTTCATTATCTGGCAGGTATAAGATATACATCGAAGGATATGCATGGTCTGTGAGTGAAAAATATATATTTGCATGTGACTCTCCAGTCTTATTATTAACTCCTCGTTTCTATGATTTCTTCACACGCGGAATGATGCCGCAACAACATTATTGGCCCGTTCGTGACGAAGACAAATGCCGGTCCCTCAAATTCGCCGTTGAATATGGAAACAACCACCCCGAGATGGTACTAATGAATTTTTTTATTATTTCGGAAGTTATATTAGGTGATTACATTCTTTTGTTACGTATCAGAATGACAAAGGGCTGAATCATAAAGAGAATCAATTTCGAATGTAGGCTGAATCTATTGGAGCATCAGGGAGCAGATTCGTACACGAAGATATGAAGATGGAGCGTGTTTACGACTACATGTTTCATTTGTTGAATGAATATTCAAAGCTTTTGAAGTTTAAACCGGTTGTTCCACCGGATGCGGTTGAACTTTGTCCGGAATGCTTGGCATGTCCAACCGACACAAAATATAGGAACATCATTGAAGAATCCTTGGAGAAGACTCCTAGTTTAACGAAACCGTGCACATTGTCGCCACCTTATGATCCGGCTACGTATCGAGCTTTTAATGATAAGAAAACTAAGTTGATTCGAGAGGTAGAGACTTGGGAGAACGAATATTACAAGAATTATTGAGACCTAATTTTTAGAGTTATTATTCATTTTTCATCCGTAGAACACCGGAAACAATCACAACCAATTCAATGTTGATTTCTACCCGTTTTGTGTGCGAGTAATAATACGTAAGACAACTGGTCTTGCTTACACAACGATTCGCACAACGATGATTTACAACCATTGATCATAATGAGTGTATATGATGTAAATCTTACATAATCAATCTGATAAATCAATCGCGTTGTTGGTTCGTTATTCTGACAAACGTGGCCAGATTTGTCTTGTGATCATTACTATTTTTTGTGCAATTTTTCTGTGGAGTTGTCATTATTATATTACTATAAATATGTAGTGACATAATATTTTTTTGGATATTAGGATAATGACACTGGAATATTTTGTAATTTTTTCTGTGGAGCTGTCATTATTATATTACTATAAATATGTAGTGACATAATATTTTTTAAATTGGGATAATGACATAATCTTAATATTTTTAAGAATACTTGTAACTACATATTTTTATAAGGAGAAATGATTAATCTGATAATTTTTAGGGGAATGAGTAGAAGAACATAAATATTTCATCAATTGAGTAGAAGGAAAGTCTTTTGAAACTTTTGCATAAATGACAAAACTATTTATTCACTGTCGAAATTCACTGTTTAAATTCACTGCCGAAATTCATCGTTATAAATTCACTAATTTTCAAAATTCATTTATTAAATTCACCGATTTTAAGGATTCATTCTGTCAAAATTCAATGATTTCGGGATTCATTGGGGAGATTCACGATTTTGGGATTCATTGTTTGTCATTCTTCTCATTATAAAAATTACGCGATTGTCATTCTCCTATAAAAATATGTAATTGCCACGTATACTTAAAAATATTTCGATTTGTGTCATTATCCCTAATTTCTCATAATTTTTATAATGAGAATGACAAACAAATGAATCCTAAAATCACTGAATCCCGAAATCAGTGAATTTCAATAGTGAATCCCGAAAATCAGTGAATTTCGACAATGAATTTTTAAAATTAGTGAATTTCGGCAGTGAATTTCGAACACAAGTGAATTTCGACAGTGAATAAATAGTTTTGTCCTTTATGCAAAAGTTTCAAAAGACTGTCATTCTACCCAATTGATGAAATATTTATGTCATTCTCCTTTATTCTCCTAATATTTTTGTCTCTATTTATTGTATTATCTATGTAGTTATCAATAGGTATCAATTCACTGGCATGCTATGACATTAGAAAAATTCCACCGTAGAGAAAATGTGTCCAAAAACATGATAAAATATTTTAATGCAGTCGTCGCGAATCTGCGATTGACTGCAATGAAGACTTACAGTCAGAGGCAGATCTGTATAGGATAGAGGGAGGGGCTACAAGCCCCACTCAATTTTGTGGATTTTTCTTATATATATATTAAAACGATGTAAGTTTGCTTTTAAATAGAAAAATATAAATACCATCCATACCCCTGGAAACCTCCTCAATTTTCTTCGATGCACCCATTGAATCTGAATCCTGAATCCACCAATAGGCCTATAAAAGGTCCCCTCCCCTCACCCGTACCATCCTTTGACTTTTTATATTGTTAATTTTCCACAACTTGTTCTTGTCTAGTTCTACTAGCCTAACTGTATTCCAAATGTTAAGTTTTTCCACAAGTCATTATTATATATCTTAATAAAGTCGTTGTTTTGTGTTTGTACTTTTCACTATTTGTCTCTCTAAGTATAAAGCCTTCTATGCACAAGTTATTTACTATGAGGTTCTTACATCAACAAGTTTCTTCCACAAAATCCTTGTAAATGCTCTGGATGACCATTTTACCCCTACTTCTTTTCTTCTTGATTGATATGGTGGTGGAGATTGATTAAAGAAGCATGAAAGTCAATGAAGAAAGGATGATGAAAGACTTCTGGTTAAGGCCTGCATATCAAAGAAATTATTCTCTAGGGGCAATTTGGAGATTTACTGAGAAGAGAGTCGCCATAGCCTCTGCAGCCCTTGTGTTCTTGTTCTTGATATTATGTGCTTATGTCCTCTTTTTTCCACCTTGGTTTGATTTTGTAAGTATTTTAATATATCCTTCTCTCTATATCCTTGTCAGTGTTTTTAAAGTTTCTTGTACAATACTATAGTTAAATTACTGTCATTGTTGAGTTAGTGTTATGTTATTTGAGTTTTAAATAGACTATCAACCGAACCGTGTAAATTTGATGTCGTCGTGCAGAAACCTAAGCATCAACTTTATAGCCTGTAGGTAACACATGCCTTTCTACAAATGTTAGTTTTCCACGTTACTTTACTGCATATTTTAATAAAGGACACTGTTAATGGCCCCAACGGTCAATATATTCTGGCATCATACCTCGATTAAATTTCGACTTTACAGAGGTCGACTATTTCAGAGTCAAATTTTATGCAAATGGTTAAAGGGGGCCATTAATGAGAATTGTAGACAATATGATAGTGGATCATACATATTATTTATTTAGTTGATCGAACCTCTGGGTGCATTATTCAGTGGTAAAAAAACACAGGGGTGTAGTCTTTGAGTTGGAGTGTAAGAGTTCGATACAATGTTCGTCTTCTCTCAGCAAAATAAACGTATACAAGCACCTTACCTCGTGACAGTAATATTTTCGAAACCGTATCAAACTTACGGTATATTCTATCATACTGCAGGCAAATTATGAAAATTCAACAAAAACTCCACTCAAAATCACCAACAACAAACAACCTCCCATTGAATTCCCTCTCAATTGTACATCATGGAATCTGCAAAACAACACATGTCCGAAAAATAATTACCCGGTTACCTTCAAACCCGACCCGTTATTAAACTCAACATGCCCTGATTACTTTAAATGGATCCATGAAGATTTAAGTCATTGGAGATACAACGGAATCACTCGAGAAATGCTGGAAAAATTTCGCGGCAACGCATATTTTCGGCTAGTGATTCTTGATGGAAAGATATATGTGGAAAAATACAAGGATCCGAAAGATTCAACCCGAGCTTTGGTCACTATGTGGGGTTTTGTGCAGCTCATGAGATATTACCCTGGAAGATTGCCTGATCTTGAGCTTATGTTCGACTGTGATGACCGGCCGGTTGTCCGTGCCGAGGACTATCTCCGACCGGATTCCGGTCCGCCGCCGTTGTTCCGGTACTGCTCGGATAGGTCGAATTTGGATATTGTGTTTCCAGACTGGACTTTCTGGGGCTGGTAAGTAAAACTCTGTCACAATAGGTCATATATCATAATCAATGCTAAAAAATTATGTTATGGACGTGTCGTATATATCATTCACGTAATTATTTTGCCAAGTAATGTTTCGTTATTCGGTTGTATAATGATCCATTCACTACACTACACATATATAATACTTCTGGTTACGGCTGATTGCGAAGAATAAACTTCTAGTTTACCCCCTTTAAAATAAAATCGTGCAGGCCGGAAATAAACATTAGGTCATGGAGGTATGTATTGAAGGATATTAAAAAGGGTAACAAGAGGACCAAGTGGAAAGATAGGGTACCCTATGCTTATTGGAAAGGGAACCCACATGTGGCTCCATGGAGGGGTGACCTTATGAAATGCAACGCTACAGACGAGGCTGACTGGAACACTCGTTTATACATTCAGGTACTATATATATCTATGTACATAAGTGTCACAATCTTATCGCTAAACATAAATTCTATAATACAATATCACACGATCGAGGTATACGATTTCTTTGGGCAGGATTGGGTAGCCGAAGGAAATAATGGTTTCAAAGAGTCGAATCTTGGTGATCAATGTACTCATCGGTAATTTCCACCACATCTAGCTTCCATATTCAGATATGCAGCGTAATCGGTATAATGATGGTGTATCGAATGGGATGTTATTGTTTTTCTACCTCTTCACACCCTTACTATACACCGTTACTATGAAATAAGTGTGTGTACATGTACGTGTATGTATGTGTATATAATTGATCATATGTTATGTTTTACATTTGTCTTATGGTCTGATAGATACAAGATATACATTGAAGGATGGGCATGGTCTGCGTGAGTGAAAAGTATATACTCGCATGCAACTCCCTGCCTCATCGATAACTCCTCGTTTTCACGATTTCTTCATACGTGGAATGGTACCACAACAACATTATTGGCCTGTTCGTGACAACGACAAATGTCGATCCCTCAAATTCGCTGTAGAATACGGAAACAACCACACCAAGAAGGTATTAAAAAGAACCCTAGCCTATAATTAAAACACGTGTTTATTATTGAATCACGAGTGATTAATTAATGAACTTTCAGGCTAAATCTATTGGAGCATTGGGGAGCAGATTCGTACACGAAGATATGAAAATGGAGCGTGTTTACGACTACATGTTCCATTTGTTGAATGAATACGCAAAGCTTCTGAAGTTTAAGCCAATTGTACCGCCGAATGCCGTTGAACTTTGCCCAGAATGCTTGGCATGTCCGACCGACACAAATTTTAGAAAGATCATGGAGGAATCCTTAGAAAAGTCTCCAAGCTTTGGAAACCCGTGCACATTGCCACCACCGTATGATCCGGCGGCGTTTAGAGCTTTTAATGATGAGAAAATTAAGTCAATTCAAGAGGTAGAGACTTGGGAAAACGAATATTACAAGAATTAGTGATACGTTATTTGATACATATATATACTTATTGTGCCAACATTACATCCACACAAAAAGCCTGCACAATGTACACATAAAATAATTGCGCATTTTACACTTTTTTAATTTATGAAAAAATTAAAATATAAACACAAGATAATTATATGAGCGGACATTGTACGGTTTTTTTTTTGGTATCGTTATTGTTGTTGTTATTATTATTATTATTATTATTATTATTATTATTATTTTGGAGTATTCGAATTGTTATTTTCTTTTGAGGGGACGTATTGTTATTTTAAAACTTTTAAAAAAAATACAGAGCCGAAAGAAAAGTAATGTGTGCCAATCCAAAAAAAAAAAAAAAAGGAATGTGTGGGGAGATCTATGTTGCACAGACACCGATACGGATACGATGCACGGCACAACATGGAGACGGAGACACGGCAACTTTAAAAAATATAGGACACGACACACGGGGGACACATAGTGTGTGTATATATATATATATATGTGGTTATTAGTTATAAGGCCATCGCTAGAGACTTAATGATCATTTATGACACTCAAAAAACTTATTTGGTTATAAGGACAATCTAATTTATTTTCCAAAACCCTTCTCACCATCCCTTCTTCCCCGCCATAATTTTTTTCATCACCATTATTGCAATGAACGAACTCTAGAAAAAAAAAAGCTAGTACCATTAAACTGTTAATTCCCAAATCAAAGCGATTACTTTTCTGCTCCATACCTCCGAAAATGCCACGGATTCTTCTTCGCAAACCTGGATTGTAAAAGATGTGGTCGCCCACTTCCACCGAATCTCTGCGAAATTTGCTTCCGGACTTTCGTGAAAACGATGATCACACCATACTCAAGGTTGTCCTTATTCAAGGTAGCTTCGTCCACATTCATAACATTGCCCCAAAGAGAACCAACTTTCGGAAAATTCGTTACTCCATGCTTGCAACGGGAAGCCATAACATTTCGGGTTTGACCACACGACCAAAGATTTGCAAAGCCAGGATTCCATGGCCTAATCCATACAAACCACCGATTAAACCAATCGATGGAATCAAGCAATTTCCTGCTATATTCCACAGAGGCACACACCAAGAGAATGCAACGACCACCAAGAGGTTTAACAGTGGAAACAGAAAAATTTTCTAGCTGAAGCAAACTTCCAATACTTTTCGCCAAAAAGGAAAGAGAGGATTAACATACAATGTGATCCATATGGCCATGAGAGATGAAGAGGAACTGTTGACTGATAGCGCGTTGAGGGCATTTCCCAATATCAAACGATAAGCTCATAGAAGGGATAATTATACAAGTCTCATGACCTGCAAATTTGCTTACTCGACACGCCTATGTCGATTTCGGAATCTTCCTTGTTCAAATTCTCCTTTTTACTCATCTTGCCACTGAATCCAGCAGCACAAATTAAGCAACTACAAATGTAATTCTTCAGAATTCTGGATTACTTGTGTAAACTTGCAGTGGTTTAGTTTAGTTACTCGACTTTTGGCCGGATTGTACTTGAAAAGATGAAGTATTTAACATCTTAAATACTTCAACACACTCCCTCGAGTGTGGGCTTATAACACACAAATGCATACAAGGTCACTTATAAATAATCTGAACTTGATCCATTGTATAATTTCGCCAGTCAGACTCGATAATTTGGTTTGTAATCTAAATCAAGTTGTTTCTTCGATCTACACCTTTTATATAATCTGCTTTTGCTAAGTGTTGTACCGCTATATATTTTGGGTGAACCTTGAAACCTTTTTGTATCAAGCAAATTGTATTAAAAACTTTTCTCTGTGTAATCTGATTCATTGTTGCAAGATCTGGACTGAATTGATTAACTTGAATATGCAACCATGCTTTGATCTTATTTGGACTTAATATACTGCATTCAAATTTAAGTTCTCTTTTGGTAAAAAAAAAAAGTTGACTTGTGTTTTACTCACATTCTCTGATTGTTCTATCCGTTTTGTTGTTTACCATCCATTTATACAAATATACAAATATATCCATTGATGTCTGATGCAGGGACATTGTCGACATATGCAGTGACATTGACGACTTATGCAGGGACATTGATGTCTGATGCAGGGACATTGACGACTTATGCAGTGGACATTGACGACTTATGCGGTGACATTGATGTCTCGACGCGATGACATTGATGTCACGATCACGCAGGGACATTGACGACTTACGCAGTGACATTGACGACTTATGCGGTGGCATTGATGTCCGATCGCAGGACATTGATGTCCGATCGCGATGACATTGATGTCCGATGCGAGGACATTGACGACTTATGTAGTGACATTGACAACTTACGCAGTGACATTGATGTCGATCGCGAGGACATTGACGACTTACGCAGTGACATTGACGACTTACGCGGTGACATTGATGTCCGATCACGCAGGACATTGATGACTTACGCATTGACATTGATGTCACAAGCGATGACATTGATGATCGTATTTACAATTAGATAACTAATGCAATGATATTGATGTCACCGCATATACAACTTGATACACACATTTGATAACTTTGTAAAGTAACTTTATTTCTTTGTTATCTTTAAATATTTGATTGATGTTGGTTTATTTGATTAGTGTTGGTTTATATTTTCGATAACTTTGTAAAATAATTGTATTTCTTTTGTTTTTTTTTTGGGTTTAAATGCATATTTTTACAACCAAAGGTATGCACAAATTGTTACAATAACACGCCACCGCATAAATCGTTACAATAACACGTCGGTGCATAATTCGATACAATAAGACATCATTTGCATAGATCGCTACAATAAGAAGTCATTTGCGATAAATCGCTACAATGATGACGCGTCATTGCATAAATCGCTACAATGAGATGTCATCGATCAAGGTTGTCAATGGATCGCGCGCGATCAATACATCATGGTAGCCAATGAATCACGGCGGACAATGCATCGGGGTGGTTAATGGATCCGTGGCCAATGCATCCGGTAGGTGGTCAATGCATGTGATGATCAATACGTCACGTCGATTTTATGAAGAAAAAATTGATTTTATGAAGTTTATTGGAAAAAATATCAAATTTGATTTTAGAATAAAGAAGAGGCGAAAAAAATACTTAATTTTAGTAAAAGATTATGATAATCAGGAGTTTTAGATCAAAATATATAATTTTAAAAATATGGTGAATTATAAAAATAAAAATAAAAAAAAAAACAAAACAAAACAAAACACATCAGCCTGCGCTTTTTTTTTTAAATAATTTTTCTTCCTTCCTTCCTTTTTTTTTTTTCCTTCTTCTTTATCCACTGAAATTAGAATGCCCTTATAACTAAATAAGTTTTCTTTTAAAATTAGAATGTCCTTATAACTAAATAAGATTTTTGAGTGTCATTCTATTACCACTAATAAGTTGAAAATCAGTCCTTTTAAATAATTGGTATATATATATATATATATATATATATATATATATATATATATATATATATATATATATTTGAATTGTCGGAATTGTGTCGGATTTGCACACTTACACCTATATTAAAGTGTCGGTGCATCATAGGTTTTATTATGACAATATCTCGAAAAATATATTAAAAAAATACAAATTGTCGTGTCCCGCCGTGTCCTTGACGTATCCAGATGTGTCGGTTTTTAAAATTTTATTTAACATTATTTTAAATCAACTGATACGTGTCGGCGTGTGTCGGACACGTGTCGGCGCGTGTCGGACGACTTTCGGTGCGTGTCGGACGAGTGTCTGGTCGGAATTGTGTCGGATACGGCGCACGGCACCCATATTGGAGTGTCGGTGCATCATAGGTGTCGGCCGAAGGCCCAACCGTCCTGGGGGCCGAAACTACATGTGTTGCAAAAAAAAATCGTGTAGATCAAATCTCATCCAACCTAATATAAATAATGTGTTGATTCTTTTTTATTTGAATTGATAAAGACCCAAATTATATGACCTCTAATATAACATGTTACAAAAATTTACTTGAATTGAGAAAAGGTCAAATTATTGACCCAAATTTATAATAACTCAGATGCATCAATTCGAAACCCGTTTTGTTACGGCAAATCAAATGCAAACGATAACAATATATGAAAAAATATATTTAAATTTTGTATCCACAAATATTAGAAACCCGATATTGAAGTAATAATTTTGTAAGTATATTTTTAAAAATAAAAATTCAAACTAAAAGGCCACTTCGACAAAGTCGCTGAAGGCCCAAAAATATTACGATAGCCATGGTTTTTTTTTTTTTTTTGGTGTGATGATTTACTGATTCCTTAAAGGTTTGATCGAATTCATGTTATTCTGGTCAAGGATGTTAACGTCTTCCGTGAGACCGGATAGGTTGTTACACAATGGGCCATAAATCATAATTAAGTATGTGAAATTGTTTCTGTAAGTTGTTGCGGTAATAACGTTTCCTTGATTTTGATGGGTTCACATCACAATCAATTAACATCCATTAAAATCAAGGGTGAAATATCATGTTTGTGTAATTTTTATTGTGTCTCTATCATTACTCGTATTTTATGTAAGTTGTTGCGGTAATAATTTTTTTTTTTTTTTTTGTGCTGCGGTAATAACATTAACAGTACCCATTATTAATAGATACGTACTCATCGAAACGTGGATCAGCATGCAAATCATATTTATTTCAAAAAAAAGCATGCAAATCATAAAATGCTAAAAATAAATAAATGACCTAACTTAGTTATACGCCAAAATATACCTATATATAAAGACAAATTAAGATAATGACAACATACCATACCAACAAAAAGGGGTTGGGATCACCTGTCCAATTTGGGTGTCTAATTTCGGTGTCTAAGTAAAAACAACGTAGTTTCATGTGGCTTTTTTTTGGATCTTTTTTTTTTCTTTTGTTTTTCATAAATTTTCTTCCAAAAATAATATACATATAAAACTACGTAGTTTTTACTTAATTACCGAAATTAGACACTCAAATTAGACAGGTGATCTCAATTAGACACTCAAATTAGACAAGTGATCTCAAGTCTCAACCCAACAAAAAGACAATGACAACATACTTCCACCTGGCGGAGTCATCAATCTTGCTTACTTTTTCAACTTTTTTTTTTTTTTTTTTTTTTTTTTGAACATTTCGTATTCGGCCTGCATTAATTGAAAAACATATTATAATATAATAAACAATATTCAATGATTCATTTGGATCTTTTTATTTAACTTTGGCAATAGCATCACCTAAATTTCCCTTTCATACTCGGACATGAAGCTGTAAATCAGTTGACTATGATACCAACCCGCATTCTAAGACGTGCGTAGAGAAGAGTTGATTCTGCTTTTTTTTTTTTCGATTTCGAAATGAATTTACTCGAATAACTAATCGAGCCGGTCTCGAATTTTTAAATATAATAATCGAGTAGTTCGTGAGCTTATCGAGCCTGATTAAATAATTATTTAATTAATCAAATTTATAAAATATATAAAAAAAATATTATTTATTATAATTAAAAAATAATATCCGAGCCGAGTATTAGACGAGTCGAGCTCGATTTTGCCATATTTCGTTAAAAATTAAATGAATTCTAAGAAAATAATCGAGCTTACATGTTCGAAAGTCGAAATATATATCGTGTACTTAACTAATGAGTTCGATTTTGCATTTTTATGGCCCCAAATTTTTTTAGTAGAGTCGAATTCGAGCCCTAATGAATATCGACTCGACTCGATTACACGCCTACTCGGACAAAGTTACCATAATTTTTTTTTTTTTTTGAGGGAGTTACCCTAATTTTTAAAAATTAATTATATGATTTATAATCGATTCTTATATAATTGGTTCTTAAAAGGTTAATTATATAAATGATATTCTTAAAATCAAAATTTCTTCATTCTAAAATTGAATTCATAAGGTCCAAGGTGGAAGGTATATGACGCTGGTAAGGGTAAGCGGATGAGATCTGCTATCTAATATTGCCGGGAGATGAAAAAAGAAACAAGCACCTCTACAGATCCGAATTTTCTGGAGCGGACGTATCCTAATCATTACCAAATCTGAATTTTTAAAGATTCATGCACAGATTCTAAGGTAGCTAGTGTTTTTATTTTTTATTACTATTTCTTTTTTATATATATCTAAACAGTTTGAATCCGTAAAAAATACAGATTTAACGTCGTTTAACTTTTTTATTAGTAGCTTTGTTTCTTGCTTCCAATTGAGACTTGAGAGTCTTTGTTTTATGAATTTGAATTATATTGTTACAACGCCGGTTGTAGCACAATGAGCAACTCAACACACTTTTAAATCATTGATTATGATATAAAACTTATTGATTATTCTATAGACACAACATGATCAAGGGTAATGTTATAGCCACAACCACTCAGACACATTGGGTGACACAACCTACATTTACACCTTTGATGTTGATAAGCTAAATCATGATATCAATAGGGTCCATATCATGATCAATGGTATAAAAGCATGTTTTTTCACTCATTATGGTTTTGTGATTGTGATTGTAGCATTCCCCGTAATTAACAGTGTAAAAGTATATTATGTCACCCTAGATTTGTCTCTGGGCATACGCAACAATGCCACGACTCAGAGCCTTTGGAAAATGATCAAAATTTAAGACCTTGGTTTTTTTTTCCTTCTTTTGATTTAATGAGTTTATTAGTCTAAACAAGTGACATGTATTTTAAAAATTGTTTGTTAATTCAAAAGACTATTTTAGGACCTCTAAACATTCAGGGACGGCCCTGGTCACCCCTAAGGTGTACTTTCACTACTATCTATATAGTACAAGATAATATGAACAAGTTGACTAGCTAGAAGGTGATTATATACATCAAGTTTTCATTCACAAAATCTTTGGGAAAAAAAACCTCTCTGCAATATTATATCTTTGGGAAAAAAAACCTCTCTCCAAGTTTTCTTGATTTTTCCAATGAGTCAAAGTAGTTGGTGGTGGTGTAGAAGCATGGAAGTCAACCATGAAAAGGAGATGAAAGACTTCTGGCTAAAGCCTGCATATCAAAGAGATTCTTTAGGGGCAATTTGGAGATTTACCAATAAGAAAAGATCAATAACCATAGCCACTGCAACTCTAGTTTTCATGTTCATCATCTTCTGTGCTTATGTCCTCTTTTTGCCCCCTTGGTTTGATATTGTGAGTATAAATATATATATATATTCATATTTTCTAAAGTTTATTGTACTACTATACTATGTGTTAATTTATTTATTCAAAATTATAGTCATGCTTTGTTATATCATTCTATAGTATAATTTAGTGACACTTTAATAATGTTTCTGCAACAAAAACATGGATCGATCTGCTTGGTCTGGTCTGGTCACAAGGATTGATTAATGACTAACAAAAATGCATTTGTTTGTATAAATTAAAGAGTTATAAGTATCGTGTTAACAAATTCAACTAACGCAGATCATATCAATGGATACCACACTTATATAGAAAGTCGAATCTTGGCCTCAGATTCGAGTGAAAAAGTCGAGTCTAAGATCCCATTAATTGTGGTGCCGCTGTAAATCTGTTATTATGATGCCTTTAACCATGTCCATCTTTATTGTTGAGTCTTCCAAAGTTTGTTTTGATGATTTTAAGTTTGTCATTAATGGCATGCATGTGGGAGCTTAGAAACCTTTAAACCAAGACAAACTGGTTGACTTATCCCATGTTTAATTTATAGTATAAACCTTAATTACGTGTGCCAATTTTTGTAAACAAATTATTTTGTTTTTCATAAATTGCAGGCAAAGTATAAGGGAACGGTACCAAAAATCACCAACAAAAAACAAGCTCCCAATGAATTCCCTCTCAATTGTACAGCATGGAATTTGCAAAACAAGACTTGTCCGGGAAATTATTACCCTGTTACCTTCAAACCCGACCCGTCATTAAACTCAACATGCCCCGATTACTTCAAATGGATTCACGAAGATTTACGCCATTGGAAATACACCGGAATCACAAGAGAAATGTTGGAAAAGGTTCGATACAAGGCCCATTTCCGGCTAGTGATCTTAGATGGAAAGATATACGTAGAGCAGTACAGGCAATCGATAGAGACTCGTGCTTTGGTCACAATGTGGGGGATTGTTCAGCTTTTGAGGTTTTACCCAGGAAGATTGCCGGATCTTGAGCTTATGTTCGACTGCGATGACCGGCCCATTGTCCAGGCCGAGGAGTACCTCCGACCGGATTCTGGTCCGCCGCCGTTGTTTCGTTACTGCTCTAATGGGATGCATATGGATATAGTGTTTCCCGACTGGACTTTTTGGGGATGGTATGTAATATATATGGCCAACTTTAATGACATCACACAGAACATTTAACGTGTCACCACATTGGAACCTTAGGGTTGACTTTGACCCGGTCGAATGTTAGTCGACCCACGTAAAGTCAATTATGCGATTGAGTAGATTGAAATTTTTGTGCAGCCAGAGATAAACATTAGGTCGTGGAGGAATGTATTGAAGGATATTCAAGAGGGAAACAAGAGGAGCAAGTGGAAGGATAGGGTACCCTATGCTTATTGGAAAGGGAACCCTTATGTGGCGCGATGGAGAGAAGACCTTATGAATTGCACTGCTACCAATGAGGTTGACTGGAACATTCGTTTATACGTTCAGGTACTACATATTCCCGTAAATATGGACCTTGGATCTCCTACAGTGCACCGTGTTGTGATAGTGTATATATATTATCAAAACAATATGTTAAATATACAATTTTTCGGAGGCACCGTACTATTTGCACAACGATACACAATCGGCTTTCAAGAGATCAATTATTAAGTCAACAATTGACTTCCTGGAGGTCGATCATGAGGATCAGCTTTTTAAAAGTCAATTTTTTTCTTTATTTAAGAACCGACTTCCTGAAAGTCGATTCAAAATGCAGTCGTGGTTAGCTGGGTGGTCTCCATATTCTGAAATACAATATCACACGAGTAACGATTTCTTTGGCAGAATTGGAAAGCCGAAGGAAATAATGGTTACAAAGCATCCAATCTTGGAGATCAATGTAATCACCGGTAATTTCCACTGCATCTTCACTATACACCCATACTATGTGAGACAGGATTAGTGATTGTATTATATTTTCGTTCACATGATATAACCATAAAGTTTTTATAATATGTCTCACATACAAAATCCTGGTTTGCAATAAGAATATATATACATACACGTATACATATAGACACATATGTGTGTGTATATATCATGTTATATTTTACATTCTGCCTTATGCTCTGACAGATACAAGATATACATTGAAGGATGGGCATGGTCTGTGAGTGAAAAGTATATATTCGCATGCGACTCCCCAGTCTTACTGATAACTCCTCGTTACTACGATTTTTTCATACGTGGAATGATGCCACAACAACATTATTGGCCCGTCCGTGACAATGATAAGTGTCGATCCCTCAAATTCGCCGTTGAATATGGAAACAACCACACCAAAAAGGTCTTGATCTAAAAAAGTATTCATATATAGGCGCATAGTTTAACCTTTGCATGCATGTTTATTCTTAATCTCGAGTCATGGATGTTCTTCAGGCTGAATCTATTGGAGCATCGGGGAGCAGATTCGTGCACGAAGATATGAAAATGGACCGTGTTTACGACTACATGTTCCATTTGTTGAATGAATACGCAAAGCTTCTGAAGTTTAAGCCAATCGTTCCACCAAATGCGGTTGAACTTTGTCCAGAATGTTTGGCATGTCCAACCGACACAAAGTATAGAAAGATCATCGAGGAATCCTCAGAGAAGTCTCCTAGCTACGGAAACCCGTGCACATTGTCACCACCGTATGATCCGGCGACGTTTAGAGCTTTTGATGATGAGAAAATTAAGTCGATCTACGAGGTGGAGACTTGGGAGAACGAATATTACAAAAACCGTTGAGACATTATATATTAGACACCGAGACATACAATATATTTTCATTTTTATTGTTACGATGTTTAAGACATTAATTATTTACATTTTCAATTAAAAATTTGTTAATATTATTTTAGCATTTTTTTTTGTTAATGGTACAACATAGCAATGCTGATTATGGACGTGTTTATACGTAGTAGAATGAAATAGAATCTGCATTTGAGATGTGAAAGAATGTAATAAAATGTAGGATATGGTGGAAGTGGTGGGATGGGTGGGGTAGCCCTATCCCACACCCCACTGCACCCTACCTCTCTACCCATCCTACCTTACCTACCACCCCATCTTACCTACACTTACCCACCCTATCCTACCTTACCCACCCTACCCTACCTACTTCACCATCACCCTATCATACCCCTACGATCCCACCGCCGCTTGCCCCACCACCTACTCTACTCCACCATCACCCACACATACCCTACCCACCCCTACTCTACCTATCCTACCCACCACCACACCCTACCCCTACCTTACCAACCACCTTACCTATCACCTTACCCTACCTTACCACCTTGCCCTACCTTACCTTACCTACCACACTCACCCTACCCTACCCATCCCTACTTTACCCCACCCTACACTACCCTATCTTACCCACCACCCCACTCCAACCTACCTTACCCACCATCTATCCTACATACCCCTACCCTTACCCTACCTTACCCGCATTACCTACCCTTACCCTACCCAACCCATCACACCCTCTCTACCCTAACTACCACCCCACCATACCCACCACTGCCCTACCTTACCTACCACCCTACCTTATATTATTATACCCACCCTACTCTATCTTACCCACAACCCCACTCATCCAGACCCTACCCTACCTTACCCATCTCTACCCTACCCACCACCCCACCATATATCTTACCACCACATTATCATATCCTACCCTACCCTACCCTATCTCACTCTATCCTACCTTACGCATCTTACCTAACTTACTCACCACCTACTCTACCCTACTCTACCTACCGTAACCTACCTTACCACATCACCCACGATTTTGTCGATTTTCATTTTATTTCATCGCGATTCCATTCATTTTTTAAAAGGAATGAAAATAGACATTTTTCATTTCATTGGAATAAAATTTCAATCCGTTCCATCCTCTCAGAATTATAAACAAACATTGAAATGGAATGAAAAATGATTTCATTCCATTACATTCAATCCTAACAAACGTATCATTAGTTTATTTATTTAGTTATTTGTTTATATTTATTTTGTGAAAAATGATATATCCACTACCGCTTAATACAGAATGAATATATTATTTTCTACATCTTATCCACAAATTAAAATGTACAACTTTAAATATGCGGATAAGACATGTGTAGCGTCTGTCCAATACATACTATGTGACCACCCTTATTTTATATTCCGAGCAATGCAGTTAGTTTTTACCAAGAAAAATGTAAATCTGTTCAAAGTCGAGAGATTTACAAGCAAAATATCATGATTGGCTGTAAATGGACACACTTTTTTTTTCCAAAAAAAAAAAAAAGAAACATTTATCAGCTCAGTTCAGATGAGAATGAGAGCTATATTTCTGATCATTTATTGATTTATTTACAGTTTGATCTAAATAGGGGTAGAAAAAGGAAATTATGATCTAATTCCATAGTTTGATGGACAAATGATTGGAGTGATTAATAAGCTTGTTTTTGCACACTATGTGTTTGATAAAAGGTCTAAAAGAAATTATGTTCGTTGAGATCTAGTTAGCTTACAGATATTTGATTCTCAAGAATGGTTATTTGCCATCAAAAGATTTGGCTGCAAAGTACAGTTCTTCTTTTTCTTGGTATCCTCATTTTTGCTGCCATTACAACAAAATTGATCAACAATGTAAGCCTGCATACACCAACCCATGTTTTATGTTTGATCCACCATTTCATCCTGTGATATTGTTTTCATACTTTTCCTTATAATCACATACTCGTACGGAATTATCATGTGGGAAATCTGTTAGATATCTTTTCATAATTTGCATAATTTAGTGATCGTTTGCAATCGAGTTGCTGTTACGCAAAACGGGATCGACCTGCCCGGTCAGCTCATGGTGGTTCGGGAGGCAGTGCCCAATCGTTGCGGCTCAGAGGCAACACCCCTGAAAGCTAAACATCCCAGTCTGCTGTCTTTGCAACGTCTCGTGAAGACCTGCGTTTTTGTTTTGTTTTGGACTGGGCATGTTTTGCCTATGAATAGCCATTGCGAACAAGAAAACTCTTACAGAGATCTAAAGCATCATCAGTTCAAAATTTCGGGTGTCTCTGGTTTGATTAAATGACTCATTGTTCGAATCAAACACCCTGCACCGTATCATGAAAGAGATTTTCAATAGTCTCCCAATTGTGATATTTACGTAGGACGAGATATATCTTACAAGATAACATTCTTACGTGCCTTGAAGTTCATTAATCATATTCTGTTTGTTATTTTTTCTTACAAAATCTTTGTCATATCACAGGATGATCACGAAGTCGATTCTAATGAGCATTATTCTTCAGTCTATGATTGCAGGTACTGCACCGGAGCAAATTCAAATCGAAAGCATTCGAGTCCTATATAACAAAACCGAATGCTTTGCAGAATGCTTCAAGAACATCGCATTAGTACAAAGTCCTAAAAATTCAAAACCTGATGCAAATTGTCCCGGATATTTCCGTTGGATACACGAAGATTTAAAGCCATGGAAGGACACTGGAATATCGGAAGAAATGATAGAGAGAGCCAAAGGCTTAGCACATTTTAGGCTCGTGATAATTAGTGGGAGAGTTTATGTTGAGAAGTACAAACAAGCTTATCAAACAAGAGATGCAATAACAATATGGGGATTCTGCAGCTTCTTAGGCTGTATCCCGGGAAGATACGGACATGGATATGATGTTTGAGTGCGACGACAAGCCGGTTGTAAAGAAAACGGCTATGGCGGATCGAAGAACGAGCTAGTTCCTCCGCCATTGTTTCGCTTTTGTGGGGATGAATCAAGTTTTGACATTGTTTTCCCTGACTGGTCCTTCTGGGGTTGGTAAACATTTATATTTGAAACCATGTTAACTAGGGGCCTTTAGTGACAGTACCATAGTGACAAAAACGGTTTTTCACAGTCCGTTTCTAGACACGAGAATCGACTTTCGATGATCGATTGTGACAATTAACTGGATGAAAATCGATTCTGACCTCTAAATTCGACTTTAAAAAAAAAGTCATTTTTTTCTGGTGTGGTGCACATGGCACTACACCGGAAACAATCAACAAGAATCAATTCTAAACCATTAAATCTACTTTCACCTGGTTGAACTAGCGGAAAGTCGATTCTAAGGTCTAAAACCGACTTTGAAAAAGCCGATTGTCACTGAGGTGCTATAGTGGTAGATTTGTTGTGGTGTCACTAACGTCTCAAACGATAATTTTGATTGGTTTGAAAGATTTTGATTTCCCATTTTGTTTTTGTTTTTCAGGCCAGAACTTAACTTACAGCCATGGGAAATGCTGAAGAAAGATATAGAGCAAGGCAATGAAAAGTTAAAATGGATGGACAGAGAGCCATATGCATATTGGAAAGGCAATACAGGGTTGGGGCCCACAAGAAGCGCCTCGCCAAATGTAATGTCTCGGAAAATCAGCAATGGAATGCACAAATCTATAATGTGGTATGAACTTCTAGCTCTTTCTATTTTTACCGTAACATCGTATCGGAAACATTCGGTTTTTCTAAAATCGATTCTAAAGTCTAGAATCGACCGTGAGAAAGTCGATTGTCGTTATAAATGATCCGAGCTGCTTACATGTAGCTCGACGCAAGGCTCATGAAATTCTTGTTCATATATGATTCAACTGAACTTGAGCAGTTCATCAAGGTTAACGAGCTGAACTCGAGCATAATTAAAACTTAATATAACCAATCTCAAGCATTTTTTTCCCTGCTCGAACAAACTTTGAGTCTAGTTCGAGCATGACTGTTGTAAAGGTTTGCATGACTTGGTAAGTAAATGTTTGTTTCGGATCGGAGCATGTACATCCCGACATTGAGCACACAAAATCATTCATTTTTAAGAGTAAAACGACGTCATTTTAGTATAACTTTTTTTAAATCCACCAAAGGTACGTGCCCCTAGTCCCTCCACATTGCATCCGTCTTTGTGTGATGTCCGTAAAAACGTGCATTAGTTTTGCTAGACAGTAAGAATGATAGAAAATGGCATTGCAGGATTGGCGACGAGAACGAAAGGATCGATTTCAGACAGCAAATTTATCCAGCCAGTGCACTCACAGGTAAGAAAAAACGGAGTTTATTGGCACCACGTAATTACTTTAGGGCATTCTTTATTGTGATTATTGTCTCTTTTTTTCGGAGGTTTTATTGACACCACGGTAAATGTACCAGGACACCAGACTTCAGGCAAAATTTGACTTTACATAGGTCGAAATAGACATTCGGCCTCTACAAAGTCGAATGTTGAGCTTAAATTCAACTTTTTCGATGTGGTGCCAATAACAACTAATTTTTGTGGCAGCTATTTACAAGCATTTTGTCTTTGATAATTGTTATTGCAGATACAAAATATATGTTGAAGGACGTGCATGGTCTGTGAGTCAAAAGTATATACTAGCTTGTGACTCAGTGAGTTTGCTCATAAGTCCCCATTATTATGACTTCTTCACCAGAAATTTACTACCCATAATTCATTATTGGCCTATAAATCAAAAATCCATATGCAGCTCTATCAAGTTTGCTGTAGATTGGGAAACAAACACACCAAGGAGGTAATTTCATCTTAATTATTCAATAATGTTATCCACTTTTTTTTAAGGATGAATGGATAATAAACTTTGGTCCCTTTTGTTTCACGGTTTTTTGTATTTCTGTCCATAATGTGAGAAAATCACGCTTTTGGTTCCTTATTTTTCTCCATTTTCTCAAAACTAACCCCAATATATCTAAAAAAAATGTCAATATGAAACACAAGAGTTAATTTTGAGAGAATAAAGAAAAACTGGGGACCAAAAGTGTAATAATTTCTTCTTCTTTTTTTTGGATAAAGACACTCTTGGTCCCTTTTAATGATTTTCGCATTTGCATTCCCAATGTTCCATCTTGGCATCGTTAACCCTCATCTATGCATTTTGTATTTCTTTTCAGTCAATTATTGCCGCGTGTTAAGCTTCTATTGGTTGGAGAATGTCGTACTTTCGATGTTGATTGTTTGTCACGTGGCACTTTGGATTGAAAATGTGAAAAAGAAACGCATAGATGAGGGGTAAAATTGTAAAGATGAAACATTGGAGATATAAGTGTTATAAATGTGAAACAAAAGGGACCAAAAATGAATTTATCCCTGTTACCTTTTCGGTTCATTATCGTCACATGTCAAGTTTCTATTGTTGGTTGGTGCATGACGTACATTCTATGATGGTTGCTTGACATGTGACAGTTTGAATTGAAAATATAAGAAAAAACACTCATAGATGAGAGGTTAAACCGCAAAGATGAAACATTGAGGACACAAGTGTAAATTTCGTGAAATAAAATAGACCAAAAGTGTATGTATCCCTTTTTTTTTAGGTAGTCGTTAGTGGCACCACATCGAATATACTTCTGGGGCACCACAGTGATATTCGACTTCTGGAAAGTCGAATGTAAGCTCAACATTCGACCTCTGTAAAGTCGAATCTTGCCCGAAATGTGGTATCATGGTAGATTCAATGTAGTGACATTAAGAACGCCCTTTCTTTTATAGTACAAGTGTTTTCCTCAAATAATTGTATGTTACTTTCTAAACACAGGCACAAGAAATTGGTAAAGCAGGAAGCAAATATGTTCAAGAACAGCTAAAGATGAAATATGTATATGATTACATGTTCCATCTCCTTCAAGAATATGCAAAGCTCTTGAAATTTCGACCCGTTAAACCCAAAGGGGCAGTTGAAATATGTCCAGAGGCAATGATCTGCCCTGTCAAAGGAATGAAAAGGAGGTTTAGGGCAAACTCTATGGTTCATAGTCCTTCAGAATCAGGGCCATGTGCCCTTCAACCTTCTTTTGAGTATACTGATCTTCAAGATTTTGTTAAGAAAAAAGAAGATTTGACAAGGCAAGTTGAGTTGTTGGAGGCTAATGGAAATATCAGAAAAAAGAGTGTATGATTTTTTATTTTTTTTTCATGATGCCCTAGGTTTAAAACTCAGGATAATCTAAGGCGTCTGTTAAAGGCACCGTATCTGATCTACCATGGCACCACCACACTTTAGGTTAGGTGTCGAAAATGGATATTCAACCTCTGCATGGTTATATGTTGATTTTGAAATCAAACTTTCTAGAGATCAAATATCATCATTGTGCAGTGAAAATAGACCAGGTGTGATGCCTTTAACAACTATCGAATATATGTTTCATTTTGTTTAGACCAATTTCTTTTTTTTTTTTTTGGAGCTATAAATTGTTGTCTATATATTAGGACTGATTTTGGCTGAAAATGAAGAGTTTATTTTCTTACATGTGAGTCCTCCCAAGCTTTTCTTGCCCTAAAGAGGTGATCTATATCAAAATCATTTTTAAAAAAAAAAAAAAATGTAGTATTAGTTAAACTCGTAAAAAGGCACAAAATGGATGCAAAAGTACTATCAGAGTTTATTCTCACTAATCACCTTTCAACAATTTTTTTTCTGTGTAACTTGTAAAAGATTCCGACAATATACTATAAGGGCCTTTAAAGGGCATCTCAGTAAATCCATATTTGCCCTTAAAAGGCACTTTAATACCTGTCTATTTTTAAACATTGTTGTGGGGCCCATCAGGTAGATTTACCAGGATGCCTTTAAAAGCCCCTTACACTAATTGGTTCACTAGCTTAAACATCATTGGGGGATTGTTTCAATACTTGATTGAGTACTAATAATATCTTGTCCTCTACTTTGAATGTTCCACTGCAAAGTGGTCGTCTTCAATCATACGGCTACCCTTCCAGACGGAATAGTGCACATATCACAACACGTTGGGTTGTCTTCAATCATACGGCTACCCTTCCAGACGGAATAGTGCACATATCACAACACGTTGGCTGCAATAATCAGGACGCCACACTACCCCCTTCTTGACGAACAAGTACAAACTCCAGAACACATTGGCTACAATAATCAGGATGTCACACTACCCTTCTTGATGGACACAAGTACAAACATCACAACATGTTGGCTGCAATAATTAGGACGCCGCTACCCTTCTCGACAGACTAGTACAAACATCACAACACGTTGACTGCAATAATCAGGATGCCACACTATCCTTTTTGACGGACTAATACAAACATGACAACACGTTGACTGCAATAATCAGGATGCCACTGCTTCTGATCGATACAACCAACAACAAACACCTTCCTCGCCGCCTCCAAGAAGAATTCAAGAATAGCATCATTACGAAGCTCGCTTGCCAAAATAATCGTTGTTTCATTCCCACAAAGATCCGACAATGTATCCAACAAATCAATCACTCCCTCCTCGCCGTAAATAACATCCGACCCAAATACATACTCCGGATACGGGTCATACATATCCGTATCCAGACCTTCTCCCCATGTTAGCTCATTAACTTTAGCAGAGCCTTTCACATTTCCATATAAATTGGCTTCAACATTCTTTTTCAATAGTTTGAGCCTATCTGGCAAATCAGTGAGAATTGTTTGAGCACCCAAAAGTGCTGCAATTGAGCTGCACACAAAACATAAGAAGCAAGAAATATCAAAAACTGAACATAAAGTCCAGGGAAAAAAATAGGGGGGGTGTAGCGTGCTCGTTTGAGCTCGGCTCAAACTTAAACAATAGAGTAACGAACACGAACAGAGCTCAAACATCGTTTATTTATTAAACAAACAAGCTCAAGCTCAAGCTCAAGCTCGTTTGTGCTCAAAAGAACTTCTGATAATCAGTTCGGCTCAACTCGTTTATACTCCTGGAAAGCTAAAAGAAAAACGCATAATAAGTTGAAGATTCAAATTATCATTACCCGACCAATCCACAGCCAGATCCCAATTCAACAACCTTCTTCCCCTGCAAAAACATCACACCAGAATCAACAGCATGTTCCAAGAATTTCCCAAGAACAATCCCACTGTCCCACATAACAGATCCAGTTACACCTGCAGTCCCTAAAGAAGATGGGGACTGTAAAATTGAAAGAGATCGGCCGCAAGCGTCTACGCTGAATTGTATAGAAGATTGTTGAACAAAGGCGTTGTTTTTATATATTAATGGCTGTTGAATGCACCATAAAAGAGCTATTTCTTCGGCTGGATCTTCACTGCTTATGATTCTTACCTTTCCGTTGTATGATCCAAGCTTTTCGATTGTTCTTGATGCTTCTGATTCTTCATCAGATTCCATGATTGTAGTGGGCTTTAGGTTTCGGAGGCCGCACTTGTTGAGATAATTTTTCACTAAATCACCGCAGCTAATAATAATATGCCGCTAATATCACCCGAGCTCAGTTTAAATATCATTGTTTTAAAGGGTATATAAATCAGATCGATCACACTTTAAAAAAATAAAAATGTTAACCGTAGTGCCATAGTATCAACAACACGGTTCGCTTCTCTCGGTTTATGAACAACGACCGCTTTCTAGTTTCTACTCCCTACTCAACAAATCATAGTAGTCTCGTAAGTGAATCAGACTCCACCGTCAAATTTGTAAATATGAATCTCTTAAATAATCTCGAGAATTAGCAAAATACGTAGGTTTGTTTTGGTTTGGAGTTTATTTTGGAGTATTTTATATGTTAGTGGATAATAAAATATAATAAAAATGATTGAAGTAATGAATAGAAAGTTAAAATGTTTTTTTGAAATTTATGTAGATAAAGCAATGATTGGTGCGAGAAATTAAAATAAAATAGTATAATGAATAAAATAATGGTAAAAAAATTAATAAAGTAGATAAAATGAAATAGTGAAAGATAATTTAATATTTTTTAGTTATAGTTGAAATAATGATTGGTAAGAGAATTGTAAGAAATAGTTGATAAAGTTATATAAAAAAACTCCAATTTTTTTTTTCAACTAATACAAACACAAGCGTAGTGTTTCATCTCATAAATCCAAGTGTCCTTAAGGCAGATTAACAAAGTCACGATCTAAATCCTTGTTTTTATATGTTAGTTGCAAGAGTCCTATCAATACATATAAGTGGGTTCTATTGGCACCACCAAATTACTCTTGACACTATTTTTCTTATTATTTTTCATTTACTCATCTACACCACATAATTACTAATAGCACCACTTGAAAATAATCAATTGAATAACTTTTAAAAACCATACACTTTAGTCCCTATTGTTTTAAATAATAAACTCTTTAGTCCCTCGTTTTTAAAAATCCTTTAACCTCGACGATACGGATTTCACCCATCCACGTGGAATTATCTAATTTGGTCAAATTTTGGCGTGTGGAAAAGTCCAAGATATTATCCACATCGGGTCGAATACGAGACGAATCAATGATCACCACCGCACCAACAGATCTTGCAAGTGTGTCAACTCGAGCACCCATGCCGGTGTCATACAAGTCGATATCGAGCTCAATCCAGGTTCCTAAGCCCAATTTTCCAAATGGTTACTTGGCAAGTGGCAAGCGCCCATTAAAGCAGTATTTATGTCAATAGACCAAACCGTCTTAAGTTTAGAGGCGGAAGAAGGGCATGTGCCTATAAATACACTACTCCGGGAACTACGTGAGGCTGATTCCCGAACAATACACAGGATACGTAGGCAATCCAAGATACATTCTTGGACTCCGGCCATAAACCCTAAAATCACCCCCAAAACCATCCTTGATTCTATCATCCCTAGATTAAATTGGCCTCAAATTATACAATACAAAATCCAACCGTCATTGGCGGCAGAAGGAGGGCCTTCTATCGGTGATGGATCAAGGAGGTGGTTCGTGATCAATTTAACAAAGAAAACGCGATGCTGGTCTGTGGTTGATTGCCGAACATTGAACCGTTGAAACAAGATTCCCACCGCTCAGATTCAAGGATAAGGAGGGACGAACAAGCCTTCCAAATTTCGTGGACGATCGGAGTCCGTTTAGATGCCCGATCGAAGCCGGAAAGTATTTGTTGTATCACCAAACGCAACGACCACCAAAACGATCATTTCGACGGATTATTGCTGGAGTTTCAACCGTTGAAACAAGATTCCCACCGTTCAGATTCAAGGATAAAGAGGGACGAACAAGCCCTCAAAATTTCATGACGATCGGAGTCGTTTTGGAGGCACAAAGCCGCCCGGAAAGATCTTTCGCGCTGCCGCCATTAAACGCAAATGGACACAAAGTAGATTAGATCTACGGCCGTGTAACAATAGAACAAGGAAATGGTAGAAATTGGGATGAGGGAGGGGAAGAACAGTAATTCAGAGAATTGCGAGAAAGAAGAACGAAGAAGATGAAGTAAGTAGGAAATTTCATTAATTACTTGACAATCTACCAAGACATTCATGTCTACTATAAATACTAACCTCACAGCAAAACCACGCACATACCACTCGGGAAGCATGCCTACGCAATTCCCTAACAAACTCAATAAATGTAATGCAAACAAGATTCCTTTAACAATGGTGACATCAAGAATAAAGAATAAAGATAGGAAAATGAACTTTAATATTTCCTTTCTTAACCTTTCCTTTTTAAGAAAGTTTCCCCTTCTTATTGTTACATCCCCTTCCCCTAAGCAACACCTTGTCCACAAGGTGGAAGAAAATTTGGGAATTGGGAACGGATGAAAGTAGCATCCTCCCAAGAGGCCTGATCCTTATCCAAATTCACCCATTTGATAAGCCATTGCACCACAGCCTGGTTTCCCCTCTTAATCATCCGGATATCTAACCTCTCTTCTGGATACAATACTAACTGACCATCAGGTGATACAATGGGAGGATCTTGATAGAAGGTGGTGAGATTCCGTAATACTTCTTAAGCATAGAAATGTGGAAGACTGGGTGTATAAGTGAGGAAGTAGGCAACTTCAACCTATAGGCTACTGCACTAATCTTGTCTTCAATCACATATGGTCCAAAGAACTTGGCTGATAATTTGACATTGCTTCTCACCCCCATAGATGACTGTCTATAAGGTTGCAGCTTCACCAGAACCATATCTCCAATCTGATACTCTCTTTCAACCCTGTTTTTGTCAGCATTCTGTTTCATTCTTGCTTGAGCTCTAGTCAAGTGATCTTTTAGCTCTCTTGAAATAACTTGTTTGTTCTTCAGGAACTCATCCACAGAAGTAACCCCAGAATTTCCAAAACTTCCCAAGGGTAGTGATTTTGGTGAGTATCCATATAAAGCTTCAAAGGGAGACCTCCCCAAAGACAAGTGGTGACTGGTATTATACTGCATTCTCGCTGTTGCCACCATCTTTTCCCATTGTTGTGGTCTCAGAAAGCTCATACATCTTAAATACATCTCCACACACTGGTTTACCTCTCCGGCCTCGCCCCATCGGTTTGAGGATGATAGGCCGAATCGATATTCAATTTCACCCTCGCTAAGGACATCAAGGTCTACCAAAATGCTTTGCGAGAAATACCTTGTATCTGTCAGTAATAATGGATTGTGGGGCTCCATGTAACTTGTAAACTATTGAAAAGAACTCATGGGCTACACTTTCAGAAGTATACCCTTTTTCTAACGGAATGAAATGGGCATACTTAGTGAATCGATCCACAACTACTAAGATCACCTCCTTCCTATCTGATACAGGTAGGCCTTCAATGAAGTCCATACCAACACTTTCCCATGCCTGACTTGGAATAGGTAAAGGGTGGAGCAACCCTGCAGGGTGATGATGAACATCCTTGCACTGTTGGCAAGTGAGGCAAGTCTTTACCAAGTTTTCCACATCTTTAATGAGATTAGGCCAATAAAACAGGGAGGAGACCCTTTTATAGCATGCCTGTATTCCTGAATGACCACCAATGGGAGAGTCATGGAGCTGCTGCAGTATTTTCTGTTTGATATTCCCATTACTACCCACACAAATTCTGTTTTTATAAGTAAGTATGCCCTGCTGCAACCCAAAATCTGGTAGAGATGCACCATTGACCAACAATGCCTGAATTTTATCATTAGCCCACTGATCTTGATCATAGCTATCAATCACATCCTGAAGCCACATAGGAGAATTAGTAGTAATAGCTGTCAACTGTTCAGATAGCTGGGGTTGCCTAGATAGAGCATCAGCAACCACATTATCTCTTCCCTTCTTGTATTCTATCTTAAAATTCAGCCCCATCAATTTAGAAACTCCCTTCTGTTGAAGATTGGTGGTTGCCCTTTGATCCAGTAAATACTTTAGACTTTGCTGATCTGTTTTTATAATGAATTCTCCCCCTTGTATGTAGTGTCTCCATCTAGTAACAGCCATGATCAAGGCCATAAGCTCTTTCTCATAAGTGGATAGTCCCAAGTCTCTAGGTTTGAAGGCCTTGCTAAGATATGATACTGGTTTCCCATTTAATTTGTTGTAATACAGCTCCTACTCCATGTTGACAGGCATCAGTCTCTATACAAAAGGGGACTGAAAAATCTGGTAATGCCAATACAGGGGACCTACATAGGGCCAGTTTGAGGTCCTCAAAGGCAGATTCAGCTTCAGGATTCCATTCAAATCCATCTTTCTTCAAAAGCTCAGTCAATGGTTTAGCCACTATCCCATACTGTTTAATGAACCTTCTGTAAAAACCTGTAAGACCCAGAAAACCCCTCAGTTCAGTTACATTTTTAGGTCTTGGCCACTGTCTTACCGCATCAATCTTTTCTGTTTCAGCCTGGACCTCACCATCTTGAATAACATGTCCCAAGTATCCCACCTTTGTTTGTCCAAAGGAACATTTGCTGGCCTTGGCATATAACTTATGTTCCCTCAAAAGCTCAAAAACTTGCTTGATGTGTCTGAGATGAGAGTTTAAATCTGGACTATAGATCAAAATGTCATCAAAGAAGACTAACACTGACTTCCTGAGATAAGGTTTGAGTATCCCATTCATGCATTTCTGAAAAGTGGCTGGTGCATTAGTTAATCCAAATGGCATAAATCTATATTCATAGTGGCCCTCATGGGTGACAAATGTTGTTTTCTCCATATCCTGCTCCCTCATTCGATTTGGTGAAATCTGGACCTTAAATCTATCTTTGTAAAGTACTTAGCAACCCCCAAGTTCATCTAATAATTCATCAATTATTGGGATTGGGAATCTATCTTTAATCAGTATGTTCATTGAGCTTTTCAGTAGTCAACACATAGCCTCCATCCTCCATCTTTCTTTCTAACTAACAACATTGGTGAAGCATAAAAATGTGAGCTAGGTTGGATGATACCCTGCTTCAGCATATCTTCAATCATCTGTTCTATTTCACCTTTGAGCTGATGTGGATATCTGTAAGTTCTGATTTTAAAAGGGACAGTTCCTGGTGTTAATTCAATGCCATGTACCCAATCTCTTTCTGGTGGAAGTTCCTTTGGTTCCTTAAATATATCAAAGATAAGAATCCGTAAGTTTCGATCTCAGTCCGACATGAGGGGCAATTTCAATCAGATCGCATTTAAACATCCCAAAAGACCTCAAGCTCCTTGCCTCATATATTTCTCTAACTTTTTGCAGCTGATCATTTTGAGTTGTCCCCCTTCTCCCATACTTTTAAGGATGATGTCGTCACCATCCTTCTTAAACTAAAGTTGAGTCTATCAAAATCAAATGTCAATGGATCTGTATTTCTTCATCCAATCTACTCCTAACACCATATCACAAACCTCCTAATTTAATCAATCTCACATCATGGTGAAATCTCTGCCCTCCCATCACCAAGGTAAAATTGGGCATTGCATCACTAAACATTCTATTTCCATCAAAGAATCAGAATCAACATTGTCTTGGCAGTTCAATGACACATTTCATGTCCCTGGCTAATTTAGAATCTAAAATTTTTGTGAACTTCCTTTGTCAATTAAAATAGATATGTGCCTTTTTTTTTTAGTTGTCCTTGTATCCTCATTGTACTAGCAGAGACTTTTCCGCACATGGTATTGAGGAAAGTTGAGAAAACTCACTAGTCGTTTCTTCTTGATTTGGGCATGGGGTATCACGCCCCGGCCACTATTTCTGCAATGGTTTCCTCTTCATCCACTAAAATACAGTTGAGTTGCTTCTGTTTACACTGGTGTCCAGGACTGAATTTCTCATCACATCTAAAACAAAGGCCCTTGGCCCTCTTCTCTTGCAATTGAGCTGGTGATATGAACTTTTGTGTGATGCTGGCTGGTTTGATCAAGTTAGGTGCCCCACTGAACCTGGCTGCATTTACGGAAGTCTTAGGTTGCTGGATTGTAGGCTTAGGACTAGATTTGGCCTTCTTTACAATTGAGTTCACCATTGCTTCTTGTGCTCTAGCAATTTCCAGAGCCTTAATAGTAGTTTTTGGGCACATCAAACGCACCATAGGCCTGATTTCGGTGTTAAGTCCCCCAATAAACCGTTTGACATAGTATTCATCAGGTAATTCTGGATTATACTGCTTCACCAGGCTCTTTAAATCCTCAAATTCAGCTAAGTATTCATCCACGGTTCCTTGTTGGCTCAATTTTTCGAATTCATCCAAAACATCTTCTAATGCACGATTACAAAATCTTCTACACACCTCTTGACTAAAAAAAATGCCATGAAGACTTAGGGAATTCAGTCTTCCAACCACCGTACCACGTATTGGCCATTCCCCTTAAATACAATTCCGCTAATCCGACCTTATGGTCATCTGGGGTCTTGTTGATATGAAAATAGCCTTCACACATTCTAATCCAGTCTCGGGGGTCTTTGCCATCAAATGTTGGGAAATCAATTTTGGGATGACGGGTATCATAAGTTTCATATTCAGATCTAACCTGATTAGTTTTCAGATGGGAATTTGTTGGAGTGGGTAACAGAGGAGCAGATCTATCACTTTGATCAGCAGCTGATTCCTTCTCTTTGCTTAAATTCTGGAGTAATGCTAACATAGTGCTCATTTGTGAACGTATCTCTGTCATTTCTGCCTTGGTTTCATCACGAAATTGCAGCATCGCATCATTGATCTTTGTTTGTGTCTTATGAACATCATCAGCGGCTTTTGATCTGGTTCCGTCTGCCATTGCTTTCTCTGATACCAGATGTAACAATAGAACAAGTAAATGGTAGAAATTGGGATGAGGAGGGGGAAGAACAGTAATTCAGTGAGAATTGCGTAAAAGAAGAAAGAACGAAGAAGATGAAGCAGAGAAGTAGGAAATTTCATTAATTACTTGACAATCCACCAAGACATTCATGTCTACTATAAATACTAACCCTATAGCAAAACCACGCACACACCACTCGAGGAAGCATGCCTACGCAATTCCACTAACAAACTCAATAATGTAATGCAAACAAGATTCCTTTAACAATGGTGACATCGAGAATAAAGAATAAAGATAGGAAAATGAACTTTAATATTTCCTTTCTTAACCTTTCCTTTTTAGGAAAGTTTCCCTTCTTATTGTTACACTTCGTGACAGAGATTGAACCGTTGAAAGACGATCTCCACCGGTCACATCAAAGAATAAAGAGGGACGAACAAACTCTCAAAATTTCATGACGATCGGAGTCA
Source organism: Gentiana macrophylla (assembly GCA_026214975.1). NCBI lineage: Eukaryota > Viridiplantae > Streptophyta > Magnoliopsida > Gentianales > Gentianaceae > Gentiana > Gentiana macrophylla. The sequence continues at coordinate 4,826,746 of CM047814.1, read as the reverse complement.
TTTTGGAGGCACAAAACCGCCGGAAAGATCTTTGCTGCATACGCTGCCATAAACGCAGTGGGACACAGCAGATTAGATCTACGGCCGTGACGTAGATTGAGCAGTTGAAAGACGATCTCCACCGGTCAAATCAAAGAATAAATGGGGACGAACAAAGCCTCAAAATTTCATGAAGATCAAAGGCCGTTTCAATGCGTACTTTTCATTCGAAAATTTCTTCTTTGTGCCACCAAAAACACAGACACACAAATGAAACTTTAAAGGGGTATAGCTGCTAATCGAACGATGAAACGCGATATCCTCCGGTCGATTTAAATTTATGGCGGTTCGAACAAGCCCTAAAAGTTTCATGCCGATCGGAGTTCTCTCGATGCCCGATCGTTGTTAAAGACGACGCCGCATCCTAAAACCGAAAGCGAGAAAAAGCAGGTTGATCGATGGCTTATAGCCGCTAATCAAACAGTGAAACACAATTTCCACCGGTCAGTTGAAGAGGAAGGAGGATGAACAAACCCTCCAAATTTCGCACCGATCGGGTCGGTTTAGATGCCCGATCGCTCCCGGAAATATGCAAAGATTAGATAGTCTGCAGTCGAGGCTCATGGATGAGCTCAGGCTCCAAACCCGAAGTGGAAATGTTAATCTCCCCCCAATCTGAGCTCTCTCATTACAAGCTATCCAGCACGAGCCGTCATGGAAATTTATTTACGTTTTACAACTTAAATAACCTATCTTATTTTGGAGCTCTCTGAGCGTATATCTTTTATAAGACCGAGCTCGTCTCGGCATCATATTGGAGCCTCGTCCTCGCGTATCTTTTATAAGACCGAGCCTCGTCTCGGCATCATTTTGGAGCTCTGGGCGTATCTTTTATAAGACCGAGCTCGTCTCGGCATCATTTTGGAGCTCATCTCGAGCGTATCTTTTATAAGACCGAGCTCGCCTCGGCATCATTTGGAGCTCTCTGGGCGTATCTTTTATAAGACCGAGCTCGCCGCATCGGCATATTCGGAGCTCGCCTCGAGCGTATCTTTTATAAGACCGAGCTCGTCTCGGCATCATTTTGGAGCTCTGAGCGTATCTTTTATAAGACCGAGCTCGCCTCGGCATAATATCTCGAGCTCGCCTCGAGCGTATCTTTTATAAGACCGAGCTCGCCTCGCATAATATTGGAGCTCTCTCGAGCGTATCTTTTATAAGACCGAGCTCACTGAATCATATTTGGAGCTCTCTCGAGCGTATCTTTATAAGACCGAGCTCGGCTCGGCATCATAATGGAGCTCTCTCGAGCGTATCTTTTATAAGACCGAGCTTGGCCTCGGCATCATATTTAGAGCTCAACTTGAGCGAATCTTTATAAAACCGCAGCAGTCGGCTCGGCCCCATATTTGAAGCTCAACTTGAGCGCATCTTTTATAAGACCGAGCTCGCCTCGGCATAATATTCGGAGCTCGTCTCGAGCGTATCTTTTATAAGACCGAGCTCGTCTCAGCATCATTTTGGAGCTCTCTGGAGCGTATCTTTTATAAGACCGAGCTCGTCTCGAGCGTATCTTTTATAAGACCGAGCTCGCCTCGGCATAATATTTGGAGCTCTCTCAGCGTATCTTTTATAAGACCGAGCTCGGCTCGGCATCATATTTGGAGCTCTCTCGGCGTATCTTTTATAAGACCGAGCTCGGCTCGGCATCATATTGGAGCTCTCTCGAGCGTATCTTTTATAAGACCGAGCTTGGCCTCGGCATCATATTTAGAGCTCAACTCGAGCGAATCTTTATAAACCGCATGCAGTCGGCTCGGCCCCATATTTGAAGCTCAACTTGAGCGCATCTTTAATAAGACCGAGCTCGCCTCGGCATAATATTCGAGCTCGAAGGCGACCTTACGTAAGTCCACCCGCCATCTAAGCATGATACCAACAGACTACACCAAATAAGCTAAGCCTTATCTCAATTAAACCTTTTACATTTTTATGTCTTGTAATAAGTCCATGTGACAATTTCATAAATATTCTAATAAGAATGTCTTTCCTCGAGACGCTTTTGTGTTTGTTATGATTTTGACCTTCACATTGCAAATCTACCACGATAAAAATGGCAAAGGCAAAAAAATTCGACCAAACCTTAAAGCAAAAGAAGTCCATGTGATTAAAAGATAAAAGAGGCAAAAGTCAACCACAACTACAAATCCTCGACACGACGAAGTCGGAATAATATGATGAATAAAGCCAAGTCACCGACAAAGGCTTATATCACCTCGACACGATGCAAGAGAAATAAAGCAGTTGAAAAAGCCAAGTCACCGATGCAGCTTATATCACTCCCGACCGCCAAGAAGCCACGATGCTAAGCATTTGAAAGATCCCACGATGGATACCCTATTCGACGATTCGGAAGCACCACGAAGTGCGGCGATAAATGAGTAGGATTTTTCAATTCGACCATGTCGAAGCCCGACGAGGCAAGACGATCGATTCGAGCTCCGACCAGATAGCCAAGTCAAGCCGATAAGGCAAGATGCTTAGGTCGACTCATATCCAAGTGTACCATGAGTCATGTACTCATACTACACTTTGAGGGCCACAGGGAATTAAGTCCAAAGGACTACACCCATAAGGCGGCTTTGCAAGGGAATTAAGTCCAAAGGACTACACCCTAGCAAATATTCAACAAAGACAAACAACATTCAAAGGAAATGTCGAATTCAAAATTCAAAATTCAAAAGTCCTGTGGATCGAATCGTGAAAGCAGACAACAAAAAGCGACAAGCAACATAATGCAAAAATTGAAGCAAAATAAAACTAGGCGCCTATATTTGGAGCTCACCGATGAGTGAATTGTAATAAGTCCGAGTTCGACTCGGCATCTTACCTCGAGCTATATTATTTTGGAACTCACCCTACCGAACCAAGCGGTCGAGCTATCTTATTTTGGAACTCACCCTACCGAATCGGGTTGGTCGAGCTATTTTTTTGGAACTCTCTGGCCGAGCATGGCGAGACGAGCCTTCTTATTTCGGGAACTATCACTATGGTTATTGCGACTTTTTGACTAGTGCCTGGCGTATCTCGAGGATCCACTCCGCAAGGATCTACTCAACGGTTCACGAGGATCCGCAAGTCGGATGCCGCCGATGTCGGTCGATAAATAACGTTTACAAGTCCTAATAGACAAAACGCAATGGCATCGAAGTCCGAGTCGACAATGGCGTAATATAACTCCCAAGAGAGAGAATTTACTTGGGCATCGAGGCCGGGCAACATGATCATTTCGATCGACAGACCCGGTGAAGCTAAAAGTTCCATGGAACCAAAAGGCTAAGGCATCGAGTTCGGACCAAGTCCAAAACTCTCGGCGATCATGTGTCGCGAGTCATGAACGACAAAGAAACACCACGACACCGAGATCCAAAGCGACATTTACGTATTACGGTCTTATTAGGCGACAAGAAGTACTAGGACATCATAGCCGGAAATATCTAGCGACAGTCGAAAGAGCATCGATTCCGACAAACGAAATGAGACAACTAGGGGCATCTCTTCTACCACGCAACAACAAAGAAAAGTCCAAAAATGCTAAAGCATGGAAGACAAGTTACATATGGTCGACAAATGGAACTCATGAAAGTATAACGAAGATGATGAATGCATTATACTTTGGAGGCAACAACAGTCGACATTGAATACTCGAGAAAAAGCGAGCAAATGAATGGGAATCGACATGCAACAAAAGTGTTTGACACCAAATACTTGTAAAAATTTCAGCATTTATACAAAAAAGCCTAGTCACAAAGATCGGCCAAATATGATCCAAACCTAAGGTTCTCATGATACTTGGAGGCGATATCGACATATATGCATCGACATGAGAGAGGCCGATGTGAAAATAAGGCCAAAGGTCGCAATAAAGCAAGATGGTCTACTTCAAAGACCAAAGAAAAGAAGGAAAAATGTAACAATTTTTCAAGGAAAGAATAAGCCAAGTCCAAATGACCGGCTAATTGTTTTTCTGAGATGGAAGCCAACGACAACGATGGTTAAAAAGGGCAAAGACTAAGAAGAAGCATCTTTTTTGGCGTTAAGGCAAAGTCTCAAGATCATTAGACTAACATTCGAGATCCGCATGCCGTACTCCAAAATCCAGGCAAATCAGATTCTTGAGAGAATTCGACCTCGATCGAGAGACATCCCAAGTTGGACATCTCATCATTCCTTCGACAGCTCACGGCATCGAAGTCGATGTCAACTTAGCCACACGTTATAAGTCCTAGGATGAGATAATGCTAAGATAAAAAAGTTTGCAAAGCAGACATGGAAAGGCCATATGTCGGACTCACAGGAAGTAAGTCCGCATGGCGATTTAAATTCGAGCATTGGATGGCAAAGATGGCGAGATACACCTTTGACAGATCGGACTGAACTCAAGAGCTCAGACGGATCCGGGGGCTTATGACGATACGGATTTCACCCTCCACGTGGAATTATCTAATTGGTCCGGTGGCATGTGGAAAAGTCCAAGTATATTATCCACATCGGGTCGAATACGAGACTTAATCGGTGATCACCACCGCACCATCGGATCTTGCAAGTGTGTCAACTCGAGCACCCATGTCGGTGTCATACAAGTCGATATCGAGCTCCAATCCAGGTTCCTAAGCCCAATTTTCCAGTGGGTTACTTGGGCAAGGGGCAAGGCCCATTAAAGGGTATTTATGTCAATAGACCAAACCGTCTTAAGTTTAGGGCAGAAGAAGGGCATGTGCCTATAAATACACTACTCCAGGAACTACGTAAGGCTTGATTCCTGAACAATACACAGGATACGTAGGCAATCCAAGATACATTCTTGGACTCAGCCATAAAACCCTAAAATCACCCCCAAAACCATCCTTGATTCTATCATCCCTAGATTAAATTGGCCTCAAATTATACATGACAAAATCCAGCTTCGTCAAACCCCTACAACTTCATCACCCAAAAAAACCTCTTTATCTTCATTACTCTCTTTATTTTTCATTCACTTGCAACATATTCTTAGAGAAATCTCGCCGGAAATCTCGTCATTCGCCGGAAACCGCAAATGAAGCCAAATCATGTAAGTATCTAGTTTAATGGAGTAATTTTTTCCAAATGTTTGAAGGTTGTAATGGTTTAATGGAGTAGTTTAAGGTTTTAATTGTATTAGTCCTAGAAAGCGAAGGTTTTGAAGGATGCAGGTTCTTAGATCTAAACAAGTTAGATCTACGCGCAGCGGATGGATCACGATTTATATGACACAATTCATAATTAAAGGACTTAAAAACTACAAGGGGGTTTAAGATTATGTTACCAATATAGGGAAGAGAAGCCTTGATCTTCCGATGTGTTCTCCAAACGGCGGTTGGTGGACACCCTTCTTGATACACGAGCCTCCTTGATATGCAAACGAGAAAAATCCCAAGATTTTTCCAACTCGAACCCTAAGAATAGAGGCCAAATTTTTCGCCAATTCTCTCGGTGAATAGTGACGTGAATAGTACCTCGCCATTAGACTTGGGAGAACTCTCTTTATATATGAGAGTAATCAATGTCCTCCAAGGATTAAATAATTAAGTGATAATTATCACATTAATCCTTTTCCAAATAAAAGATAAATAAAATGATTATCCCAAACAAATTAAGATAAATCATATTATTATCTATTATTCCATGAATTATCATTTAACAAATAAATGATAAATCACATGTCAAATAATTATCCAAGAAAACTAATTTCTCTCTAATTAATTAACAAATATTGGCGCCACCTTTGGGGTTCACTAAGCCCACATAAAATGTCTTTCATGTGTATTATATTATTTAGCCCAACTAAATAATATACATGCATATCAATTAATTAGCCCAGCCAATTAATTATCACTAAGGCCCAAGTAACAAGATTACTAGTCCGAATTACGTGAAGCCACATCGGGGACCATTGGACTATAACCAGTGAGCTCCAATAATTAACTATTCATCGAGCGCAGAAAGTACATTAATTATTAATTCCGGGATTACGCCACCATAAACCCAAATCGAACTCTACCGACATGAGATATATACTTATACTCAACCCATGTAGAGTGAATAAGCGTCCATTGATATAATCACTACATACGGATTAACCCTCCATAGATCGCCCATTCCGAGTGGGAAGACTCGTGAACCCGACTTTAATATCTTATCCTTACTTACCATCAACCCCACGATGATCAATTAGCACACATATCGACTAGTAGCTAATTAGTCAAATGTGAACTCCGGGATCGATCACTTTCTTAGGGCTAACAAATAAGGGTGTCTCTACTTACTTCCCGCAGGAAGGAATGGATTCCATGTCTGCGTGAAAATCGAACTACTCACTCATCCGGAGATAGTGCCAATGAGAAGTGGCTTGGAACACATATTAAAGTGAACCGTAATTAACACATCAAACACTACCCGGGACAAGCAAAGATCCTCGTGATCACCTCAGATTAAGGTTGATCCATATATGATCATCTAATGATTTAATAAGATTCCTCGATTACGGAATTATACCGAGAAATTCAGATTAAATCGGTCCAAAGTCTATATGAATGCCATCATATATAAATGCCCCACGAAAAGGTACCTCTCACCGGCAGTCCGGATAAGACTATCACACCCTAAGGTGTTCTGGGCGCATTATTGGTGTTTTAATCAAGAGACCCTAAACTCTGATTAAGTTCACCACGGACTAACAATTTAAGTATATCACCACTAACTCAATCCTCACGTGCAATCCATACACTGAGTTAAGTGGTTACATACAGATATACTTAGGGTTTGCAGCAGTGTATTATTTACAAGCACAAAGCAAGTAATAAGGTGAGATAAAATCTGTCATCCATTACTAAAAACAATTACACAAATTGTCTTTCGGGCACTACACCTAACAATCTCCCACTTGCACGAAATGACAAGCAACGATTGTTTTTAGAGCACACCCTTTCTCATCTTATTCACAACACTCTCCCACTTGCTCTAAAAGCAGATGAGATATATTCCTCAATGCCGTACCTCCAAGCACCGGACTTGGTACACGATCGCTTTGGTTGTCGGCCCGAGACGAAAGCGTTTCCGGTCCATCTAATCAGCGGTAACTCTCTCTCAACATGCTTTTGACCTCTGGTAGGATCGAGAAAATCCTTCTAAGCTATCTCTTCACCTGTTTTCCACGATGAAGCGATATCGGCTTATCGGACTGGAATTACTTCCGGACAAAAAGGAAATTCTAAGCACTATGAGTAAACACCGAGCCGAGATCAACTTAATGATCATCCTTAATCGACTACAAGTCGAATCGGTGTAAGTCAACCATATTCAAGTTTACACCGAATATACAAGCATATGATTCCTCGTTCTCTAAAGATACTAAGGGCGTACTAAACCGCTACTTATTGCTCGAATCCAAGATTCGATTACTATTGACTTATGATAACTCGACTTGCCGTTATCCAAGAGAGACTCTATCCCATTTTCTCTTTATCCGGAGATTTAGAGAATCATTCCCGAGAGGTAGGTAGGACTACTCTCGATGAATGGTGCAACCCAGATATGCATAATCATCTTATTCAATAAGATAGGTGGGATAGCCAATGACTCATTCTTGTGAATTTGACCTAATCAAATTCTTAGAATATAGTCCAATTCTCTCATCCAGAGAATCTAGGCGTGTCGATTTCGACTTGAGATAGCACACTCATGCTTTGTTTCCAACCGCTTTTTAGTGTTATCATTCATGAACACTAATACTACTACTTTACCAATATTGATATTCGAGTCTACAAAAGACTTATCAATATTTTGGTCAAGTCACATATTTTAAAACATGTGACTTTTAAATGACCGAGAGGTTCTCTTAAATCCACAAAGGATATAAGCCATGGCAGCCTCCTACCAAAGGTTCTTTTCTGAATGAATTAAGATATCGTTAGTCTCTTAAAAAAGGTCTTAGGAATCACCCCTATCTTACGCTTTGTAACGAATCCGTTATTCATTCTTAGCTAAAACCCTTCGTTTCGAATGAATTCAGATTCCGTTGTTCGGCAAGAAAGTCTCGAGGAATCACCCCTATTTTACGCTTTAACGAAATCTAGCAAGATCCGAGTGGTGAGAGAGTTCAAGGTCCAGTTAACTCTCTACTTGTCGAGGGAATCACCCCTATACCACTCAAATTTGTTTGAAAGTTTAAACTTTCCTATTCATTCGACTCTTTCCGTGTAGATCCAATTGCTCCCATCGGGCTGAGACACTCGGGTGGTTCTACAAAAGGTGAAACAGTAATCCTGAGTACCAAAACTCCATTCACAGGGTTAAGGTTTTCAAACCAACCTCTATAATCGAGAATCCTATACTGACCCACCAAGAGCCATATGTTATCAATCACCCCAATAGATTATAAAGTCCACAAAATCACAATGGGTCAACGGTTAAACCATACTCCCACTGTGTCTTGGGTGGATTGACATTACGATCTAGTAGTATTTATCGATTGTAATCACCAACAACCGATGTGGTCTCGATTAAATCGAGATAGTAACTACCTTTGGGTAACCGTACTCAAGGTTTAAGGTTGTTACTTATAGATTCTATCGAAGGCTTGTGACAGTTCAACCGTCACTTTCGATCTCAAGAATCTTATAATCAACCTTCACTCGTCTCATTAAGATGTTTCACAAACAAAGTCACAATCTGAACGTATCATAAAATTTCGATCCTACCTTTAAGCATTAAATGCTAAATGCCTACATTTATGGAAGTGGTGTGAACCGAATTCACTCCTTATCCATAAACTCACTAGCATCTTCAGGTAGACTTCTCGGTTTACATAATAATGTTAACCGTTATTTTGCAACGCAATTATCTTAATCGAGTTTAGCAGTTGTATTGTAGCATATCAATAACTATATAGGGCAAGTCTATGGTTTCTTCCTCGGTGAGAAACATTCCACTAGGAGGCGAGGCCGAGCATTAGTCCCAAGACTATCGATAGCCTATTTCCGGCGTGGAATACTCTATTCTCTGCTAAAATCGAGACACCTCCTCGTATTCTTTTCGATAAACCAACCAAAGTGTTTTGAGTAGTTATCGATTGAGAATGTCACCACTCAAAAACTCCCACTAGCTTGTGTCTCTCACACTAGACCCGAAGGTCATGATGAACAAGCTATGTTACCCCCTTCAAATCTATTACCCTCTCCCGATTGAAAGGAAACTTAGTCATTGTTCCTTTGAGATAGTGTTCTAGGCGGGAGATAGGAATCACCCCTTAGCCGTCGTCGAGGTCTTATCTACAGGATATATGCACTAATTAATAGATATTGAAGGGTCGTTTATCTTAATACGGAAACCTTTTACCTTTAATAGTTTTAGGCGTGTTACACATACCTATTCAACTTTTCTTAGTGGTTCGTCTTTATCAAACAAAGTCCGAGTCATGATTCGTACTACAAATGTCATCTTCACTTTGTTTAAGGCAAATCAGAGTATCGAGATGAAAGTGAATCCATTTGTTTCAACGACCGTAAGCGAGAAAAATAAATTTTTTCGTGATATTCAGAGATAGAATCCAAATTCATTTCCTTATATCACTCCCACTATTATAATTGAAATTATCGCCCGTTGTTACTCTATTAATCGTTGATGCCTGACTTCCTTGTTCTTCCAAAGAACTAAGCCACCGAGTCAAGTTGCTCGGTTAAGAAAGTCGCTAAGGATTCATTGGTTAGTGATCCGAAATCACTTTCCTTATCCTATACTTTCTGTAATTAATTTTTCGGTTTAGCCTCAAAACTTTAGTTAAGATGATTAACACTTATAGACATTCTTTCCCATTCTCAACTTTCCTTAAAAGGAAATAGTCTTGAACTAGCGAGTTCAATTGAGTAGACACTACTCGTGAAGCGTGGGATGTCTAATGAAAGCGTTACCAGGTGGGACTAATTTTCTAATAAATTAGAAAAACATAATATAAAAGCTCCCACTAGTTTATCGGTTCCAAATACCGTCTAACTAGCGACACTTTAATTGATGATTTTCTATTAGAAAATTTCTCGTGTAGACACTACACAATTAAAATTCACTAGAAGAATTTTATCGTCCCAATCATCTTTCAAACTAACTATGGTTGTCTCTCGTTCAACACGAGTGGCAATGATGACATACTTGTTTACGTCACTTAAGTTTTGAAGGCTCAAGAGAAATATCTCTTTGAAAAATTAATTGCATGTAAGATCAATAAGTACAACGTTCTAGTTACTTACCACTTTTTAACGAAGTCATTATTAGTCAATTTTACACTAGCGAGATCTAGCACCCTGTAGAGATATATAAATAGTTGTAAATAAAATTGATGAAAATAAATCCAAATCATACACTACTAATAAATTTTAGGAACATAAACTAAGTACTTATAGTCTATCCTACCGTTCCAAGGATTTAATCTAATGCCTCGGTGCTTCGCCTTAGGGTAGGTCAAAGAGGTTTCGATTAATATTGACGATCAGTTGAGAATCGAACATCTCATTTGTGATCGTCAATCACCTTTCCTTTTCAACCAAGGTACTACCAAAAATACCATTTATGAGTGTGACCTCTCTGTCTCAGATTTTTAGATAGACCCGAGTATGCCGCTGTAGGGTCGGTCGGTGACCCGACGAGTACCCAAAATCCTATCCTTTCGGAGACCAAGCCTTGAATTTTGATAGCGGTGAAGGCCTTCCCAGGGGGCGAAATCAAAGCCGCACGAGGCGTCACCATTCTCTCACGTTGCTTGTGTCAAGCGAAGTAGAGGCCGGTCGTCGGTTTGTCGCCTCTCCCGCTCCCACTCAATATTTTGAAAAAATGGTGGGTTTCTCGATCACGTTTTGGACTTGATGTTACATTAAGGAACAATAATTCCACAGGCCCGAATGTTGTCGGTTATGTGGGCTAACCCACCCGACCTATTCGTTAGAACATATGTGGCCGCCGGACGGATCAAGGGTAGGGAGCTCCGTTAAGCCGTAGTGGCTCTTCGGATGACTCGGCCTTGCGAGATCCCGTGCAAACGCGCCACACGTGGAGGGTGAAGTCGATCGAGCCGTAGCTCACTGTTGACCACCCAACCGTGGTTAAACCACTTTCGAACCTGTTTGCCCGTGATTATCCAATCCTTAAACATCAAACTTTCACGTAGACACTACGGAACAAGAACGTAATCTCATCTTAGGTAAGGTGGAATTCACCAAGAATCCAACACCTTAACCACGAGGTTTCGGATTTTACTCCTTATGCTTTCGCATGAGTGGGATTCACCGAGAATCCATCACCCAACCTCGACGATTGAAAAACCCGTGTTCCTCGGTTTTTACCCTAATTAGTTTCTAATTAATATCAAACAATTAATTAAAACTAATCGTGTTTTATACATGCCTAACTAATTCCTCGAATTAATTTCTACATGTATGCATATGGAGTGGAATTCATGATATGATGCATGTCATGGCAATTTTCGGTTCTACTCATACAATCTACACATGTATACTAGTGCGGAAAATAAACACCGAGATGAATGATTGGCCCGTGTAACTAATCTACTCGAAAATAAATTAAAAACCTAATCTGCAGCTGTTAAGAATCTTCGACGATCGGAATATCAAACGAACTCGGATCGGGACGAAACTTTCCAGATCTGATCTTCATTCTTCGGACTTGAAGATGGACGGTCGGATTGGAGCTTTGACTTGTCAATATTCCTCAGTGAGCCGCCCAACTTGCTGCTGAAACAGACTCTTACAGCAGCGCATCATTTACTTCCCGAGGCCTATCGGGGATCAAGATGAATCCCGATCGTCCTGAAAATTTTATCTCACGTCCAAAACTCCATGATTATCGATCTGACCGGTCGGATTTTAATTTGAACGGTCCAATTGTTCCCAGAAAATCGAAGAAGTCACAGTTAGGGTTTCTGTGAATCCTGCGTTTTTCTGTTACAGCAGCCACTTCGCAGCAACGAACGGAAACCCAAACGGACTCTGATCGACACCAAAATTTGTGGGATTGTTCATCAACTTCCAATCTTGATTCTGACCGGAGGGATCTTCGTTTTAACGGCTCAAACAACGGGAAAAACGAAAAGACTAAACAGCTAATGTACAGATCTATTTTTCCGGAAATTAAAATTGCAATAATACATGAATTACATAATTTCCTATACTCATATGAACGAATTTTCATCGTTTATATGAGTTTACAATAGATCTAACGGGAAAGCAGTGCCAACCCCAATCCATCTCTTCAACCATAGCAATTTAAAAATTATTAATACATAATAATAAGTAAAATATCACCTACATACAATTCCACTCATTTAAATCGTTTAATTATGATTATGACTATATAAATCGTGGGAACTGCGCCTCGATACTGCATGAAGGATGCAGGTTCTTAGATCTAAACAAGTTAGATCTACGCCGCAAATGGATGGATCACGATTTATATGACACAATTCATAATTAAAGGACTTAAAAACTACAAGGGGTTTAAGATTATGTTACCAATATAGGGAAGAAGCTTCGATCTTCCGATGTGTTCTCCAAACGGCAGGTTGGTGGACACCCTTCTTGATACACGAGCCTCCTTGATATGCAGCGAGAAAAATCCGAAGATTTTTCCAACTCAACCCTAAGAATAGAGGCCGAAATTTTCGCCAATTTCTCTCGGTGAATAGTGACGTGAATAGTACCTCGCCATTAGATTTTAAACTCTCTTTATATATGAGAGTAATCAATGCCCTCCAAGGATTAAATAATTAAGTGATAATTATCACATTAATCCTTTTCAAATAAAAGATAAATAAAATGATTATCCCAAACAAATTAAGATAAATCATATTATTATCTATTATTCCATGAATTATCATTTAACAAATAAATGATAAATCACATGTCAAATAATTATCCAAGAAAACTAATTTCTCTCTAATTAATTAACAAATATTGGCGCCACCTTTGGGGTTCACTAAGCCTCACATAAAATGTCTTTCATGTGTATTATATTATTTAATTTCAACTAAATAATATACATGCATATCAATTAATTAGCCCAAACCAATTAATTATCACTAAGGCCCAAGTAACAAGATTACTAGTCGAATTACGTGAAGCACATCGGGGACTGATGGACTCTATAACCAAGTAGCTCCAATAATTAACTATTCATCGAACAGAAAGTACATTAATTATTAATTCCGGGATTACGCCACCATAAACCCGAAATCGAACTCTACCGATTCTGAGATATATACTTATACTCAACCCATGTAGAGTGAATAAGCGTCCATTGATATAATCACTACATACGGATTAACCCTCCATAGATCGTCCATTCTCGAGTGGGAAGACTCGTGAACCCGACTCGAGAATATCTTATCCTTACTTACCATCAACCCCTCGATGATCAATTAGCACACATATCCGACTAGTAGCTAATTAGTCAAATGTGAACTCCGGGATCGATCACTTTCTTAGGGCTAACAAATAAGGGATTGTCTCTCTACTTCCCGCAGGAAGGAATGGATTCCATGTCTGTGAAAATCGAACTACTCACTCATCCGGAGATAGTGCCAATGAGAAGTGGCTTGGAACACATATTAAAGTGAACCGTGAAACTAACACATCAAACACTACCCGGGACAAGCAAAGATCCCGTGATCACCTCAGATTAAGGTTGATCCATATATGATCATCTAATGATTTAATAAGATTCCTCGATTACGGAATTATACCGAGAAATTCAGATTAAATCGGTCCAAATTCTATATGAATGCCATCATATATAAATGCCCCACGTAGTACCTCTACCGACATCCGGATAAGACTATCACACCCTAAGGTGTTTCAGGCGCATTATTGGTGTTTTAATCAAGAGACCCTAAACTCGATTAAGTTCACCACGGACTAACAATTTAAGTATATCACCACTAACTCAATCCTCACGTGCAATCCATACCTTAAGTTAAGTGGTTACATGAGATATACTTAGGGTTTGCAGCAGATGTATTATTTACAAGCACAAAGCAAGTAATAAGGTGAGATAAAATCATCATCCATTACTAAAAACAATTACACAAATTGTCTTTCGGGCACTACACTATGAGGTTTCGGGTCGAATTTTTGTTTCATTGCAATGTGCATTCGTTATTGGTTGAAATCGGATGAAAATAGGGTTCAAATCGGAGGGTTTTTTTTGACTACTTTTCTATAATCCAGTCGTTTTCCGATCGGAGGGTTGGAGAAGATGATCGGGTGTTTGAAAGCGTCGCGATGTTTTGACGCGTTTTGGTGCACATACAACGTTAGATCGGTTGTCGTTTCAATCATAGACATCCTTTGGGGTTGCGGTTTCTTCGTCACAATAAATGGCGTTAATATTGCCTCATAACGTCAGCAAGGTTGACGTTTCTTGGAACGTCAGTAATTCTGACGTTATTCGTACATTTAAACGTCAAGACTGATGACGTTGTTGTTTTAATGTAACTTTGAAATAGTGTGGATCTTGAGTTTGTAAACAATTGTCCACTAATGAATTAGTGTACTCCCAACTATGATTTAGTGTATTTCTTCATATTGTAAATAACTTTCCAACTATGAATTTTGGCCATGTAAATTGAGTTAAAATGAAAAGTATAATTAATCTTGTTACATTTGTAGTCATGATAGGGGTCTTAAAAATCTATTTGTGTAATGTAAGTGTGTTTTTCCCATTATGTATGTTGTGTGGACCCGATAATATAAGCCGTGAGATCTCTTTGCTTTAACAGATTGGGATATCTTACAAACCATTGGGATCTCTTTGTTGTTTTTGTAGACTGGTTTACCTGAATGAGTTCCATTAAGAAATGACCAATGATATTCATTTCTTAATATCTCACATAAGTTGATATGCCAATGATATCCATTTCTTAATGGACTAATTCAGGCTAGCCGTTATCTACGTAAAAAGGTCTGATGTCCCCCTCACTTTGAAAACTGGGAATCTATCGACGAACAATTAAAAGAACTTCATGTATTAAAACAAAACTTGTCGATCGTAGAAGAACTTCAGGTATGTAGTATGGATTAAGATACTAGTCCTGTTTTATGTGATTGATTATGTTTGGCTTGAGTATATATGATATCTTGTTTTGGATTGGCATGCGTATTGATTCTAATTCAAATTCTGATTACTCATTCATTTTTAATCTACAGTGAAGCAAATGGATATTGATCGTTTCTTTAAAGTTTTTGTTGGCGGTTTCACAACAAGTTTGGCATGTCATTATTAATTAACTTATATTTTTATCACTTATATTATGGTTGAACAAACGTGACATGTTTCTTTTTTCATAGACACTACCTCCAGCATACGTTAATAAATTGAACGACACGCTGAGGAACCTAGATAGGGCCGTTCTCAAAAGCCGATTAGGGACATGGGAAGTGAGGGTTGGAGCCGTAGACAATGGACTTCTTCGTTTCTTTGGGGAAAGTTGGGAGGAGTATGTGGCCTCTCATGACTTGAATAAGAGGGAGTTTATAGTATTTGAACACAGGGGATTTACTTTCGACACTATTGTCTTTGGATCACACTTCCAAATGAGAAGACTTTTTCGAGTCCGAGAGCGAAGAGCGGGGATCTGAGATGATGATGGTATTTGGTAACCAAAATCCCCATTTTCGCAGCAATACTGCAAACCGGGCATTTTCACATGGTTATGTGGTGAGATATGTTAAAATCTTTTTAGTTGTTTTCTTGTTTTATCTTTTTTCCTCATTGCACTTTCTAACAGTATTTAAATTTGTTTGTGATTTGTAGAATATTCCAATGCCATTTGCTAGAACAAACGACATTTGTGAAACAAGACCGTGGAACTGCGAAGTGTCATAGGGGAATCATGGCCTGTTAGAATTGTAGCTTCTGTCGCAAACTATCAACAAGTTCGTTTAAGCGGGTTGAATGATTTCATTACAGACAATTACCTAAACGTTGGAGATGAATGCAGCTTTGAAGTCGTTGATCAACCTAGAGAAAATCATGTCGTGTTTAATGTGGTGATTACTAAACATTGAAGAACATTTATTTAGGGATGTTGAATTATTAACATTTGGATTATTTTGGATTATTAACGTTTTGATCATTTTAAACCGTTTGAATGACGTTGTTTGAATTACGTTGTATTTATCGCTTTGACCCGTTGTATTTTTGTTTGCATGATTGTGTGTACCATGTTTGGATAATACAAAAACAC
This sequence comes from Gentiana macrophylla, assembly GCA_026214975.1. NCBI lineage: Eukaryota > Viridiplantae > Streptophyta > Magnoliopsida > Gentianales > Gentianaceae > Gentiana > Gentiana macrophylla. The sequence goes on along the minus strand of CM047814.1, from coordinate 4,810,440 downwards.
CAACATAAATATTTTCAATACTGGGATCCAGAACGTCACTATATCTGACGTTTATATGACAAGGCCTATGCAGGAACGCTGACGTCAAACACAAACGTCAACATACATGACGCTTGTTTGCAAAACCAACGTCCAAATGGGTGCCATGTGTTAAACAAAAACTCATTTAGTCCTGGAGTGCTTAACGTCATCATGTCCGACGTTTGGTTTAATTCAAAACGTCAACTTGGTTGACGTGCTTGAAACAAAGGGTGTTCGATTATCTTTATCTAACACGTCATCAGATTCGACGTTTGTTTGTAATTAAAATGTCAGGTTCGTAGTCCTTGTGGAAACGAAACAGATCAGTTTTGGTTGTTGAGAATGTCACTGGATCGCGTTTTACAGGCTACCGAACGCCGCATTTGCCGACGTTTAGTGGGTTGCCGCCGGAAAATACAGGAGCCGGTCGGAAAACTCAAAAAAACTTCATTTTTCTCATTATTAATAGTGTTTCATGTAATCTTATGAAAACCCAAGATGAAAAAGTGAAGAAGAATTTTGATGATGAAAAGAAGGATTTTGATGATGAAAAAGAAGGTTGAAGAAGACGAAGATGAAGATGATGAAGAACAATGTTGAAAAAGATGAAGATTAAATGATTTTTTGATGATGAAGGTGAAGATGATTTTTTGATGAGGAAGATAAAGATGAAGATGATTTTTTGATGATGAAGATGAAGATGATTTTGTACAACTTGATGATGATTTGTGTAAAAAAAAAGTTGGGGGATTATAATATTTTATTTTAATTATCAAAAGACTAAATTGCATTTTATAAGATTTGTGGTATGAGAAGTAAGTTTTTCATTTTTTTGGTGGTGCTTGGAGTACATAAATAATAAAAATATTCATTGTGGTGCCAAGAGTAACTTAAAGGGTGCCAGTAGTATTCATGGTGCCAAGAGTAATTTGGTGATGCCAATAGAACTCACCTACATATATTCACCTCAAAAAAAGTTTACCAACTTATCTATTAATGTGTTTACACACTTTCGCTTAGTATATCTTAAAAATATTTAGGAAGACGTTTTGAAAATGACAAAACAATTCAAAAATTAGCAAAAAGGATAGACACAATAATTTTTTGAGTGATTTTATGGTGCAACGGTTGTAGGAAGGTTGTATCAAGTGACATATTTTAGAGTCATTCATTTTAACTCTCTTTCACATAATACACTTTTGGCGTGTGTGAGAGGTTAGAAATAAAAGGTTGTAAAGATATCTACTGCACATAACCTTTCAGATAACTGTGGTTATCTACAACCATAAAATTTTTCTAATTTTTTAGTAAAATGATAAATAAACCGTCAGAATGATAAAATTACCCCTCAAATCATTTTTTAATAAAACAACTGCCAAACAGAAGCTGTGACCACGCTACAATCATAATGGCCACGTCCACATATATATATATACTAGTGTAAGGCATACGCGAGTGCGATCACGCGGTCTCACTTTTTTATACACCTAGGTTATAGTTTTTATGTCGTGATAAATTCATTTGTAGCAAAAAAATAAAAATATAAACCTACTTCAATCGCTAAAACATTTAAAACATCCTCTACGGTGAAAATATGGTTATCAGAGAATTGAATACTCCAAATCAAACCCCTAGTGATAAACACGCGTTGTTGTGATAACACCGCATTCAAATCATCTGACGTCATTTTGCCTAACCCAAAAATGTTACCGCATCAAATCATACGACGTCGTTTTACCTAAAAAAATTGTACGCGCCACTTTTTTATACATTGGTTATAGCCCTCACTTTTTATACATCTATTTATAGCTTTTATATCTGCAATAAATTAACTTTAGTAAAAAAAAAAAAAAAAAATATGAACCAATTTCAATGCTTAGAAAAGCATTTAAACCCTAGTGAAGATCGAAATGCACCCAGTGATAAACACGTTATTGTGATAACACCGCATTCAAACCATACGACGTCATTTTGCCTAACCCAAAATGTTATCAGTCTAAAATCATACGACGTCGCTTTACCTTTCCCAAAAATCATACGACGTCGTTTTACCAAAAAAAAAGGAAAGCCATATGACAAAAATTTGATAAATCGGTCAAGAAAATAAAAGTAATATTTTCACGATTATAAGCGACAAAAATCACAAATGTTACTTTAAAAATGTTCTTCATGTCTTAATGTTACTTTATATTTCACAATTGTTACTTCATATTACTTTATCTCACATATGTTACTTCATATGTGTTCATTTATAAATATTATTTTTATTCTTATTAAATTACAATGTCCTTCTATCCCTTTTTTATGATAATTTTGTCTTCCTCGAAAAAAAAAAAAAAAAAATGTCTGGCGCTCACTTTTTTATACATTGGTTATAGCTTTTTTATCATCATTTATAGTTTTTATATCTGCAATAAATTAACTTTAGTAAAAAAAAAAAAAAAAAAAATATGAACCAATTTCAATGCTTAGAAAAGTATTTAAACCCTAGTGAAGATCGAAATGCACTTGCAATGATAAACACGTTATTGTGATAACACCGTACCAAACCATACGACGTCATTTTGCCTAACCAAAAATGTTACTCGCACAAAATCATATGAAGTCGTTTTACAAAAAAAAAAAAAAATGTACGCACTCACTTTTTTATACATTGGTTATAGCCTTCACTTTTTTATCATCTAATTTATAGTTTTATATCTATGATAAATTAACTTTAGTAAAAATTAAAAAAATATATGAACCAATTTCAACGCTTAGAAAAGCATTTAAACCCTAGTGAAGATCGAACGCACTAAAGTGATAAACACGTTATTGTGATAACACCGCACTAAATCATACGACTATTTTCCTAACCCAAAAATGTTACCGTCACAAAATTATACGACGTCGTTTTACCTTTCCCAAAAAAAGAAATTAACAAAAAAGATGAAGGATTGATACGACGTCGTTTTGTCTAAGACCGAAGAAAAAAAAAAGAAAAAAAAAGACAAAACGACAAAATGGTCGTCCATATGCACAATTAATAAGTACTATATATATATATACTACTACTACCATAGTATGATATATATATATATATATATAAATCATTTGTATCAATTTTTTAATCAGTTATATCCTTTAATTTATATTTCCAATCATCATGATTTTTTTTACCATAATTTAAATTTTTTCATGATCTTTATTTTGATATCAGTATTGATGATACATTCCGATATAATTTTGGAAATCATTTTTGTGTGTGAATAATATGTCATTCAATCTGTCACTATTATATCACTGACAGTAGTGAAGGTGTGTCACTAGTGATAATAATAAACTCCATATATATGATGTGTCACTACTAATTATCATATTTTTTGACACTACCGCTAAACACTATGATATCATGTGACATTACTATTTAACACTACTACTTGACATTGTGATACTATAGATTGACACTATAAAACGAATAAATGGTATGTGGCGATCTTATTCGACACAACATTTGACATTACGATACACGTGACACTACTATTTTTATATAGTTGGACGTGGGATTTATTTTGTGGTGTTGCTTTTTTTCCCAAAGAAAACGTGGTCAGTTTTTTTGGGTTATGTTTTTTTTTTTTAAATTTTATAATTTTTTAAGAAAACATGATAGTTTTTTTAAGGGGATAATTAAGAAAGGTGTTTTGGAAAAAAGTTTGGAAAAAAGGTTGTTTTGGATTTTAGTGAAGTTTTCATGATTTTCTCCCATTTCTTTCACAATGTATACGATCTTAAGGCTTCAAATCCCTAAAGTGCCTTCTTCAAAACAGGGTTTTAGTTTGGTTCAAAAACACCTAAAACAGGGAGAAAAAATTCAAATTTTGGGTAGACACCCGTTTTTCCAAAATTTTTGGTCAAAGACCCGTTTTTACTGAATCCCCCTTTTTTAAGGGGTGAATAGGAGGGCAAAAATTTCTTAACGCAAGATAATTTGTCTTTTTTACTAAAAAAAATAAATTATGTGTATGTTCTTTTTACTAACTTCATAAATATTTTTGTCTTTTTCATAATTTTCCCAAATAATTATTATACCTTGATTTTCTACAGAATTAAGGACATTTTAGTTTACGTGAAACCGATCTAATCCCACTTTATTACGTTTTCATAAACAATTAGTGAGACATGAGAAAAAGTTATTGACCCACCTAAAAAAAATTAGTAAGTGACGTTTTTTTATTAAATTATATTTTCACCGTGGTCCCATACTACCAAACTATTTTTTTGTTTGAAGAACCCATACTACCAAACTTAACGTGTGGATTTGGACCATGCATTCCCTCCCCATAGAATAGTGGTTTGATGACTATTAAACACACGTACATACATATATGACAATAATATGTATTTAAGTTATGGTCTTTATTTAATGAATTAACGAAAGAATACATTATAATTGATTTTTGACAATCGATTTTGAAAAGTCATTTCTCGATATTAAAAAGTGTGATGTTATTAAAGACAACATTGAAATATACTTTCAGAATATAAATATACCAATATTAGGGGCATTGTTCAGTGTTACAAGAATAAACGTGTTGTAGTAGGACTGTAGGAGTATTGCTTTGATGTGAGATGTTGAAGTTTGATCCCCAGGATCAACTTCCATCAACAAAAGATGTACGTTCAGCGCCTATAAATCGAACCACTAAAATGTAAGCTCTCAATTTATATAAATACATGAAGCTACATGGACAGGAAAGTTAAAATCTTTTGGGTTGGGACTTAATCTTTTCTTTATAATACAGGCATGGGCGGATGTATGTTGAGAAGGATAAGGTCATGTGATCCTATTGAGATCCAAAATTTTCTTACCAGAAATAAAACAATGTAGTTGTAGTTATAGTTAAAAAAAATGTTGTTTTGTAGTTTAAAAATATAGTTTTAGACTTCGATCATAATGAACAATTTCTAGATAAAAAATGTAGTTATAAAATCCGAAGAGTTGATTAGATAAAATTCTTGGATCCGCTATTGAATATGGGTATGTGTATCAAAAAATGAAAAATTTAATAATTGTTTTTAAGTGTTACACCATCATATATGCATATGCATTGCACGAGTTTTTCTACCGGTTTATTTATATTTACATGCATGTACTATCATTTTTGTGTTAATATTATCCTATATTTTATAAAATTCATTACACAAAAAATAAACGTGGACCTTATATTCTTTTCCTGTCAATTGTTGCTCTGTTTCTATCAACGATCGCAGAAACTTCCACTTCTCCTTCCTCCAAACATACTTTTTACTATTTTTCTCTTCAAATTCAAAGACCCATACCATAAATCACACACGCGCAGACTCCTTTTCTGTTCCATCTGCATCTGAAAAGCTCAAACTTTGCACGCATGAATCGCTGCCAGGTATTTTTTTTTTTTCCATCAGAGTTTTATAGGATCATAGCTGTGTATTTTGCTATTTTATTTCCATTTTTTTCTGGGTTTCCTTTCATGTTTTGTTTCTTGCTTTTTCCTAATGTACAGTGTTTTTTTCCTGAGTGTTTCACTTTTTAATTAGTTTTTATTTTCTATTATTAAGTTTTTTTAATCTTAAAGTACTTAAATTTTCGGAGTTCTTAAGTCCTCAAATAAGCATTAGTGCGAAAATAGGAGGCTATTTATTGTAGGTGAAGAAAAACAAGGGGCTACTTTTCTGCTTTTAGCTTTGAGATACTCATTTCTATCCCATTTGTATATTCTTGTTCCAGCTATTGAATAATTACTTGAAGATTAACCTTTTTTGTTGAAATATAATTGTAATTAATATGTTAAAATTATACCCCTGATCCTGAAAACATGAAACATTTTTTTTTGGTGACATAGTAATTCAACATGACACCAGAGCCCCTTTAGTTTGAACTTTAAACATCTCTGCCAATATTTTTTTCCATTTGTATTTTTATGAGTGTTGTGTCTCTCTGTTGGGCTTTGTGGTGCCCTTTACATATCTTTTTTGCCCTATGTTGGCCCCTGACTCTTTGTTATAGGCCTACACTTACGGGGTGCCCGGATCCCTTCATGTGTACAGCTCCGTCCAGTGTGTTTTTTAAAGGCAAACAACGCCGTTTTGATCAAAACTAAACAAAAAAAAACGCTGTTTTGAGTGTAAAAACGCAGTGGACAGTCCTGTACACGGGAGGGGATCCGGGCTCCATTTAAGGGTGCCTGGAACCCTTAAGCAGTGTAAAGAGTAAAGATCTAGCTTTGATGTTAAAGATTTTTGCTATACAAACAAATGCTAAGTTTCTTCTGTGCTTGAATTTCTGTGTTTATATCAAAACCATTTCTAATCTATATGTTTATAACTTTCTTACAGCTTTGATCACACGAGACTGCGAATTCGCTTTATACCGTCTTTACCCTTACGTGATAATTCGATGAGTAATCTCAAGCTTGGAGTGGAAGTTGTAAGTTCCCACAACCTATTAGCTAAAGATGGACAAGGCTCATCAAATGCATTTGTGGAGCTTCATTTCGATCACCAGAAATTCGAACTACTGTTAAAGAAAAGGATCTTAATCCGGTTTGGGGCGAGACGTTCTATTTCAATATAACGAATCCGGAAGATCTAGTGAACTCAGCACTTGAAGCGCATGTCTATAGCAATATTAAGAATGGGAACTCAAATCGTCTCTTGGGAAGATTCGGATCTCGGTACCTCGTTTGTGTCCTATCCTGATGCTGTTACTCTGTATTATCCTTTAGAAAAAGGTGGCATCTTTACACGGGCTAAGGGTGAGCTCGGTTTGAAAGTCTTTCTTACAGAGGATCCATCTATTAGGGCCTCAAATCCATTTTCGGGTATGGATTCTTCCTCGTATATGGGTTGGATTTAACGCAGGAACAAACCTCGGATGAGAGGGGTCAAGAAGATAATAAAAAAGGGTTGAAACGGACTTTTCGCCATTTGCCGAATGTGAATCATAAACATCAACAGCCTACTTCTTTATCTGGATCAGCTTCTCAAAGACCTATGAGCTATGGAGTTAGTGAGATGCGAATCGAACCTCCACGTGGTTGAAGTTAGTCCGTATGTTCTCGAGTTTATCCTCACAGCCATTTGAACATGCTCTAAAAGAAACTAGCCCTATTCTTGGTGGAGGAAAAGTCGTTGGAGGGCCGGATTATACGGGCCGACAGGCCTACGAGCACTTACGATCTTGTTGAACCGATGAAGTTTCTCTTTGTTCGAGTAGTCAAAGCTCGAGATCTTCCTAGCAAGGATGTCACAGGAGGCCTTGACCCTTATGTGGAAGTTCGAGTCGGGAATTACCGAGGCAAAACGCATCATTTCGAGAAAAGTGAAAACCGGAATGGAACTTGGTGTTTGCGTTTTCTAAAGAAAGGATGCAATCATCTGTTTTGGATGTTGTAGTGAAGGATAAAGATATGATCAAAGATGATTTTGTTGGGATTGTTCGATTCGATCTTAATGATATTCCTACCGAGTTCCCCGGATAGTCCTTTGGCTCCAGAGTGGTATCGATTAGAATCCAAGAACAGTGAAAAGAAAAAAGGGGAACTCATGCTTGCTGTTTGGAATGGCACACAAGCCGATGAAGCCTATTCTGAAGCATGGCATTCAGATGCCGTAAGCCCAATTGACAGCTCGATTCGAACAATATCATCAATACGATCCAAAGTATACCATTCTCCAAGACTGTGGTATATGCGTGTCAATGTAATCGAGGTACAAGACTTGGTTGTTTCAGATAATACTCGGTTTCCAGATGTATATGTTAAAGTACATATCGGTAATCAGGTTCATCGAACAAGGCCGGTTCAAGCTCGAACTGCGAACGCGTACTGGAACGAAGATCTGATCTTTGTTGCTTCTGAGCCCTTTGAAGATCATATAATTCTCTCGGTTGAAGATCGTATTGGTCCCAACAAAGACGACTCCATTGGCAAGGTCGTCATACCGTTAAACACGGTTGAAAAACGTGTTGATGATCGTGTTGTTCATTCACGATGGTATAACCTTCATAAACATATGGAAACCGATCACGAAGAGAAAATGAAAGATAAATTTGCAACCCGACTTCATGTTCGTGTTTCACTCGACGGTGGCTACCATGTGCTTGATGAATCGACTAACTACAGCAGTGATCTTAGGCCTTCTGCAAAACAGCTATGGAAACCGCCTATTGGAATCTTGGAATTAGGTATACTGAATGCTGATGGTTTGCATCCATTCAAAGAGAGAGATAATCGGGGTACGGCGGATACGTTTTGCGTAGCAAAATATGGTGATAAATGGGTTCGAACAAGAACGATTCTTGATAGCTTAAACCCGAAATTCAATGAGCAATATAGCTGGGAAGTTTTGATCCATCAACTGTTCTTACAATCGGTGTTTTCGATAACAGCCAGATCACAGAAAACGGGTCAGATACTACTAAAGATATGAGAATCGGGAAGGTCCGGATCCGGGTATCCACGTTAGAAAGCGGGTCGGGTTTATACCCACTCCTATCCATTGCTTGTTCTTCATCCTTCAGGGGTAAAGAAAATGGGGAATTGCATTTAGCCATTCGGTTTTCGTGTAATTCGATGTCTGATATGATGTATTTATACAGTAAACCGATGCTACGAAAATGCATTATGTGAGGCCATTGTCTTTAATCCAGCTTGAAGTTTTACGCCACCAGGCCGTGAATATCGTGGCGGCTCGTTTATCAAGAGCCGAACCTCCGCTCAATAAGGAAGTAATTGAGTACATGACGGACGCGAATTCACATCTTTGGAGCATGAGGCGTAGCAAAGCAAACTTTTTCCGGTTAATGTCGGTCTTCAACGGGTTAATCTCCGGTGGTAAATGGTTCGGGGAAGTATGCTTATGGAAAAACCCGGTTACAACGGGCTTGGTTCATGTCCTGTTTCTATTGCTCGTTTTTCTACCCGAATTGATCTTACCGACGGTTTTTATCTACATGTTCATATTAGGTCTATGGAATTATAGATTCAGACCAATGTATCCACCTCATATGAATACTAGACTATCTTATGCTGATTCGGTATTGTCCGATGAGCTCGCTGAGGAGTTCGATTCGTTTCCGACTTCGAGCGGGTCGGATTTAGTTCGAATGAGGTATGATCGTTTACGAAGTGTAGCCGGTCGGATACAGACGGTTGTAGGTGACTTGGCGAGTCAAGGGGAACGAATTCAGGCGTTGCTGAGCTGGCGAGACACACGAGCCACGATCATTTTCATGATCTTCTGCTTTGTTGCTGCTATTGTGTTGTATGTTACACCTTTTCAGGTTTTGGTTGCTGTTGGAGGCTTGTATTTGATGCGGCATCCGAGATTACGGCATCGGTTGCCGCCGGCGCCGTTGAATTTCTTCCGGCGGTTGCCAGCTAGGACTGATAGTATGTTGTAATAAATTGTATGATTTGTTGTACCATAAAAGATTTAGGCGATTTTAGTGGTATCACTGAATATTTACGTGGCATCACAGGGAAAACAAACGACTTTTTAAAAGTCGATTGCTCATTGTGATGCTCTGAAGATTAGGTTCAGTGTGATGCCACTAATAACGCCGTAAATTATTTCTTATTTGTATTTATAGATTTTTCATGAAATCTTGTTTATAAAGAGTTGTATTTATATATTTGGAGTGCTTTCACTTTGAGTATTTACTGATTAATCTTGAGTTCGATTTGGATGATGACTAATCTAGAGTTCGACTCGGATGATGTTGGAGTCTGACCTTTACTTAATGTTAAAAGTTTTGTCCAAAGGTCTTTAACATGGCTGTTAGAAGAAGAATTAATCGTGTGATCTACGTAGACATTATCGTATCATTATCTATAAATACTAGAGTGTTTAGGCCTTGCACTGCAAGGCCCCCGCAAGGCCCCTACCTTTCGAGCAGTTTAATTACATCTTGGTTATGAACATATGAGTGACAATTGCATGTGGAACAACAGGTGAAACTTCAAGGATTTTCTCGAACAAGTGAAGATGACAAACGCATTCATCGCTGACTAAGCATACGCATTCTTTGGGAAGGGGAAGCAGGAAGACGTCTGATTTAGAATAAGAAATGAAGGGAAACGTATAAAGGCAGAAGAGAACACCAAGCAAAATATGGTTGTAACTTAAAAGCAACAGGTAGAGTAGTTAACAGGAACTGCCAAGTTGACGCTACATGTAGAGATTACAACGAAAGAAAGTTAGCTGGCCTGATAATGATGAAGCAACTTTATCAGGCTACCATCAACATCTTTGCCTAAAGATTGTGATGGATGAAAGAGAGCAAAAGAAACAAAATGAGGAACGCCCTAGCCAGAAGAGCTATTTACAATCAAAAGCTGTTTGTGTTGGTAGTAACTACCAACATCAAGCATTCTTGTGTTGTCCTTTGGTTTTCTTCTTCGGTGACTCAGTCACCTCGTTAACGTCTGAATCAGGAAGCGGTGAAGTAACAGTTGCCAAATCCGCATCAGTTATTGTGCCAAAGGTAATGGTTCTCTTAACAGCTGGCCCCGGAGAACTGCTAGACTGTGGTGGGATACATTCTTGGTTAAGTTCTTCAAGAATTCTTTTAGTGGATGGTGTGAAGAAGGGAGTTTCTGGTGGATGTGCTTTGCTTGAGCTTGCAGCCGACAGCGGCACGTCGCCTGATACAGCTTCATCAGTTGGTGAACCGAGGCTTGTTGTTGGAGCTACTTCTGGTGTTGTGTTCTGAGTGAATGCTTTCATTTCGTCAACTGTGTAGGTCTTCAGCATGACAAACCTGCGAAGCATCTCACCATGCACTGGCTTATCATAGTACTTGACAAAGCAAAACACCTCTGTGTTGTCCATTGCAATCGAAATGTCATTCAAGACAGACTTCCCCTGCAAAAGCATGGTGCTGTGTTAGCATAGTATTTGGTACAACTACCATACATATTAAACACTCTTATTTGAATGGCAAGATGAGCAAGTAATCATGTTTTTTAAACAACAATTAAAACAATTGTTATGGCATCTTTGAGACCACATTGTTTTAAACAGCGGTCAAAACAATTGCAGCACGTATGCAAGAAGCAAAGTGTAATTCGGATGCAGCAGGTAAGAAGAAGGGATTCTCAGTTACAATATTGTTGAGAATACATTCACTGAATTTAAGGCGATACATGGTAAAAACAACATAACAGATTTCCTAATCACCTGGTAACATTGTTTTTAATGAATGTATTCAGAAGCAAGATTTTAATTAAAGACAGATAAACGTAGACAAAAAATTCTTTGTAAAGTAAACCAATAGAAGACAACAATAGAACTAATTCATGTTGCAGGGAACAATGTATGTACATGCTATAGTAAGGAAGGCTGTTTCTATGAATGATGTAATGCGTACCTGTTCTTCCAGTGACTTGACCTCAGCTGCAGTAAACGGACAAAGCTTTTCGGCATCGGGGGATTTCAGCGTGCTCCTGAAGTTTATATGTTCGTCATTCAAAGTGACTGGTATCTTAAGCCTACCAATTGAACCAGGGCTAAAAGGTATTAGGAACTACAACGTATGCACGTAAAACAACAACGCACATTTGCAAAGACATATATGTATGTTACCTAACTTCCATTGGAGAAAGCACCGAACATTCGACATTCCAATCCACCCCAGCATCAACGGACATCCGACAGTTTGCACAAAGGACATAGTAAAGAGGAGTGTGTGCAACACTTAAGCGAATTTTCCCTTTTACCCAGCATGTTTTGGCCTATATATCGTGAAAGAAAAGAGATGCAATGCAATTTTGGGGGTGTATGGAGCGATCCACATAACATTTGTTTAATAACTTACAGTCTTGAAAGTTTCCATTGCAGCCGGCAAATCTAGAATGTCTTCTTCTTTTGGTGGGATGAAGAAGCGGCTGTTATTTTCATAGGCTTTGTTCTCCACCCAATCCAAAACCTTCGCTTTGTTTTCAGTATACCTTGGAAGAGTCAAAAAAGGAAGAAGCAAATTCAGCATGTGATATGTGGAGAATAAACACAGCGGTACAACGAACATCATACCATTTCTTGAGGCTGAGTTTTTCTGGGAGCGGTGGATTTTGAATGAAGTAAGAGGTCTTTCGAGTCGCCAAGGAGAGGCCTGTAAATTTACAGAAACTTAACAGCCGTAAAACGGTCAGTGCAATGAAAAGTGTAAGAGAATCTTACCGTGGAATGTCCTCACTTCAAGATTCGAGGCAATTAGAGTTACAGGTTCGGTGTTGAAGTTAATGTTGGGATCATAATCTGCCAGCAAATCCTGCCAAAGTCTAAGTACAATTGGAATTTCCCTGCGGTGTGTCAAAGAATATGTCAGTGTAGGTGTACATTTTTGTGAACCAGAAAAAGAGAGGTGTTTTACAAGTAAACTTACTCCTCATTAACAAGAACATAATCTCTTGCACATTCAGTGGTTGAAATGTCGGCAACAGGAAAGCGATGCACAATGAGGCCTCTAACAGCTAGTAAATAGAGAATGTGTAAATGCACGTTAGCGAGCTTGGAATAATTTGCTGTTTGTTTTTCCCAATATTTATTGTAATGAGTTTGATGGAACAGTTTGGGTTCACCAAGATACAAGCAGCATATAATATAGTGAGACAGCGGTATGTATTTTTATTTACCTATATTTGCATCACTCTCAGCAAATCTGTGCAAGTCAGCAAACCTGCAAACTTCGAAGGTGCATGGAAGAACATATGGTTCTTTGTCAATAACTGGCTCTACAGGTGTTTTTGCTTGAATGATCCAGGAGAATTTATAGCCATCAAGTTGGTACTTCTCATCTTGCACAGTGGCATTGGCGTTAGAAACCTTGTATCTCTTAAATGGTTGCAACGAGCGCTCGAAGAAATCAATGTCTTTATCAAACATCACAGCCTTAACTTTTGTTCCCTAATTGCATAGAAGATGTATAGGTAAGTCAGAACCTGGAAAAAAAAGGTTTTGGTGGGAAAAAACATTTGAAAATGCATACATGGCTTACTTTCATATCAGTGAGTAGGTAGTGCATGTATCTTTTCTGAAAGGGGTAGTAATCCAAAGCCTTATAGAGGACAGGATGCCTTTCGATAACCTGTATGATGCAGGTCCAACCTTTCTTCCCAGGCACAACATCAGCGGCATCTACTATCTGTCTTGCCATTTTTCCTGGTAAAGGCAGAATGTTTTAGCAGCAGAGGCCACACAGTGATTTTTTGCATATGAATGCATTAAAGAATTTAATGAAGATAGGAAAGGAGCAAGAATTTATGAAAAGCATTATTTAATGACATGCCCCTAACTTGTTAAGTGCTAAAGCTTGCAAGACTGGAAATGAAAGAAGCAAAACATAAAAGCAATACAAATACGAATACAGGTAAATGTCATATGCTTAGATCACTATAGTGTAGTACCTATGTTAGGGAAGGCTGTTGATGCAAAGCGAGGCATAAATGTCCAAGTATTAAGTTCGGGCAAGTATTTGTTTAAATACAACGTTTTTCGTTTGGTTGGCATCATTGTCATCATAAACTGGAGGCTTTATCAAAACGTGTACACAACCAGAAGTTCTAGCCCGAGACAAAGCAACATACAACTGGCCATGCCCAAACACAGGCTCTTTTAAATAAATGCCTACGTGGTCTAATGTTTGTCCTTGAGATTTGTTGATAGTCATCGCAAAGCTAAGTCTCACAGGAAACTGAGTGCGCTTGTACGGGACAGGGTAATAGTCATCTTTTGGAGGCTGCAAAGGAATTCTATGGATGAATACATGTTTTCCCGAGAACTCACCAAAGACAATCTGAGCATGTATAACATTTTTCTGGAAGGCTCTACAGGCTAAGCGTGTCCCGTTACACAACCCTTCCGAAGGATCTAGATTCCTCAGAAGTATAACTGGTGCATTTACCTTGAGCATAAGATGATGGGGTGGCAAACCATTTGCTGTTATGCTGTTTATTATATCGATGTATTGCCCTTGGTCATTAGGATTTAGTGTTTCATCGAAGCTGAAATAATCAACACTGTCACATGGGAACCTATGTATCATTATTTGATTTATATCATCAACAAATGAATTTTTTGTTGTTAGTATCGCTCTGTTCGTATACTGCGGTGTGTCACATAATGAATTGTTTATGTCAGGATACACTTTATGAATAAGTTCATTTAGAGTTTCCTCGTCGTTTGTTGTTTTCAAGAGTATTGACTTTGGAAGTTTTACAGTGGCACAGTTCTTGTCTTGTAGACTTCCATTTCCTATGGCCAGTAAGAATTTTGTGTATTCTGGGTCGGCTAGAGCTCTCATGTTTTCTGTTAAAGCAAGCTTTTCTAGTCTAGGCACAGTTTTGAGCTAACAAGTGTAGCAAGTATAATGTCATCGACGGTGCCTAGCCTAACGATTGGCAAAGTCTGCCTAAAGTCACCTCCTAAAACCACAACTTTACCGTCCGAAGAGTTCAGTTGAGTCCATTAAATCCTGAAGCAAAGCATCTAATGCTTCAATTGCAGTCCTCTTAGCCATGGGCGCTTCATCCCAAATTAGTAGCTTACATTCCCTAATTAACATGGCTAAGCCACTTTGTTTGGACACTCTGCAGGTTGTCCCTTCGCTTTCATCGATTGGGATTTTAAACCTTGAACGGGTCGTTTCTACCTCCCAGGAGAATAGATCTTCGCAATTCCAGAGGTGGCTGTAGCTAGTGCTATATAGCCCTTGGAACGCATTTTAGCCAACAGTGCTTCGTAGAGGAATGTTTTCCCAGTTCCCCCAGGACCATCTACAAAAAAAGCCCCTTTTGCATTCTGGTAAATTCTGTCCGTAATTACTGCATAGGCATGTCTTTGGTTTTTGTTTAAGTATGCTACTGATTGTAAGTCAGTTACTGAGACTTGTATGTTTCTTTCTGCTTGAATCTCTTTAGTTAAATCATCTAAGCATTCATAGTTTAATTCTGTTTCTGTAAGGCCAAACGTCTGTAAGTGTTTTCCCATAGATTGCAAGAACTCATGAATTTGTTTAAGTACTTTTGTTCGGACTTCATGGGCTGACAAGGATTTGTCTTTAATGTAGTCTTCGATAGTTGTTTTTCAAACAAAGAACGAGTTTTTAGGATCAATTTGGACATGTGTAGACCATTATATTAGCAAACAAACCTTGAAGTTAAATGACGGCATGTGGAAAAGCGCAGCCTCCTCTAAGCAAAGTTGTTGGCTGTTATCGCTTTGTAACAGGCCACGGCTAAGCGCAGCCTCTCTGAACGTGGCAGCCTTAACGCCATTGTTAATTTTCAAGTCGTCAAACGACAGCGGGCATCTTACGTTTGCAAGAAGTATTCTCATATAGTAGCGCTCTCCTTCTGAAGGGTGAGCGCTTACGATTCGGCCTATAGAGTCACCTCGCTGTCTAAGTTTCCAGCGTCTGTCGCCTGCAACCCAAACAAAATGGTACGGGAATTCAGCATACGTACAGTTTAGCCTCTTAGCATCTGAAGAAAATCTGTTCATGTGGAAGAACTCAGTCAACATTGTTTTTCGCTGTACTGGATTGTTTAAAACATCAATTAGCTTTTGTTTCTTTTTGAACACAAGTGGCTGGTAGTTTTCTAAGTGTAGAGGAAGCCTAACAATGGCAGGCCTCATGTCACCCATACTGAACCTATAAATTCTCCACAATGCTTCTGGAGCAGATACCCAACGGCCTGAAACAAATTGTTCTATTTCGTCAATTGTTTCTTGAGTACAGTTTCCAGAAACGCGGTACAGAATCTTGTCATTTCCTTTACAAATGTATTTGTAGATATACTTCACTGCCTTTACAGTAGAGCATATTTCAAGGTTAATATGACAGTCTAGCTTAGCAACCAGATATGGAGGATGAGAAACAACCCATCGATTATCTAGGTAAATACCCCTAACCTTGGCCTTCTTCCCATCGTCTCGGCGCCTATACTTAGGGTACGCATCATTGCAGTCTGTTGTCTCCTCACAGAATTCCTTAGGGTAGGAACTCCTGCAGGTATCATCATTCTGCATACATACGTTAGTGGGGTTTAGTTTCCCGCACGGTCCATGCATCATATGGCGAACGACTAAGCCATACAGGTAAGGATGTGCAGCTTTGTCTGGCAACTCAGCAGATACAACTCTGTCGTATTCCTCAGGTCTAAACAGTTTAGCATGAGGTTTTAAAATGATGAGGAAGTGTGCATGAGGCAAGCCTCTTTTCTGGTATTCAATGACATATGTATACGCAGCAACCTCGCCGAATACATGTTTTTTTAGAATCTCACACTTTAATTCTTCAAGTTTTGCGTGAAAGACCCGAACAAGTAAATCAGGTATGTTTTGTGCTTCTTCTGAAGGATTGAGGTGCTCTTTTATTTCTTTCCAGTTAGGGTTGCAAGTCATTGTTAAAAACAAATCTGGTTTCCCGTGTCTCTGTACCAATGCCATGGCGTCTATGTACTTGCGCCTCATGTTTCTTGGGCCATTTGTAAACCCTGCAGGAAGGATTATACGCTGGCCAATCTTTCCTGAATCTGTTTCCCCTGCTGCGATCGCATCAGCAACGCCTTGCAAATAATCCTGCCTTATTTCAGCTTGTTGTGAGCGGTAAAAGTCTAACCTCTGTGTTTCTAGCTTCACATACATGTCAACAGCAAATTGCTGGAACAACCGGCCAAAGCTAAGAAGGCACGAGTGATCATGATCCCTAATCTGGAATTTGTAAGAGTAATATTCTCTAACCGAAACACAACTTTCAGGTTCTATGCGTGCGTGCAAAGCTGTAAAACAGAACAGCAACAGTGAGTGAGTTTATTCAGAAGGATTCTTATGGTAAAAGACACACCCTAGTTATTGGAAACAACCTTCTTCTTCATTCCTATATGCCTCTTCTGCTTTGTGTGGACTAATGAAGGGCTAGATCGGTTTCATTCATCGGCCTCTTCCTTTTCTTTTTCAAGGCCTGCGCACCATTTTTTTGTATTCCTTGATGCCAACCGATTTCTCCATGAGGAAACATCAAAGGATACTGCAAAGGGTCATAACAGCCATAGTAATAGCTAACAGTTCTTGGATTCCCGCTTTCAGTGTACACTCTAATGTTTCTACTCAATGAATTCTCGTTCTCATCTCCTTCGTTCAGTATCAAGCTTACCTGTTCAACAGTTGGCTTGTTGTACACTTTCTGGTTTAGCGGAGGGTTAGAGCGCAAGAAGATAAATTTATCTTCTATGGTTGGAATACTTCTAAGAGCCCGGAAAAACCTTGCATATGGGTTTTCTTCAATTACTTGAAGCAAACTCTCAAGGACAGACTCAGACAACCTAGAGCATGCCTCTAAACGAGCGGATACCTCGTAATCCGTGTCGTAAAAGTAGAGCTGTAAGTTTTTCGAGGAACCATCAGCAGGGATCAAGTCATTTAGAAAATGGTAGACCTGCCCCTGCACCCTGAATGTGTAAACACCCTTGTTCCTTCGGGCCAGTTCTTTGTCGTACCTCACACCGAGGGATGTGAACGCTAAGTGATTGTTGTAGGTTCGTATTGAACACCGAAACATCTTAGCATCAGGTGTATCAGCAGTGAGTAGAAGCTTCATCAAAGAAGGGATGCTGCTTAAAGCCAGTGTAACAGCTCCATCAGAACAACACATGCTTGCTGTCTCATGTGCAAACTTCTTAGCTCCACAGTGAGAGCAATCTCTTTGTTTCTTTAGCAAAACCACAGAAGTAGCAATATTGCCTAATAAATGTGTACCTTTGTTTATTCCCGAGGAGTCGGTATTTGCCCTAACAGGGCGGCTACTGTTACGCCTTTTATTTTTCCATTTCAAAGCAGCTGCCTGCCGATACTTCTGTTTGTCCAGAATTTCTGTTGGAATGGAAGGCAGAGTAGTAGGGCTACACGGTTCCCCACCAATAGAAGCGGATTCGGCTGAAGCTAATCGGGGCGGCTTGTTTTTTTGGTTTTTTGTTTTATTGGAACCAGGTGAGGTATTAGGCTAGGTATGGGAAACAACTGTTGGAAGGCCATGCAGCTCGACCTGGGTAAGTGGTTCTTCATCTATCCTACTGCCTTGATCTAAATCTAAATGTAGGAGTCTACTTTCTCTTCTTTTTCTTTTCTTGGTAGAAGAATGCCTATTGGTTTCAGGCTGTTTCTCCAGCATTCTTTGGGGAAGGCAATGCAGGTCAGTAGAACTACATGGTTTCCCATCCAGTGTGCGCTGTTTCTGAAAGCGCCGATGTGGTGTTTTTTTGTTTCCTGTTTTGGTTTCACTGGCAGAGGCAAAAGCAGGTTGGATTTTAGCATGAGCAAATGGAGCAAGCATGCAAGTGTTATTCAGAGGAGGCAAGGCAGCATTATTCTTCTTTTCATCGAAGTATCCTGGCCTAGGCTTTGCAGATCCTTTAGTACGCATTACACTGTAGCCGTAGGAAAATGTGGGCTAAAGGCTTTCTTATGCTGTATAGTGCTGCGCGTGCAAAGGGAAACATTGGGGCTAAATAAAAGCACACATGAGGAAACGTAAAGCAACAGGAATATTCTATCAGTATAAGCAAGAGCGCAAAGCAGCACGCTAAGAAATGGTGTATAGGAAGCATGTTAGATAACTTACTACCTTTGGCGTGAACGACGAGACACAAGATGAAGACAAAGGCAACAAAAGCACTTAATAGGTCAATCGTGGGACGAACCAAACAAGAAGAAAAGTGGTTTAAGTAGTTAAAGAGAACCACAGACTGAAGCGTGGCGTGAAACTTTTCTTTGTAAGTATCGACCGATAATCCCGTAGTATAAGCCAACAAAAGAAGTATTACTATGTTGATACTTGGTGGAAGTGCAAAGACAAAACATGCAATGAGGAGAGCGTAAGAGGATTTTGTTTTTCTAGCATGTGTTACACCTTTCTTCCTACATACATGTAACATAGCAACCTAAGTAACACCGTATTTAATGAAAGGCAAGCGGCAGTAAGTGGCAGAAGTGCTGGAGTAAAAGTGAATGGATATGTGTAAAATGTGTTTTATTGCAAGACAAACCGTAGATTGTAAACCGAGGCAAGTCGACACACGGCGGAACATCAGCTGCTTTGGTGCTAACCTATGAATAGCATGAATGATTGCTTGCATTCAAGGTGAAGCATAACCATTACAGGCAAGGACGTATAACACATTCATATTACAGGACAGACTTCAGATTCGACAACCGGACAACATATATAGTAAATAAAGAGATGAAGACAAAGCTGAAGGCCTAAAGAAAGAACAAGCATATATATATTTACCCAAAACAAACAAACCTTAAATCACGAGAAAGCAAAGACACGAAAAGAGGCGAGGAAACGGTGGAAGCACCGAAGCAAAGGAAAAGTGAGCGATGAGTAAACACAGAAAAGCCTATGGTGCACAATGATAAATTCCGATAGCACAAGTGCACTGTGATGCAAGCAAGAAGAAGAGCAAATTTTTTTTTTTTTTTTTGCATTTAAAGAGGAGAACCAATGCTAAGAAAAACTGAGGTCATACCCTTCCTTGTAAGTAAGTACGAAAAGGAGGAAGACACATATTTTTTGGAACCAAAGAAATCAGTGGAAATTCCTGTAGAAAGACTAAAGACAGTGATTTTATGTGTGGAACAACAGGAATAACGGAAGTTTTTTCCATTATGTATAGAAAGGACACTACATGAGAACAAAAAGGCCCTCATTTTTATGGCCTAGGAACCCCGAGCAACAACCAGAGCATGAGTAGTTTGTCAAAACGACATGCATAGAGCGAGTAACGCATTTTATAGGCCAAATTTGGTGAGCACTAAAAGCAACAACATTAAATGGGAAAGCAGGGCATATTAAATGGGCTCACCAAATTCTGCAGAAAGCGCACAGCTATTTGCAAGGCAGCGAGAAAGCGCAATTGTAAAAGGTGTAAGAAAATAACCGAGAGCAGATGAAATATAATAAAGAAAGAGAAGAAGGCTTGAAGTGTAGATTTAGTGGATTTTCGTAGGGGTGTAGGTGAAGAATCGAAATTGACAGGAAGGAAGCTATTACCATCGATAAAGTAGCCGTAGCCATGGTTTGACGCAAAGACTTCCACCCTCCAATGCAAAAGACGTCATTCGACTGTCTTTCTCCCACTGTTCCTTCGATTGATAGATGTTGGTCACGCAGAAGAGCAAGTGGAACGCGTACGGCCATCTGATGAATCTTCAAGAACCGGTGGCAACAAAGAATTTCCGGCAGAAAGACAGGCTGTAGAAGGTGAAGGGTACGGAGGAAACCGGAAGAATTTTTGTGGACGTAAACCTACCTAATGCTGCTGATGCTGAGAAGCGAATTATCGGGTAGAAAGTTTAATGGGCCATTTTTGGGCCAACAACGGGCTGGTATATGCTCCAAGGCCTGAGGCATATAAAAGCACAGGGGAAAAAAAGCGAAAGAAAAGCAAAGGTATAACAAAATTTGACTAAATGAGCCCATTGATGTAATAATAATTATTAGCATACAAATGAATATGAAGGGATTAAAAGGGGCACGTGTCACCCACAGGTTCATAAGCTTCCTTCTTATAGAGTATAGATGGATTATAGGGGTCTTTATATCATACGCACAATCATTCTACCAGTGACTGCGCTACTACTTATCATCACAAGAAAATCAACTATGAAAGTTGAATGCACAAAGCAACATTCGACATTCCCGGTGTCGATTCTAATTCGACGATGCACGAAAGTCGAATATACAATGTAACATTCGACATTTCCGGTGTCAGCGGGAGGGAAATTGAATGTTGTCTCGTCGTATATTCGACTTTCACAAGGTCCATTTTATGAAAAATAGTGTGCTACGGTGTGGGAAGTCGAATGTTGTCTTACACATTCGATTTTCACAAATTCAATTCTGTGAAAAATAATATTCCTTACATCCCATGATATAAGTTCTTTTAATTTTTTGCGCTGCCTCAAAATATGTCTTTCACAAAATTTCAATCTGAGATTAATCATTATTTTCACTTTCACAAGAAAACATGCGATATTATGTCACTCCTAAAACACAATACAATATTTCGCTTTGAAATATTAAAAAATAACTCATTTATGATTTTTCTTAATATATGTGAAAAATTAAAAAGACTTATAATACGGGACGGAACGAATATGATATACCGACACATATAAAACAATAAGTAAATAAACTATGGTACGAATAAAGACTCCGACGTTACAACAACCCGTCCCATTGAAATCATGTGTTTACGTGGTAACTTGCTAAAAAAAATTAACTTCCGTGGTAAATTTCCGCATGAAAATTCAAGCACGAATATTTTTCATGCTTTCCCACGGAAATGAAGAATACACGCGACAAAACTACATTATCTGGGTACTATATAAACGCCACCAGATTTTTTACCCTTATCCTCATCAAAAACTTCACATTTTCCAAAACCAAAAAATCAGAAATTTCAAATTCTTGCCATTAATGTCGAATTCCTCTTCTTACAATACTGATGTTTTTATTGATGGAAAGTACTCGGTTGAGCTGTTAAAGGTTGGAGAACAGAGTTGCTGCAGTGGTGTTACCTCGAATTGGAGTGGTGTTGATGTTCCACGGCCACTGCTAATCGGAACACCGTCGGAGGCGGGAGTGTATCCGGTTGTGTTGTTCCTTCATGGATATTTGCTTTATAATTCGTTCTACTCTCAACTTGTTCGACATATTGCCTCACATGGATTCATCGTTGTCGCTCCACAGGTTTGGATTTATTATTAATGTATTTTCAATTGTTGAGCATTCCGTTGTTTATGTTGTGTTTGGAGTAAGTTGAATTGCTTTAGTTAGTTAGTTGTTTTGGTGGAGTAATACTTTTTAGGAGTAGTGAATTGCTACGGTATGCACGGATACTTTTTCTGGTCCGGTAGCTAGCGACAGCGTGCCATGAATTCGAAGAATACACACCTAGGCTAGGGCCTAGAGGTGAATTCGTAATGTTCAAAAGTTGGAAACATGATTTGTATATACATATCTATAACTTGGATATGTGAAACGAAGAATCTTGTTGAAAATTGAGTAAATACCACAAGATAATGAATGCAAAACAATCCAAATTGATGAAAAAAAAAAAAAACTTGTTTTAGTTTGTGTTAAAGTATCGATTATTTGGTCTTTATATTTGCAATACTATGCCTATCGTACCCGTATCTTATACTTTTTTAAAATCCTGCACTCGTGTATCCCCTGTGTATTCATACCTCTGCAACCTGGGTTAAAGTGTTAGATTAATATGTATGCATTCATCTTTATTTGCCAATAAACAGTCAAAATTTTCTGCTAGAAAGCAATATCTGTTGTTCCCAACAGAAGTTTTTCAATGGTGTTGAAAACCAAATCACTAAAACCAATCTGTAAACGTTCACCAAATCAATCTCTCTTATCTTTTTTATGTCAGCAATATCGATGTCAATAACCCTTGCTGCCTTGATCTTTACAACTTCTGAAAGTTGAATACATCAATTCAGAATCAATGTTTGCTCCATTATGGATTAGTGTTTTTTTTTTTTTTTTTTTTTTTTTTTTTT
Source organism: Gentiana macrophylla (assembly GCA_026214975.1). Lineage (NCBI taxonomy): Eukaryota > Viridiplantae > Streptophyta > Magnoliopsida > Gentianales > Gentianaceae > Gentiana > Gentiana macrophylla. The sequence goes on along the minus strand of CM047814.1, from coordinate 4,787,823 downwards.
TTTTTTTTGTGATAGGCAACACATTTCATGTAACAATGTACATATTGTTTATGGCTGTCATCACATAATGTCCTGTGAAATTGCCTAAATATGTTGGATCATGGTATCAAACAGATTGATCTTTCAAATCCTCTGCAGAAACATGGTTTTTGAACATTGTCTGTACCTCATTTACTTTAGCCATCCAATGATTTTGCAAGTGTTTTTATTGATGAAAATTGTTTCTTTAGGAAGGTACGTGTTCAGTGACAATGTCCGTCTTCCCAGATTATATTGACGTAGCGTTTCATAACTAAAGTTCATGCCATAAAGGTTTCCCCCAAAATTTTGTTTGAAATCTCAATGATAATCTCTCTTACTTTCACTATGCATATGTCAATGTACACATTTTTGCTAACATACTATTACTTCATGAATATTTTTGCACCAGTTATACACCGTGGCAGGCACTGATTCCACCGAAGAAATAACCGCCACAACAGCAATCACAAATTGGTTCTCCAACAATCTTCAAAAATGTCTTCCCCCATATGTTCATCCCAACTTAACCAAGCTAGCACTTTCAGGCCATAGCCGTGGTGGAAAAGTCGCATTCGGTGCGGCACTAGGCAAAGTTACAACTACCCTAAAATACTCAGCCCTAATAGGTGTAGGCCCTGTTGATGGAACAGACAAAGGCAAACAAACAAACCCTCCAATCCTCACCTACATCCCACATTCCTTTAACCTAAACATCCCCGTTATGGTCCTCGGGTCAGGCTTAGGCGAAATTAGAAAAAACCCTTTTTTTCCTCCTTGTGCACCTAAAGGAGTGAACCATCAAGACTTCTACAACGAATGTCGTAAACCCGCTTGTTACTTTGTTGTTAAGGATTATGGCCATGTCGATATGCTCGATGATGATACGACGGGTATAATGAGGAAAGGCGACGTATTGCTTGTGTAAGAATGGGAAATCTAGAGAGCCCATGAGGAGATTTGTAGGTGGGATTATGGTTGCATTCATTAAAGCTTACTTGGAAGATAATAAAAGGGACTTGGAGACTATTAAGAATGGACATGTAGTGCTTCCTGTTGAGCTGCAAAAGTTCATTTTCTTGAGTGATATATATATATATATATATATATATATATATATATATATATATATATATATATATATATATATATATATGGTGTGATGTAATGAAAATGATGTTGTACATTAGAAATTACCCATAGAAGAAGATTATATATCTGCCTGTGCTGTAGAATTTGGTGTCTGCTATGCTTTAGTGTATTGAAAGGGAAGATTTAAAAAGAAAATACTACTTCAAGAAAACATGCTTAGATGGTAATTTAAATTATTTGTTTGGATTTAAACATGTTCTGGTGTAATTTAGAAGAGCACAGTAATACCCTTTTGAGAGCATGATGGCCTTAAAGAAAAGGCTAGAATAGAAGGGTATTAAAGGATATTCAATAAAAAAAGACTAGAAGGGTAAAAAAAACCATGATGACTTTTAAAAAAAAAAAGAGAGAGACCGGAATAAAAGGGTATTAAAGTATATTCATTAAAAAAAAGATTAGAAGGGTATAAAAAAGACTAGAAGGGTAAAAAAACCATGATGACCTTAATGAAAAGACTAGAATTGAAGGGTAAAACCATGATGACCTTAAAGAAAAGACTAGAATAGAAAGGTATTAAAGGATATTCAAATAAAAGAAAGAGTAGAAAGGTAAAAAAAAACTAAAAACCATGATGACTTTAAATAAATGACTAGCATAGAAGGGTATTATAAAAGGATATTCAATTAGAAAAAGACTACAAGGGTAAAAAAAAACTAGAATATTAAAGGGGTATGAAGGGTATTATGAAAGAATATTCAATTAAAAAAAGACTGGAAGGGTTAAAAAGAAAACCATGACCTTAAAGAAAATACTAGAATAGAAGGGTATTATAAAAGGATATTCAATTAAAAAAAGACTAGAAGGGTAAAAAAAAAACTAGAATATTAAAGGGGTATTAAGAGAATTATAAAAGGATATTCAATTAAAAAAAAACCAGAAAGACTGATATTAAAAAAAGGGTAAAAATAAAACTAGAAAGAAGGGCCCAACCGGGTTCGAACCGGTGACCTATTGATCTGCAGTCAATTGCTCTACCACTGAGCTATGGACCCTTGTTGTTTGATTACATGAAAAAGTTTTAGACTACTTGTAGTAGTGTAGATTTTATATATAAGTAAAAGTGGCATGTGATAACTCAAGATAGTTGACATTCATGAATCATACATTTTAGTTACAAGCACTATATGAAGAGAATTCCAAAAAAAAAGGGGACCTATTATAGTAAACGAGTCAAACAAGAGCTAGACAAAGTTTATAGAGCTACACAAAGAAACTATAAAAAGAAACATTGATTATGGAATGCCAAAATTACGTCAAACTATTTTAAGCTCCCTAATTCTATAAACAACATTTAAAACAAAAACATGTAGAGGGGACGAGTGGAATTATCAAACTTTATTTCGTTAGTACTATATCCCGTAACTAGTTTGTCTAAAGAGATAGTGTCGATTCTCTTCATAGTTAGAGAAATAAGAGCTTGCAAATTAGAATCGATGTAAAGAACATGTCCCAGTTGTCTCTCTTGAGAGTCAAGCACAATCCCGAAGGGTGTGTACACTAGATTCTGTGAAAACATGGCACAGAGGGCACCAAGCCGTAGTAAGGACATGATGCTTGTAGAGGAAGTCATACATTGGAATGGCATCGTGACGAGCTTGTCAATAGAAAATATTTCCATGTAAGTGCGGATGACGTTTGTGTTGGAAATGTAGATCCGGATCGGATCATCAAAGATTCAATCTTATTGAATCACGCAGCGGAATTGGATTCAAAATCCGTTAAATAAGAAAAACGTTTATAATGAATTAAATTTAATTAATCTACTATGCAAAAGAAGATAGAAATCGTTACCAATCTTGAAGAACTATATAGATGCCACGATCTTCCAGAATGTATCTCCCATGAAGACGGGTGGACGTCTAAATCTCCGTTCTTGAATTGGTTGAATATGCTTCAAAACTAGATTTTTCCCTTAATTTTGGAGTTCATGAAAAAACCAATTTTTCCTCTCCTAATTTTGGGACATGCGACTAAATGCCAGAGGGAAAACCACGTTGGTTTTTTGTTGTGTGCTTGGAGATGGCCAACTCTTCTAATTTATATTGTAAATATTAGGTCAAACCTAATTTGAATATAATTAAGAGTTTAGCTCAAATCAATTTAATTTTTCCTAAAGGAAAAAAAAAAACTAATTACTAATTATCTATTTTTATTTTTTATCAAATAAATAATAAAATACACACATGACTAATTGAAAACATATTTCCACTTAGTCTACTTGCAAACATGTGCACACACTCACTTAAAATATAAAATTATTTTTATTTTAATACTTTATTTATCAAATAAATAATCAAAGCATATTATATTAAATAGAAAATGTTTTCTATTTAATCAGACAATTAAAATAGAACTGATTTCAACTCGTATAACGGAGCCAATATGGGATAATAGAATCTATAATCAAAAGCTCCAATAAACGAATAACATATCAAACTATTTAATCATATTATCCTCTTTATTAATCTCGATATTATGCCACCATAAATTCAGGATTGTACTCTTACGTTCATAGAATTACTTACTCTACTATATATATAAATAAATAGATACCTGAAAGTGTCCATTGATATAACCATTTCCTATGGATAACCCTCCATAGACGATTCGTATATGAAGCCAGGCATTTTCCGTTTAACCCCTTCATAGCATCTTATCCTCGACTACCATTAATTCACTAGTGATCGATATTTATAATCCAAGATCATAAATTCGGCCGATCGATCAGTTCCAGAATTAACAGACGAGGGAACCGTCTTTCTACTTCCCACGGGAAGGAATGTACTCCATCTTTATGACTTATATTCCCGACTACCTATCCCTGAATGATGCCCACATGGACGTGTTTGGGAAAGATTCGTTGAGCTAACTTTAACGCCACATCAAACACCACCCTGAAATAGGCATGAGTCTATAATCACATCAGGATTTAGATTAATCTATAAAAAGTCATCTTATGATTTATTTAGATTCTCTCATTATGGAATTATCATGAGATCGTCATATTAAATCTGTCAAAGTCCTACATGATCAAATCATATATAAGTGCTGCCACTAAGATGTACAACATCGACGGCCCGTATCAGACAGTCACACATGAAGTGTTCTGGGGCACTAATGGTGTGTTAATTGAAAGATCCCGAACTTCTATTAATTTCACCACGGACTTAACATTTAAAGAGTATCACCATAAACTCAATTCTCTTGTAAATAACTCTTATGCACTGAGTATTATGGTCACATTATGAACCCTTTGGGATTTTCTGTGATGTACATTTAAATATATACAAATATATAGATGAAAGGATTAATAACAAATGTCATCTTATTTAATTAAAAACAATACAATATTGCTTTTCAGGCACCATGTATAACAGTTTGATGTTTGATGCATTTCTGAGTTTTGAAATGCTCCTACTGAGAGGAGGGGAAGTTTTCTTCGAAATGATTGGGTGTAATGGCATGTAGGCGGTGAATCGGAGGTTCCACGCGGAGATGTGAGCCGCATTCTAGGAATCGATCTAGACTAAACTATCGTATTTTGTGAGGCGTTTGTGTTAGTTCATGAAGATAAATGTGGATCAATATATGTTAATAAAGTGAGTGGTATATAACTTATCTCAGATTGAATTAATTTCGTTTTTTCATATACTCCCTCCGTGCCGTAATATAAGTCCTTTTAAGTTTTTTGTGGTGTTCTAAAATATAAGTCATTCTCACATTTCAATACAGAAGAGGTGTCATTGTTTTTACTTTCACTCTAAACAACGCAATATTATAAATCACTCAAAAAAAACAATACAATATTTTGCTTTCAAATATTAAAATGTTACTCATTTATGATTTTTTTATCATCATGTGTGAAAAGTCAAAATGACTTATAATACGAGATGGAGGGAGTACTATTTTGCTACGATGGTTATTGAAATAGGATTCTGGACCTTCTGGACCTCATGCAGTGATAAGCCTCCGGTGATTCCTCCTATGGAATAAAAATCAATGGCAACGTAAAAATAATCTACGATACCACATATTTTTTTCTACTGAACCATAGACATTTTTTGGGTCGCGGTATTCTTGAAAATTATCGAAAATTTTGAAAGCCATGTGAACTAAAGTAATAATTCACGGTACCATAGAAAACTTCTGCCAGATATAAATCGATTTTCATTTTACAAGAGGAATTCTGAAGGTTTATCACCGTAGAGGGATCCAGACTCGTTGAGATAGTATGTTACAGTAATAATCAACTAATTAAGTTCTTTTATTTTTGAAACCAAACAATTATATAAACCATGAGCATCATTTATTTTTACTTAAATGAGATGTTTAATCAATTACAAATTAACCGACGGTAAATGCTAGGGATATATTTCGTTATTTTATATGCTAGGGATCTTTTATTAAATTTGTAAATACATTGTTTACACCTACAAAAGCAACTAAAAAACAAATGTACGTACATTTTATTGTGATTAATCAAAACAAAGATTCTGAAAACACCAATAAAAAATTAGAAATATTGTGTCTCTACATTCACTTTAGATTCTAAAAAAGAATAAATATTTTTGACCACTTCTTATCTGTCATAGTTAGAAATATGTGCATGCTCTTCAAAAAAAGAAAAGAAAAATGTGCATGAAAATGGCATCTAGTATATATCACCACTTTAATTTATAATTAAATCATTATCTCTCACTAGAAATTGCCGCCTTTTGATCTATAAATATCATCATAATATGGAATTCTACAAATTATAAACTCTTGCAAAAACAATTATATACATACCAAGAAAAAGAAAAAAAATCAATGGCCAAATCAAATAGCATTTCTTTTCTCTCAAGTATTTTTCTCCTTATGGTAATCTTAACGGCAGTTTGTGCAGGAAAAAAACATTCAAATAAATCCTGCAGACACAGCGGAAGAATTAGAGGTAATAAAATCAGTTGCGGAGCCACCTTTCCGGCACCGGCCGCGGCCGCGGCCGTTCCTAGTTTTGTTTTCTTCTTATCTCTATATATCTGATATTAAGCTTCTGTGGAGTAAAAGGAAGGATAATTCTTTTGGCTTTCTATTTTTCTTTATTTTCTCGAAACTATCATATATCTTTCATCTCCACATTTCACATATATGGAAGGACTTGTGCAATGTATCATTGTACTATCGGTTGAAAAAGAATTTAAAAAACGATGCTTTTGGTACCTTATATTTTTCTATATTGTCAAAGAAATATATAACTATATATTATCGTTTTTCACAATGATAATTCCCACCCCTCGATCCAGGCCGTGCCTCATATTTGTTGAGGCAAGCACAAGATTTAATTCGGCGCTTTTAGTTGAAGTTTTTTTTTTTTTTTTTTTTTTTGAAAAACATACTTATCGCGCTTTTAACATCAGTAAATACAAAATTCAAGTTATTTGTTAGATATTTTATTCACAAAAATCTGTATTTATTTTTGTTTTGAAATGTTGTTGTGATTGAGTGCGTGCATGTGTCATTGAAAAGAACAGGGTTCGACACCGCGGTCGGTCGTCGCGGTGGGTCGAGGAAGGGGCAGACACAGTGATTGAGGCTTTCAGGGGCAATGCCCCAAACCTAAACGAACCTATGCGAATGACACACCATTTCGTAGAAGGGATTTTTCATTGGGACACATTATTTCGGTTGTGCATGTTCATTGGGACACATCCTTTCAAGACATTTAACCTGGTTTGTTCTTTCGTAAAGATGTCTGATATCTTTTCTGTTTATATATATATAGAGACATCAAGATTCGATGTGAAAGATAATGAAGTTTTTTAGAAGCATCATAAGACAAACATATTGTGGCTCTAAAAAGTAATCTTCATTGAATATCGAGAGAGATTTTAAAACATCTTTTAAAGAAGCGTTTTATCGTCGGCTTGGAGATCATTCAATTCTATTTGTTTTATCACATTTTTCTAACATTATTGATACCTCAAAACACGCCTACCAAGTAGTATTTTTAAAGATATTTAAACAAAACCAAATTCATACACGTATACATAAAACATACTTACATATTACTATTTCATGATCGCTTCTTGCAACACATTTAGAGAGCGAAATCACTAATCAAAGTAGAATCATCAATTTCATTAACCATATTCTTCTCAATTGAGAATTTGAGAATAGAATTTATCATTTATGAATGAAAAATTGAAATAAGGAAAGGAAAACAAAAAAAAAAAAAAAAATAAATAAATCAACAGCTCAAGCGGCGAGGAGCTGGGGAAATGAAAGCGAGGAATAGAATGGAGGCGGAACTTAAAGTGAAAAATGAGTTATCTATTTTTGTTTGTTTTATTTATTTTTGTGTGTTTTTTTTCTTCTATAATATAGATATATATAATAAATTAATAATATAGATAAAGTCATAAAACCAAAAAAATATTTGTTTGTATATATATCTATTTTTTAGGTCAAGTAAATTTTTATTGGGTAGCTTTATCAATTAGAGTAAAAAAAAAAAAATTGGGTCTTTATCAAAAAGAAAATTAACATATTATATTAGGTTGGATCGGATTAAATCTCACTTGAATTTTTTTTCATTTTAGCGAAGCATGTATCTGCATTGGCGCTAAGACGAAACCGCTTAAGCAAGAGGTCTCACGTGGCCTTAAGATAGGTAGCGGCCCTGCCTCGATCATTATTGATATTTGTTACACTTTTTCGGACACTTAACTGATCCAACAATTAGGTCAAACGTTAAGTGTCCTAAAAGTGTAACGAAAAAAATATAGTTATACAAGGGTGAAAAATGTAAATGAGAAAAAATTAGGCTAGTTCTGAAATGATGCCAAAAGAAAAAAAAAAAATACAAGACCAAAATTGTAATTATCCCCAATAACAAATAGATAGAAGAGTTTGCTACTTGTGAACTGCTTTTACTAGTTCTCACTTGATTTGTTTATTAGGTATATATATTCGATATTAAGTTTCAATAATATAGAATCATGCATAATGACTGTTTTTTTTTCGATCGTGAATCCGCCACCAGGTAAAGTCATACGTGGAGGAACATGCAACAAAGAGAATTTCTCAGAATGTTGTAAACCAGGGAAATCATACATCATCTACAACTGTTCTCCTCCCATAACAAATCTAACCAAAGCCGTCTTAACCCTCAACAGTTTCGAGGCGCACGGCGACGGGGGTGGACCATCAGAGTGCGATAGCAAGTTCCATAACGACAACTCGCCGGTGGTGGCGCTATCGACCGGTTGGTTCAACCATGGTAAAAGATGCAATAAGTTTATTACCATTTACGGTAATAATAAAAGTGTTAGAGCTCTGGTTGTTGATGAATGTGATTCAACATTGGGGTGTGATAAAGGCCATGATTTTCAACCACCTTGTCATAATAATATTGTGGATGGATCTAAAGGTGTTTGGAAAGGTTTAGGTGTAAAAGAGAAGGATCGGGGTCAACTAGATATACATTGGACTGATGATATATATAATGTATAAAATACAAAGAAATTTTTGGATGGTATATTCGTATGCAGATATATATATATATATATATATATATATACATACATATATCAGGTAAAAGATTGAGGGTTTTTAGGTGTAAAACACTTATTACACTTAAAAAGTGGTTTTTAAGTGTATCTGTATCCTACGAATATATCATCTAATATTTTTTTCATTTAAATATGGGATATGTAGATTTGAATGAAAATGCGGAAACTTTTATAAATACATGTTTGGTGTATGTGAAATAAGTGGAGACAAAGCCAATAAAGAATTAGCCGACAGTAATCGGTGAGGTTATTAACTTGGAGGTTGCAGGTTCGAATCCCTATGGAGACTGTAGTGAGTGTGTGTTTCTTTTGTATCTGTTAAAAAAATAAGTAGAGACAAGGTTTTACCTAAAGAACTTGTTTTCTATATTATGTGTTGAATTTTTATTATCTTGTTTTTTTTTTTTTTTTTTTTTTTTTTTTTTTTGTTGTAACTTATCATTCTTAAGTTTTTTAACCTTGAATATTGTATTATAGAACACCAAATAAGGTGTTTTGATTTGTAAAATAAATAATACTACTTGTTAAGTTAAACTTGTATTGCCTAAATTAATGTTTATCTCTTATGTGGAAATGTTATTCTCCGTACGTAAAGTTTATAAATTACTACATCCGTCTCATAAAAATTATCCAATTTATGTAGTGCGCATATATTATTAAGAAAACAATCGATATCTTTGTATTTTAAGTAGTCTTTGAGGCATATATGCTCCTATCTCATAATAAATGTTATTTTGGAATATGAAATGAATATATAAACATTAAATGTTATGACATGAGTATGTTTGGAAAAAGTGCATTAAATGGTGTATTGGTTTCTAAATGGACACTTTTTATGAGACAATTCATTTTTTAAAAAATGGATACTTTTTATGGGACGGAGGTAGTGTTGACAGGATTTTTGCATCATTTAAACAAAAGAAAATTTATAAACCCTAACTTAGATGCAAAACTAACTCCTAACCGCCAAACACCGGGTAGTTGATAGTATAAATGAGATAAGTAAAGGGTCGATCCATTGAGGGGTGGGATGTTGAATCTAATTTCATTAACTCTCTCAATTGTTACTACTAATTATTACTAAAACTAAAGCAGACAAGTAAAGCTGGATGAGAGGACTATTAATCAAAGCCAGGAAACAATAATTGCGAACCAACATAAATAAAACTACAACTACTGAAAAACAGTAAAACTAACGAACCCATGATAACGACTAAAGCAATATAACATAGAACAAACATGATCCACCATCCCGCAACCCTTAATTCTTCCACTAGATTATCTTATGATGATTTAATTCAAGTTGTGGTTCACCTCTCTTAAGTAATCTTCTATCTCTCGATTTTAAAGATTAACACATCATAAAACGAGGTGCAAGATCTCTCAATCTAACAACCTGAGATTCAACCTATCAACTTTCGTTATGTCAAGGTTAAAAATCTCATCTTTCTATGGTGATCTAAGGTTTACACCGACTTTCGTCATACGGTAAACATCAATAGCAATACAACTTTCGTTATCGATTGCATAACACATAATCAAAGGAAAGAAAACAACTTTAAAATTAGACTCACAAGATCATCCATGGACAAGAAATAAGCTGCTTTGAAAAGTATTACATGATTGCTCCAAGTTCAAAGCTTGAGAGAGATCATCATGGTGATCGAACAAGAAAAGGAAAACAAAAGAAGTAAAACCTAATCTAACCCGGATCACCCAAGCACAAGGCTTGGGTGATCGGCCTTGGAAGCCAAGAAGGAGCGGCTGCTCTGTGTTTTTGGTGTGTGGAAGAAAATCTGATCAATAATATCTCTGTGAATGAATTGGGAGCTGCTGTATTTATAGGGAATTAGTGGCAGAGATCTTGAACGCCTTGATTTGAGTTTGAACTCAGTTCCAGGCATGTAGAAACGCCCGATTACAGGTGTGGAACGCCGATTCAGGTATCTTGAGCTCTCGGCGATTGAATTACGCTCCTCGGAACGCGCAGTTCCCTTATAAACGCCGATTACGTCTCGAAACGCCGATTTTGGTTGTGCGGTGAATCCGATGATTCTTTGTCCTTATCTCTTAACACCCCATCCTTATCCATTGTAACAAACCTTATCTCTTGGATATTCTAGATGATTCATGACTTGTCCTCCTTGATCTTATCCTTTTGCCACTTGTCAATTCCAAACTTCAACACTTGTGAGCTCTAATTAATCAATGAATAACACCAAAATGTAATACAATTCCAAATTAATAATAAATCATCAATTAAGCACAAAATTCATTACATTTTGAAATTAACTCATTAAAAATATCATTTGCTCAATATTTAAATATAAATCTCGATTTCTATGAAAAACATAAGAATATGGGGAAAATTGATATAAAATATATCGTTAAAAATCGTATAATTTGACCGAGAACAGGTAGTACTTAATATTCGCACACATGGTATGGCAACCATAGCTCGATAGTAAAAAAAAAAAAAACCAGGTGTTGTAGTGTCAATCTATGGATGGCGGCGCATAATATTACATTGAGTAGTGAAAGATTATGATAAGATGGGTGGTGCCGGTAGAGTGAGTGATTGCAGTGAGGCGGGTTATAGCGACATGTGGTGGCGGTGGTGAGGTGAATGACCACATGTAACATGAGAGTCGAGAACATGACCTTGACCTCAAATAAACTTGATCATAGATCATTGAGACCTTTGGTAGGTTTATATGCTCGCAATGCATTGGGTCAAGACACGTTCAGTTTACTTGCGTTGTCATTGCATATCAGATTCTCAAACTTTATGACGCACTTCAGATCATGAGACAGTTACCCATCTTTCATCGTCATTACCAGACTCTTTACCTACCTTGCTACCTTGCTACCTTGCTTGCTCAAAGTTCGTGAATACTACAAGCGTCAGCAATGGCTAAGTACATCGTCTTTTTTCGATTTCGGAAGGTCTTTGAACGATCTGATATTACATTGACATAAGCATTGAAAGAGATTCTAAAATAAAATTATCCATGAAGCTTTTGTGTAGGCGTTCGAGGCTCCAACAAAACAATGAACACCCAGAGCACCCTCAGAGATTCATGAAGTCTTTCCAAATTAAGTTTGTAAGTGAACCAAACTATTCGTAAGCTACCCGCACTTGATTCACAAATGATATTTACTCAATTCGGTTTTTCCCCAGTTCGAGCTCGACTGTAGCTACTCGAATAATCAAACGAGCCGATCTCGAGATTCAAAATATAACAATAAAGTAGCTCGCGAGTTAATCAAGCTATATTAAATAACTATTTAAGCAATATTTTATATAAATGATTAATTATTATTCGAATCGAGTCTAGTATTAGACGATGCAAGACAATTTGCTAAATTTCAGAACGAATTAAACGAATTCTAAAATGATAATCCAAAAAAATAAAATGATAATCAAGTTTACGAGCCAGATTGAGTGTTATCGAGTACCTAACGAATCGAGTTAGATCATGTATTTTCATAGATAGATCAAGCTCAAGCCATGTTTTTAACCCATGTTTTATAATCAAATCAAATTCAAACACTAAAAAATACCAAACCATTTTATACGGTTACTCGACTCGTATCAATTACAAAATGCTCCAAACTAGAAGGTGAACTTGGTTAGGTTTGGCGGTTTTTCCGTCTATAAACCAAACCATTTTATACGGTTACTTAAATTTTCAACTCAAATCAAGCGGTTTTAAATTAAAACCATTTGTTCGAATCGGTTTGGTTTGATTTTGTTCCGATTTTTCACGGTTTCATGAACAAATAAATTATCAATTGAAAATCACTACTTATCCAAAAAAAACATATGGTAATATATGTGCTACATCAATCTGTTATGTGATGAAAGCGGAAGAAATGATGTAACAAATTATCTATATTGAATTAATTCATATGAATCCTAAAATTAGATCCCAAAAATCAACCCCCCCCCCCCCCTCAACCTCATCCATCATCCAAATTAACATATGTGTTACCTCTGTGAACTTCATAACTGCAAACTTAATCAAGATAATAACTAATCATATTTTCCTATTTCAATTCATGCAATGAAGATTTAACACCCAAGGCATTATTAATATTGAACTTATATCTTTCTAAAAAAAACTACCACCTACAACATTGAATAATTAACTTAGATAAATAATAACATGCTTAAGATAAAATAGTATTTGAGTGAGATTAGAAGAGAAATATGAATGTATTATTTTTCGTAAGTGAGTGAGATAGGAGAAACGTAACTAATTTTTGCATATATTAGGAAAAAAAAATGACAAGTCATCTCAAATATTGGTATGAGAAAGCAAAGAGAACATATGATTAGAGGTTGCGAGTCATTAATTGATTCGTGTTGTGTTGTTCTTTTATGATATCGATTTATTGAAATAAAAACGTGTACAACTTACAACAAGTTGAATGTTTTCATATTAATGATGGATATAACTAATATATTGCAAATAGGAATTTAAATTAAATGAGTTAGTGTGAATTAAATAGACTGATAATTTAAAATTTTCATATAAGGTATCCAGTTTTGTCCGGTTTCAAACGGTTTTCAACTTTTTAAATTGAAACCAAATTATATTAAACGACTTGATTTTTAATTATATGAAAACCGATCAAAAAACCATAGTTTACGTTTTCCGATTTGATTCAATTTGATATGATCGATTGGTTTGATTTCTAAAATTTTTGTTGACCCCTACACCAAACTTTTAGTTTACAATTCCCATCACCCCACTCAAAAAATTTGAAAACTTTCCGCCTTTATAATCGTTTCCCGGTTTCATTTTCATTATATTTTTTTCCCTCTTTTCACAGCTAACTACAGAAACAAAAATGGCGACCCATACCCAAACCCAGACAACCCGGGTCGGACCCGACGTTGAATTGGAGCTAGAAGAAGAAGAAGACGAAGTGGAGAAGCTTGAGACAGAGGTGAACGAAATGGCCCAGAAAATTCTTCACCACAGAACTTCACTTCCAGATCAGCTTAAGTCGTCTCTTGCTTCCATTCTCGCTGCCCAGAGGCCGCCTATTGTGGAAAGGCTTTCCAAATTGAGCTCGGATCCTGAACCAGGACCGTCCGACAACTCTAATCCGGGTATAATTTCTCCTCTAATTGCTGCCTTTTCAGCTAATTGAACTTGTAAAGGTTTTGGCAGCTCTGAAATTGTGTAAAATTGTGTTCTTGTTCAATTTTTTTGGGGATCTGAAGTGCTGTGGCGGAAATGAGAATTAAATTTTATGGGGTACGAGGATTAGTGGGTGGGCTGTTGTTTACACTATTGTTCTTTGTTTTGTGCAACAAGTTCTGGGTCTGCTATACAGCTTCTCTTTGCTTTGCTCCATGTTTTGAAATTAAAATGAGGTTTTTTTAATTTCATTAAGAATGTTCATAATGAAATTGGAGTTAGTTTAGCTTAATGCTTCCTCATCTTGGTTTCTTGTTTTTGTTATCTGTCTAGCAATCACAAGAGGAAAACAATCTCATATACAAATAGGGTGGTTCTATTCTCACTTTGAAGTTGCTTTGGGCACCACAATCAGTCAAAAGCACCACAAAATCACTACATGACACCCCATTTTTCAACGATTATTTTTCATGAGAGGAATAGGGTCGTTTCCAACATTTCAAAGATGTCGCTCGGGATGATGATGTGAAGCAACATCAGTGCCAATGTCGTTATTTTGTCTAAAGAACCTCAAGTTTTTATCTTGAGGTGTGCTAGAAGTAATTTTGTGATGTCATGTAAAAACTAATCAATCAATGTGGCGTCTAGAGCAATTTTGTGGTGTCAATAGAAGCCACCTGTAAGTAGAATGCACACTTGTGTGCACTTGGCCGAAAGAATCTGGCCCCTTCATTGAAACCTACATAGTACATAGACAAGACGGTTTCATGCACTGAGCTGTCCTAACTTTTTTTCGCGTAATGGACGTATCGTTTGTTAACAAGCATGCAATCACTGGTTTTAAGTGTTCTCTTTTTAATGGTTGAGAGGTACATTTGTAAGCTTTGTAGAAAAGTCATGCATTCAACTTCTGATTTTGATTGTTCAAGTTGGTAAACGGATATGGGCCTGCCCAGTTGGCTCCCGTTCCCAAGAGCTCTATGAACAAGTAGGCTGCTAGTCACGTTTTTTAATCCGGTCTTTGTCCCGGTTTTGTATGAAAATATGCTGTTCAAGGTCTAATTACACCCTTGTTGACAAACCATCAAAATTGGTCTCTCCAAATCGCGGCTAGACTGCATAGATGTGTCTTAAATACTGTACTCGTTTTTTGTCGTTCTGGTGTGATGTTTTAGTGTATTGCATTAAAAAGTTAAGCAAACTGTATCGGAGGCTAAATAACAAAAGTGATCAAAATCACATTTTTCTAACATGTTTCTTGAGATTTTAGTCTTTCAGATCTAGATTGATTTATTTTTTATCCAATCTTCTTCTATATAGATACCAGAAGGCCTTCTGAGCTAAGTAACGCGGCCTTGTTAGAAATGCAGAATAAAGAAAACGAAAAGATTGCTCTCCTCAAACAAAAGATTTCAAGTAATGCCTCTCGTATGCCTATCTTACTAAAGAGAATGAAGGATTGCATGGTGAAAATTGATGATTTGGAGTCTTCGGAGGTGATCATTCATCCGGCCTTCAAAAGGAAACGAACCAGCTAACTGTTTTCTTCTATTAACAGCGAATCATAGTTCATGTAGCTTCTTTTTCAAAGAGGTCCTGTATTAGTCTGTATTGGGGCATTTGAATTTCCGGCTTTGTGCAATGCCTCCTTTTTAGCTTTTGAAGGGTAGAATAGTCATTTTGAACACTTTTTGTCAATAGGAAAGAGAAATGATTGTGCCGTTGTAATTACAGTGGCAGAAAAGGTGCTTGTAGAAAGATTTTGAAGTTGAATGATGTTGAACAATTATCAAAACATGTGTGTGTTAGTTACTGGAAATGAATGAATCAATTCTTCTTGAATTTGCTTTGCTTTGTGTATAATGTAAAAAGTTTGTAGTGCAATTTGATTTATAACTCGAGCATTTGACACATGAAAACGATACTTGTTTGCTACGACACAGGCATGCCACAACTGTTTGACACCTCAGTAGAGGTATATACTTTGAGTCTACAGACTGACCATCACGAGGGACGTTGGCAGGTCCATGACCACGTAGAGGTATGCACTTTGATTCTACACCCTGTACACACATATCTTTACATGTATTTTACATTTACAATAGATGTACGTATCTTATATGTAATATCTGCATACAAACACACTACACCACACCGAAATTTCCTATTGAGAGTATAGTCCAGAGCACTTGTCCTGTTTCACTTTTACAGACTTACAGCTTTGGCTTGACAGCAGATCCTCTTGGAGGCCTAATCTTCCTAATGAGTGTTTCTTGTGTCAATGATACAGCCAGCTGTTAAGAAATCAATATATTAGAGATCGTTTTACCTCAGGCTTAGGTTCGACTTTATAGAGGTCGAATATGTCACTGTTATGGTCCCTTTTAACAACTGTCATCTCTATTTTTATAGATGAACACTATTATTCACACCAGAACGAATCTACCACGGCACCACATGCGGAAAAAATTCTACTTTATAGAGGTTGAAGCAGGACATTCGACCTTTGTAAAGTCGAGCGTTGAGCTTTGATTCGACTCTCGGAGGTCGAATGTCATTGTGCAAAGGTGGTCTTTGGTGCCCCAAAAAGCAGATCCGTTGTGGTGCTTTTACAACTGCCATCTCTATTTTATAGATTCATCTTGTTTTACTTTATCTACTGCAAATGCTCTTAAGAATGCATAGACATACCTCTCCTTTCCTATTAAACATTTGTCCTGCAATATATCCCTTTGCACTGTAAGATATAGGGCTGTTGATCTGTAACATGTAGTTTTTGAGATTACATTCAATGCATTATATATACATATGATTGTAACAGCAGTATTAGGTTAGAACTTACAACAAACAACAACCAATCATCAGCTTTAAAGGGCCTGTGGAACCACATCCTGAAGAAAACATTTCAAAGCAAGAGACTATTGTAAAACTCGTAGTAAGGTACGGTATTTCATTCGTTTGTTTCGCGTATTAGTGTTCTTTTTTTTTCTTCCTTTTTGTAAATTACAAATCATTTTGACTGTTATATATGTGTATATATACTTATAGATATTTAAAGATATTGAGAAGGAGAACTAGAGAGGAAAAATAAGAAGAAGAAGATAAGAGAAAAATGTAACTCTTATTATTAAACATAACCTCTTAAGGTTAGTATATATAGGAGAATACAAAAGTGCTAAGCATGCTAAAAGTAAAAGCATAAAGCATAAAGTAACTACATTAACTACCTAGATACCTTTTTAGGGTGGTTACATTGATAAGTAGAAAAGTAGAAACAGTTCGACTTCCTAATTTGTACAATGTGATTTAATAATACTAAACACTAAGTATAACATTAATTACTAAGTATTATAACTATTGTCGGTTTATATATATTGGCAGGTAACTAACCACTTGACCCTCTTGACAAAGTCTGTGATTGTATAATATTTCAATACTCCTCCTCAAGTCGATAGGTAGATGTCCAAAGTTAGATCCCAACTTGTCCACGGTTTTGGAAATTAGTTTTAGACTTTTGGAAGCCCTTTGGTGAAGATATCACTACGAAGCTTGGACTTGACATGAGATAGATTAATGCTTCCATTAGTGACTTTTCCTTAATGAAATGTCTATCAACTTCAATGTGTTTAGTCCTATCATGTTGAACATGATTTTTGGATATATCAATAGCAGCCTTACTATCACTATATAAACACATAGGTTTGGATACATGAATTTTCAGTTCTGTCATGATTTTCTGGATCCACAGTAGCTCACAGATACCTAAGGCAATGACTCTGAATTGCAGCTTGTCTCTGAGACTGCCGGCCTGGCCGGTTGTTTCTTGCTTCTCTATGAAACAAGGTTTCCAAATATAAAGATACACCACCTTGAGGTTGATTTTCTTTCCACTTTATCCCCTGCCCAGTCAGCATCAACATACTTTTCAATTTTTGTGTTACCTTGAGCTTTAAACAAGATACCCTTCCCTGGACATCCTTTCAGAAACCTTAGGAGTCTTAATGCAGCATTATAGTGGATTACCTTAGGTGAGTGCATGAACTGACTCAGTTGACTCACAGCAAATGAGATGTCTGGCCTTGTGTGTGAGAGGTAGATCAGTCTTCCTACAAGCCTCTGATAGTTTTCAAGATTATAGTCTCCACCATCATCATCTTTTCCAAATTTTATAGCACAATCAACTGGGGTATCAGCAGGTTTACACCTCAGTAACCCATAGTCAGAGAGCAAATCCAGGGTATACTTCCTCTGAGTAAGCAGAATACCACTTGAAGATCTAGCAACTTCTATGCCTAAAAAATATTTGAGAGGTCCAAGGTCTTTTACATCAAATTGTTGGTGTAAGAAGGTTTTGAGTTTAGCAATTTCTGTGTCTGAACTTCCAGTGATAACAATATCATCCACATATACTATCAAGATGGTGAGGTCCCCTGTTTCTGAATGTTGATAGAACATAGTGTGGTCTCCATGTCCCTGTATATACTTAGCAAGTTTCATAGCTTGAGTGAACCTGCTAAACCATGCCCTAGTGATTTGTTTTAGTCCATAAATGGATTTATTCGGTTTTAGGACATGGTTGGGTGTTGATACAAATCCAGAGGAGTGTTGCATATACACCTCCTCTTGTAGTTCCCCGAATTCGTAAATGCATTCTTTATGTCAAGTGATGGAGAGGCCAATTCTTTGTTCTTTGCAATTGATATAATAATTAGATCGAGTTGAGCTTTGCTCTGAGGGCAAAAGTCTCATTATAGTCAATCCCTAAAGATTGTGTGAATCCCTTGGCCACAAGTCTGGCTTTGTACCTGTTTATAGTTCCATCTGGATTGTGTTTAATGTTAAACAACCACCTACACCCTACAGGTTTGACCCCTTTAGGAGTAGGTATGTCATCCCAGGTGTGATTCTTTTCCAATGCATCCAATTCTTCCAAAATAGCCTTCTTCCATTGTGGGTGATTTAGGGCCTGATAGATGGTGTTTGGAGTTTGAGAAGCATCTAAGTTGGCTAAAAAAGTCCTATGTTTGCTAGACACTTTACCATATGACACATACCTATTAATAGGATGTTTAGTACATTCTCTAGTGCTTTTCCTCAAGGCAATGGGTAAATCAGAAGTAGGTTCAAGATCAAGGTTAGGTTGCTCATAGATAAGTTGATTCAAGATGAGGAGGAGCAGGGTATGAGGAAGAGACTGACTGGTTTTCTTTTGTCTAGTATAGATTATGGAAGTAGGACTAGGAGAGGTGGTAGGCTCCTCCTCAGCAAGAGTGTGGATAGGAGATGGTGAGATCACAGGGTCATCAGTATTTTCCTCATGAATGGTTGTAGGAGAAGGTTCAGATATGGTTATAGATGAGGGACTGTGATTAGGCATGGGCAGAGTAGTAGGGTCATACAGAAACAAGTATTGATTATCATTGTTGTCAGGTTTTGTGTGGTAAAAAGGTTGATCTTCAAAGAAGGTAACATCACTAGATACATAAAATTTATGAGTGTTTGGGTCAAAGCATTTGTACCCCTTTTGAGTAGCAGAATAACCAACAAATATAGTTTTTATAGCTCTAGGATCCAGTTTGGTTTTAGTGGGGGCATGGTTATGTACAAAGGCTGTACATCCAAAGATTTTCAGAGGTAAGGTGGATACAAGTTTTGAGTTAGGGAATATGGAGTTTAGAGCATCAATGGGGGTACTGAATTTCAGTATTCTGGATGGCATCCGGTTGATTAAAAAAGTGGCTGTCAGAACAGCCTCATTCCAGTAGTAGTAAGGGACATTATAGGTATAAAGTAGGGTTCTAGCAACTTCCAAAAGATGGCGGTTTTTCCTTTCTGCTACCCCATTTTGTTGGGGTGTGTTGGTGCAGGAAGTTTGGTGGATTATACCTTTCTTGGTGACAAAGGGATTAAGGCAGGAGTTTAGGTATTCTGTTCCATTGTCTGATCTGAGGAATTGTATTTTAGTCTGGAATTGAGTTTCTATCATGTTATAGAAATTTTCAAATAGAGTAGAACTTGATTTATGTTTCATAAAGTAGACCAGGTGAGTCTAGTGTGATCATCAATGAACGAGATAAACCACGGTTTATGAATAATGTTGGATGTTACGGATGGTCCCAGGACATCGAGTGAATAAGCATAAAAGGCTTGGATGCCTTATAAGAGACAGTTTAAAGACGGTTCTAGTTTGTTTGCCCAAGATACAATTTTCACATTTCAAATTTTCAATACAAATATCAGAAAACAAGGAAGGATACATCCTTTTTAGGTAGGAAAATTAGGATGTCCTAATCTAAAATGTAACAACATTATCCTATTACATTTAGAATTCAAGCTAACATTAAGACCACTTGCATTCTTAGGATATATTGCTATGGATGAGATCTGAGACCCTCAGATTTCCTAGCACTTTGCCAATCTTCGTGTGACCACTAGATCTGAAACTCACAAATGAGTTGAATAAAAGTTAGCAACACATTTCCTATCATTGCAGTAATCGGGTCGACAGAGAATAGGTTACAATCAAGTTTTGGGACATAAAGAATGCAGAATTTAGGGTGAGGTTTGGTAGGATTAGCGACCTAGACCAACCACTTTGGAAGAAGAACAATCTGCAATAGTAACATAGTGCTCATTATTACTATTAGTGAAAGAATGGAAAAGGGAGAGATCACCTGTCATGTGGCTTGATGCCCCCGAGTCTACAATCCAAGACTGATTACCATGAGCAGTTGCTCCTACAGTTGATTCAGAACCAGGTGGAATACGTTTGTCAAACATTAAAGCCAGAGTTTCCATCTGCTCCTTTGTGAACCCCATGGCCTGTTCTGTAGCATTGTATGCCCTTTTTTGATCACTTCCACTTCCTTCAACCCGGTTCTTCATAAGATGAGGGGGTTTTCCATGGAGATTCCAGCACTTCTCCTTGAGATGACCCCTTTTTTTGCAATAGTCACAAAGTAGGTTGGCTCATTGCTCATTCTTCTTGTTGTTGCCTCTGTTATACCCAACATTTGCTGCATCAGATTCAACAACTTTGAGTGCAGAGTGGTTTCCACCTGGAGTTGGCAATATACCATTGCTTACACCCATAACTCCCCTTCTACTTTCCTCCTTTCTCACAGCAGAAAAAGCATCATGAATTGAAGGAAATGGAGTTTGAGCCTTAATCCTTTCCTTTGCGACATCATAGTTGGGATTTGGACCGTGCATGCTAAGTCAAAGACCCTTTCTTCTTCAACAAGCTTTGTATAGATATCACTATCCTCGATTGCATTTCCACGCCTTATTGTAAGTTGGTCACATTCACGACATAGCTTGTTGAGGGTGTTGAAGTATTGGGTGACATTAAGTGCACCTGTTTGGTTTCTTTAAAGAGGTTCTCGGACAAAAACAAGAGCATAATTGCCTTGGTCGAGAATAATTTTTGGCTATCTTATCCCGGATATCCTTTGCGAAGTAGTAAAGAGATGAACTTAGTGATATCATCAATCATAGAGTTGATGAGCCAAGATACAACTATCTCGCATTTTACGCCTCCCCACAAAGATATTCATGAGATTCTTTATCGGCTTTGGGGTTTAATGTTTCAGTTAGGTAACCGAGTTTACCTCTTCCGGTGACATGTACACGCCTGATTGTGCCCACTGGACATAATTAGGTCCATAGAGTTTCTTTGATGTGATTTGGAGAGATGGATTATCAACTCCATTTACACTGAGAGAAATAGCAGAAGGAGTGGGAGTAGAAATTCCAGAATAAGTCATTTTGAAAACTGGAAAAGATGAGAGAAAGATAGAAAATTTTTTGTTAAAGGCTGGATCGAATTTTTTCCTGAAAAATCAGGTCTCTGATACCATATAGATATTTAAAGATATTGAGAAGGAGAACTAGAGAGGAAAGATAAGAAGAAGAAGATAAGAGAAAAATGTAACTCTTATTATTAAACATAACCTCTTAAGGTTAGTATACATAGGAGAATACAAAAATGCTAAGCATGCTAAAAGTAAAAGCATAAAGCATAAAGTAACTACATTAACTACCTAGATACCTTTTTAGGGTGGTTACATTGATAAGTAGAAAAGTAGAAGCAGTTCGACTTCCTAATTTGTACAATGATTTAATAATACTAAACACTAAGTATAACATTAATTACTAAGTATTATAACTATTGTCGGTTTATATATATTCAAAGCAGGTAACTAACCTCATTGATTGTACCTATTGACCTCATTGACAAAGTCACTGATTGTATAATATTTCAATAATACTTATCATTAATGACGATCGAAAAAAGATAGAGATACTTACGAGTGGTTAAGACTAAGAGAGATAGGCCTTAAATCTTTCGTACGGTGAGGATATAGACTCACTTTCGCGAATATAAGATCTGAAGCATATGCTACTACACATCTGCATTTTTTAGCAAAGAGAAAATATGTGAAATTACTGATTTCTCCACAGCTTATTACGATTTCGAGACGTTATAGTAACTCAACACGATATAAGATTATAATGCAATAAGATCAAAACCACCTTATTATTTGTGTTTATAAGGTGTCTTACGTTGTCTCGTGCCCTCTGTTGAAGTGTTTGAATGTATCTACGTTTTGATATACGCTTAATTTACGTGCGGTCTTACCGACACATGGACAAAATAATAGGTAGTAGAAGTGTTGTAGTAAAAAAGTATGAGTAGGGGTTAGTGGCTTGGAATGCTTTTGGGGGTCTTGGGTTCGATTCTCTTCTAATCGAGTGAACCATTTTAGAGCTTCGGGTCAGACATTTGCATTGAGTAAGAGTCGAATTCTGTAGACGCCGAGCCAAAAGAAAAGAATTCGGGGAACGAAATGTATTAGGACTTAGTACCTATGGAGGGCTTGGTCATCAGAAAGCTTCCCTTTTGCTCTAAACCAATACTTCAAACTGCACCATAATACAGGGGAAAAAAGAACATGTTAGCAAAAATAATAACCTGCAAGGGTTAAAAGGCCGTCTTTATTTTCACCACGCCCACGTGTACACCACAATGTTTCGACCTTTTGAAAATCGATTCTTGAGTGAAGAATCGACTTTCAAAAGGTCAAACGTGATAATCGACCTTCGTAGAGTCGATTTTTGGTTCAAGAATCGACTTTCAAAAGGCCGATTCACTGTGGTGCACCAATAGAATCGTTGGGGTGAAGATAAATGCTCCCTAGCTAAGAATATATAAGTCTGTGGTTTTTCAAGAGTATTCAATTAATTACAGCATCAATTAATTAGCATAAAGACTAAAAAAAACAGACCTTGGAGGAGACTTTGTTTGGGGTATGGAAGGTGTAGGATCACACAACTTTATCTCTATAGGCCAAGCTATAAATCCTGCATCATCGTCTTTGTTCCTGTAATTCCTGTTTTATTGAAAACAAGAAATAAAAAATGTTACGACATCAATAAACGGATACTACAATGCACTGGAATCCGGATCATACATATCCAGTAAAAAACAGTGTTGTGATCTGTCTAACGAGCTTATTGTGCACAGAGTACGATAATGTGATCCGTCTACTGTCTAGTAAAGCATAACTGCATAACTGCTTAACGTCAAGCCCAAAGCCCACTTTAGACCGATGAACACGAGCTTACTTTACAGAAAGTAAACTTATGATGCGAATGAAGTGATCACGACGACATCACCAAACTAAAACCGAAGATAGATACAGCCTCCAAATTAAAATGCACTCAGATTCTCGTAAAATGAAAGAAACTGACCTTGGAAGACGGGGATCTACGACAGGCCTTTCTCGCAACTCTTCCAATGATAAAAGCTGCATAAATGGCAAGAAAAGAAAAATGAAATCGATCTTGAAAGACAAGTATATGATCCGGGAAAATTTCGCTATTTAGTGTATTGACTGTATTCATAAGCCGATACGTGTATCTTCATGTTGTAAATGCGTAATACACGTAAAGGTATGTGTATATTGAGCTTATCTCTATACGAATACACCACAGAAAACTATTCGGACCGAATCTAAATTACCATTTCTGGATAGGGTACAGGGGGCATCAATGCTTCCTGGTGTTCAAAACCATCCTCCTCTTTCTGCAAAATTTAAATTTAAATTTTTTTATTTTAAAAAACAATTGATGTATTATGATTTAATAATAGTAACATTTTAACACCAAAACTAATGTAAAATTGATCACTTAATTTACCTGAAAAGAAGCAAATAAAGTAAAAATGACAAGTGCTTTTTGTATTGCTTCAACCCTTCTAGTAGCAAAACTTCCTCCATCACGAATACGATGAACTTGATATGTTACCGGTACTGAGATTATTGCAAAAAAAAGTTTTTTTAAAAAAAAAAAAAGAAGAAGAATTTTCATTGATTTAATTTGTTCTTCAAATGTTTTGCACCATAAATAAACTATGGTATATCTTCAACAAAAAAAAAAAAAGAAGAAAAAAAACTTACTGTTGAAATCTCCAACAAGGATGAAGTAAGCATGCAAATTGTGTACAACTTTAAGACAGCCCACTGTTTTTGATGCTGCAGCCAATGCCTGCATAATTAAAACAGTTGTACAGACTGACAGACTTTTTTTTATTTTACCGACTCAAACATCATTTGTCTTCATTTTATAGATTCTTTTTTCCGAGTAAAATACATCCGGATTTCTATAATATATAATTTGAATAAATAAGAATATAGAGATTCTGTATCTTAAAGATTTTAGTAGAGACTCTGAAATTGTTATAATAAATTAGATTTGAATGATTTGGACACAAAAAAAAAACACACAGATGGATGCAAGTCATACCTGCCCAAGAAACTGGCCTCCATACATCTTTCCGAATTTAGGAGCATCAGGTAAAGTGATCCCTTGAAAGATATCCACCTTAATTTGAATTGAAAGAAGAATTTTAAAAATTAATGTGTGATGTCGCGAAGATTCTTGGATATATAGAAAGTCTCTATTAAAACGGACCAGTGTCGAAAAATGGAAAAGCATGGATGTGGCATACCTCGATTGGTTCGAGCTGCAATATACTCTCAACGAGGGGGCAGTTTTCGGTTGATTCCTCGACGGTGTTCCATATCGTCTTTGTTTGCAGTAAATTCAAATGCTTTTGCCCAAGCACCAAGCATGTTAGCTGCACTTCATAAGCAAATTAATAAAGCTCAAAAGCTACAACGAAAACTTTAATTAGTCCGAGAAAATGGGTCATTAATGGCCATAATATATGTCTTTTTAATTTCTCAGTGCCCATAATTCCTAGGTAGTGTCCTCCTCCTTGAGTGTGTGTGGGGGGTGGGGGTGGGGAGGGGTTAGAGGCACCTTAGTCAATGCTATTACTTCCCCATCTTGAGTCAATGCTACATTTGAACCTGCAAATTATACCCCGATATAGTATATGTACCAGAAAATGTCTTAGGATCATCTTGAAAAATGCAGACTCAACATTTCAAATTTAAATAAATAAATAAATAAAACACAAAACTTCATGCCGAGCCTTAAACTTAAAATAAAATACAAAAAAACTTCTCACCATGACCAAAATAATCAAACTTGTTTAACTGAAATGCCGTATGACGACGTTCTTCATCTGCAGCCATCACAGCTGACCCACAAACTTGAGCCTGCAAAAACATCAAAACGGTTGGCTTAGTATCAGTTCAGTTCAGCCCGGTTTGATTCGGTTGTGAAAACGTTAAACACCTCTCGCCAGTCGCCTCTCGGGGCGGCCGGCGGCCGGTGCGTTAATAACAGATTGTCAGTCAGACATTATTATATAGTGGAGTATTAGTATTACCATCCCTTCCAATACAAAGTAAACTCCATCCCAAAACTCTCCTTGCTCTCTAACTTTTTCTCCAACACCTGCAGACGCAGTACGTAATTAAATCATCATCACCTACAATTAATTACAGATCAATCATCTAAAAACCGAGCTTAAAAAACTCCTTGCTTTTTACCTATATTTATGAATATGATCACAAAAATTTATAACACAACTAATCTTAACTAATTAAAACACATGTAGTAGAGATTTTTTTAAATGAAAGAAATGGGAAATATTAACCATATTGTTTAACATTGACAACTTGTGCTATCTTTCTGATACATGAACTGGGAAGTCTTTGTAGCATTGGCACACAGCACAAGAACTCAATCACTGCAAATTAAAACCAAATTTATCAGAATTTATAACCAAGCTACATTAATCCGATATATATATACACACACACACACATTGAGTTCAGGGAAATATGAAATTTTACTTACCTGATTCAGTATCCATTAATCCAGGATGTTCCATTATAATCCAAGAGGATAAGAACTTGATTTATTAACCTCAAATTGTATTAGGGAATTATAATTAACTTGAAGTTTTTAATTTGTATATATTATAAGAATAAAGAAGTAGAAGAAGAGAAATAAATGAACTGACAGAAAGGAGAAGTTGCTCAATATTAATGGATAGGGAAAGTAGAAAAGAAAAAATTGTATGGAAAAGTTGAGAAATTATAAAGGGAGTTTTTTTTTTTTTTTTTTGACAAAATAAAGGGTGTGTTTAACATATATTCTTCCGTTTTTATTATCTCGTCAGATTCGGTAAAAATACATAAATTAAGAAAATGAAGAATCAGATTTCAGCTTTATTATTATCTGTCGCATTTGAGAAAAAAATACATAAATTAAGAAAATGAGTAATTGCATTGATTTCATTATAAAATACTAAAAAAATCTTGACATCTTTTAAGGAAAAAAAATCTTGAAAAATGTAGTGGTATATTGAATATGAAAAATTGATTGGTTGAATGCTCAGAAAGTTGAAAGTTTAATATTGAAAGCGAAAGAAAGATTAAAATATGTATTGAAAATATAAGATAAAAAGAAATTTTGATTTTAAGAATCATGATAGATTAAATAGAAGGAAGAAAGTACTTTTTTTTTTTTTTTTTTTTTTTTTTTTTTTGAAAAGAGGGAGTATCACCTTAAATCACTTTACAACATCTATTTTTACATCATATCGATGTATGAGATTTATTTTTTTTGAATTTCGAATTTGTTGAAAAATCGAATATTATGTGTGAGGTTCGCCTTTTCGATAGTTAATTAAATCTCATTATGATACTAAAAAAAAGATAGGTTTTGTGTGATGTCGTTGAAAACTCTTTATATTAAATATGTTCGGTTTTGAAAATATAGGAATTATATGATATTGTAACACATCATTTTTTTATACCATTTTGTATATTTACCATATCAATTTGCATTTATATAAATTATTTGGTAGTTTTTTCTTAGTTATTTCGTATGACATATCATGAAAATATAGCCTTAATATTATCAAGACTGAACATGTTTTTACATATTTTAATCTTTTTTTAACATATTTTTTCAAGTTTTTCAATAATATAGGGATTAGTCAAAGGAAGACAATACGGCTGTTGCATTAGGTAATTATATTAATCAGGAGTATTATATTTTCTTGGTCTGTACTACGTACAAATTAATTAAAAAAATCATCATTGACAAGGACACCAACATATATTAATCAGGTCACTGACTTATACAAGGGAATACGGAGTATTATATTGTCTGGTCCGTACAAATTAATTAAACATCGGGAAACTTGAAGAACTATGTCTGAAAAGTAGTTGTTTGGGAAAAATATGCTTCGACGCATGCGGCGTGCGTTCGTCATGTATGTCCCTGTGGGCCAGGCCGGAAGGATCCATCGCAGAGGTATATTAGAAATCGGGCCAGGCCGGAAGGATCCATCGCAGAGGCATACGTGGCTAACGAGACCTTGATGTTTTGCTCGTTGTATTTTTCGGGAAATGAGACAAAGTTCAATAGGCCCAAAAGGAACTAGGTTGAGACCGAAGATACAATCAAGAACCGTATATCAGTATTCAAGACTCCTTTTCGATTAATGGGATCGATGAAATGCTTGACATTCAATACTACTTTGAGAGAGAAGCTTCAGTGGGTATCTCTTGCAAAACTGCCATGAGATCGATGAATACCTCATGTAAGTGAGCAATCCAAACTTATTTCTTTTGTTTTTTATAATTCCATTAAAGCTAACTAGTCTTCTACACATGGAGCAGTGAACATCGTACAAAACTGTCAAGTTATTGCACGAAACAGAACCTGGACAAAATGCACCGTCAAGAATCTCTTGAATGGTTTAATTCGAAGGTACAAAATAAAGCTTGATACACTTATTGTGCACTTTTGTGAGCGTTATATAAATACTTATTTATGGTACATTATGCAGATGATTGTAACGAGTAAACAGAACCCATCAGACTTGAATGACCAATTGTTAGCACTTTTCAACGGTCGAATCCTATCAGAGTTGTGTGATGAACGGTGTCAGATTCAATGCACAAAAACGGGATCGCACACGCACAACTCAAAACAGTGGGGTTGCTGTCAAAGGGACCGAAGGCAATACATAGTATGGAGTCTTAGAAGACATATATGTCGTAAGATATCCAAATAATAACATTGTTGTTCTTTTCAAATGTACATGGTTCGATACTAGTCCAGCTAAGAAGGGTGTCCGTGTATATAAGAATAGAACAAGTATACGCACTACAAACACCTGGTACGAAGAGGAGCCATTCATTCTTGCTTCACAAGCAGAACAAGTGTTCTACATAGATGATTTGTATAACAGATGTGACTGGAAAGTTGTTGAGCATTTCAACACCGTCATATCGTAGACGCACCAAATATTAATGCTGATGTGGTTGTTGATGATTTGGTAATCAACGAAACAACCCAAGGAAATTTCCAACTTCTTGTTAAACTGCCACCGATGGAACCGTTATACATGAGTGCAAATGATGTAGAAACACATGTTGATCAAAACGATCTCGCTACAACAGATCAAAACGATGAAAACGATCTCGATCAAAATAAAAAGGATGACAGTAACGAGTATGCTTCAACGGATTGCGATGATGGTAATAACTGTGTAGATGATAACATATACGACTCGATCCCACCAAACTATGCAAGTGATTATGAATGATGCTATAAATCTAATATTCTTTTAGTAAGTTTATTCAAATATACTTAAATTTAAAAATTATATAATAGTAGTGCTTTACTTATACTACATCAGCAAATATGAGTTCTTTATATAAATTTTTTATTATATTTAAATACTTGATCATATAGGTGAATGGCTTGCGCGGGATCGGCAGGTGGTTCTCAACCACCGCACGAGCATCCATTTAGGCTACCGGGCCGATGCGAGGACGGTAATTAATTTACTTTCATTTTTTTTGTCTAGTATGATTATTTTTATTTCGTTGAATTAACATTGACACCGATACTCTGAGATAATATGTAAGATAATGAGCATGAGGAATGGATACCACAATCTTCTCCCACGAAAAAGAAGCAGGGTGAACGTGGACCTGCAAAAGGTTTCACCGTCCAAGCCCTCAAGAAAAAGTTAGGGGCTTGATTCCTCTTATATGGGATCCTAGATTTCCCAAAGTTCAGAAGGTTTTGGGAAAATACGCGAAGGATTTTGAGTCCGAGACCGGGAAAGTCGTGAGGTCCCATGTTCCCTGTTGCGTCCCACAATGGCGAAAGGTGGAAGACCGACATAACGAATTAATTTGGCAAGAACTTCGGGTACTTAGCTAATCAAATTGTTAACACTTTCAAATTGTAAGTTTCATTATATTAATTTTGATACCAATCGTTTCATTTCTTGTGTTTTCAGACATTGTTCGAACCCCTTGAGCCTATTCACCGCGATGTCGTGTTGAAAAGCGCCGGTACTTTATTCAGAAAATGTAAGACTAGACTAAGGGAGGAGGTAGATGAACACAACAACAAGGGGTTGCCAGGGCCTTGTCCCCGACCCAGGGAGGGGTGAGCAAAAAACCGAAAAACCAATCCGAACCGAAAACCAGTCCGAACCAAACCAAAATAACCAAACCAGTAACAAACTTAATGAATCGGTTTGGTTTGAAACCAAACCGAATAATACTGGTTTGGATCTGGTTATTTTTATTTTACCCCAACTCAACCCGAACCCAAACCGAGATCATTAATACAAAAAGACGTATTTTTGTTATTGATATATAAGCATAGAAGATAACCCTGAACCCAACTTATTCCATTCATCATTAATCAAACATATCGACATCTCTCTTTTCTCTGCTCCATTTCAGCTTCAATTATAATCGTTTGCCTCATACACCATGTTAATGACCCTTCTAATATGCTTTCATCATCAGTTAATGTGCTTTTTTCCCTCTTAGTAATTTTATAGTAGTTTTACATAAATGGATTCTTAATCCAAAATGTTTTCTTCTTTGCTTAATCTATCGAGTCTTTGGGTAAAACAAATGGTGAGCATATAACATAAAAAAAAAATGAGTTTCTTCTTTCAGTTATTGTGTATTATTTTTCTCATCCTTTGTTGTAGCTGATTGTTTTAATCCACTGTTGACAAAGTATAACTTTGTTCAAGTGTCTCTGGGTGAATGCTTTGTCTTGCAAATTAGTCTTCAAAGTTCTAAATGATCAAATATTGTCTTGAACCATTACACTTTTGTACTCATTTTTTTCATGGATAACGTTGCTCTCTATCACATCTTCTGATCTTTTAGTTTTCATGTCCGGTCCATTATATTTTGTAGAATAATCATGCATCATATATTCTACATATCTTTTCAACTAAATACATGAAATAGCAACAATATTTGCACCAAGTATGTTTTGTTTACAACAACGTACTCTTTAGAATTAAAAATTAAGATGAAATTGCTTGTTTGTCATAAAAGTATCTCTTTTAAAAAACAAGGCATGCTAAAACCGAACCCAAACCAAATCCAACCCGAAACCGGTTCGAACAAAACCATTGGGGATGACTTGAGTTTGGTTTGGTTTGGGTTACAAAGTATAGCCCCCAAACCGACCTCGTGCTTTCCAAACCGAACCGAACCAGCCCAAACCGACCAATGATCACCCCTAGATGTGGGTTCACAACAACAATGGGAAGTGTATCTCCGCTATGTTAGTAGCCAGACTTTTAAGGTAAAGCTTTTATTCCATTACATGTGTTACGTAGATTCGATTATTATTACTTATTACTGCTTATATATAATACAAAAGTACCATTTTTTTCGCAGAAAAGATCTGATCAGAATAAGAAGAATCGCGCCAAGAGTAAATATGTAGGCCGCCAAGGACGAACGCCTATGGTCGTAGTTCGATGAGAAAGGTTAAGAAGGGTAAGTATTAGGAAAAAAATTCCTATCACTTCTTTTTTTTGAATTTTCATAACTAATACTTTTGTTTTTCAAGGGTAATCTGAGTCTGAATGAAGATCCTTTGGGGCATGATCCTATCCATGTATGGGCGAGCAAGCATAAGAATGCTGACGGCTCGTTTCTCAACAGTGATGCGGAGGCTGCTTACGTAAGTGAAATATGTTGTATATATTTCAATTCAATACGTTCACATTTTCCTTTTTCTTATCTTAATTGCCAACGATATATGTTGTGTTTAGAGGAGGCTGGTGGAATGGCGTGCTATGATTGCACCAGGTCGACCAATGACTTTTGAAGAATAGGAGACAATCTTTCGGGGCGCCTTAGGAACTAGACGAGATTATTTGATTGGCCTTGGCCCTACGCAAACTTCCGTATCCAACTTGTTTAAAACCATTGTCGTCCCATAAAAAGTTTAAAGGGTATAACACTCTTATTGTCGTCCCAAAAAACAAGTTTTGTTGTAGTGTTACACCGTTATTTTACGATAATAAGAGTGTGCAATTCACATCGTTGAGAACCTTTTCTTCCATTAGCGAACAAAACAAATAAAAATCATTTTTTCACTACGTATGGGACAAGTATCACCATTTCTTGCTCAAACTTTTATTACTTATAGGCAGGGGCGGACGTACGTACGGCTATTGGGATGGCGTCAATGCCCCCACTGATATCCAGAAAAATTTGTATTGAAATTATACATTTTCGGTTGTTAGAAAATGTAAAAATATCATTGATGTCTCCCATGGATCATCATTTTTACTCCGATTTCCCGGTAAGAAAAATTATGAACCTTGCCATTGGTTATAGGTATTAGGTAGACTTATGAAATGTTACTAAACTATAGGTATTAGGTAGACTTATGAAATGTTACTAAACCTATAGTTTGTTACTACCATTTTTTTTATTTTCCTTTTCAATACTAATACTTGGTATGTAAGCTCCCCACATTCATTGTAACACAACTAATTCAACATAGAAACACAAATAGTACCTGATATTTTAATGTATCGTTTAAACTTTGGATGCCTCTACTCTCACCTTATGTCTAACCTTTTATATATATACATATATATATATATTACATATATTTTAGTTTAATCGGGAATGTATTACATTATCCATAATTGAAATATAATAATAATATACGCCATTGAGAAATTCACACCTGGTTGATTCTAACCATCTTTTAGGTAGAATGTTTGAAGTTTTCCAAACTCATATATAGTCAGAAAGATCATTCTCACCAATATTGGGAAGTCAGGAATACTATACACATTGTGATTTAATTAGGGCCGTGATAACAACAACAATATAAGAAGACAACTACACTTTCAACCATTAACATCTTACACAACACAATCAACACCATATATTCTGGTTGGGACCCATCACAAAAATGATTGATCACTTTAATCAATTGGCCACTCACAGAATGGTTTGTGAATACACAAAACGTAATACACATATCATTATTCTATATATATATATGGCATGTGGCAATGTCGGTTTATGGGCTTTATGGCATTCACGTCTATCCCGGAAATTCACTATCAAAACTTCATTGTGTACCACTTTCTACTCACTATTCTCTGTATGTGCAATTTTTATTTTTATTATATGGTTTGACTTTAGCACCATATCATTACCAAAAAGTTCAAAATATTGGCATATTCATTTTTTTCTAGCATCTTGCTATGCCGACTTTATTTCCCTTGTTTTTATTGGTAGGTTGTAATATGATTGAAGTAAATGATAAATCGATAATACTAGAGTCTATGCAGTAGCATTTCTCTTTTTTCTAGGGTGTAAATGATTTGAGTTTAATTGAACTTTAAGTTATGCAGTCGAGCATGCATATTCTAAGAAAAACCATACTTAAACTTGGCTCGAAAGCGTTAAGCGAGCATTTAACGAGTCTTAACCTTATTTTTTTTCCTTTATATAATTAAGTTGAATTGAATATGAGAGAACGATTATAATATTTATTATAACTTGATTAACACATTAAAAAAAATGATATTCCAAGTTCAACTCCATGATTATACATCATTGATCAATGATCAAAAAAGAGATATATGTCAATCAATAATATCTTGAAAATAAAAAAAATTTTGTGTAGATATCATTTTTTTTTTAGGGAAAACAATTTTTTTTTTATTAATTCAAACCAAGTGAGCGTATCAAAAGAATATCAAATGCAAATTTCGTATGCCTCATTATTCGGAGGTCGATAAGAGATAAGTCTTCCTTTGTCAAAGGATATGCAAATCAGCATAGGTTGACAAATCAGCGTTCTTAATATTTTCGGATTAACTCACAGTTTACAATTTTCAAAACTTACATATATTTCAAATATTTTTTTTAGAATAACCATTTATTTAATAATAATAATTGAAAACAGTCGGTATGTAAATGAAAAATAACGTCCAAAAAGGAATCTTCAATTAATATTCACCTAATAACGTACGATGTGATTTGGCTAATATTATTTTTTACACGTTATATAGCATTTTTATAAGACCGACTCCACAATCCCTTAAATCATGCACCTTCCATATATATGCAATATACTTTCACATTATTCATAAGGGTGTCTAATATATATATATATATATATATATATATATATATATATATAGTGATTAATACGAGTTTTATATAACCGATAAATGATTTGTGCATTCTATTTTTTCGCTATACATTTTCGTATTGTTGATTGAAGTGTATAATATATCGATTGATAGATACGAGTCACATGCTAATGTGTTTCGTGTAAGATGTAGTCTACATCCATAATTATTGTGTCGTTATCAAAATGTACTTGATGATATAAAAGTATTACATATACTTCCGTCTCTCTATAGTGTGTTTTGTATTATACACATAAAATACTTAGGATACAAATCTAGAGACGAGTTCGTAATTTCCAAAAGTTGGACACGTGATTTGTACATGCATATTTATAAGTCAGATATGTGGAATGAAGATCAATGTTCAAAATTGAGTAACTACCATCATACAATGACCGATAGGTTGTTTGAAATGATGAAATAATACCAAAAGTAAAGCGAATCGATCCTCATATTTTTAATATTTACGATATTCCATTCATACATATATACACTCGTATCCTATGTTTTTCAAAACTTTTATATTTATACATCTCATATTCACGTATCTGTACCTACAGTATTGCTATCCGTTAAATGAATCTTTCTAACACTACTCCCCAAGATAACATGCAAGCTTTGACAATGATATGTACATGAATTTGACCCCTAATTTTTTTTCAAATTTTCCATTTCAAATTCTTGTTTTAGTCACTATTTGATTTATAAACCTTAAAGCCCACATCAAAAGCAGCTATCTTTTTCCTTTTTATTTCTCAAAATTTGCAGAGTTTAAATTCCATATTCCGACATATTCTTCTCTCTGCATTTACTTGCAGCTTATTTCAATCCGAAAAAACAGCAATTTGTAGTATTAATCACGCAGGATTTTCTTCCAATCATTAATCAAAAGCTAAAAGGAAAGTTCTTTTTTTCTTTTTTTGCCAGTGAATTTTACGTTATTTTTTGCTATAGCAAATGGATAAAAAAGGAGAAAGCTTTCATTTTTGGGAGGGAACTGTTTCAAACTTCACTCTGCTCAGTCTGCTGCTTACAGATTCTTCTTCAAATTCAAATTTCATCCGCCATTAAAGGTATATATTAACTACATAAATAATAACTTTTTTCTTAAGTTGCTTCTTTTGGGAATTGATTCAAACGCCTTGTGCAGAATCATTTTGGGTGTGCAGAAAATGGCAGGAAGAAACAAAGTTTTGAGTTTAGAGGAAAATGATGATCTGGGATATCAACCATCTGAGTCTTCTTTG
Organism: Gentiana macrophylla; assembly: GCA_026214975.1. Classification (NCBI taxonomy): domain Eukaryota; kingdom Viridiplantae; phylum Streptophyta; class Magnoliopsida; order Gentianales; family Gentianaceae; genus Gentiana; species Gentiana macrophylla. The sequence goes on along the minus strand of CM047814.1, from coordinate 4,752,764 downwards.
GATCAAAGTGATCAATCTCCTTTAGAAACTCCATTTTTTTCAAGATCAAGTGGTCGTTCTTTCTGCAGAGCAAGCTCTGATGTATCTATCAGTGTTTCTGTTGATGAAAGCAGCAGCTATTCAGGGACTCCATCTCCTAGGCATTGGCCTGGATTGAGATCTCCAAAATGTTCAATGGTTTCAAGATTTGGAATGGAGCATTACAACAACCTTGATGATCATGTTCCAGAAGATTCAGGTACTTGCAATAGATACTGTAAAACAATGTAAATCTGTCCCCAAAAAAACACAAAATCTCTAGTTATGCATTGCAGAAAATAGAGATTTTTTTTTTATCAAATTATATGGTGCATAAATTTTGATGCATTATTCTGTAAACTAGACTAAGAGTAAAATGGTGTTTGAATCTGTAAAATCGAGAATATGTCAAAAAATAAGTCATGCGAGTGCTCTAATATGTTCAAATCCGTGGAATCAAGAATTCGTTCAAATAACTAATGCAAGTGCTCTTATAACAACCCAGATGTTCAGATTTGACTCCATAATCGATGAAAGTATGTCAATTTTCTAAGGATTGTTTTTGTAAAAACCTTCCTTTCTTCAACAATTATGAAGGAAAATTTGTATCTTGCTTGAATGTAAATACTGATATGATATACTACACTACCTTGCATATCATGTGCTTTTTCACAGAAGACTCATGTTTTATGTACATCTTTCCATTTGATGATGTGTCTAATTGAACTTTTTTGTAGAGATGCAAAACATGAAAGAAAAGTTTTCAAAGCTTTTGTTAGGAGAAGACATGTCAGGAAGTGGCAAAGGTGTTAGTTGTGCTGTAGCAATATCAAATGCTATAACAAATCTCTATGGTAATTATTATCTTATACAAATTCTTGAAACTACCTTCAATATATTACTTCTTGAATCTAAATTTTGTTTTTTTGTTATTCTGCAGCATCGATTTTCGGGCACCATTTGAAGTTAGAACCATTAAATTCTGATAAGAAGTTGATGTGGAAAAGGGAAATGAATTGTCTGCTTACCGTGTGTGACTACATTGTTGAATATGTACCTTCATCTGAGAGTAAAAAGAATTGCTTTAATGTTGAGGTGATAAATCTTTTTACATCCATGTCTTTATTCTTCAATTCTCTAGTTTTGCTATTTGTATCTGATAAAGGGCGTCTTTAATGGCACTACAGAGACAACCCGACTTTTCACAAACAATTCTAAATCTCAGAATCGACTGGTGAAAGTCGATTCTACAGTTGATAATCGAATTTCTATTGGTTAATTTGTTTTTGGTGTGGTACCACGATAAAAACAGTGTGATGCTACGAAAGACGCCCGTAAGACAAGTACATGTTTTGATCAAGTATTTTCTTTCAGGTGATGGTTAGCAGACCGAGATCAGACATAGCTATAAACCTCCCTGCTTTGAAAAAGCTTGATGCTATGCTACTGGTAATGAAAATTCATACAACTTTTACTATTGAAAATATTTGCTTAGTTTCAATAGTACTACTTGTTTATGTGTGAAATTCTATACCTCGAATATCCGGAATGAAGAAATCCACTAAAATCCAATCAGAATATGACACATTGCTTGTGTTTGTGTGCTTGATACCATGTGTCGTGTTTTGATTGGATAATTACTAAAATATGGTGCTTATGGTACGAAACGATGAATCTATTGCAGGATACATTAGACAGCTTTGAGGACACAGAATTTTGGTATGTTGAACAAGGAACCATGTCTGGGAATTCGACCCGCTCCGGATCATTCCGCAGGATTCCAACACCGCAGCACACGGAAGAGAAGTGGTGGCTTCCAATTCCGTGTGTTCCAACCGGTGGGCTCACTGAAATATCAAGAAAGCACCTGCAGTATATGCGCGGATGCACCAATCAAATTCATAAGGCAGCTAAAGCTCTAAACAGTAGCATGCTTTCTGATATTGAAATCCCAGATTCCTATATTTCATCACTTCCAAAGGTAAATCATCATTGTATTATTCTCTGTTGAAAAATTGAAATCAGTTGTGTTTAATACGTAAATTATCTTAAGTTTTCGAAAGAGATGGTAATTACTACTAACTGGGCCCCGCATTCCCTTGTTCAGAGTGGAAAATCAATTCTGGGAGATACAATTTACAGCTACATGACAAGTGCAGAAAAGTTCATCCCAGATGATCTTTTAAATAGCTTGACAATAAACTCAGAACATGAAGCACTTAAGCTTGCAGACAAGATTGAAGCTTCAATGTACATATGGAGACGTAAAGCGTGTCCAAACACCAACAACTCAAAATCATCATGGAATTTAATGAAGGATTTCATGTCTGATGTTGATCGTACGGACAAGAATCATGTCTTGTCTGAAAAAGCAGAGAGATTGTTGTTTGCTTTGAAACAAAGGTATCCTGAACTTTCACAGACTTCATTGGATGCTAGCAAAATCCAGAACAATAAGGTATGAATATCACGCGATAATTACATTTTTGGTCCCCTGTCTTTTTCATCGTCTCTCAAGAATCAAAGTCTGTTATAACGACTTTTTACACCCCTAACTATATATTTTTGTTATACTTTTAGGACACGTAATGAGAACACTTAGTTCATTATTGTTTGACGGTTAATCTTTACTATATGTGCCATGTGTCGCCATACTATTGGTTGCAAAGTAATATAAAAAAAAGAGAAAGACATTGTTGGTCCCTTTGTTTTACAATTTGTGCATTTCTTTTCTCAATGTTTTGTTGCAGTACTTTTACCCTCATCTATACATCCTTTTTACATCTTCAGTCCAAAGTTTCACTTGTCTAAAGTCTAGCATTGAAAGTAGGACATGCTCCGGCCAATGATTTGATACATGGCAAAAATGGATTGAAAATCTCAGGGAAAAACGCATAAGTGAGGGGTAAAAGTGTCAAAAAGTGTTTTATCATTATAAAAAAGTGATCATTCTATTCCTATAGTGCCTTTGAATTAGTCATTATCTTTTATAAGATGGCAATTATCTTTAGTCAACGGATCGGATCCGTTAGATGTCACAAACATGGGAGATACTTGTGTGGTGTCTCCACACGTGTGGAGACACCGTGTGGGGACACCACAACCATACACTTTCATTCTGTGTGGTTCTGATCGTTTCACTCGTTACTTCGCCTCAAATTCCCTCTCCACACAAGTATTTTTCCCACAAACATGTCTTGTTAAAGGTGAAAATCGTCATTATAGAAAGGCAAGGGGCTACTTTGTAACAATGAGATAAACTAAGGGACCAAAAGTATCACTTCCTAGGCTAATTTCTTTCAATGTATTGAAGAATTAATTTTTTTTTATGGATTAAATGTGAATTGTTTCTTTTTGTAGGATGTTGGGAAAGCTATATTAGAGAGCTATTCAAGAGTGTTAGAGGGGTTGGCATACAACATAGTAGCTTGGGTTGAAGATGTTTTATTTGTAGACAAAGCCATGAGAATGCAACAACTTTGATGCTATCAGCTTACCATGACATCACACCTATTCTGCATCATCGTATTGAAAACCGACTTTTCAAAAAGTCAAAGTTTAAATTATAATAGGTCAAAAATAATCGTTTTTTTTTAAACATTGTTTTTAGTATGGTGTCTTAATAAGCGTTTTGGTGTCGGAATAAGTTAGGTGTAGGTAAAACACATTAGGTTTCTTGGTGAAGAAGTTATGAGATCTTGTGGATCTTTCATTAGTTTCCATTTATTTTATTTTGGCTAAGTTCATGCAAACCATTTGAATATAATATCTTTAAATTTTTTTTTTTTGGGAACGAAAGAAACACACACCCATTTAATATAATATCTTTAATTGTTTTATAAGATTCTTTTTGTTTGATATTTTTCAAAACTAAAAAAAAGAAAATGAACGTTCTATTCAAGAATCGATTTTCAAAAAAAGTTAAATGTGAGAATCGACCGTTTAAAAAGATCATTTCAATATAATACAAGGTAATAGTAAAAGTCCCTGCATAAATTCTAACATATACTTGACTCGATAAACTTAATTCTTGATTGACTCAACTCAGTTCGAGATAAGCTTAATCCACCATTCAACTCAGATCGTTTACATCGCCTATTCATGAGCAACAATGGATAAATGCAAAACAATCAAATAAAAAATATATTGATCCACTTTTCACAAATTTTGTCGACTTTTTATAACTTAGAACTTGTATTCTAACACATGAAAAAGTACATGCCACCAATATATATGACTGGCAAAATCATGATATTCTTCTCTATTTTTTTTTTTTTTTTTTTTTTTTTTCCCATGAAGAATTTCATGCTGGACAAAATTTACAACACATTTCAGAACAACTTGTTAACAAAATCCAAAATATGACAAGATCATAGTATTGTTTTTCTTTATCAAAGTAAAAAGAAAACTAAATAAATAAAGGGGAAAAACCCTATTTTGCTAACAAAATGAAAAGCCAGCAAAATTTTACAGCAATAATGGACACAGAGAGAGAGTATAATAGCCACTTCAAACCGCCTTCGAGCCCGACGGTTTTAGGCGGAGAGAGGGCTATCAAAAAGCCGGTGATCTGATAACGCCACATGGACAAGTGAATTGCTGACATAGCCTGAGAAAATTAGTAATACAAAGCAGTGATCTGGACATAGTTCTTGAACCTCGGGCTTCGGTTTCAGAGGAAAGAGAAAACTGCCACGTCAGCAAACACAGAGGATGATGAGACGTTGTACTCGAGACCGAAAAAGGGCACCCCAAGTGGTCCTATATGTACAGACTTCTGCATCCCACCACCCTGCACCACCCACCCCAAACGAAATTGGACCGTTATGCCCTCAGTGAATGGTTTCCACAAACGCCATACCCCCTACCCCAAATGCCTTCTTTGCAGAGATAGATCCTTTTTTCTGCTTTTAAGGGCAATCCTCCCAAAAAGTATAAATATCCATCAAAAAGTTGCCAAGATTGCCCCTTTGATAACAAAAATAAGTGCCCTTCAAATTCCCAAAAAGTTGCCAAGATTGCCCTTTGGTGACAAAAATAAGTGCCCTTCAAATCCCCAAAAAAGTTGCCAAGATTGCCCTTTAGTAACAAAAAATAAGTGCCCTTCAAATTCTCAGCTGTCTTCATCAACAGCCCCAATGTAGGTCATCTCTGACCGTCTCACCCTGACAGTACCCTTAAGCCAATTCAATGCCCTTAAATTTGCAGGGTCACTACCGCCACTTACAGCACCACCGGCCGACGATTGAGCCCCTGCTCCATCTTCCAATAAACTCCATGGATCCACCTCTAAATCAATACCCTCTTGCTGCACCGGCTTAGTTTCGTAACGGTTCGTAGCAAAGAACCTGGATTTTTAGGTGGTAGTACTGAATTGCAAGCTTGAACAACGGATACCGGGTTACTGGATTGAAGAATATTAAGGGAGGCTGATGTGACAGATGGTGGCTGACACGATATTGAACATCGAACCGATGGTAAAAGAACCGGCATTGCGGTTTGGACACGCCATCTGATTGGATCGGGCAATTGCATTCGATCTAATTCGTTCTGCATCAGTTGACAATAGGCATCACAATCACAAGTGCAACATTCAGAGTATGTTAGAAAACAAAAACTTATAAAAATAAGTAAATGAAACACACAACTTTATGTTCTCAATCCCGAAAATTAAGAGATTACTGCCTCCGTCTCTAAATGAGTGTCATTTTAGCCCCAAAAAAATTGTCCCGAAATTAGTGTCATTCTAGAATACCAAGATAACATTTACTAGGTTTTTTTCCTCATCCTACCCTCTATTTGCTATCCATCCAACAACTTTTCAATTTACTAATTCAATGCATTAACGATGGTCAAAAGGGTATTTTAGACTTTATGAACCAAAAATTTCTTACATTAAGCAATCAACCAAATAGTTAGTAAAGACCAAACCTGCAGATTCTCAGCCACCTCACGATCGAAAGTACCGAAGTCCTTGAAACTTTCAGATGTTGTTGACCTAAGGCCCGGTTTAGACGACTTCAGCCAGCTCGGCGGACAGCTGCTAAGTAATCCGTGCAGTACCAACAGCAGCCTATCAAAGAGACTTTCCCCACACGAAACTACAGATGCAGTAGCAAAAGACTCCATAAGTGAGTCGACATCTCGCTTTGAGGAACTTGTAAATGAAGTGAAGTTGTTGGCAGCATCTTCATGAACAACCCTGCTTCCAATAAGCCGTAATATCACAGCAGCAAGAGTGTGCCGCATATTCCGAACAGATGATTCCCTGTAAGAATCAAAAGCCGTCCAAAATGATCAAAAACTACCAAAAACGAAGAGAAACACAAAATCGTTTTATTTTGAGATTCTTGATAGTTGTTATTTGGTCCTTGTAGTTTTATGTACAATTTGGTCCTTATATTTTGAATATATAAAGCATATGACGTCTGTATCCCGTACCCCATACTCGTATCTTATATTTTCTAGAAAACCCGCACCCGTGTATTTCGTATGGACACACCTAAAGTAATGACATAAGACTTTTTGCATCGTAATAACGAACCACGGGAAAACATTGTTAGTAAAAATGTAACCTACCTGTCTGAACAGATGATAGGTAGTAGTCTCAGAAGAAACTGCAACCGCAATGACAAAGAAGCACGTAACGCTGCAGGGGAAGGTGGCACGCTCTCAGTTGCTCCGACAGGCCGTCTGACTAATCCGGGACTACCACCTCTCATACCCTTTCTACCACTACTTTTGCCACCAGTGCTTTCAATTCCTGGTGTAACCGATCCAGAAGATTTTGTTGCTCCACGTGTAACAGTACTTATTAGTTGTTCGATGTTATTCATCTGCTTAATCATATCACTAGCAAAAGTGGTTCGTGAGTCATCAGAGCCCTGATCAACACAAGGGAGAATGAGTTCTATAAATGCTCTCTCGGTTACATGCTCTCGGCTAAAAACAAGGGTTTCGGTATCCAAGGGTCCTCTTCCGGGAAATCTTGATTCGACCCCGTCATCAACATCAGTTTCTTCTAGAGGGTTCGGTTCAAGCTTTCTTTTATTTCCCTTTGTTTTTAAAGGCTGAGGATTTGAAGGACACCAACCCCATGGCTTCCAATACAGTAATCTTGTTGAAAGATTCTTGCTCTCAGCAATATTTATAAGGCGTTGACGAATTGACTTCCGTCCGATAAGAACATCGTTTCCTCCAAGAAACCATTTAGTTTGCAACAACATGGAATCCTCAAGTGACCTCCCAAGCAGGTGCACAACCTCGGAAAATAGCGGAGCAGCATCAGGTCTTACGAGCAACCTAGTAAGGATGATTTCAACAAAGTTATTTTCATTTTCGGAGGCTGCAACTTTTTCGGGATTCGGAGAAACAGATCTGACAGCCTCGACTAAAGAGGTATCATGGGCTTCGAGCTTTTCTATAACCGCCTGTTCGTTTAACAAAAGCCTGAGCTCGACCCACTGCCAATGAAATTTAGCAGGTTGTAACGTGTCCAACACATGCACAAGCTTGTCCTTTACCTCATCAGCCCTTGACTCACCTTGTCCATACATACGATTTCCGTCATCTTGTTTAAGCGCAGCCTGCGGCAGTTTGCAATCCACGAGAGCATTTAAGAAAAGACGTGCACGAAGAGGAACGAGTGCAGCAGCTTTGAAGTAAATCTGAATTGCTTGAATCTAGCAAGACAGCAAACTCGGAATCAAGTGAATCCGCAGTTATAAGATCATAAAGTCCATGCGTGTCTCTAAGACACACCTCACTTAAAAGGCAAGTGCTTTATTGCATCTCCTAATGCCGAAATTAAGGATTGGTACATCTCGCGGAAAATCATCTCGTGATCCGATACTAGAGTTAAGCATGAACCCTTTCCATTTTACAAAAGCAAACATCGTATGATAGGCTGGTGGAAAGACAAGGTTAATAGGTAGAGCCCGCTGCATTCTTGAAAGAGAGATAATCGAGGCTTCACCCAAGAGATCAACAATAAATCCATCAGAAACCGTTCTACAGTTACCAACAAGAACTCGAAACCAGTGGACAGAAACTTCAACCAAGCTATCCTGCTTCAAAACACCAATCGAACGGGTATTTCCATTTGAAGTAGATTTTATACTCCGAAGAAACTGAATCGGGTCCAGCCCTTCCCTTAATCTCAAGAGGCAAACCATCCTCTCAAGGTTCGTAATCCCCTGAAGAATTGTCCCTATAACTAATGCAGAAATAGCTCCGGTAATTTTAGCAGTCCTACCAAGTGCCACCTTTGTCATACTATTCAAGATTTCAGAAGAGTTTGGTACTGAATCATGGGGGTCAGGGGACATTTGATACTGACTACGAGGACCCTTCCCCGGAGCAAAAACTTGTACAAGGACATTACATGCTTCTGCAGCAAGAGCAACCTCAAAGACACGACTCTGACGCTCACCAAGTGCATCCTTAAGTAAGCATAAGCAAAGTACATGGACGCGTAAAACTCGTCGAGCAAATGACAGAGGATTTGACGTGGCAGATGAATTAAGGTGATTATTAGAAACAATTAAATCAGGAATTCTAGCAATAACCTGGCCCACACTACTCAAGATAGCGGAAATAGCAGAGGATACCAAGCTCGGGTCACCCTCTTGAGCCGCGCCACCAGTTTGTCTCATGCAGTCCATTAGTCCCATAACTACTTGTTGAGCAGTCTGATAACCGTCATCTGATTTCTCAGCAGCAGGATTTTTAACATCCCTGGCCCGTAAATCTTCCGGAAAACCTCGTCGAGTTGCCTTTGCATTGTCAAACCAACTCTAGACACCCGAACACCACTTATCTTTTGACGGAAAAAATCATCAAGATCTTCAACTCCAGCTGGGACTCCGAGAGGAAATCTGACAGCCTTCCAGATTCAAGCTCAGACATCAGCCTTTTGTCATAGGTTGACTTAGCGGTTTTCTCCCATTCCACTACACTTGCAACATTACTGTATTTCTTCCATAAGTGCCGTGCATAAGCCAAAGCTGCTGAACCGAAATTCTTCCGGTAGAAGCCATTGTGGTTGTAACACGATGCATAGCTGCTGACAATGTTTCGGGAACCAAATCTGCTGCTGCAATAACGTTTTCAAACCTGTTTTCACAACAAAGAAATGAAATGTGTTTAAAAGTTAGTCAAATTGATTTTACACACACAGGAAGTCACAACAAAACATAAGCAAATAGTTTTAACCACCTTCGAATAGACGATATCAGAAATGCTTCCCCCACTTCACAAATAAGGTTGTCTGAATTTCTCGGAAGCATTAGAATGTTCCTGACACCGTTAATGGAAGTAGCACTGCTAAGAGCCTTTGGCAACAACCAGAGAAGAAATCTGACTGCAGAAACTATTTCACTGGAGATATCCATCAAGTATAAAATATACGATAGTTCATCTTCACCAAGCTTCCATCGTACAGCATTCCGATCACCAGCAGTTGAAGGCGGTCTTCCATATTGACTAGCTTTTGCCGTTGTCTTTCCAGACTCCTCAAGAAGCTGCTTTACACCAGCCACCATCCATGATATTACTGTCCTCTTGTCTGTAAAACGCATCTTCTTTAATGCTTTTCCAATTGAAACCAGATCCATGGATGGTGTTTTTATCCCATCAGATGGCTTCAGAGCATCTACTTCAGCACCACTTCTGTGATGTGGACAGATAACCTTATTATCGCAAACATGGCTCGTTGAGGCTCCTTGACTACCTTCAATCCGTGAAGCAGCTAACTGTGCAAGACTCGAAGTTTTACGCACAACCTTTTGTCTCCCCCTAACGGCCTGCTTAGCTGGCTTAGGTGTTTCGGCTTTATACAACTCCATAGGCTTTTGTCCTTTTTTTACCCACCAAAATTCATCGTCATCAAACGAATTCGGTGAATGCCTTTGGAGATAAGAGTTCTTATCCTCAATTAATTTTTGCCTCTTCGCCTTCCTGCACTCTTCACATCCCGGTGTTCCATCACCGACATCCACCTTATTGCTAAGCGACGCAAAAGACCTCTTATTGCTCCCCATTGAATCTTCAGGTAGCTTATCAGATGAACCAGGGAGCTGCAGCAATGCTGATATCGATGCCTTTAGATATTCAAGCTCCACAGCTCGGTCAGTCTTCTTCTTAGTCAAACCGAGTAACTGAAGTGATCTAGACTGATCGAAAGAGGATGGAGAAGCACCGCCATTCCCCAAGGAATGATTAAACCTTGGCTTCTGATCTGGAAAGCTTCGAACACCGGAACTTGACGGATGATCAAGTAATCCCTGAAGAACTAGGCGCCGCTCATTTGAATATATAGTCATCAATTCTGAAAGTACTGATTCTTCTGCAGTTCCTGCTTCTTCCAGAACATCCTGTACAAACGGACTGGGGAGCTGTTTCAAGATTCTGTGATGTCTCTTTCGTCTCTCATATTCAAGAACTCCATGGCTGTCCATAATACCACTAACAAGTAACTGCCTCACATATGCCTGGGGTAGAAAATTTTAGCCCGTATGAGTTCCGTTATAAGCAACTGAAGGTGTTTGACTCCACCTTCACTTTGCACCTGATGCTGATCTATCCAGCATACGATAATGTCATGTAACGGGCTTGCACTTCCGAATATATTAAATTTATCATTTCTAATCTCATGCTTTGAAATATTCATGAGATCATAATTATAAATCAACTGCAAGTAAGCTCATATTCTTGCCCCGAAACATGCTTTGCAACTCCCTGTTTTTACCTTCAAAAGCCTCATTGCTATGTATATCTGAGAAATATCTTTTCTACCACTGAACTTCAAACCAGAAGGTGGGACATGAAAATCCCTAAAATCGCACGTGGCCCACTCACAAATTAAGAAAACAGAGCAGATTAACGGCAGCGGGACTCCACCAATATATTAAGTGTAGAACGCAAACAAGAACTGACTTCACTAATCCAACATTCACCAATAGCTCCATCACAAAGATTTTCAAACACGAGTCTATACACCGAGCTCATGTCCCCATGCACAAGGGACTTATCCAATGCTTGTAGAGCTTTAGCAAAATTTTGACCGGGTGGCCTGGTCTTGCTGCTCTTGCAAGGGTTTCAGTGCACTTCTGAACCGATGAAACAACACGATGTAAGGAATTCACAGAGTCGGATTGAAACTCACCCCTCCTTTTGCTAGTCTTTTCACGGCCTTCAACAAGAAATTCCCATCATTGCCCAACTGATTCACCACACATGATGGCAAAGGAAAACAATCCAAAGCAATGAAATTATCAGGTACAGCAAATATCAAATAGCGTAACATCTCAACCAAAGCAGAGATAGTATATGCCCGCCGAGAATTGTCTACAAGATCAGATCCACCAGGCGAAGGTTCTTGGATATAACGTATAGCTATTCCAACCAAAGTTCGTACATAAGTCTGACATAATACAACCGCATTTATAACACCGTATATAACAGGCAATAGCAACTGCAATACCCCAAGAAGCTGTTTTTCCTGAAGAGGCAAAAGTATGACGGTCACCAACCAAAAAACGATGCTGAATTCAATAAAAACATTAGCAGATATAACAATATAATTGATACCTGCAATTGATTGAACACCCAATCAATAATTAACGAAGGAAGAATCAATCCTTCGGCATGGTGACATTGCAAAATCCGTTACCACGTACCACCATTTAAAATGCAAGGAAGGCTCCTCACCATCGAAGCAGGATCAACTCGGTGCTGCATGGATGATCCAACGCCCACAACTTGTGGTGAACGGTCCCTAAAATTCACAGAAGATAAAGAATCGTTTCTTACAAGAAATTCATCCAAGAGCCCTTGAAGGTAATCAATAACATCTTTTGTCCACTGCTCTGATCGGAAATCTGGGTTACGTCCGGCAGCCCGGTGGAAAAACTAGAAGATCCAGGTCGAACCTGTAGAATTAAACCTTAATCATCTAGAAATCTACAGAACCGAAAACAAGAACATGTTAAGCCAACGAGTGTCAAATGATAACCAACTCCAGTAGGACCAAATACCTGATTAAGGTAAGTAATCTTAATAAACCAAGTAGCTCTCAGTAATGGAACATTATTTCTGATAAGAATCTCAAAAAGAGATTTTCTCCGATAGCCATGTGGAACGTGATCGGCCAAAGTACACAATCTCTTGTGCCGTTGAGATAAACCCTGAATAGTATCAACATTAGAGCAAGCAAAATATAAGATTTTAATAGGAAAAAGCTGAGTGCTGCAGACGGTTCACCAAATCAAAAGTTTTAAATCATTTTCATAGATCATGATGCATACATTTCAAGACATCCTGATGCAGGATAATACTAAAACACTAGTAAGATGCAGCACAAATATTATATTTTCCTCATCAATTTAGAGCATATCTAAGAGAGTTCCTTATATAAATAAATACCCATTTTCATCTGAATAGTAATTCATCGTGCCGAAAATAATGAAACCAACATACTTAAGTCAATTAAAATTATGAAAGGTGCTCTAAGGCTGAACATTCAATATAGCAGTTGTAACTGCAGTAGATGAGAGAATAAAATGTATCATATAGAATCAATTTGAATTTCAACAAGAAAAGCCACCAACCTCGATCCACTTTTTCCGAACTCTTCTCCACATGGCCTTAGTTCGGGAAAGGTATAGGGCTTGGTCAATAAATTACCAGAAAGCTGCACTCCATAAACTTGGCCAGCCTGTAAATCATGAACAATTGTCAATAGTGAGATTTCTCACATGTAGACAAACGTTGTAACTCCGACTTGTTACGCACAAAAAGGAATAAACTACTAAAAGATTGAGGATTCACATAATCTGAAAGATAAATAAAGGAATATACGATGAGCGTGAACAAACATTACCTTGCGCTTTTGAGCACGAGATTCGTTGATGGCCCTGTGATATTTTCTTAACGCCTGGAAAACACAGATAGTATACAGCAGATGAAGACACCAGAATAGCAATAGGAAATGTAATATCCCTCCACCAAAACAAAATAAAAATAACAATAATAAAATTACCTCCCTGCACCGAGATATAACTGGTTTGGTCAAATTTTGAATCTGAGATAGTGAAATCTCTCTGGCTTCCTGCAAAATATCACACAATCAAGTATTGTCTTGAAATATGAGAACCTAAACAACAGAAGTCAAAGGTGCGATCCACGAGTCCCAATTGGCACACTATTATCAGATTATTGATGAATGAATATCCTAATCCTAACTAATGAAGCGTGAAGTGTGCTTTGGCAACAACATGTTTTTGTAGAAAAAACAAATTTAGTTGGAGATTCCTGGTGTGGGGTTGCTCAATTTATGATTCAAGTGCTGCAAATTTTGTGCCTTAGTGGGCTTTCCACTTTTGACAATTATGGACGGTATCGAAATTGATATTCTTACAAAGGACAATGAAAAAGGAATCATTACCTCAAGCCCTTCAACACTCTCCTTATAACCGGATAGCACATACTCTTTGGGTAGTGTCTCTTCGGCACAATGTGGAGTCTGAGGATGGAAGTCAGGTGGCCCAAGCCTAAAAGTTAGATTATAGCATCCACGATTAGATTAGGCCCTTGTAATTACAATTGAAGTAATTCGTACGAAGATAAATTGTAAGACTTAGAGAGCTAAATAATATAAGCAGAAATTACCGAGTGTTCAAAGAGTCTCTATCACACTTCAATTTGTATGGAGTTAATGGCAATGGCCGTCTACTGGAAACGAAGAAAATCATTAGAATAAACAATTCAGTTCTGATGAACCTGAAACTAAATCAAGAGGCAAATAAAGATTCTTCAAGCGAAAGTATATATAGAAAGAAATAAAACGAGAAAATTTGAAAAAATAACTCTCTATAGTAATAATGAGGAAGCTACTTCAAATATCCCACTCCTGAAATCAACTTCTTATTGTATTTAGGAATCTCACCCTTCCCCTGCTTCTCTACTGGTGACATAATAGACAAAAGACAATAAACAGTCCCTGGCACTCAAGAGAATGTAACTGAAAAGGGCTTTTATTGAATGCAATCTTTAAAAACAAACCCAAACGGAAAAAATGGGGGCATAAAATCCCGGACTTTAATCTGAAGAGGACATGTGTCCGAAGATCTCAGCCTTACCCTAAGATCATAGTTCATAAATGTGCCTTGAACAGAAAACTTATAAAACTTGTACCTGGAATTCAGAGAATAGTTTGGAGCAATAGAAGATGACTCGACGCGTGAATCCCTGACTGATCCACTTAACGTGCTGTTGTTATTGACTGCACTGGAGCAGCTGGCAGCATGATACCTTTGCATCTCTCCCAGCTTTTATCCGCATACTGCTTACTTCAGCGATGAACCATAGCAAAGCATATGCTGAGCAAGCAGCAACTGAGATTCACAACACACAATCAACTATCCAAATAATGTAAGGAATCAAATCGACATTCAGACAATAAAGGGAAGCCAGCACAGCAAAGGAATAATTTACCATAAAACTAAATAATTTCAGACGGAATTTTAATAAAGAGATAAACACAGAGAATAAGAAAACAATAGCAACACCAGCTACTAGGCTAGCCTATAAAACCAAAAATTATGGGGCTATCGACTATATCAGTAGATAATTAATGTGATTGGTGTGTCCTTAAAATTTAACCTTGGACATCCACCTAAAACTAACTGATGAATAGAAAACTCACTTTAGTACCATCTAATCATCTTCATGAATTATGCCCCTAAGACCACTTTGTATCCTTGAAACTGTTTAAGAAACCAATCATGGTGCATATCAAGTATCCTTTAAAAGCTACTCAAGTTTGAAATACCAAGCATTGATCGCGGGCATTACTTATTGCAAACTAAGCATTGAGTCAGCAATTCGAAGCATATATTATACAGCATAGTGCATGTCCTAACATAGCGATATCAGAGCAAAACAGCTCCATGTTGCTACTGAGACACAAATTAGATCCAAAAAAAATCTTTTCTTATCTATTGGCTTATATATACACTATCGGAAGCAAGAGAAAAACCTCCTTGATGCAAAGAATGACCACAACAGTAACCATAGCTAAAATTGTTGGATACAGTTTGAATACAACAATGAGATTGCATTTGGCCCCATAACTCTACCAGCAAAGCCTATAGACCTATCCTTACCGGAATTGATCTAACTTTATACGTCTTTCCAAGCACTTGACTAACTGCTACAAATTCATAAGTAGAAGGATAAATCCAGATAACTGTTGCAAACAAAACCAACACAAAATTGACCCCAAAGAAGCCTCACAAAAAATACACAGCAGCACCTCCAAAACTCAAAAGGAACTTAATTTATCTTACTCCAACTTCCAAGGATTCAAAAATTCAACTTCACATTCAAATATAGTTAAAGCAATTAAAAGATCAACAAAAAACAGTAAAAAGCTCAATCCAAGCAAAACCTTACCTCAACAAAATCAATATTTAAATAAATTATGAGTCTTTATAGGCAATGGAGCTCTGATACTTTTACTTCAACTCAGTGAAATCACTTTCCACCAACTAGGGCACAAAGATGAGGTTTGAAAAAAAAAACTAGGGTTTTTTACTTTGCTGAAGAAGAAAATTGGAACAAATAAACGATAAAATGATACCAATTGGATGCCCAATTCAAGATTTCAGACAGAAATCAAAGTGATGATTTGGGAGAATTTAGGGATTGAAATCGGGGACGAAACGTTCCACGAATATTTTGGGTAAAAATATACAAAATGAAATATACGTATAGGTCAGTGTACGTATAGGTCTAGAGAGAGAAACCATACAGAAAGATTATTACTTTGAGACAGAGAACTAGCAAAAGGGGCGGGTTGTTGTAATGTAAATGAAGTAGAAATTTGTGGGTTTATATTTTTCTCAAAATTTGATGAAAAAACATTTAAAAATTAAAAGTAGTATATGCTTTTGTAGAGACATTGATTTGACCTATAGTTATATATTCAAAGAGATACGAGACTATGTAATAGATGACATGAGTTATTAAAATCATAAGTACAAACCTTATTCGCTTAAGAGATTGACATATGCAATTAACTGATGTAAAACATATAAGTAAAATTTGACAATCAACAATAATACTTATAACTGGTGATTAATCCTTCGATTGAGCGGAGAGAGACGCCTTCGAAATTTACACTTAAGGAACCCTAAATAATAGTGAAGACCATGATAGGGTAGATGACGATTGAGGTCTAACTAGTCAAAACATTGATCCGCCTTTGAGTCTTCTTGAAACACTCTTGAAGATGGTTTTGTGACTACTCCTAAAGAGGCCGCCTACATCTGCGGGTGGATATCCAGATTCTGCGTTAATGTTGAATTTGACTAACCCATTGAAAGGAGTTATCCATTTAGTCGCCAAAGGGACTGATATTATGTTGATTTCCCAAGAGATACGAGACGATAGAATAGGTCACACAAATGTTTAGAACGGTAAATACAAACCCTTTTTAGCAATGAGATGAGCATGTGCATTGAATTTCCTCTTACCGAATGAGAAATTAACCGATGTAAAACAAAGGAGTAAAATTCGACAATCCCCAATAACACTTCTAATTGGCGAAACTTAGTGGAGAGATATTGATGAATCGTGAGAGAGTCTCCTTTGAAAATTACAATATAAAACCCTAAAACTAACCCACGATTCTTTTTAGAGCAACATTGTCTTGACCCCATGGACATTCACAAGTCATGATTCATTTGTTCCATCTTTTTTAGTTATGTCCAACATTTTTCCTTTCACCGAGTTTTATATTGAAATTCACTCGGTACAGAAGTAGTGAAAACACACTTACGACTTGTTTATTTTGTATGCATATAATGAAATGAAATTATTTTTATTCCATTCCAATGTTTAGATACAATTATAAGGCAATGAAATTTAATTAAATTTCATACCAGTGGAATGAAAACGTCTATTCTCATTATCTCCAAAAACGGATGAAATGGAATGAAAGTCGTCGACAATACATGTGGGTAAGAGTGAGTGGTAGGGTGAGTATGAGTGATGTAGGGTATGGTAGGGTGATGTAAAGTATGTGAAGTGAGGTGAGGTAAGGTATGATTAGATATGGTATGGTAATGTGGTAGGATATTGTAAGGTGGGGTGGAGTCATGTTAGGTAATGCAAGATGGGTGATGAGGTATGGTGTGTGGTGAGAAAGGGTAGGGTAGGGTGAGTGGTAATGTATGGTTGTGTATGGTAAGATGGGTGCATGGATGGGGTAGTATATGTTACATTGAGGTATGGTAGAGGTATGATAAGGTAGATTATGGTAAGGGTAAATGGGTAGGTTTGGGGTGGTGGGGGGTAAGGTAGAGTATTTGGAAAGGTAGGGTGTGATATGATGGGTAAGTGTGAGTGGTAGGAACATAAGGGTAGAGTAAGGGTGGTGGGTGACAGACCTAAACCTAACCTTGAAACTTGGCGCCTTGAAAGGCGACGGACATTACAAGGCTATCTGAGATCCTAACCGGCGGTGTACCGGTCAAATTGTAGTGCTAGTCTGGTGAGTCAGGTCGTATTCCTCAGGGAAAACATGGTAATTCTTTTAAGTGGGGTTAAACACCAAGAAGCTATTATTAACTCGATCTAAGTCGCAGTTTTACTATTTTCCTCGGGTTAGATAGTTAGATTAGTTAGATTGTTAGTAAAGCAGTAAATAAAAATAAATAATATATATATATATATTTTTGAGATCTAGCCAAGAATACGTTACTGAATCAATATCTCTTTTTAGTTAATAAATGAGACAGATCTTTCTTTATTCAAGTGTAAATTATATATGAATCGGTGTCTTTCTAAGCCTAGACAACTCCTCCTCACACGGCGTATGAAATTGTCATATGTCCATTGCATCACCAAGGTCCACAATCATACGGTTTTTACGAGCAGTCCGAGTACAAATCTACCTTTAGATAAAAGGAGTCATTCCGTTCATCAAACGGTCAATTTTATTTAAAAGGCTCCGGTTGTCAAAGCCGGACGATTCAACTTTCGGTTTAAGTTTCAATTAAGCTGATGATTTAACATTATTACGATCTCGAGTACAAATTATAATAAGATTCATTTCTCCCAAAACAAATCTACCCGGGTAGAAATCGGATTCCGTTATCACGTTATTCACACGGCCAATTTTACCCTCCGGTTTTTCTATCTTTTATCTCGATATCCTAACTACGGCGTCAATACGAATACGATTAAAATAGAAAAAGATTCAATTATAATTAGTTTTAATCACGATTACAGAGTCGATCATTCATTTTACCAAAAGATTAACTAATTGATTCATATCTTGCATTTAGATATATTTTTAGTTTAATATCATATATAAATAGAAATAGAAATAATAAACATAACAATTTTAGAATATATTACCAGGTTATATTTATCAAATCAAAGTCGTTTCAACGGATCTAACATGCCAAAGCTTCGAAATCAACAATCTTCGATAATTATTAAGCCAATTACTACGATCTATAACCATTTTATTTATATATGTGAAAAACATATATACATACATACATGTAGACATATATATGTATATACAGTAGAAATAAAAAAGAAGATAGATGAAATATATATATATATTGATGTATATATATATATTAGGACGTGAGTGTGTGTGTATATATATATATATATATATATATATATATATATACAAAGTGATCAAAACAAAAACAAAAATAAAAAGAAGAAGAACAGAGAAAGGAACGAGAAAGAGGGAAAGAAAAGGGGCAAGTGAAATGTTCCCCTGAAGCATGTATATATAAGCAATTGGGAAGGCCGGACCGGTCCTTGAAGGCCGGACGGTCCGGTGGTTATGATTACATAACAACTCAAATAAATTCTAGATCCTTCGATTATATTTATTGGAATAAAACTTAAAATTCATATCTTGAGTTGTAGACCTCCAAAAATTATGATTCAAACGTCAAAATTAAGCTCTCGGAAAATTCTTCAACTTTCATGAAGGACTCTTCTTTAGAAAACGCCTTTTTGATGAGTCATTTCATACTCCGAACGTTTTCGGGATTTTTACGAAATTGAATCAATTAGCCACTTGACCACCATTTGAGTTGTAGAAGTCCGATTGACTTGATTCAAAATCCATTGGAAATCTTTCTTGAAGATATACAACTTTTATTAAGGAAACTTCTTCAGAAAATGTCGTTTTGATGAGCCATTCGTATGTCGAGTCTTTTACGGGATTTCTACTAATCCGGATTGATTAGTCAATTGACCATAACTTGAGTTGTAGACCTCCAATTGACGTAATTCAAAGTGCGTTGGAAAGCTTATGTGAAGATATACAACTTTCATTAAGAAGTCATCCCCTGAAAATGCCTCTAAGCTGGGTCAAATCTCCGTCGAAAATATGTAACGATTTAAGTCTTAGAAAATTTCTTTCAGTTGAACTTATAAACTTGTGGCACCTTCTTCTAATCCTCTAAACACATCTTTTAGACTCAAAACATGTCGATTACGTGGAATCTTGGTCAATGTATAATCTCGCAATGAACCACCAAAATACCAAACGTAAATCCGACATTTATTACACTCCGATTACTAAACCGGTACACAAACTAATAAAAACTTATAAAAATACGATAATTTATATAATAACTACTACTTATACATTTGAATAAAACTTAGTAATTTTGACTTGATTTGATATAATAATGCTCAAAATGGTATCAATATTGGGGTAAAATGTCGTAATAATGATCATAAATTTATCTCTCATCACAACCCCCTACTTAGCTTTTGGTCGTCCTCGATCAAAACAAGCGATAAAACAAAATGAATGAGAGATAAATTCATGAAGATAGAAGATATAAGGAACAACTAGATAATACAACCATTAGAATTACAAACCGCGTTAACCTCAATATAAATGTATAGCAGTGTGTGTGTGTGTCGGCAAGCCTTTTCAATTTTCCACTATCCTCTCTTGAATAATTCAAGCAAACGCACAAATATCCATTCAGACAGTCCTAATGACTTTCCTAGGTATAAGCAGTAACATTTCCACACAAAGTTCTTCCGAGTACTTATTAGGATAATCCCTAAAGCATATCATTCAGTTTATACTGGGGATAGTCAGAAGATAACTAAATTTTCAACCACATTCTATTTTTTCCATAGAATACTAACATATCCGAACTCATTGCCAAAATCGACTATCTTGCAAGCGTCATGAGGTGAGATTGAATACATTAATACCTATCTAACTTTTTTTTTTTTTTTTTTTTCATGTGTGTAGCATATGCCCTCATTCCCAAAGCAATAGGACGTTTCGTGATAACACCACCATTTGGACTTCTATCATCGAGGCGATCGGGAGCTTTTAAACCTCTCATAGTGATATGGGACGTTTCGTGATAACGCCCATCGCACTCAAATCATTGGTAGCTACAACCAACATATAGATAGTTCATCTTTCTTTTTTTTTTTTTTTTTTATATTCTTCCTTTCATTCCACTTAACTTATATCCTTTCTATCACATTCAAAACCTTGGATATTCATGATACACGTTCAAAAGTTAGGTACTAAGTTCATTATTATCTAGAATAACCACTAGGATCTTGAATGGATCTGATTTAAAATTTTCGCTTCATATATCAAAGGCTTTACGTGAAGGAATTCATGTTACACAAATATATTTGGAATTACAATGCACTTACGGTTCACATTGGTTATACACATCCAAATTGATCATTATATCTTCAAATCCATGAAATATATACCTTATACAATTTATTTTAATCAACTAAATAATGTTGAAAAGATCGAAAACTAAGAGATTTATTGATACAAAATAAACATTAATTCCATTCTTTATACCAACAACGATTCTACCCCTACTAACGAACTTACATTGTCCCCAATGTAAAGTGAGTGTAAATAAGTTGTTGGGAAAGCAATGGTGCACTAAAACAAGTCAAAACAAATACTCGGATGATAAAAAAGGGTGGGTGGGTGGGTCAAAGTTATGACCATTGTGTGTGCAAATAAAATAAAAGTGTGTGTGAGTGTAACGATTGTAATGCAAAAGGGTAGATAAACAAACCACATAAACTTTTATTGATTTAAAACACACAATATTCCATGATAGTTGAACTAATACATGTCACACATTATTTGAAATTTAAGACATGACTAGATCATGATATGAAATGTGTGACAAGTATTAACTCGAGTCTTTTATACCCAGATCCTCCGGGGTTATTTCAAATCGTTCTAACAACCTAAGTCCAAGAAATGGCGCATTTGAATTTTATCTTTGTTCTACCTCGGGATTTTTCGGATAACCACCTAATCATTCCCGTTTAATGTCATTCAAACATTCATCCTAAGACTTGGTGAAACAAAATGAAAATCAATCCTAAGTATTAGCAAAGTATTATCCAAAGTATGAGTAATTATTATATTTAACATTTTACGATTTGCCTCGGTGTGCGCTTTTGGTTAACGTCGTTTGCTCGACCAAAATGATAATGATTAACTAATATAATACACTAAACAAAACGGGATACTTCTAACAATTACTCACCAAAGCATGTAGCAACTAAGCACATGAACCAACCAGAAATAAATGCTTAAGGAGTAAATAGGAAGGATAGTACCCGTGATTTACTAAATTTATAGTCTATAGCCAGACTTTACCGTGCTTCATTTTTAAGGCACGGTGGTGGGTCATCCTCACGCACCACATTCTTCTTTAACACCGGTTTCCAACAGAGGTTAGACAATTTCCACCAATCCAAACGATTCTTGAACTTTTCCTTTGATTTTCGAGCTTTCGGTTTGCGAGCCTTCATATTATTGCTAAAGTCATCTTCTTCAATTACACGCATGTTAGTACGATCCAAAACAAAGGGACACAAAGTGTACACACAAGAACTAGATTCTAGTGTAATGCATGGATATTTCAATGAAATGTAAATGTTGAAGACAACGCTCTCATGATTAACTCCCAAACTAAACTCTCCTTTACAAACATCGATGAAAGGGATATTAATATTTAAGCACCGAAAAGTGTCGAGAAAACATGCATACTTCTCATCGTTAAACGAAGATGGTAAAGCTTCCTTAAATGATTGTGCCTTTTGAGGACATTGTGTGTCATCATTCAAGTACCTTTTTCTTCAAAATATGCCTTTGGATATGGTGATGCCCTTCCAGGTTGAACCGATGTGAATTTAGGTTGAGCGGATAAGGTTCGGTTTGAAATGGCCCTTTAGATTCCATATTCTTCTTATATTTACCATCTAAATCATCATCTACTTCATTATTCCCGAATTTTTCTAATCCATTACTTCCACAGATCCTTCCACTTACGGTAATAATGACATTTACCCCACCTCGATTTCTTTCGATATTACTTGGCAATCCTTCTGAGGGTTTACTGTTTTTACGTTCTCTTTCTCTACTCATGTGATATTCCAGATTCCGTAATGAAGCTTCTATAATTCTTATTCCGGTATCATGTCTACTCATAGATGTTTTCAATGTACTCATATCCTTAGTGACTGTACCTATAGAAGTTATCATAGTTTCCATATTTTGAGCTTGAGTAGATACCATACCCATCATATTTTCCATTAAGTTCTCCCATTTATCAACTCCTTCAGGTTTGGTTGAACTTTGGGTGACTGGTATGCTTTGAGTGGTATGTTGTGGATACGATCTAGGTAATGATTGTAGATTCCGATTCGAGGTATCTTCTTGATAAACTTGATTATTATATGGATTCTCATACTGGATTGGATATGGTGGTTGTCCTTGCTTACTAGGGGTTTCAGACCAACAAAAAGTAGGGTGAGCTCTTCTAATAGCATTAAATGAGTTTGAATAAGCATTGTTCAAATTCCTATGCTGTAAAAAACTCACCTTTTCCCTTGAATAGCCTTCTGGTTCTTCCATCCCTAATGACACATTATCATGACTTGAGTATTTATTTGGTAAGATATTTTACGAGTTTACATTTTCTTGGCTAATAAGCCGTCAAATTTCTACTCAAATTCTCCAAGTGTGCTAGAACTTCCGTATTCGATGTATATTCTCCTCGCAAATGCTACTTTTCTTGTGCTAGAACCGGTTTCCCACATTCGATTATTTTGGAAATCTTTTGTATAGCATCGTAAACTACTTGGGCTTCACTCATTATTAACGAACCACCACATGCATGATCTACATCAAAGACGCGAATCTTTTCTTAATTTACGACAAAAAAGTTGGATTTGCATATCTAAGGAATAACCATGATCGGGACAAGCTCTTGCAGTTTTTAAACCTTTCCCAAGAATTCTCAAGCGCTTCTTGAGATCCTTGTTTAAAGTTGGCAATTTAGACTATTAATTCCAATTTTCTACCAGGAGTAAAATATTGCTTTAAGAACTCGGTTTGAATATCCTCCCAACTAGTCAGTGAATGATGTGGAAGTGACAGAAACCAATCTCGTGCTCTTCCTTTTAAAGAAAAAGGAAACAAAGACATCCTCGTTAATTCCCGATGAGCACCATGACTTTTGGTTTGTATTACACAATTCTTGAAAAGATAGAGGTGATGATGTGGATCCTCATCATCTTCTCACAGAAATTGGGCTCTTGTGTCAATTAAACCAAAAGATGAGATTTTATTTCAAAATTATTTGCTCCTTTATTGGGTAAGCGAATTGGATTATTAATCTGGTACCTTCTACGGTCTCGATCACAAATAAGTCTCGGGTTTGGTGGGTGATTATGCTTATTCGATTCGATTATTTCTATTCCTTGGGCATGATCAAGCCCTTGTTCCGGTGTTTCATTCATCGATTTGATCATTCGTATTCGATTTGAAGATGATACTTGGTCGATTTCCTGGTCGATATGACCGTGTTTTGGGGTCTTACCGTTTCTGGTCATCAACTAACGAAAATAGAAAATGCTCGAATTTTGTAGAAGAAGAAAATTGGTAACTAAAAGAAGGTAGATACCAACGGAAAAATAAAAAAGAAATGTGATAAGAAGAGTGTTGACTTATCCTCGAGAATTTTGAGCTAATACAAGTAGTAACCCTAGACACAAAGAAAGAAATTAGCGACGTTTTCCCCGGCAACGGCGCCAAAATGCCGATGCAGACTAAACCTAACCTTTGAAACGCGGCGCCGAGAAAGGCGACGGACATTACCTAGGCTATACAGATCCTAACCGGCGGTGTACCGGGTCAAATTGTAGTGCTAGTCGGTGAGTCAGTCGTATTCCTCGGGAAAACATGGTAATTCTTTTAAGTGGGGTTAAACACCAGAGAAAGCTATTATTAACTCGATCTAAGTCATAGTTTTACTATTTTCCTCGGGTTAGATAGTTAGATTAGTTAGATTGTTAGTAAAGCAAAGATAAATAAAAATAAATAATATATATATAGATATTTTTGAGATCTAGCCAAGAATACGTTACTGAATCAATATCTCTTTTTAGTTAATAAATGAGACAGATATTTCTTTATTCAAGGTGTAAATTATATATGAATCGGTGTCTTTTCTGTTTAGATAACTCCTCCTCACTTTGGCGTATGAAATTGTCATATGTCCATTGCATCGATCCAAGGTCCACAATCTATTACGGTTTTTACGAGCAGGCCCCGAAAGTACAAATCTACCTTTAGATAAAAGGAGTCATTCCGTTAAATCAAACGGTCAATTTTATTTAAAAGGCTCCGGTTGTCAAAGCGGACGATTCAACTTTCCGGTTTAAGTTTCAATTAAACTGATGATTTAACATTATTACGATCTCGAGTACAAATTATAATAAGATTCATTTCTCCCAAAACAAATCTACCCCCGGGTAGGAAATCGGATTCCGTTATCACGTTATTCACACGGCCAATTTTACCCTCCGGTTTTTCTATCTTTTATCTCGTATCCTAACTACGAGGCGTCAATACGAATACGATTAAAATAGAAAAAGATTCAATTATAATTAGTTTTAATCACGATTACCAGAGTCGATCATTCATTTTACCAAAAGATTAAGCTAATTTGATTAAATATCTTGCATTTAGATATATTTTTAGTTTAATATCATATATAAATAGAAATAGAAATAATAAACATAACAATTTTAGAATATATTACCGGTTATGACTATCAAATCGGGGTCGTTTCCACCGGATCTAACATGCCAAAGCTTCGAAATCAACAATCTTCGATAATTATTCCGCCATTACTACGATACTATAACCATTTTATTTATATATGTGAAAAACATATATACATACATATAAATGATATATATATATATGTATATACAGTAGAAAATAAAAGAAGATAGATGAAATATATATATATATTGATGTATATATATATATTAGGACGTGAGTGTGTGTGTATATATATATATATATCTATATATATATATATATACAAAGTGATCAAAACAAAAACAAAAATAAAAAGAAGAAGAACAGAGAAAGGAACGAGAAAGAGGAAAGAAAAGGGGCAAGTGAAAATGTCCCCTGAAGCATGTATATATAAGCAATTGGGAAGGCCGGACCGGTCCTGAAGGAAGCCGGACCGGTCCGGTGGTTATGATTACATAACAACTCAAATAAATTCTAGATCCTTCGATTATATTTATTGGAATAAAACTTCTAAAATTCATATCTTGAGTTGTAGACCTCCAAAAATTATGATTCAAACGTCAAAATTAAGCTCTGGAAAATTCTTCAACTTTCATGAAGGACTCTTCTTCAGAAAACGCCTTTTGATGAGTCATTTCATACTCCGAACGTTTTGAGATTTTTAAATTGAATCAATTAACCACTGACCACCATTTGAGTTGTAGAAGTCCGATTGACTTGATTCAAAATCCATTGGAAATCTTTCTTGAAGATATACAACTTTTATTAAGGAAACTTCTTCAGAAAATGTCGTTTTGGTGAGCCATTCGTATGTCGAGTCTTTTACGGGATTTCTACTAATCCGGATTGATTAGTCAATTGACCATAACTTGAGTTGTAGACCTCCAATTGGCGTAATTCAAAGTGCGTTGGAAAGCTTATGTGAAGATCTACAACTTTCATTAAGAAGTCATCCCTGAAAATGCCTCTAAGCTGGGTCAAATCTCCGTCGAAAATATGTAACGATTTAAGTACTTAGAAAATTTGCTCCGTTGAACTTATAAACTTGTGGCACCTTCTTCTAATCCTCTAAACACATCTTTTAGACTCAAAACATGTCGTTACGTGGAATCTTGGTCAATGTATAATCTGCAATGAACCACCAAAATACCAAACGAATCCGACAAATACACTCGATTCATTAAACCGGTACACAAACTAATAAAAAACTTATAAAAATACGATAATTTATATAATAACTACTACTTATACATTTGAATAAAACTTAGTAATTTTGACTTGATTTGATATAATAATGCTCAAAATGGTATCAATATTAGGGTAAAATGTCGTAATAATGATCATAAATTTATCTCTCATCAGTGGGAGAGATAGGTTGAGGTGGGGTGGGTGAGGTCAAGTAAAGTGAGTCGAGTGGGCGGGTGGGTTAAGTAAGGCCATGCTAGGCTGGATATGATGGATGGGATTGGGTAGGGCAGGTGGTGGGGTAAAGTTGTGTATGGTAGGGTAAGATATGGTAAAATTTGGGTTGGTGAGTGACATGGTAGGTTGGGGTGGAATATAAGGGTGAGTATAGATGTATGATGCATTAGGACAATGGCAGCGTGAGAGGAGTAGGGTAAGGTGGATATGGTGAGGTGGTAAGATAGAGCTACCTTACCCAACCTACTTAAACCTACCATTTTGACCCTACCATACATCACATTGCCTTTATTCTATTTAATCCTTATAATTTCATTACATTTCATCCAATATTTGTGTAGCAAACGCCTTGAGGCCCGACCGACATTTTTTGGCAAAAGCGAGTCTCAATCGAATTGGCTTTTAGTTTTTTTTTTTTTTAAATTTGAAAAACATACCTATCGCGTTTTTAACATCCGTAAATACAAAATTCAATTTATTGATAGCCTCAAAACATGCATATAAAGTAGTCTTTTCTAGCATATTTATAAACTAAAACCAAATTCATACGTATACAGAAAACATACTTACATATTACTATTTCAAGATCACTCTTGCAAACAAAAAATTAATAAAACTTGTTTGTAAGTCTAAGTTTTTTATTTTTTGTCAAGTAATTTTTTTATTAGGACCTTTATCGATTGGAGTAAAAAAAATTTGGGCATTTATCAAAAACAAATTTAACATATTATATTAGGTTGGATCGGATTGAATCTACATGGAATTTTTTTTTCTTTTAGCGAAACATGTACTGTTGGACCTTCCCGGCACCGTTGGGCTTAAGACGGCCGTCTCTCCGGCCTCATATGAGGGCCGGCCCTGCAAACGCGTCATAACTATAAAAGAAAAAAGGCGCGTAAGGATAAGGAAGTATTTTATTGAGGATGTTTGATATGCTTTAATGTGAAAGAAAGAAATCCATACCAAGGGAAAGTGAGGGATAAACTCATTAACTAAATCGAGTATCCTACATACGTTCAAATTTGGTGAGGAACGTAATGAAACAAACCATATTTAATTACATATCTTGTTTTTTCTTTGAAATGCCGTTCCTTCACCGTCAAACATTCTTTTACAACGACTAAAAAGTTCCCCATGGCCATAACTCATCGCTTAAAGAAATTGAGGGTTGTAATAACAACCTTGCCTTGAGTTATTGTGTGAGGTTCGATTTCACAAAAAGCCGACTCATTCTAACAAAAAGAATGTAAGCATCCTAGGTATACCGTACAACAGAGGCACGTCCGTCGATTTATATCGTCGACATAGTCCTAAGAAAGGCAGTAAGTATCGGTTGAAGTAAAAAAATTATTCTTATGCACTTGTCATTTATCTTTTTATTTTTAACCTTTTCTTATATTTTCCATCAAAGTCAATCCAAACAAAAACTATATATTTCATAATTACTCAATCACAGAGAGGCATAATCCTATAATAAAAAAACATAAACATTGCAATAAGCTGAGATGTTAAGATTCGATCCACTAAAAAATCACATTCTATAGCAACAAGAGATATACAAACGGCCCTTTATAATATGGACCATTCATACATGTCATCGGTTTACATTATCCATCCATGAGTAGGGATGTTAATTTTGATCCGGCCGATGGATATCCACCTACCCTACTCGTTAGGATAGGGTATTTTTAAGGACAAGATAGAGTATGAATTTGAATTTTCAAAATCCGCTGTGGGTAGGGTAGGGTATGCATATCTATTGTCTACCCGGAGTATTACCCACCCGACCCACCACATGTTATATTATCTTAAACTTTATATATACTTATCTATATAAACATACATACAAATAACAATTCACCATTTTATCTCAAAAGCATAGAGAAAAACAAACAATTCTCTTTTGATCATTAGATGGTGATTGAATTCATCAATGAAAAAACCCAGCAAGGTGAATATAAACTTTAATAGTTGATATCATAAAGATAATGATATTGATGTCCGGAGAAATTCACCATTTTTGTTAGTTTTTTCGAGAGGGACGAAGTGAGCGTTATTGTAGCGTTGAGTTAAACCACAATTTAAATGGTGATGTTTTTTCGAATTCTCTCAACTTATGTTTTCTTGAATTATAAAAATAAGCGAAATCAAGTACTATTTATTACAAGCAATTGTTAGATATATATATATTCTATATCCGTGACTACTATGGCTTCCGAGTCAACCTTAATAAATAAAGACAGACTGCAAAAAAAAAATTAGAGTATAACTGTGCTGAAAGTAATTTCTTAGTGTATGTAGTAAAAAAATTAATCAAAAAGTGGCGCAAGAAGTATTTTTATGGCACCAATATGGTCCATTTCATTTTTGTGAATGAAATCGAATATCCATGGATATCCATAAATCCGTGGATATCCGCATGGGTAGGGTATTTAAAAATACCTACCCGTACGGATAGTGGGTAGACTATACAGTATGGGTACAAAATTTGTTAGATGGGTAGGGTATGAATACTGTTAAACCTGTGCCCATTGGCATCCCACTATGAGCGGATATCGGGCCTTTTGGGTTGAGACTGATATATATATACAATTTTACTATTGACTCATTTTTATTATTATTATTTTTCATTTACTCATCAAAATCACTTTTTGACACCACGTTACGCGTCTTTTTTTTGCTCACAAAGTCAGTGAGTCTGATGTTTTACATCAATGACACATTTATAACTGTAAAATCAGTGTCACTGACGTTGATATTGAAACCGCAAGTCGATTCAGGTGACACTCAAATCATGAAATGGCGTCGAGTCTTGGCGACGTTATCTTGTTCAAAATAATAAAAACATTCAATGTGGTGTCAAGAGTAATTTATATGGTGCAATGAGTATTTTCGTGATGCCGATAGAGACTATATATATATATATATATTGATGAGTAAATTATATAAAATCATAATTTCTCCTTTTTGTTTTGGCAGCTGGTATTGCAAAAATTAACCCCAGGGCAGATATTTCGACAATAGTCGTTTACAACATCTCAATCCAAATTTTAGGGCACTCCAGCAGACGCACCAAATTTTAGGGCATTCTAGCAGAAGCATCAAATTTTATCCCTATAATAATATAAAATAATATATATCCCTATTTTACAACATCTCAATCCAAAAATCTCCACATGAAAGATCCCTATCCTTATCCTATAACATTTTAAATATTATTAAATAATATATATTCTACTCACATGGCCTATTTATACACATTAAATATTTATTATTTCACTCCAACAACATCACTATCACTATAATTTTTAATAATTAAATATGTTTAGGGTGTGAGCACAGATCGTCACATGTAGTAGGGATCTGCGTTCATATCCCTAAAAATAAGCAGGAAATGAATTTC
The DNA here is from genome assembly GCA_026214975.1 of Gentiana macrophylla. Lineage (NCBI taxonomy): Eukaryota > Viridiplantae > Streptophyta > Magnoliopsida > Gentianales > Gentianaceae > Gentiana > Gentiana macrophylla. The sequence continues at coordinate 4,722,747 of CM047814.1, read as the reverse complement.
TGTTGTGGAAAATTTATTTGAGGTAAATTATTTTTTATCTTCGTTTTAAAGATAGAACACCATATAAAGCTTTTGCTGGAAATGCCTTTAATAGACAAAATTGTTCCTACTTATAATTTATTTATTTATTACACACCCCAGCTTCCATAAACTAAAAAAATATATAACCTCACTGATTCTCGCTCAACCCCCCGCCTCCTCTTTCTTAGCGACAGTCTCCCTTCCATCCCTCCCCTCACCCAAATAATAGGCACTTTTAGCCGCCTAAAACAAGGTTAAATACCCTAGACTTGTCCTTCTTCATAAACTATCAACGTATCGAACAGAAAGCAACAGTAGAGGGGACTAGCAAACACTGCCCTGTTCGCCGTTTGGATTAAAGGTAACCACATAACACGTTAATACTCTTTCATTCACTTATTTTTGCTATACAAGCTGATTTCAAGCTAACGCAATTGGAAATTTGATATAATTTAGCTTTAATATTCGAATAAGGAGCATGTATGTTTAGGAACAGGTAAATTCCACAATACGAGAAGGGTTTTCTTTAGATTAATATAGTAAATTTTATTTATTGAAATCATGAATTGGGTGACCTTTACCTTCTGGTTTCTCGATTTGAGGGGTGTATCCTTAGCTTTTGAACACAAGATAAGTTTAATTTTCTGGTTGAATGCCTTTTAGAAACGTTCCTGAACCTTAAAAGTCGTAATCTTTATAGGGAAACTTGAAAAAAATATGCTCCTAAAGCATAACATCTGTCAAAACATGCTCTAAAGTTACATTGACTCGATACGAATTCACCACGATCATGATTTCGGAGCAGAGTTTTCCGATGTTAACTTCTGGAGCATGTTTTCTCCGATGTTATTGTTTTGGGCATATTTTCGGCGATGTTATTCGTTCGGAGCATGTTTTTTCAAGTTTCCCATCTTTATAATGTTTTGTTTTTCTAATTTGTTAAATTAGCATTCTTTTTAGGGAACCTCTCTACTTTTGTGGTTTAAGCTTTTATTTTCTTTGATCTAGAATTGTGTGTTTTGGTGTTACTTACTGAAGTTATTATTTCAGTGGCTAATTGATAAATTGGGGTTTACTGAAAATTCATGGTGGAATAGTATCAGCAGAAGAAAGGTATTTTTAAGGATTTTGTCCGTTTTCTTGATATGCTGCAAGGAGTTTAAGGTTGAAAGGCTTGTTGTCTAGTTCCAAGATTGCACTTTGCAGATATATTTTGGTTGATTGAAGAAGATAAGGCTCTGGCCGAGGGTGTAATAGGCGAATAACATTGTATCAGAGTTTGCAACACGGGACTATGATTAGCTTTAGTTTGGGGAGATGGGCATTAATGGGAGCTCAGTCCAAGCGGTGCCGGTGAAGATTAATAATATCATGACAAGCCTGAAAATTTGGCTGAAGAACCTAGGATGAAACTAGCTCTTATAGCATGGTTGTTAAATTTGGCGTTCATGGTGGTTGAATTTGGTGGGAAATATGTGTTTTGATGGGATTTTGGCGGTAAAAGTGAAAGTCTTTATTAAGGCCATTGTGGATGGGGTGTCAAAATGTGGCCATGTAAGACACTTTTGATACTTTTCCGATAAATTGACATTGTGAAGGGCGTGAGCCCGTGAGCCATTTTCGTGCTCCTAGCATCTCATTAGACGGTCATATGCTGTGATCTTAGTTAAATCTGTGCCTGTGCACTTTGGTTTCTCTTGCTCTAAATTGAAGCATCGTTTATATGAAAGTCAAAGACTACGTAGGGCCCGATGAGCAAAGTTAAACTTATTTGCTGCTATTACTTTTGAGCTAGAAGATATTTTAGGGCCGATCGTCTGCATATTATCATCTTTGTGCAATAATATGAGCTAGAAAATATTTTAGGGCTAATTGTCTGCATATTAACTCATGCATTGTTTCACAATTTCTTTTGTGTAATTGCATTTCGTTTCACGGTTTCTTCAGAATTGCCCTTTTTGCCCTTTGAAAGAATGGCCACAAACCAAGAGGATGGTTCAAGGAAAGCAAGACCTCAAATAGTAACAATTGACAAGGCATGGAAACTGGTAAGGTCTACTTTGAATCTTGAATAGGGCTTCTCATTACTTTGTTCACATTTTCGGTCCGTTTTGTTTTACGATATTTACACTTTTATCCCTAATGTTTCACCTTAGCACTTTTACCTATACCCCTCATCTTTAAATTTTAGTCTAAGTGCCACCCATTCAGCATTGGAAGTACGACATGATCCTACCAATAAAAATTGGCACGTGACAAAAATAGACTAAAAGTAATGATGCTTTTAGTCCCAATGTTTCGTTTTTCCACTTTAACCCCCCAATCTTCTTTTATATACATTTTAAGTCCAAATTCTCACGTGTCAATGTGTCATACATCTAGCATAAAGGTACGAAATGCTACCATTCATAGTAACTTGACACGTAGTACTTTGGACTACAAATGTGAAAAATAAAACATAAACAAGAGCTAAAGTGCAAAAATGATACATTGGTATGGACGTGAAAATTTCATGAAACAAAAGGGACCAAAAAAAACATTATCCTCTCTCTCCCCCCACACACACACACACACACACACACACACCACACACCCACACACAAAAAAGAAATTCATATATGTTTAAGCATCTATGATTTGAATGCAGGCAGAGCAATGGGTTAACAATATGACCCAATGGGATGAGGAAGATAACTCAACACAATCAAAACTCGAGCCTCGGCCTCCTAGGTAGAGTAACATCCAACATTTTCTTTATAGAAGGCGCGCTTTAGTGGTGTACCACACATCGAATCTACCATCTTTATAGGCGTCTTTAGTAGCGCTGACCACAACCGAATGTCTTCATTTTTGGGACCACTATACAATTGGCTTTTGTACTTTCGATCTCAGCTACTAGAATTGACTTTCCGGCTGGTTGATGTTTCTGGTGTGATGCGACTAAAGATCTTTCTTCTTATCGTGCATATTTGTCTAATTTGTGAGGTAACATTAATCTTTTTTCGGATCTGATTAGGCTCGGAGTTGGTGCTGTAGTTCCGCGTGAATCCAATTTCTTTGATTCGAATGATCCTGTTGAAAGAAATCTTCGCTTTAAATTGGATATAGGCAAGAAACTTTTTGCCAAGAAAGCTGATGAATCTGGAATATCTGTTAAAGATGGAGTTTCTCATCAAGAAAGCGACAATGAAGATGATGATGATGAACCAGAGAGCAAAGCACAAGCTTTTTCGAAAAAGAGGCCCCAGAATTCCGCGTTGTCTCTAAAGGGTGACAAGAAGCACAGATAATCTTGAGTATTTTGGAAAATTGAGTAGTATGCAAATCTGCATAATTTTACACTTAAAATTTTCTTGAATCTAGATATTCAATGAAGTTTTTTTGTTTTTGTTTTTTTTGTTTTTGTTTAAATAGTTACTTATATACACAAGTTTAAAGAGCTTATCTATTTGGCTGGTAAGTTTTGTCTATAGTTTTGGTCTTTTTAAAGTCTGGAGGGCTATAAGTGAGTCGGATACTTTGACACTCGAAAAGGTGGGTAATGCATTCGGTTTTACTGAGTTTAAGTCACTCGATTAATTGATCGAGCTGATCTTAAGCTTCACAATCTAGTAATCAAATAACTAGCGAACAATCAATTTTTTATTTAACATTTTATATGAAACATTAAATACCGGTAGATTTGAGTTGTGAAGCCAGTTGAATTCTAGTCTACCACATTTATAGAATTTAAATGAGTTGTAAACAAAATATTTGAGCATACAAGTCAATTATGATCTTGCATTTACAACTCGATTGAATTCCAATCGAGTTTTGAGCTTGAGCTCTTGTAGTTGATTCTATCTCAATCCTTGATGAGTATTGATTCGGTTCGGTTTGAAGCACCTAAATTAAAGATTTGAGCAAATGAGCTATAATATTTATTTATACAGATACTGTGATCATTAAGAATGACAATAAAATTTTATATGGTACATTCTCGAATCAATTTTCTACCATAATCGATGCAGGAAGAAATTGATTCTGTAATTTAAAAATCGAGTTTTACATAATCGGTTTTTGTATAGTATCAAAAGTAAATTCAATCTGGTGCTTTTAAAAGCACCCCTCATCACATACATTATCAAAAAGGATAATGAGGCCAAAAAAAGGAGTTTTTTTTTTTTTTTTTTTGAAGCAAAAAAAGAGATTAAAAAGCAAGAATTTACAAAAGAAAATTGATAAGATATTCAAACAAATCTGTGTTTTCAATATTTTCTTATGTCTCTGTTCTAAGTTAGCCAAACTCTGATCACACCCAACACATCTTTTGCACTCAAAAAAAAGAAAAGAAAAAAAAGGCCCACTTCAAAGATAAAAAGTGAACCTTTAAAAAACCAATCTTTCTCACACATATACACACACCAAGAATATACAAGATAGATACATACAAAAACACACCAAAACACAACTAGCTCTAAAAACAATCAGCAGTTGAACATAAGCATATCATCTTCTCTATTGGTTTAAAGCTGCAATGGCCCCAAAAGCAGACATCTCTGATCTTTCTTCATCGACAAGCATGCCTACATGGCACGACTGAAACGGCTATTGGCTTGAGAATGCCTGAGGAGGTCCCAGGTTCGACTATCCTTAAAAGGCACCATATTAAAGAGCTATGGGTCAGACCTTTACCCTTAGTAAGAGTAATACTTTGTAGGCCCCACCTTGGATTCTGGATTAGTCACGTCAGTTGGTCCCGGATACCGAGGGCTTTAACCAAAGGAAAAAAGAGACGCGCCTACATGGCACGACCACAAACCGCTACTTATACAGTTACTACTCACAGAGAAGTGAGCTCAGCATCAGTTGTACTCTCAATTTCTGTTACACCTTCAGAAAACGCAACAAAATGGCTTTCAGAAACGCCATTGATGCAACTCCAAACCATATCTTCTACTAGATTTTCAAAAATGGCCTTTTCGATTTCTATACCAATGTATTCACTATCTAATCTGAGATCCATCCATGCCCTAGATCTTGCCATGTCCCTTTTGATGAGTTGATCCAATGACTGAGATTGCGGATACCGATGTAGATGCCATTTTACTCCTTCCCATATTTCAAGAATAAGATCCATTCCCTGAACTGCAAGAAAATCACGTCGAGTACACGAATTCCCACGAAACGATCCGAAATAGCGATCACATACCTCCTCAAGAACTTCATTGGTACAATCAAATAGCATTCGTTGCTCGTGTTGAGGTTTACTGGAGAACAATTCGACTTCATCGTACAATGATGGATCAAGAACTGTGTCTGAAGATAGCCACCTTAATAAATATTCGTCCCAATTCAAACCCGACCGAGCAATACTGCTTCAGCGTATTCAAAGCAGTTTCGTTATCTTCTGAAGAGATTCTTAAGCAAGTTTCTTGGTCATCGGAAGGTCTTTCATCACTGAACACGATTTCTCGTGGCTGGATATTCATATCAACTGAAAGTTTTAAGGGTTTAAGTCAGTAGTAGGCCAAACTACTTGTACTAAAATTAACAGAATCTAGAAATTTTTACATAGACACTTTTAGTCCTTTATGTTTCACGATTTTTACACCCCAATGTTTCTTCTTGGCACTATTACTCATCATCTACACATTTTCTTACATTTCGGTTCATTTTTGCCACTTGTCAACTATTTTATTGGTTGGAGCATTCACACCTTCAATGCTGGTTATTTGACACGTGGCACTTTGGTCCAGAAACGTAAAGAAACGTTTCGATGAGGGGCAAAAGTGTCGAGATGAGACATTGAAGATAGAAGTTGGAAAATTGTGAAACAAAAAGGACAAAAAATCTCTTTATCCCTTTGATATAAGCCAACCTGGCCAAGATATGGTCCTTGCTGGACTGATGTCATCTTCTGAAAAAGGTTGCTCCAAAACAGACACGGGGCTAGGTCGTTCCGTTCTATCGGTAGATCCCTCAAGATTTTCAACTTTTGAAGGGGCACAAGAGGGAGAGGGAGATGCTGGTGGAGAAGAGAACATTTCATTGTCCACAGACAATTGCTGCAGCAGACAGAAGGAAAAAAAAGGTCACAGATTGGAAAGGAGAAAAGCAGATAATGATATAGAAACAAAAGTACGAAAAACCGGGGTTGGGAGAGGAAGGTGATCATTAATCTTTATGAAGAAAAGCTCATCTTTAGTGGTATCACGGTGTTTTTAATGTGGCACCACAAGCGAAAACAATCAACCAACGGAAAGTCTATTTTAAGCTCTAGAATCGACTTTCACCCGGTTGACTGGTGGAGAGTCGGTTCTCAGCCGTAGAATCAACCGTGAAAAAGTCGATTGCCACTGTGGTGCCACTAAAGAGACTCATTTCTAAATTGCACATTACAAGAAAAACACTAATCAGCACAGTGGAAACACCATTACCACACATTCCTCAGCAGCATAATCAGCTTCCGCATTGGCATTGTCTTCCTGGCACACACGGTCGTCTATTTCTCTAATCTCCGCGTTCCCTGCATTAGTATGATGCAGCATGTCATGTATACGACAAAATGAAGGAAAATTACCTAAGAAATCACCAAAATTGCTCGTTAAAGAAAGGTTTTCTTCCTCTAAATTACCTTTATTATGGTCACTAGGAACGCTTTCATCTACCTTATCCAGATCCTCACCAGAAGTATCACAATGTTGCCTTGATGGAATTGGCTGACATTCAACATCGTCTTCATCAATACGATCCGAGCTTTCGTTAACACTCCGTGAATCGCTGCTGTAAGGTCTGTCTTGGTCACCTGCAGAACCAAAATCTTTGTCCATGGAAGAAAATCCATACTCAGGCAAAGAGAGTACCGTCCCAAGGGATTTCGGTAACTCTCCAGTGATTTTCTGTGCATCATTATCCCCATCTTCAATCATCTCCAAGATATTCTTCTTTGCTTTTACGTATATATCTGAAACCCTAGGCTCAAGTGTATCAGATAATGCTGTACATGATTCAGTTTGGTTCGGTTTTCCAAGCGTTTCTTTCTTCTTCATGCCAATACAAGGTGTGATATATCTTTCATTGAAGAAATGGTTTCTGTTGGGAGAGAAGCACCAATCACTATTTTCTCCACCAATCTGCTTTTGATTCTCTTGTTTACGGAATCCGTCGGTGGAAATTACTTGCCTTTCCTTTCTGATAGCATGTTTAAGTTTCCGTTTGATTTCACTGAACGAAAAGTGATGTTTTTCACCTCCGAGTTTACTGACCGTTGGATCAGGTTCTTGCAAAGCAGCTGGTCCTGATCCAGGTTTCAGGATAACAATTTTACTAGAGGACCGACAATTTTCATCTCCCGGGTAGGGTAAACTACCCTGCGATTTGCTCCTCCTCCTGAAAAACTTGCGCGGTTTATTGTTGATGACCTCATCTGTTTTAGATGCAATAAAGCTTGGATCTTTTTCAACAATGGCCTCTTCTAAGCCTTCAATTTGGTTTACCATCAGAAAGTTCGGATCTTGCAAGAGTTTTAAGAACAAATCTCGTTGTGAACCGAGTTCTTGTAGAGCTTCCATGAACACACTGGACTGGAAGAACTGCCCATCATCTCTAAACTGATCTATAAGTACCTTAATAAAAATAGTTAATCTCTCCTTGTCAATTTTCAACGTTTGATCCGATTGCATATCGTAGATATTCTTCAAGGGCAATACGCCACTACAGCTTTTCTCGAGCATCTGGCGGAGTTCTTGCAATACAAGTTGAGGATCATAATTTTCAAACTTCTTTGTATCATTGCCCAAAGATTTTGAAAGATACAAGTCGTAGATGTCGTTGTCATCAACCGATTTGCAAGTTGCAAGTCTTGAGCAGCTGTTTTCTCTCATGTTTACTGCCTCTTGAGAAGTGTTCATCGGCATATGCAGACCTAGCTGGTTGAACATGTCTTCTTCCATGAGCTTTTTGACACTTGTTTCACCATTGACAAGCGTATGCAGTTCTTTCTTCATCACCCTTTTTCATAATATTGTAAAATAGAATTAGCATTTTAAAACATCATCGATTACACAAGTAGCTAAACAAGATCTTTAACATTTTAAATAGACATCTTTAACTTATAATCTAGAATTAAGTTATAGGGATAAAGACACATTTAGTCCATTTTGTTTCACGGTTTTTACACTTCTATCCTCAACGTTTCGTCTTTGCACTTTAGCCCCTCATTTATGCATTTTTTAATTCGCTTTTCCAGCCTATTTTTGCCACGTGTCAAGTATCTATTGGTTGGAGCATGTTGTAACTTCTATGTTGGATATTTGACACGTGGCTCTTTGGACTGAAAACGTAAATGAAATTTATAGATGATGGTTTAAAGTGCAAAGATGAAACATGGGGGATAAAAGTGTAAATTTCATGAAACAGAAGGGAGAAAACGCGTCTTTATCCCTTAAGGTAAATACTGATTTATATCGTAGTAACATAGAAGATCCTATAAGCGAAAACATAAAGCCGTGACTTACTTCTGAATCTTGACACTTCAGAAATTGTGATGGCGTCAATTCGTTTTGAGAACACTCGGCACCTAAAGAAAAATATTCGTTAGAAGAATTCAACTGTTCATAAAAGATAAGAACCATACAGATAGCACACAGTATCAGTTAGCTAACCAGTTCTAATATTTCAGATAGTACATCTTTATTCCGAATGGATATGGAAAAATAAATTTGCATTGAATCAATATTGTTCTTATTCAATGGCATTCTAGCGCATGGTACCATCTACAATGCACAAATACTTCTGCTTGTTAGCGTGCGCGCTATATATGATGCGTATCCAACACATATATATGCAATGCTAGGGATGCATGTATGAGGCGAATTTGCAATCAATTAAGAGTCGGGAACATATCATATTAGCCACAATATAATTTGGAGATTAAAATCAGATATTTATGCATTTTAAAACAGATACTGAATAGATTTCTTACCCTTAGACTGCCTCTTCCATTTCCGGTCTGAAAGCAGCTTCCTAGTGTAACGACCATGGCGGAAATCAAACATGCTAATCAGTCCCCCGCATACAGCCCACTTGATCCTTTACATTGCGCGTATGCCTTCTATGTGTTCTTTTGCCATGATAAGAAATGAGTTGTTAACTTCAATCTATTTCTTTTATGAGATCTTCCTTAACACTTCTCCTTGATAAAGAAAGTGAAGAGTGTATATGAAAATGGGAATCTGATTCCATCCAACGAAATCTGTCAAAAGCAAGGTATCCATAAATTATTTCCAATCAGATTTAACCATAAAAAAAAGGAAAAAAACAAGATTTACATTGTTCAGAAGTCAGGGCATTGGACAAGGTCAAAACAGTAAATGAACTTACACTGTGATGTCTTAAAATGAAGCTTATTTACAGAAAAGAACAGTGCATCTATGAAAAAAAATCAGATACAAAGTATATGCCTGAAAGCACAAGTACAAGTACAACTATCAGCTGAAATATTTTAAGTTATTCATGTTCGATTGGTCATCAACAAAACAAGAATATGACCTCAGATTTCTGGTTAGCCATAACTAGAACAGATGTATAATAAAATGCTTAGCAGTTCAAGATTCTCAGCATAAAAAAAAGGCACAAATGTCATTCTTGATATTAACCAAATATATTCACTTTAAGTTCATTATTCTTACCCTCCTTGAGATATGGGATAAGGCTTTAGACTACTAGTAGTAGATACTGTAAAATGAAACAAGTGTTTGCAATAGATACTGTAAAACAAGGTAAATCCGTGGAATAGAGATTGAAATCATCCAGATCCACTAGAAATCATTTACAGCAAAATCTCTACTTAGATCCAAAAAATACATGTACCGCACAAAATGATTTCTATTATAGAGAATCTGATGCAATTAAATCTGAATAGGCATTCTGTGAAATGAAAAATAGTGGTATTTCAGTCTGTAACATACAAAATTTGTTAAAAGAGAAGTGATGTATGTGCTCTTACATGAAGACTACCATTATTCAAGACAGAATTCAAATCTTAGACTCACTCAACAGGAGAAAAGAATGGCAGTGACAGCTCAGGTTCTTTGAAGATCACAATGCATAGCTAGAAGACACAGTAGCAAGGAATAGGGAGGCAGCAAATTACCTGAATTTCTGGTATTAGAACTAATACCAGCTTGCCTCAAGATACAACTTTCTTGATATCAAAAGAATCCCAAGTCTAAATCACAGATTTTTTTGTTCGTAACAAACTAAGCTCAAGGAAAACTAAAGCCCACTGGATTCCATAGAGACCTCCATCTTTAGCTAAAAACCCAAAGAATTCCAATGTTAATATCAATGGATCCCAAAAAAAGTCCCTCAGAAAATCTGCTTTATGTTCCCAATTCAAGCAATTCTCTTCAGAATTCAAATCCTTGTGATCATCATCGAATATTCCTTAAGACACAAAGCACCAGAAAATTCATCAAATGCTGGGAACCTCTTTAAAAAAAAACAGAAAGGTAATTAAAGGCAACCCAATTGATCAATATTCAATCTTGAAAAACGAATAGCAGCATTTCAATGAAAAAACCAGAAAGGTAATTAAAAGCAAAAAAGAGGAAATGAGGCTCCTTTTATTTCTGGGATTACGTTTTCCTCTTCAAATGGTACTGCTTTTGCTTTACTATCTAGTATCTACCCCGGCCAAAAGAAAAAGCGAATACGAACAGGATGTCACAAAGACACCACCGACCCACTAAAAGAACAGACAAAATGGTGGGGTGGGGGCAGCCATTAAAGTAGATGAGAATTTGGTGGGAAAAAAGGGGAAGGAAACAAATAGGACAGAGGTATGGAGAAAAGGATTTGCTGGAAAGTTGAAGTTTTTTAACTAAAATTTATAGCTCCTGATGAAGAAAAAAAAAATTTGCCAAAGGATTTGCTGGAAAGTTGAAGTTTTGAACTAATTTCCTGATCAAGAAAATGAAGAAAAAAAGAAAAGAAAATTGTCAATGGTTTTTTGTGGAATTTTGGGAAAGTGACGGTGTCGTAGGTATGCTTCTCTCTATTCCTCTTTTTCGGCTTGGCAATTCCACGAACAAGATCAGTGCTTTTCTGTCAGATGCTTTTTCTGAAATAATGCTGCTTCTTCTTCTTCCATGGAAAGCTTTTGCCTAGTTGGAGGCATATAATGGCAAATGAGAAATGGCGTTTTGATTTTCCTTTTTTTTTAATATTAGAAGCAGAGAGAAAAAAGACAGAAATATACGGAAACGGAATTCGATTGCATGTCGGCGTTTGGTGATGTGGAGTTTACTTTTTGTTGATTGCCCTGCACAAATTTGATTTTTGTTGATTGCCCTGTAAAAGATTTGATTTTTTGTTAATATATCCGGTAAGATTTGATTTTTCAGAGGCCGAAATTTGATAATATAAACTATAACAAAGTCGAATATTGAATTTATATCCGATTTGGGATATTGAATGTCATTATGGTGTCAAATGGATTGGGAGCACATCGATTTTACCATCGTACTACAATTATCATTCATCACTCTGGATCGATATTTTCAAAATCGGTTCATAAAAACCGACTTTATGCTAAAAAAAAAAAAAAAAAAAAAAAAAAAAACCGACTTTAGTAAATCGATTCGAACGTGGTGCACCACATTTATCATACATCACAATGAATCAACATTTTAAAAATTGGTTAGTGCCTTAAGAAACCAACTTTCTAAAAGTCGATTCGGATGTGGCGCGCATGCCTTAGTGTAACTAACAAAGCACCACAACTAATTTCTTTTGCAGGACCTATAGAAAGTTGAATATAATTTCAACATTTAACTTTGAAGAGATTGAAATTCTGTTTTTCATCCTACGTAAAGTCGAACCTAATCCGAAATACGATGTAACGATAATTAGCAAATTACAAAATTACAGAGATTCTTTCCAAAAGGCTGCCAAACAAAGTGGAGAATACACTAACTATATACTCTAACATTTAGCTAGAACCGTAATTTTCACTTGTTAATTTAATTGTTACGTTTATGGCATAATTTGGTTTTTTTGATTCTTTATTTTGTTTAAATACAGTGTTATGTCTTTGTTGGTAGAATATCCTCTTCAAATAGTTTATCTTAAAGGCTATAACGACGGTTATTAAACGAACAAAACCGTTTTTGAATAAATTTGTGTTTGGCTTATAAGAGTTCGTGATCGTTTTTTCGTTTAGCATAAAGAACCAAACCAAAATAGGCTCGTAGACTCTTTGCTAAACGACAAACACGAGCTTGAATCACTAACATCTGAATATATTCGTAAACCTTCTTATAGAGATAAAACAATGTACATCATAATTCTAACTTATCAGATCATAATTTTTTTAGGGAATTATTCTAATACTTTTTGTCGCATAATGTATGTAATATTGATTTATAATTGATGGGTATAAAATAATTCCACCACCTCAACAGTAGGAGACAACCCACGCGTGCCCACCTCCCGCAGGACAAGAGAGATCGCAAATGGGCGGCCGGTGTCTCACCTCACGCGCGATCAAGGCATCTGCGGCCTCAGCAAAAACAACGGACCACGAGAAATCTCATCCAGCGAGTCCGGAAGGTCGCGAGGCGAGGCCAAAGAGGGCTTGCTCTCTGCGACCCCAGAAGTAGTCGCCGATTGATCGAGATCTTTTCCCCACTTGTAACTTAGATATTTCATCTTGCTTAATATCAAGTAAGACTATCTACTAGTAAAATATCTAATAGATTACTTACCCTAAGTTAACCACCTCTATAAAGCGGGTGGTCATTGTAAACTAAAAAAGATGAGATATATGAAAAACACACTATATATTCCCAAGCAAAAGCTCTCTCCTTCTAACTCTCCACACCACCACCCTTGAGCATCAACACACCTTAAATACTGATGAGATATCCACCGTCGAGAACACGCAAGGACACCCGTGAGGATTTAGGCGTCTTGATTGGCTCCGTTACCGGAAACCGATTGTGTAAGAAATCACCTAGAACTCTCATTCGGAGGAGATAATCTTACAAAGAAAAGTCCTCAAACCGCCTTTATTTCTTCCCTTTACCAAAGAAACCGCTCAAAAGCCACCACGCAGAGATGGTTTGGAAGCAAAGGCATCTAACACCCCAAACCCACGCAAAAGGTACTATGCTACATCAAGCTCGTGGGAAGGCGCAGGAGAAACACTAGACAATCTCCTGCAAGGAGAAGGATCGAGAGAGGGTCTTAGCACTAATGACGCTCGAAATGTCATTAATCAAAAACCAAGTCGAAAGAGGCTATTGTTGCCCTGGATGGAACTCGCAGAGAGAGGTCACAGCAAAGCCAAAGATCGATCCAGAAATACAACCGGCTTTCGAGGAGGACCCAGAGGTCGGGAAATAAGGAATACGCCTGTACGTTGAAACTATGTATCTCACCAATTCCGCTTTGGTGGCTGGGCGAGGCCCCTATGACGATTCGACCCAGAATCCTCCCGAAGCGAAATCCTCTTGCGGTCGCGAGACTGTGGCCGCCAGAGCCAAATTCAAACAAATCGACGTAGAAGAGAGTGTGCACTCTTGGTCGCTATGGACCGAGGAAAGAAATTCCACGAACCTCGGCCCCCAAGATCGCGACCATCAAAAGGAAAGAGAATCGACAAAGGGGTCGCGTTTAATAGGTTGGGTGAGAAGGACAAGGCTTTAGCCCCAAGTCGTCTCGGCCTTCCAGAGAGAGATGCCCATCCATCGAGGATAGACCCGCACAAGATGCTCGCACAATTATCAGGAAAAAAGGCCCGCCAAGATGGATCACAAAATCATAGGGAATCGAGGCGTAGAACGGAGGCGAGCCGACACGCAAGCCACGATCCACGACCGAGAATCGACCCTATTTTGGCGAGCAGATGGAGGTAATGAAAAGAGCTTTGCGAATTAAAAAGTCGAGGCCCGTCGAGAAAGTCGCCCGATTTGGGATCGGCGTACTATTAAAGGATTACCGAAACATTGCCTCGGCCAGAGAAAAGGTTAGTTATCGATTACAACTACTACAATGGAAATTCATGCCCAAACGAGCGGCTCACGCGCGTTCAGGTCGCATCACCCTTGCTACACAAAATAAATCCGCCTGGTGCATCGCGTTAGTTGGCGGCAGACGAGATAGAGGCTGCGTCCTGGATACGCGGCTTCTCGCGCTCGATTGAAAGTTGGGAGGATTTGTCGGAAAAGTTTGTCGAGAGTTTGAATCGGCAAGCGGGGCGAAGAAAACCATTGAAGACCTATATGAGGTTCGTATGGGAGGGCATGAATCGGAAAAGAGTATTACGAGCGGTTCGTGAGAATATATGATCAAACAAGGAACATTCCGGACGATGCGGTCATAACATGTTTCTCACCGGAATCGCCAAAGGCCCGATGGCGAATTCAATCTGCGCCCCCAAAGCGGGTCTCGGGGAGATGTTAGAAAGAGCGAATGATGGGGGGTCGGCCGAGCGCCGTCTGCCGGGAAAGCCAAGCCTAAGACAGAGCCACGCTAAGCCAAAGGAGGATCGCGTGGATGACCGTAAAAGGAAAAGGGCGAGATACTAATCGTGATCGTGAGGTGAAAAAGCCATACAAATTTAGCGAGGATAACTTTACCCGCTCAACACCAAAGCGTCCCAAATCTTGTTTGAAATTCGTGAACATTTCGACAAACCAAAGCCTATGAGGGCGATCCCGATAGCGCGATAAATCCAAATCTGCGACTATCACAAGGACCATGGCCACATCACCGATGAATGCTTCACCCGAGGCGCGAGATAGAAAGGTCGATCCGTGAGGACCGGCCCGATGAAAGTATAAACGCCGGAGGAACAACACTTCCGGTCAAGGACGCCAACCTCGCGTCTATCAGAGAGAGGTTCAGGTCATCCACGGGAATATTCCCAGCAACCATCAACTGAAATCTCAGATAAATCAAATCAATACCCGCGGCTTTGAAAAGCAGATTGTATTGGGAGAGAATGAGAAGGGAATCATATTCACAAAAAGCGAGCTAACAACGATCGGTGGCCTATGGAGATACCCCTCATTCTAAAAGTGGGGTAAGCGACAAACACGGCGTCAACCGAGTAATGGTCGATCTGAGGGCCGGCCGCGATATCATCTATTTTATTTGTTTAAAAGCAGATCGGATTCGGGAGGCCAAGTTAAAAAACCTACCTTAGGGTCCTCGAAGGTTTTACCAACGACACAAGATGCGGGTCAAAGGCACGATCGACCTCAATATCATTTTGGGCGACTATGAGCCCTGTAGAAACGGAGATAATAACTTTCTTGGTAATCGACACCGCCTCTTACTACAACATGATTTTGGGAATCCGGCTATGAAAAAGTTCCAAATGGTGGCGTCCTTTCCCACCAACGTGTCAAATTTCACGTGAGGAAGAAGTCGGAAGTCGCCATCGGCCGACTGGAGCTTTCTCTCGACTATATGACCAAAAGCAGGGTCGACTCTAAGCGACCATTTGGATGGTCTTAACACGACTACGGATCGAATTGCTATGATGAAAGAAGTCTCCGAGAAGGCCGTAGAGGTAGAAACATTGCAAGTTCGGGGACGAACCCGACTTCACCGCGAAGGCGAGTTGATCGAAGTTATAATAAACCTCAAATATCCCGATCAAAAGATAAAAATAGGATCGAGGACTACCGAGGAAGAAAGGGAAGAGGCGATCAAGCACGAAAACAAACTTGGACGCATTCGCACGGGAGGTAAGCGATATGAGAGGTGTAGAATGAAGGTCGCCTTGCATAACCTAAGTGTCGATCCCAACCAGGCCGATACAACAAAGCGGCGCCAATTCTCATAGAAAAGGAGGTCGCGATAAAAATTGAGGTCGAGAAACTTTTAGCGTGAGGCATAATCAAAGAACTTCAATACCCCACCTGGTGGCAAATGTAGTAATGGTGAAAAACACAACGGCAAGTGGCGGATGTGCGTCGACTTCACCGACCTAAACAAAGCTTGCCCAAAGGACCCTACGCACTCCGCTCGAATCGATAAAATGGTGGATGGGATCGCGGGTTTTGAGACCTTAAGCTTTCGGGCGCTATTCCGGCTACCACCAGGTCGAATGGCGATGAAGATAAGGTAGCGACGCCTTCGGGCGCGCGCGTGCGGGCTATATTACTATGAGATGATGCCGTTGGGCAAAAGAACGCGGGCTCAACCTATCGAGAGAATGGTAAACAGAGTTTTAAAGACGCTTGAGATAGGCAAGAACATGAGGCTACATCGATGACATGGTCGTGAAATCAAGTCGCCAAGATCACTTGGAGGACCTTCGCGAAACCTTTGCAAACGTAAAGAATCACTCGATGAAACTAAACCTACGAAATGCACTTTTGGGGTCCAGCGGGAAATTTCGGGCTTTATGATAAGTCAAAGGGGATCGAGGCAAATCCCGAAAAAATCGAGGCCCTGGTCAACATGAGCGAGCCCACCAAGTATTAAAGAAATCTGGCTCAACGGCAGATCACGGCTTTGGGTAGGTTTGTCTCGAAATCTGCAGAAAGAAGTCCGCCTTTCTTCAAAATTCGAAAAGGTGGTACCTTCTCTTGGGACAAGCGGAATGCTCCAGGCATTTAAAGACCTCAAAGAATACTTATCAAGACCGCCGTTCTTTGACTTGACCGAGGCTCTGGATACTCTGTTTTTATATTTGGCGACCTCGAGATAGGGCGTAGCGCGCAAGCACTCGTAAAAGAGGAGGAAGGCTCGCGCAGGCCGCTTTTTATGTCTCCAAAGCTCTAAGCCCGTTGAAAGTCGTTATTTTAATATAGAAAAGTTGGCTTATTGTGTTGTTATAATAGCGCCCGCAAATTAAGGGCTTACTTTTCATCGCACACCATCGTAGTGTTATCGAATGCATCGCTAAGACAGTTCTTCACAAGCCGGACTGTCGGTCGATTACTCAGATGGGCCATCGAAGCTTATCGAGTTCGATATCCGATATGAGCCCGGAAGGTGTAAAGGCCCAAGCTCTCCCAGATTTCATAGCGAAACAAGCTTCAACGAAGAGGTGAAAGAAGCAGCTCTGCTCCGAACACGACCAAGATAGGGTCACCACAGAGGGCGAGCCTATCAGGCCAAGTCTTTGTTGGCGACTCTACGTTGATGGCTCCGCTTAATCACAAAGCGGTGCGCGCGGGAATAATCTGTTAGAACCGGGAACATCGGAAGAAATTGAGCGAGAGCTCGAGATTTGATTTCACCGCTCTAACAACCAGGCGCGAATACGAGGCCGTCATTCTTTGGGTTGAAACTCGCCAAAGCCATGAAAGTCGAAAATATACAAGTATTTTGTGACTCACGAGTTGGTAGTAAATCAAATCAAAGGTCATATGGCATTCATTGCTAAATTTTACAAAGGTATATTAACCTCGTCAAAAGACTCAAGGCGACTTCACATATTGTCAATTCAAAATATCCTCGAGAGGACAATCATGGGCCGACTACTTGTCCAAATTAACCGTGAAGACGCGGCCGTGCGATCCCAAAGCATTATGGTGAACATCTATCGAGCCCGCCATCTCGGTATGAGATCATGGATTTCCAACCCAAGAACACTTGTTGGATCGACATCATAAAATCTTATATTGAGTTAGGAGAGCTTCCGAAAGCGACCACTTGCGGGTTAGGGCCTTAGTAAGAAGAAGGCCGCAAGATATACAATTATGGACGACGTGCTTTACCGTCATTCATTCTCGAAACCCCTTCTACGATGCGCACTGACCTGAGAGGTGGCGGGAATCTAACAGAGCTACATGAGGAATGTCGCGCGGCCATTTCTCCAATCGAACACTAGCACGAAGGTACTTAGCCGGATATTATTGGCCAAAATTAGATGAAGACGCCAAAGCTCATACCAGCGCAGCGCGATGCTTGCCGAAGGTTCGTAAATATCCTCAGGCTACCCTCGGTCGAACAAAGCATAGTGGTATTTGCCTGGCCTTTCGACATGTGGGCAATCGACCTCATCGGACCTTTGAAGAAGTGGTCGCTCGGGGATCTTGATACGTTGTCGTCGCGGTTGATTATTTTACTAAATGGGTCGAGGCTAAGGCCTTGGTAAAAACCAATACCAGTGGACATAACATACTTTTGCTCGATCAAATATGGACAAGATTTGGTGTTCCAAGAGTGATGGTTTCCGATCACGGACCTCAATTCGTAGACGAATTATGATGATTCGTGGAAGAGAACAATGTTAAACATTGGCAATCATCCGTGTGCTACCCGCAAGAAACGGGCAAGCCGAAAATGCCAACAAGCAGTCCTGAGTGTGTTAAAGAAGAGCCTGGTGAGAAGAAGGCGGAGCCATCGGCGGATCACCTTCCAGCGGCTCTATGGGCACTCGGGACGTCGCTGAAAAAATCACAATGAGGAAACTCCTTTGCTCTAACATATGGAGTGCGAGGCTATGGCACTGTGGAAATGGCCTTACCAAGCCCAGTGGTCGTTTTCTACAAATGAGGTCAATAATAACTGGCAGCGTAAACTCGAGCTCGATCTAGTAGAAGAAAGCGGCGCATGCGAGCATCTGATCGTCTGGTCAACTATAAACAGCGCGCAAAGCGTCATCATGACAAACGTATTCGCAATCATCACTTCGCCGTCGGGATTACGTTCTACAAAAAGACAAGCCACGGGCCACGGTTAAAAAAGGAAAGCTATCCAGCCGGGAGGGCCCTCACGGATTTCGCGAGTTATCAAAAGGGACGTACATGCTAAGTGACAAGGAGGGCATGAGTATAATAGACCATGGCATGCAGAGACAATCGAAAAAATACTATATGTAACAAGACAATTCAAATAAAGCCGTTCTTCCAAATTGTATTTACATCCTTGTCTTTTCGTCGTCATCGTCAAAAAAAAAAAAAAAAAAAAAAAAAAAAATAGCGATGAAAAGTTTTTTCAAACATATCGATCAAGCTGGACAAACTTCCATCAAGCTGCGCAGGAGGATTATCTTCCTCCGATCACATGTGTGGAGGTCCAAAACGGCATCATGCACGCAAAAGCTCCACCGGAAAGTTTTTTCAAACATATCGGTCGAGTGTATGGAAGGGACCTGGCGCATTGTGATAATTTGGATATCAGCGATGCGAAAGGCATGCGGCGACCAGTACCACGGCGACCTTGAACCGCCGAGCTCGCATATCTTATTGCCTCGCGATGGATCAACACTCCCCAGTCTATATCCACTCTATGGTCGCGAATGGCGTGCAGAAGGAGCGCTTCGCTCTCACTAACAACATCAGCATCGGCAGTGATAAGAGCGCGGGAATTTATAAACTTCTTCCACTCACGGTCGCTGCGAGAGAGGTCGGACTTGATACTCCCCAAGACCAAACCCGCCGATTCTCGGGAACGGCTCGCACATTGCAATACCAGGCGACGACCGCCTATTTTCCTCATCCGCAAGCGTCCCGAGGCGATCTCATAATGGGAGGAGGGATTTATCGCGGGCATGTTAAAAACTTGGTTAATTCTCTCCGGAGTAAAGATAACGGAACACCCCGAGAGAAGCGGCGCCGCTCCTCCGCTTCGCCAGAGAGGCTACATCGAGACAACACGGAGTAAAATTCCCGTATCATGGTAACATTAACCGCTCCCGGAAGGCTCGGCAATAAATTCCCACCACCAAAGAAAGTTTAACGCGCAAAGCATGGAGCCGTCTTCTATTCGTTGTTCATGTAAGCCCTCTCCCCATAATATCACGCCACTCAAAAAATCCGAGAAATAATCCTTGGCTATGGGGAGGCGGTGGTGAAAAAGGGAAACATCCCGGATGGGACGAGCTTTGAATATCCGAACACCTGGCCGCTTTCCCCTGGATGAGACATGGAGTTTGAAGGATAAACAGTGAAGAAGATAATGAACGATTGAGGGAAGAAGGCAAAATTCAGTATGAGGCAAGAGGTAAAGTGAGTTCCAGAATAACCCCCTTTTTATACTAGAGGAGGGGTGTGATCAACGGTTGGGATTAATTGGATCCTAGGGCCAGATATGCAACCGACCGAAGACCAAGGCAACGAGGCGCGCTGAGACCATAAAGAGACCGAAATTTATGGCTACGATTACAAGCGACACCTAGTCATTAGGGGTCATAACTCTGCGTTAACGACACAGTCAAAGGCTGCACGTGAATGAGCTCTATCTTACGACAAAAGCAACGCTCAATAAGGCGGCTGAAACCTTGAAAAATTAGCGTCGCGCAGAGCGACTATGGTTAGAACAAGACGACGACGTCTCATGAGCGGATCGACGTCGCCAAACTAATTAAGCGACCGCGCACGAATCAAGAAAGCATGAGAGAACAAAATAGCCATCACAACCTCGCGAAAGGCCGCCAGATCGAATCAGCGACAAGAAAAGCCAAGTTATATAAATTGAAAAAATGCAGAAAATAAATTGTCAAGCTATTACAAATCAAGGTTCAGTCAAATCACAAAGTAAATAGTCAAAGTTACAAATCAAATTTTCAAAGAGCTCGCAGAAAAGTCCGAGAAATCTAGAGAGCATGCGGAGTAGGCGGGGTGCTGATAAACTCGTCGCCTTGCTCAGAGGGCGGCGGCTTCTTCAACATCTCAAAATTCACAGGATTGACAGGGGCAGGATCCCAAACAGGCTCGCTACGTTTAAGCTGTTCAGTCTGAATCGAGGTAATGAGCTCGCTTGCATAGGGGATTTCCGGATGAAAGGCCAGTAAATTGGGATGACCTTGATGCGTGTTCACCCACCGCAAAGATATCCTCAGAGTGATGTGCCCCCGCCTCGATCGGCCCCAGATCACAATGAGCTAGGTGACTAAAGCCCTGGTCAAAGCTATTCTCCATCAGTCGAAGAAGTCATCCGAATTCTTATAGCGAAGAACGGCCCCAGACTTGGCCTCTCGGCGGCCTCGGCCCGTTTTCTTCAGCCTTCCTCCATAGCTTTCGGCGGCCTCTTTGGCAAGCGTCTCCGCCTCGGCAAGCTTAACCTCAACGCTGGGCGATCTCCTCCTGCGCCCAAGATAATCCTTTGTCAAAGATGCAACTTTCTCATTGATCTCAGCATCCAATCTAGAGTGCTCCTCCATGATCGCCTTCATCTTCTCCACCTCGCCAGCCGCATGTTTAGCTTTCTTTTCAGCGGTAATCCTCGCCTTATCAGTTGCTCCCAGCTGAGCCGTCACCTTCTTCACCTCTGCATCGCGCCGTTCAGCGGCCTCAAGTACCCTGTTAAAGCGAGCACCGAGCTTTGGGAAAACAAGGGATGATTAAAAAAAAAAAAAAAAAAAAAAAAAAAAAAAGAGGTCTTACCAGAGAAGCTGCAATCCCAAACTGTCCGCTCAAATCTCTGATCTCAGCAATCTCATCTTGAGGCGGAGAGTCGTCTTGAGCCGCAAAGCGGGCCAATATGCCCCGGCCAATCTCCACTTGAACATGATCAGGATAACCGAGAGGGATCGGCCCGAGAGGAATCACGTCAGCAATTGCTTCGCCAACCCGGCGAGCTTTGGATAGTCAAGTTCTGGGTAAAGCTCGGATCCAACCACGGGGCCTCCTTCCCGAGAGTAACCTCGGGCAAAGTCCTTTGCGGCGGCGTCTCAAGAGTGCGCTCTTCTCCACGGGAGTTTCAACCTCTTCAAGATCGCCGCTGGTGAGCGGACCGTTTGGGTGGGCGATCATCCTTCGCCTTCTCTGTTTGAGGTCGCTTCGGCCATGTGACTCTTTAGGGGATGAGTCTTTTTGAGGCACCACTGACTGGGCCCGCAACAACGGCAGGAAGTCGCAACAAGGCGGCGGAAGAAGTCGCAGCTTCCAGTTAGGTGTCTCTTCGACAATCGAGGCATCTGATTCGAGGCACCTTCCAGAGCTTTCAAAGCCTCCCGCCGAGCACCGGCCGCTTTGTCCGCCTCCGCATTAAGCTTGTTTCGGTGAGCCTCATGAGCATTTGGATCCATACACAAAAGAGAGCGGTTTAGAACCCAGGAAAACAAAATGAGCATTTACAGATAAATACAAGTGGACAAAAAAAAAAAAAAAAAAAAAAAAAAAAAAAAAAAAAAAAAAAAAAAAGGTTACTCTGCGGCCTAAGTATAGAGATCGCCCCACATTCCAAACACTCGAGAGGAAACATTTGTTGATATGACAACCCCCAATCCGATCCGGATCACAGCTCTGGACCCATTTGTACCATGGGCACGGCATTCCTCTCGCCCACCAGGCCCGCCATGCATGCAAAGGCTCGGCTAGATCAAGAAGATCGACCCAGAAACGTTTCTTCGAGATGGCGCCGCCCGTCCGATGAATCAACGTCGCCGGCCCGCTTTACGTAGCGCCGCTCATTCACAGGGGTCAAAGAGTACAAGCGTGGATTTGCCTCACGAACTCTGCGCTTAGGAAAAGGCCACCCTCTTCGACTCAACTTTCGGCACCAGCGCGCTTCCATTTGTGAAACTTATTGGGAAGCGAGAATAGTAAGCGAGGAGTCTGCGACCTCGAGAGAGATTTGTCCAGAATAGGCGCCCCACGAGAAGGAATAAAATTGCCCCAATAAAGTCAACGTCGGCTCGATCTTGAGGATCCGACATAACGCGATGAAGGCCATCAACTGGATGATAGCCCCGACGGCAAAATCGGAGGGAAGCGCCTCCATCTCCCTGCAGATCTTCACAAAGAAAGGATCGAAAGGAGGCCTCAGACCCGCACATAAATGATGGAAATGGAGGATAAGGGTGTCCTCGGATCGACGCGCGCATACATAATCCTTATGGTCCCCGGGTTTAAATTTATCGGACTCCTTCCCATAATCGAAAAAAGAAAACCGATACACGCTGGTGTCGATTCCGAATATGCGATTAATGGTCTTGTTGAGATCGCTATTCTTGCACAGTCGGGTCCATTTCTTGTCAACGTCCTTCTCAAACGCCGCCGAAGCGCAAACTCTCCATAGCCGACCGGGATTATTAGGGCGAGAACCCTTCGGTGGGAATCGGCGCGCGGCTTCACCAACGGTCATGGTTGGGCTCGCGATTTTCTTTTCTTACGCTTTTTCGCGAGCATCCGGACATCCTTCCGGGCAATTCCGCATTTTCGTCCTCTGGCTGGACCCCATTAGCTTCGTGAACGCGGCGTCCCGAACATAAGCCTCGTCATGATCGGGGCGCCGCTAGTGCTCGGAGCCGCAGATTTGTCCTTCGATGAGAAAGCGATTTCTTCAGCCTCACGAGCTGTTGGAGATTTTTGGGCCCGCTCCTTCTCCTCAAGACTCACTCTGCGCGGCGGATTTCGGGCAGAGATGAAGGCCTCCAACTCAAAAGGGTCCACATCCATATGTGCGACCTCATCAGCTGTAATCTCGCCCATATCTGCGCGACCACTTTCCACCTCAACCTCGTCCAACAGATCGCCGATCGAGGCGGCCGGATAGTCTGGGGTCATCTTCAACATGTCGTAAACCTCCGCTTTCCGTAAAGTAAATCGCGCGAATTGTCATTCCCGACATCCCGCAAAAACAAGGAGGAAAAAGGTGGAGCTTTCGGACTGGTATAATAATAAATTAACCCGGGGAAGGTGATCGCACCCACTTCAATACCGCCTCCTCCGTTTTACAAGAGATCGCAAATAAAATCACGAGAGGATAGCGAGGGGCGGGTGAAACCCGATTTTCCAGAAAATCATAAATCTCTCCTCAGAAAAATCCCGTTTTAATCAAAAACAAGGCGATCTTGCATCTCCGTAGCAAAAAGAATGACGAAATTGATATATATGGAAAAACAAGGCGAGGGATGGATGAGTAAACAAGTTAATGTAAAGGATTTCTTACGATTTCTTGAGAAAGATTGGAAAACCGCTTGAAAAGCGGGAAATTCTCAAAGAGGTGGCGGAATCTTCAAAAGAGCCGCCGTGAAATCCTAGAACCACCGCGAGAACGCCGTTGAACCTTCAAAGCTCGCCCAAAAACTCGAGAATTCTAAAAGCAAAAACAACGGAGAAAATAAGAAGCACTAAAAGTGTGAAGGGTGAGAAGCGAAGGCTTTATATAGGCAAGGGGCCACGATCGAGCGGTTGGGAGCGCTTCATCCAACGGTTCAGATTAGGGACGGCGGTTATCGGATTTTGAAATCTGAAAAGCGCCCCATCAATACCCACGTACAACTACCTGCGATTCTTTGAAACGGCCGCGATCACTCCGCGACAAAAGACCTGGAATCGGCGTCACCGCGATTGATGGCCTCGCCCCGCAAAAAATAGACCCGAAGTTGCTTCGAGGCCGTTTGTTTTAAAAGCACGGTCCTTAGTGAACAAGTCGCATCAGACGACAAGGTCGCAAAAATAGACCCAGAGTTGCTTTGAGGTCGCATGTTTTGAAAGCACGGCTCTTAGCGAACAAGTCGCATCAGACGACAAGGTCGCAAAAATAGATCCAGAGTTGCTTTGAGGTCGCATGTTTTGAAAACACGGCTCTTAGCGAACAAGTCGCATCAGACGACAAGGTCGCAAAAATAGATCCAGAGTTGCTTTGAGGTCGCATGTTTTGAAAACACGGCTCTTAGCGAACAAGTCGCATCAGACGACAAGGTCGCAAAAATAGACCCAGAGTTGCTTTGAGGTCGCATGTTTTGAAAGCACGCTCTTAGCGAACAAGTCGCATGAGACGACAAGGTCGCAAAAATAGACCGAGTTGCTTTGAGGTCGCGTGTTTTGAAAGGCACGGCTCTTAGCGAACAAGTCGCATCAGACGACAAGGTCGTAAAAATAGATCGAGAGTTGCTTTGAGATCGCATGTTTTGAAAACACGGCTCTTAGCGAACAAGTCGCATCAGACGATGGGATCATAAGTGTTGACAATTACTCCATCCTTCATATCCTCAGGGAATGACATTAAAGCACGGAGTAGGGGGCCATTGATGGGTATAAAATAATTCCACCACCTCAACAGTAGGAGACAACCCGCCGCCACCACCTCCGGAGGACAAGAGATCGCAAAACGGGCGGCCAGTGTCTCACCTCGCCGCGATCAAGGCATCTGCGGCCTCGAGGCAAAGGCAACGGACCCTGAGAAATCTCATCCAGCGAGTCGGGAAAGTCGCCAGTGGCGCAGGCCAAAGAGGGCTTGCTCCTCGCTGCGACCTGAGAAGTAATCGCCGATTGATCCGAGATCTTTTCCCCACTTGTAACTTAGATATTTCATCTTGCTTAATATCTAAGTAAGACCTATCTACTAGTAAAATATCTAATAGATTACTTACCCCCTAAGTTAACCACCTCTATAAAAGGGGTGGTCATTGTAAACTAAAAAAAGATGAGATATATGAAAAACACACTATATTCCCAAGCAAAAGCTCTCTCCCTTCTAACTCTCCACACCACCACCCGCCGGAGCATCAACACACCTTAAATACAGCCAGATATCCACCGTCAGAACACCGCAAGGACACCCGTGAGGATTTAGACGTCTTCAATAATTTATTATTTTTGCATTTGCATATCGTATTTTATACCTTAACGAGCCGAACTCGAGTCGCAAGACAAAAATATGTTTAACAAACCAAACTCCAACGCAAGCTCAAACAAATTCTCTTTTAAACGATTTGATCTCGAACATAATTTTTTTTGTTCATTTAACAAACAAATAGTCACGCACGGCCTCACGAGGTAAAATGCTTCGAGTTGAAACAACCGAAATCTTTCATTCGACTGATTAACAACACTATCTGGTCATGGCGGATCCACACTTCCCAGATCGGTGTTGGCCGCCCCGGTGAATTGTATACATATGATATTAATAAGATGTGTCAAAATATAATATGATGCAATAAAATAATGTGACAATAGCAAATATAATGAAGAAAATAAAAAGATGTCGGTATAATAACTCTACTGTTAATGGACAGGTGAGTCTGAAGTTTTGGACACTTCAAGTTATTATTCATAACAAAAATACATTATCCTTTGGGTCCTATTATTTTTTCTCATTTATTACACTAGACTTTTAATGGCATTATTAACATACTTTATGGTTAGTGATATTTACAATATATTTTTTTTTTTTATGGTGAGTAACATAGAACGCCTCGAAATTCGGGTTTAGCAGCGTCATTTAAATCATTATAGATCCAATAATCGAGAATTTTAACGTAAAAACTCCTTTATACTTGCAACCAAACAAAAGAAAACATGCTTTTAGTGTAATGAAAGCAGGACACGCGGAATGTATTTGACATATTATTCCGAATCGAACTCTCTATTAAAGAGTTTTTATGGTAGAATTTTCCTTGTTTGTACTTTATTATATATGATATGACAGGTGTCTTGTTTCGATTGAATAGAAAGAGAAAACCTTATTACAAAGTCTCCGATGTATAATTCATCTCCAGTAACTACTTAAACCATCGCCGTCGCTCGAATTTTACAATAGTCAATACTATAAGTTATAAATTTTATTACGTCTCAACCCTATATCTTAATAAAATTTGATATTTATTGCATTTTCTCCCTATTTAAAATACCGACGTCCTTGCTAGAACACCCTATCAGAGGATTCTAAAGGCGGTCAACACTATTCCTCATAACGTGACATTCAGTTTCAAATGACAATCGACTTTAATACCACCTATAATGCTTCAAAATCTACGACTCTATTTGAGAGATAATAAATCGGGTAATTAGGAAGGGAAAAGGGTAAGAATTGAAATACTACAATTCATCCATCTTGAAAAGAAAAGAAAAAAAAAAAATCATTATGCACCTTCTATTTTACCTTCTTTTTTTACACATGGTGGGCAATGGGTCACTTGTCAATGCAATCATTTGCTTTATCTAATGGAACTTTATTTATTTATTATTGACGTTTTCAACCAACCTCAAATTTTCCCTTAATTATAATTATTATTTAAGTCTTTATATATTGGTGTGTTAACATCCATGATATGTTGCTGATATTTAATCTGCTATATGCCACCATAACGAGGTAATATAGACGTCAACTTGGTTTAGGCAAATTGCTTTAAGAAAGAAGTTTGATGTATTACCAATTTTTCCATCATATGACATACATAATGATAAGAAGGCAAAAAATCTTGAAACAATAATAGATTAAAATTGTGTTTATCCCCCAATATGTGTATCTGTTTTTTTTTTTAAATACTTTTTGTATTAGATTAGATCAAAGGTCACAATTAAAGGTTGAAACACTTATAACATATCATCGTGATTAAAAATGATGACTTTTGGTATGGGTTGATGTATAATATTGGAATGTCTCATATCAATTTGTTAGGTTAGCTCATCAGATTAGGACTAAATGCATCTGAAAATAAATGATTATGAGGAGATTTAAGGTCAGGCTGAGTGGTTAGATTAATGATTGCAGCAAATCTAACATATTATGGTTATATACTATAACTTAATAATAAATCCATAAACTTTCCTAAAAAATAATAATAATAAATCCACAAACTTGTGTCAATGGTTAAAATAAGAGGATCATACTCAAAGTAAAGGGAAGCTAAACAAGACCGTATTCAAGTATCTTAATATGGGCAAGTCTGAGATGGTATATACAAAGAGACCTATAGATGTAATTATTTTTTATACAGAAAGTTAGAAAGAAAGAAAAAAAAAACCTCAATTTTTTTAGGGGCTTTTATTTCCACGACACTGATTTTCTGGGTCTTGTGAATCTATTCTACCTATACACCATATTATAATCGACTTTTTGAAAGTCGACTTGAGCCAAGAATTTATTTTCATAAGATCGATTCTCACGTCGCATTTACGAGAAGTCGATTATTCGACTTTAAACGACTTTCATAAGATCAATTCTACTACAAGACTTAAGTAGAATCTACACAAGACAAATAATAACACTTTTTTTTCCCACATAGAAAGGAAATAAGGCAAGAAAAAATAAATGCAAACCTAGTAGTAGTCGATAAAGTAATGATTAAAGTTCTTGGCAAAAAAATAAAGCCTATTAATAAGTAACTAACACGTTTGCATAATTAACTTTTCCCAAACTAGTGTAGGTTGGTGGCCTAATAATATCTACTATCTCCTCACGAAAATAATTTTTTTGGATTGTGCTCAACCGCATCTCTCGTTATAGATAATTGGAAATTCGTGCAAAGAAAGCAAAATTCGAGTAGTAATGGTACTGTCATAATCAATCAACACATTACGTGTAGTTCCAACAGTAAGTATAAGACAATATTGTCCTGTTCAATTTCAATACTAAATGTAAAACTTGCTTTCTATTAAGTGGTGTACTCTATTATTATATATTACTGAAAGATAAGAGCATATTTCGATGGTATCCTATAATAAGTCTGTATATTTTGTACTATACTTTCAATTTGATAATTTCAAACTGGACTAATAAATGAGTAGCTTACAATTTTTTATTTTGCTTTTCAGTCTATAATGATGGTATTGGGATTGCAGTTCTTTCTCTTTCTACGCCTTGCTTTCTTCAGTATACGTTCTGTCTCGTGCCTTACATCTTCTAAACTATAATCTCCTACACAAATTGAGAAGAAAAAAAATGTATATCAGTTGCCTTACACTTTATTAATCGACGCTAAAACAACATAATTAAGGGACAAAGGGAGGAGTTTAGTGTTGTGATAGCACCAACCTTTTTCCTTTCCACTGAACAAGCAGGAGAAGCCTCCATCAATGTCATCATCTGACTCGGGATTGGCTCGACATTTTCTTTCCTATACAGAAATAAAGCATAGTTGTTAAACTACTATCATTTAACAAAATCATTGTAGATTTAATAGAAAGGCATCACCTACCTGTGGGATCGGTGAAACGCCTTTCAGGCTGGGCTTTTTATCAGAAATTCTTCCTTTAGGGGCAGCTTGTTTATTGTTAACTGAGGTCCAGGCCCCAATCTCAACCTTTGGAGCCATTGACGCTACACGGGCTTGGACTGGAAGTGGCCCACTGGAATAAAAGGGAGAGAAAAAAAAGGTGTTCAAAATGGAAAATCATTAAATCAGAGTCCAGGTCAAAAGAGTGATAGAAAAATAAAAACTACCCCAAAGCAGATCTAATGCATCATCCATGCAGCAGTATAGAAACGACGATGCTACAAAAATAGGTGTGATCCTAAATATTAATGATCATAAAGACTAGGTCGTTATTTTGGATTATTCGACTTAATTCATGAAACTTCAAGGTGTTCTTGCAACTTATGATAGTGATTCAACAGGAAAGACACCTAAAATGAGGTAAAGTAAATTTAAAACTTGAAAAACAAAGAATATTTTGGTATGAACCGTTTTTGTTGATCTTTGGGCATGCCTAGCTAGCCAATGCACTAGCCAATTTAGGCCTGACTAATTTAAGAGACTTTTAGTAACAACTTTTAGCGTTATACTTTCAATCCGCTGATGAACCAAATCTATTAATTCTAATTTGTAAATGTTTGATTTTCTTGTACAGTAAATGCTTGCAGCAAATAATCCCATTGCATCAGTGCTGGAATGAAAAAACAAAATGTTGGCATGAAAATAATACCTTTTTGGGCACTTGCTTTCTTGATTAAGAACATGATGGTTAATTCCCTACAAACGTGAAAATATTAAACTCGAGGAAAATAACTGCAGAGCGTTAAAATGGCTAAGACAAATCCTTTTCTACTTCTTTTTAACAGAAAATTACCTTTGGCTGTTGGACAGTTGGAGTAGTATTTTTTTGGATGGAATCCTTCAGGCTGCTTGATATTGCCTGCAAGTAGTTCAACTTTCATAAGGAACAAATAATTGTCTGAGAGATTATTCAGCAATCAGCACACATGACTTCATTTTCCAGTATTAATAGACTTTCACCATTTATGTTTTGGAGTCATATCCCAAAGTTTCGTCTTTAAACTTTAAACCCTCTGCTATGGATTCTTTCTTACAATTTCAGTCCAAAGTCTCACATGCCAAACAACCAACATTGAAGGTATGTTAGGCTCCAACCAATAGAAACTTGGCACATGGCAAAAAATGGACTAGAACGGTAAAAAAAAATGCATAGATGAGGGGCTTAAGTGCAAAGATGAAACATTGAGCATTGAAGTGTAAAAATCGTGAATGCAAAGGGAGCAAAGTGTTTTTTTATCCCTTTGTGATTTCAAGTTCAACATGAACTTGCCTGTAGTTCCCTGTTGAGGGTCTTCATAAGCTCGTTTTGTGATTTCAATATTCCGGTTTCCACTTTTCTGGGAAAACTGAAAGCATCATGGAGATTTCCTTATTACTCTCTTGCAGAATACTTTGCTTGAATTGCTCGAAAAGGATTTCATGCTTCCTTCAAAACTAGCTTTGACGTCTTCCTGCCCTTTGCGCTGATTTATCAAATTATAGTTGCATTAGAAAACCCAGATTCATGGCTGTATAGAACACTGAGACTTCTCAAGGGGACACATATTGAAAGCCAAGTTTATTGTTACCGTCGATTGCAGCAAGTCATCAAGATTCATTATCTTCTGCCGTAGGCTTTCTACTGCAAAAGAGAGAGACAACCAAAGACTATATTATTAACTAAATATTGAGTTTTGTGCAGCATCAAATTTTTATAAACATGTCCTTTACCACTTCCAAACAGCTATGCCCGTTACATATGACTAAAATGTATATCCATTTCATAATAGCTTCTCCGACCTCAGCTCATCCCAAAACTTGTGCATATACATACAGGCCTATGGCAAGAGCAAAAGTAACAATTTCTCGATGGGAACAAATTATCGTCATGTGCATTTAAGTTTCCCGTTCAAAGTGACATACAGGACGGAGGGCAATTAACCCGTCCCCCACTCCCCCAGGGAACATGCCACAGGGGGACTAGAGAAACTCACAAGATAAAGTCTGAGTCATATTTGTACAATGGAAGTCACGAAATTTGTTAAGAAGTTACTTACTTTCCATTGTTACTTCTTTTGTTCCTTTGTTGACTTGCATAATATCCTTTTGGACAGAATCCAAGATCATACCCACCCTGCTTAAGGAAGTTTCCATTACTCCGATCCTGTGTTGCAGTTCTTCACTGATTTGGCCTGTTCATGGGAATGCAAATGTGATATTCTTCTGACAAGGCAGGGACATAATACATATCAAATCCAGGAAGAGAACTCTTTTAGGATGTGTTTTGACTTCTGAACAAAATATTGAGGACATTTAGGAGACAACAGTACTCACACTTGTATTCAGGAGGAGACCATTTGCGCATTAAATTGGTATTGGATCTAGTAATTTGCATTTGACTCTCATCACGCACGTGATTGACTGGAGGCAAGCAATGAACCCTCTTTGCTGAACTCTCCATGTCTTGGGAAACCAACCTCTGGAGTTAATCAGAAAATGTGTAAATTCAACTTCAGACATGGTTAATCCAACTGAACACAGGCATTCTACTCACTCTTGGCTACCCGTTATTTTCTGAATTTCCATTTTCTTTTGCATGCAGGTGGAAAAGATTTAATTTTTCAGATGATTTATATGCATCTTGAAAGAAGAATTAGCAACAGTGAATCAAATGCAATCTCACATTCTATCACCTCATACTTTAGTCAACAACAAGCTATCCCCTACAATTCTTGCTTCAGGTAGTGTACTTTAATACTATCAATTGTAGTATCCGATCAAAGTCAACAGGATGGTAATCAGTTGGCATTGCTTTGGCTTAGAAAAAACGATTACACGCCCTAAGATGAGCATATTAACTTTCTTAATGTAATCTACACATCCAGCAGACTAAAAGCATTCTAGTTTTTCAATGTGACAACAGCACAGCAATAACACGAAAACTACATTGGAGATACTTTATTCTGTTAGTGGAAATACCTTGTGATACAATATTAGTATTTAATCAACCAAAAGCAACTGAAACATGATTCATTTACAAAGCACCAGAAGCACAAATTGACATAACTTGTTAAAGGTAACATGCTAAAAGTCATAAAAGAAATAAAACCTTCAAAAAAATTTCTAAAACCTTGTGTAAATAGCTCCGGAAAAAATCTACTTAGAATAATCTAACTAACAATGGATAAACAGACAATGTGTGACAGCAATTAGAGAGAACTTAAGAAAATTTACTTGCTCATTAGTGAGGACATCCTCGAGAGAGTTCTGAGAAAGCTGAGAGAAGAGTCCTTGCTGAGATGAAGCTCCTTGTGAAAACGACTGCGATCGGAGCTGCGGCGCTGACCCTGCAGACGCTTGACTATTTCCGAACATCGACGAATCTATGCCTGTAAGCGGTGCACTGGATCTCCTTCTAACAAAAAAATCAAAGAGCAACAAATTAAGCATATTATTAAGCTAAATCCACGAGTTTATAAAAAAAAAGTGTGCTCACAGTCACAGATATAGATAATAAACACAAATATCCAAGCACTCTCACCAAGTATACACAATCATCTGAGCATGAAAAAATAAAATTCCAAATGTATTCAAGTGAACAATTTATCAGCTACAATCAAACAAACAGAATATGGAACAACGACTAAACACCTATCAGCGGTCCACTGGATCTTCTTCTAAGAGAAATCAAAGTGCAGTAATTAAATCATATTACGAAACCAAATCCAATTAGGAGCTTCATCAAAATGCGTGCTCACAGATATAGATAACAAGATAAGCACACCGAGTAACAGTATACAACAATCATCGGAGCATCAAAAAACAAAACTCCTGATGAATTTAACTTTACAACAGTGAATGCGAATAATTATCAATTACAATCAAAAAAAACGAGCAGAAGATGTAGATTAATCGCAATGTAAATCAATGTAGTACTGAAAAAACGAAATCAGAAGCTGAAGGTAAACCTTGCATGAGGCGGAAGAACGGAAATGGAATTGAGATCGCAAGCTTTGTTCATTTTCAGCTTCATTTTACCGAACATATAACTTGAAGATTTGCATTCTTCGGCAAGAAAAAGAAGTAGAATTATTTTGAGTTGAGAAGCAAAGCAGAGTGATTCGAACTTTGAAGTAATGAAAGGTGATGTTATCGGTCAGGAGCACAATTTATATCCCCCGGAAAATAACCGGGGAGAAATTTGTACGGAACATTTGGGCCGTCATTGGTTATGGGCCGGGTGGATGTGAACCTCACTTGTATATTACTGGGCCTACTATTTCCTTTTTTTTTTACAACGTTTTCTATTGGCATCATAAACTTGTTACGGAAGACACTATAAAATTACTTTTCGCTCATCACGTGCTCAAATATGTCGGGTACGAATGTCGTCATCATTGACTCTCATTATCGATAAGAAACATTACCGCCAATGAGGCTTTACAGTCGATGTGAACTTAAAAAAATTACCGGTGAAAGACTAAAGCAGTTCGAAGATCGAACGAGGACATTAAAAGTATTTTAACATTTTTCATCAATAAAACTATATTTTTTGGATCTTAGTGCGCGAC
The DNA here is from genome assembly GCA_026214975.1 of Gentiana macrophylla. Lineage (NCBI taxonomy): Eukaryota > Viridiplantae > Streptophyta > Magnoliopsida > Gentianales > Gentianaceae > Gentiana > Gentiana macrophylla. The sequence goes on along the minus strand of CM047814.1, from coordinate 4,689,279 downwards.
TCGGCCCCACCATTATCCACTGGGGTGTGTCTCGCTTTAGCTACCATCATCTTGGTGATATTCATGTAAGGTAGAGAACGTTCGTGCACGGTGACTACTCATCTCATGCTAAAAAATGGTTGCGTACAAGCGTTATCATCTTTACTCTCATTATACATAAGGAGCGTGGCGGCGTCACCACTTCGCTAACGTTCCCACCACCATCATCACTGCTAATGATGTTCTTGTATGTTAAGGTTAAAGCCGCTACTAGTGACTATCCTTCTTGGAAAAAATAACCACATAAAATATATGATGATCGTATGTAAATGATTTTATGGTGTCGTGTAATGTCGTGGCGCCAGAGGCATTTTAATGTTATTGAGTTCGCAACCATTTGTATTGTATTTATTTACTACATTTAAGCTCAATTTCAGTCCATTCATCAAAGAACATGCAAAAATAACACATAAATTAAGAACATTCACTTCCATTTAGCCTATGTTAAGGAACAATTTATTATACTAAATACTATACCTTACCATTACTTTCAGCAAAATATTTTTTATTAACTTATATTCAATAATGACAATATAGTTGATAATTTATCTAAATATATTTTCCTCGATTTTATTACGTAACATTACACGTTCTTTTCATTTCCCCCCTAACTTTTTCCCGGAATTTCCCACTTTTTCCCAATCAATATGCTCTCAAAATTTGGAGGTTATCACCCATTTTAGTTACCCGACAAATCTAAAGGGCAAGGGCACATGACTTGAAAATGAAACCAGGATATGTCGCGACGATCACCATCTGATGATTTTGTCTTGTGATATGAAATTTCATTAATTTAATGATTTTTTGGGTATTGCATATATTTTCTACAATATCGTCAATTCTAAAAAATCATATTTGAAAAAAAAAAAAATGTATTTAGGCTTTAGGACGCTTAATTTTGCGTATGAGCTTAAAATCGAACTTGAAATTGTTGAGAAACTATTGCATTGTAGAATTGAGCTCGAACATAGTTCAAACTGATTCAAACCGAGATCAACCATGATGGTTTTAATAGTAAACTCGACTCAAGACTTTAAATGTTCAATTCGACGCACATAATTTACATATCTAAACAAAATCGTTTGGTTATAGTTTGAGCTTGAACGTGATAAAAAAAAATCAAACATAGTCACACCAAAATTAAGTATTTGTTACTAATTTGAACAGAGCCCTAGCGTGTTCGACCAATCTTGTGATAAATAATTTCTTTATAGACTTCCATCTACCACAATTTTCATGGATTCACCAATCATGTACCCTAAGGTAGCGTACTCCTTGCCCTCAGGGACATAACTTGGTGATAAAATAACAAATATGCTATACCGATATTCTTGTCTTTGAGCTAAGGCATGAGAGTTCAATATCTTTATCGATTTATCTCGGTAAAAAATGTATACATCTGATTAACCGGTGAGATTTGGTTTAAATTTTCACTAAAAGCTACAGGAAAAGATAAGCGGAAACCTTTTGGATTGGAACTCATCGTTTATGTAAATGCACATGGTCGGCCCTATGCTAAGTAGCCAGCGAGACCGGTCTTAAGCCCAGCGGTGTCGGAATTTAACCGCACACGTGTTTATTAAAAGAAAAAAAAATCGTATAGATTTAATCCGCTTCAAACCTAATATAATATGTTAATTTTTCTTTTTGATAAAGGCTCAATTATTTTTTTACTCCAATCGATAAAGGTCCTAATAAAAAAATTTACTTGCCCAAAAAAAAATTAGACAGACAAACAAATTTTATTAATTTTTAGATTTATGGATGTTAAAAACGCGATAAGTGTTGGGAAAAATGTAATCTTAGGATTTGTGAGAGAATTAGAAACTCAAAAGGCATTAATAACGTTGTTGTCTTTAAAAGGTGTTTAGTCACACGATTTGTCACTAAGGATCAAATGAAAATCTCTTTCGAGGATCTGATGGGGTGTTTGATTCAAACAACGACATTTGAATCAAACCCGAGGACAATCAAAGTTTTTCGATGATGTTGTCAAACTTATGAATTTTAAATCTGCATACTTACGCCTTTTATAGATTGCAAGCACTTTCATAAGCGAATGGAGGTATTCGCGCGCACGAAAGCGGTAGAGTTGTATCCTTTTTACGGATGAAAGCATGCAACCTTTACACGAAAAGGTAAGTACATATCGATTCGAAAATCGTGTATCCGAAAATGCATATCCTTCCGTGAATCGATCATCGATTGATTTAGGTTTGGGCGTTGCTTCTAAACTCCCCACGAGTTGGCGTTGCACCTCGACTCTTGCGAAGGGCGCGCCCCTCGACCCACCGCGACATGACGGGCGAGGTCGAGCCCGTTCGTTGCGATAAGCGTTAATTCGTTAAACACGGCGTGTCAAACGATAACCAAAATATTTATTTATGAAAAATATCTAATAATAAGTATGTTTTAAAAAAAAAAAAAACTTCAACTAAAAGCGGTCGAGGACTTAATCTTAAAGCTCAACAAAGCGAGTACTTGTAAATGCACATCATATAGAAACTACTTACTATGGCAAATTAATACACGTGCACACTCCACTTATAAATAGAATCATAAATGTATTATTAAAATTTACAATAATACCCTCAACATTTGATATGGAAAGTGATGTTTCTATTTTTATACCGACAATTGAAAAGTTACATGACATGATACATATATAAAAGTGTAAGAATAATTTATAATGTTATCATTAATATTATAAAAAGATAAGTGGGATCATAGAAAAAGTAAAAATAAATATGAGGTTATAAAGGACCACCAAGGTTAAAATGGGGATGGTCCATAAGCCAGTGGAATTGCTTTTTAATTTGTTGCTTTGTTTCCTTTTGTCCTTGTCATTGGGTATAAAATCCACAAACATAATATTCTCATTAAAAGAAATTCAAAGTATTGATGTCAAAGTTTTTAATATAAGCATTAACAATAGTATTGGGTAACTTTTATTATAGATACAAAAAGAGTTAAAATCTCCGTATGGGATGGTTTAGATTATAGATAAAAAAAATAGTTAAAAGTTGGAGTTTGAAAGTTCGAGTCCCGTAAAAGATGATTTCTTTCGGTTTTTTCGGTATAATACAATAGCAAACAAATGATTTTGAGCCATTAAAGTTACATGATTAATATCTCTATTCATCCCGTGAGATATGAGGAATGGAAACCCTCATTGCTAGGGTAACAAATTTCCTTTTTTACAAAAACAAAAAAAAACAAAAAAGTTCTACAAAAAAAGAGAGTTAAAATCTCAATATGAATGGTTTGGATAAATGTATCGTATGTGTAACATACTGTAGCTCACCAGATAATTTTAGAAGTGACCCCTACCAGTATCTTCAATGTCGCGTCACTTAGTATCAAGTGATACCCAACTTTTATACCACATGTAACACCTCAATACCGAATCCGGATTCTCGGCTTTGAGAATCCCGGCTTTGGAGACGTGGCCGGATCACGGCCGCCTATTCCAACCGGGGAGAGAACACACAATTCCGGCCACGTCCCCAAAGCCGGGTAAAGCTGAGATTCTCAAAGTAGAGGACCGGACTACTCAAAACCATTTAGACATATGCCTCGAATGACCCGAAATGGTTAAACCAAATTATCAAGTCCCATATGTCAGAAACTTATATCTTGATCTTTTTCACACTTTCCCAATCTGGAATTTTACGTTATCCCATGTTTAGGAACTAACGCCGTCGACAAGACGATACCGAAAAATTTTAGAGAGACTCTTATTTTCCCAATATGAAATATTAAATTATCCTCATATTTAAAACTAACCGTCATTGACAAGACTATACCAAAAGATTCAATAGATCCCCACCATTTTTAATAATCTGACAATTAATTATGTTCTAGTACTACACACAATGACCCAGAACTCAAACCCAACAGCATCTAATTAAATCATAATGAATTCAATAAATATTATCACATTATACTTTTTTAACAAAAAAAAAAAAAAAAAAAAAGTAAAAAGAGAAAAAAAAAAATGACCAAAGGTGTACGTCTTTACTAACAAAAAAAATAGTAATAATAAAAAGGGACACGTTTCGAAAGAAGAGAAGGGAGGGTCCAGTATGTACAAAAAGACAAGGGATGCACAGGATAAGAACCAGGTACCTGAATCTGAGATTAATTAAACAATATCAGTACGGACCTATACGGCACCGGTTTATTTTAATTTTGGTCAGCCCATTCCCGTATATCTCACGCGCCTTTTTTTTTTATTATAAAATAACCCGGGTTTCGGTCACAAAAACCACATATCCATTTGCACCTATATACATTCAAGGGATTCATTATGTTAGTTCATCCTTAAGATTAAGACTTTAAATGAGTTGAATCGTCTCTAATAATTTCAACGAGTTAAACTTATTAGAATTTTTTTGAGTCTGAATTTGCGTATGAATATTTTGAACTTAAGCTCAACCTAAAGATCGATGGAAGATCATTGCGTTCGAGTTTTACATCAATAAGAGTAATGATCTAAACTCAGCTCATATAACCTCGTGTTGATTTGTTCTCTTAAACTAAACGAATTTAACCCAAACATAATATTCTAGACATTTATTTTACGAATGAAAATGAAACATGAGTAGCTCGTAAATATTTGTTTAGCTAGGTTCATGAACAAACACACCTAGATTCCATTTCTTTACACAAATCAAGTGTTTCATCGATAGTTGAGCGTTTCATATAGAATTAATGCATATTTGGCCACGTAGGCACGTAGCCTATAAAGATGTGTCTTTAAATCAAACACGGGACGCTAGTGACGCGAGAGTGCATTGCTAGCTAAAATTGAAAATTGCAATCGTGTGCTTGTATCAAGAAATTATAAATGATAGGTCGGTAAGTAAGATCACCTTGAGAATTTGATTAGGGTGAAAATTAGTTGATTGAATCATAATCTTGCTACATCCATCTTATCATTATTTTCTAAATAATTTTACGTTATTGATATTTTAGTTGCTAAAAACAATCTGCACTTTCGTTGACCTAAACTAAGGACGAGAAATAACCATGGTATTCGACAAAATCCTCTTGATTCGATCTTGACTAACATTTATATACTATGATCGAACTAGTACACTTACTAATAAAGTTGTGATAGTGAAAGTGATCATCACACTACATCTTAATCAACCTTCTGAAAAGTCAATTTTGTATCGATAAATCTTTTCGAAAAGTTCTAACGTGAAAATTAGCCTTCGGAAAGTCAATTTTTTGTTTAAAAGATATTCATCCGTCTCAAAATGTAAGTCACTTGTTGACTTTTCAACCGTTTTTTGAAGTCAAATTAATCATTGTAATTTCGTTAATTGATGTAATATTATTAAGGTTATGATAAAGTGAAACTTAAATTACATAAATATAAAAGGTATTAGATCATTTGATGAAATTCAAAAAATTAATTAGACTTCGAAAAATGGTTAAAAAATCAACAGGACTTACATTTTGGGAGGGTGTTAGTATAATTAACCGGTATAATCGATAGCTCAAAAAAAAAAAAAAAAAAAACAATGGAAAATGAAAAATAATGACAGGTGAAAGTAGAACAACAGGTAAAGTCAACTTATGAGAGACTGTAGTATACGCGCTGTCTCATAAAAACTTTTTGAGAGAAAATCGGAAGTTTTTTCTTTTTGGGATCATTTTCAGCATAAATTAATTACAACAACACACGGCTTTTGTTTCTTTTTGACATGACCCCTGCTAATTCCCCAACTTACTTAACTTATCACTCAACAAGATCCAAGAACCACCCACAAATTAACAGTTAAAAAGGAAACAAAAATCCCATAACCCCCATTAAAAAAAAAAGCATAAAAAAAAGTTCTCCCTTCATTTCATATTTATCTTCTTTACTTACTTTCCTCCTTTCATTTGACAAAGAGAAAGAAATTCAGGGGAAGTTGAAACAGCCTTTTACTTTATTTTTCCAGAAAGGAGCAATCTTTTTAGAATTTTTTTTTTAATATTTCATTTTGGCGGTGAATTGGTGGAGATGAAGTTAAAAAAGACAGCTTTTTGGTGCTTGGGATTTGCTGTTCTTGATGTTTTGCTTGTTTTTGGTGGTGATATAGTTCACCAAGATAACGTGGCACCTAAGAGACCTGGTTGTGAGAATAATTTTGTCCTCGTAAGTTTATTTATTCTTTGTTCTTTTTGGCAGTTTTATATTTTTGTAGAATTTTTTTAAATGTTTGGTTTAGCTTTGCATGCTCTGTTTTGATGTTTAGCTCTATGATTTTGTTTATTGATAGGTGAAAGTTCCTATTTGGGTTGATGGTCAAGAAGAAATGGAGTTTGTTGGTGTTGGGGCTCGATTCGGCCCGACTTTAGAATCCAAAGAGAAGCGTGCTAATCAAATGAGAGTTGTTGTTGCAGATCCTCCAGATTGTTGTAGTAAACCCAGAAATCAGGTACTTTCTTTTTTTTGTATTAATTTATTTGCAACAAATCCAATCTACTTTACTAACTACCCTGAATAATCAAGTTTCAAAAGTTAATTTGGTTTAGAATTGACTTTCAGAAAGCTGATCATATGGTCTTGAATGGACTTTCAAAAAATCGGTTAATTTGGTTTGAAACCGATTTTCAGAAAGCTGATCATATTCATTTAGTCTCAATTTGACTTTCAAAAAGTCTCAACATCCCAAAGGTCACATAATCGACTTTCTATATATTCGGTTAATTTGGCTTATAATCAATTTTCCGAAATCTGATCATATGGTTTAGAATCTTGACTTCCAAATTATGTGGTGCTGCTAGTATATGTTGTGGTGAAATGAAGCTGGTGCAAATAAAGAGCCTTTTTTTTTATTGGACATGTTTTACTGTTGAGAAGTTTTAATTGGATGTTAAACATAAGTTAATTATAGTTTTAATTAAATGTGGTAGCTGGCTGGTGAGGCAATATTGGTGCATAGAGGGAATTGTAGTTTCACTACAAAAGCAAACATTGCAGATGATGCTGGTGCTTCAGCAATCCTTATCATAAACAATCAGACAGGTTTTCTCATTTCTTTTGTTTTGCAATTAAATATGAACTAGATTTATGTTCTGTTGGTTTCAAGACATGTTACTTAGTATCTTAGTTTGTACCTTGTCCGGTCAAAGTTACGGGATACCTGTTCGGTTTTGGACGTCTTTAGTGACATGACAGTGACATTCGACTTTTTCATGGTTGAGAATCGACTGTTTGTGGGTCGATTGTCACAATCGACTGAATGGAAGTCATTTATAGAGCTGAGAATAGAAACTGGTTGATTGTTTACGGTGTGGTACCATAGTAATAGTACTGTGGTGTCACTAAAGGCTCCCTTCTCTCTTTTATTTCGGGACCCTTTAAAGCCAACCACAACTACAGTGAGGGCCCTTCATTTGCACCACACAATCGACATTTCAAAAGTCGATTCTTGACTAAACATTCGACTTTCTGAAGGTCGATTGTGAAGACCGACCTTTTAAAATCGACTTTCCGCAATTCGATCATTGCTGTTACCCACTTTATGCATTTGTTGAGTTTCTTGATGTCTTTACAGAACTATTCAAGATGGTTTGCGAACGAAGCGAAACCGATATCGTTATCGGTATACCGGCTGTTATGCTTCCACAAGATGCCGGTGCAAGCTTGGTGGAGAAGATGAGGAACAAATCTGTTGGTATGTCTCTCTCACTTTTATTTGCCTCCTCCTAGTCCTATATTGTTTTGCGGTTTCAGATCGTAAAAAAAATATATTGAACACGTTAAGTAGTTCTAGGTTACATGGGTACGGATACGCGGGTGTGTGATTTTCGAAAGATATAGGATACGGGTATGCGTAAATATTAGAAGTCTAGGGGCTAAACTGTACATGATGAAACTATAATGATCAAATTATCAATGTAAAATTTTTCTTCATCTTTAGTAGCTATATATATTGATTTTCTGGTTGTGTGTTTTTGACTTCTAACAAGGTTCTTCGTGTTACATATTCGAGTTATGTATGTGCATATATATTCTGTACGTCCACGTACCCAACCCTAAAAAACTGCAAACCCCAAGGGTATATCCTAAGTATCCTGTGTGTATCCATGTCAAATGCGTATCAGGACACAAACAACAAAAGGGATAATTACACTTTTAGTCCCCCATGTTTCTTTATTTTCTCAAAACTATCCTCTATCTTTCATTGTTACAATAAACATCCCTATATTCACCTTTTCTTTGGTTCAGTTGCTGTACAACTATACTCGCCGCATCGCCCATTGGTCGACGTTGCTGAAGTATTTTTATGGCTAATGGCTGTTGGTACCATCTTATGTGCATCTTACTGGTCCGCATGGAGCGCCAGAGAAGCCGCTATTGAGTACGAAAAACTCATAAAGGTCAAAACTTCGTTTTTTTATTTTTTTTTAAATCTTCGTTAAACTAAATAGGTGTTATTATATTATTCACAATCGCCTTTTCTTGATGCTTTTTATTGTTTTACAGGATGGTTCATATGAATATTTTCATTTGGACGATACCCACACGAGTGGCGTTGTTGATATAACCATAAAGTTCGCGGTTATGTTCGTTGTGTTTGCGTCGTGTTTCTTGATTATGCTGTACAAGTTCATGTCGTTCTGGTTTATTGAGATCCTCGTGGTTCTGTTTTGCATCGGCGGCATAGAGGTTAGTAGTTAAAACATCTATTATTTAGTTATACCCTTTGAATTTACCCAATTATTTTCGGGACCCTTTATTCGCAAAACCGCAATCTTACAATGGCATAACCCCCCCCCCCCCCCCCCCCCCTCCTTCGTTAAGTCGTTGGTTTTGCATTTATTGTTGATACCAGTAGCTGTCTTTATCTGCAGGGTTTGCAGACGTGTTTAGTGGCGTTGTTATCATGGTACGTTTATCTTCTTTGCTTGTATTTCTCTCATTGTGGTTAGTCAAAGGGTATTTTAGACTTTTCCTTTTGAAATTCATGACATTCACTAACTTTTTTAGTCTGTGTGAAAATCTTTAGTTTCAGAAGCTTTCAAACCGGAGCCGAGTCATTCGTGAAAGTGCCGATACTTGGAGCTGTATCATATCTGACACTGGCTGTTTCTCCTTTCTGCATAGCTTTCGCCGTTGTGTGGGCAGTTTTCCGACGCGTCTCCTTCGCTTGGATTGGTCAAAATATTCTTGTAAGATTGCCTGAAATACCCTTCTTCTTGTTCTAACATACATACATATACGTATACACACGCGTATATACTCGCATGCTATTGATTTCGGCGAGTATATAAGTTGTTGATTAATCATGGGACAAGACATTCTTTGTGGCATATAAAGATGTCAGTTTTGTTCCAAATAGCTTTTATAGTTTTGATTTAATCTTAGGTTTCTGGCATGTTTGCATACTGCAAAAGGAAGTGGTAAAATTTGACATGGGGTTGGTTCTCTTTAACCAGGGCATTTCTTTAATCGTTACGGTTCTTCAGATCATACGTGTTCCAAATCTCAAGGTAAAGCAGGAAACTGTTAGTAACCCCCCCAACCCACCCCCTCTACAGTCTACATATTTTGATGTAATGATGCAACTGTTACCAATGTTTTTTCGATGATGGTTTCTAACGTATCTCGATTCTTATCATCAGGTTGGCACAGTTCTTTTAAGTTGTGCATTCTTGTATGACATATTTTGGGTGTTTGTTTCAAAAAAGATGTTCAAAGAGAGCGTCATGATAGTGGTAATTACACATATATCCCCCTTTCTATCTTTTCAATTGCAATAATGGTACCGTCATGACCGTTCTGACACAATAAATGTCACAACATGATATGGCAGTAGTACCTCCAACGACGTGGTATTTGTATAAAGATCGATATGTCCCGCTGCCACATTACGAGGGGTACCCAGTGGCAGACCTACATACAACCAAGGAGTCCGAAAAAAATACACTAAAATTTATACGATGCATATAGTTTGCCCCCCTTGAATTTTTTATTTGCCTTTAAAAAATTTATTGCCCCCCTTACGTGAGATCCTGCGTCCGCCCCTGGGTACCATACTACCATTGTCATAGTCATTACGACACAACAAGTGTCACTACATGATAATATGGCGGTAGGGCCTCTCGTGATGTGGCATTTGTATAAAGTGAGAGGTCCCCACTTCGCCACATCATGAGGGGTACCACCTGTCGAGTCATTCGAACACAACATATGTCACTACATGATATGCCAGTAGGGCCTCTCATGATGTGGCATTTGTATAATGAGAGGTCCCACCGCCACATTCGAGGGGTACCATGTCACGGCCATTCTAACACAACAAATGTCACTCACTACATGATATGGCAGTAGGGCCTCTGAGGATGTGGCATCTGTATAAAAAGGGGTCCCACTGCCACATCATGAGGGGTCCCATTGCCACATTATGTTGTGCCAGAGTGGTTGTGGGTCCCACTGCCACATCATGAGGGGTCTCACTGCCAGATTATGTTGTGTCAGAGTGGTTGTGACAGTATCAATATTCTTTTCAGTTAGTCAACATGCATATGAAACCACTTCTTGATGAAGTAATAGGGTTGATTACTAATGAGGGTAACCAATCCTTGTTGAGCCTAGTGGTAAGAAGTTCAGACTCTCATTCTCAAGGTCTCGAGAACTCAAACCTTATGAACCAAAAAGAACTGTTAAGATACCAAACCCTCCTTAAATTGAGTTCATCACAATCGAACCCTAATAATCGGTCCCAATGTGACAGCAGAGAAATTACTTGGGCAACTAAAAACGAACATTGCTGACGGTGCATTTTTTTCGTAGGTTGCACGTGGCGACAGAAGTGGAGAAGATGGTATTCCAATGCTACTAAAAATCCCACGTATGTTTGATCCATGGGGTGGCTATAGCATTATTGGGTTTGGTGACATCATCTTACCTGGTTTACTTGTTGCTTTTTCACTAAGGTTTGATGCCAACTTTTGCATTTTTCCTTGTTTTAGCAAATTTTTTTATGCACGGATACTTCGTGTGATAGTGTGTCCCATATCGATACATATCCAACACAAATACTCAGGATACACACCTGAGGGCATATTTGTAATTTTTAAAAGTTGGATACAAGATTCAGATATGCATATTCATAATGAATGAAAAAACACCCAATAATGAATTAAAAACTAACAAAAATGAAAAGAATAACTAGAATTGTTTTATTCAATATGTTTATCGTTTGGTCTTTATAGTTTTATTATATACATGTTGGTCCTTATATAATTCATGTAGGATTTGTATATGCCCTACGTACCCGTATTCTAGATTTTTCTATGATCCTACTATATCCCGTATTCGCCTATCCGTACCATGCAACCTAGCCCCCACCAAAATGAAAGGTGACGGCTCTGCCTTTCTTTTTTCAAATGGAATTCTTGTAGGTATGATTGGCTATCAAAGAAGAGTCTAAAAGAAGGATATTTTCTCTGGGCAATGATTGCTTATGGATCAGGTTATTATCTTTCCAAGTTTTCTCTGTGATTTCTCTCGGTTTTTCACGTCTGTTCTCGTTATCTTATTAATATAACTTCTGTTCTTCTTATACAGGTCTCCTAGTCACTTATGTCGCGCTTAACTTGATGGATGGGCACGGTCAACCGGCTTTGCTCTACATAGTTCCTTTTACCTTAGGTAAATAAAATAAAATAAAAAAACGAAGTTTCCTAGCCGCTTATTGCGTATAATCACTATCTAATGGTGCTATGTATGATCTCTATTGTTGTTGTTTGCAGGTACAATGTTAACAATGGCAAAGCAAAAAGGAGATATAGAGAATCTATGGACAAGAGGAGAGCCTGAAAGACCATGCCCACATGTTCAATTTCAACCACAATCTTCTGAATGACTATTATTACAAGTCAGTCATATATTATCAAGCCAAGTATTACAACAGTAGCATATATACAAAACATTATATTTTCGTAGAAGATATATATCTTTACCAGTATTATCTATACATGAAGAAGATACAATGTAAATTCTGTGCTCTGCACTTTTGAAAAGTCGGGTTGTACGTATTCAAAAGACCACCCGAGTTTAATGCTAGTGAGAGTTTGGTTCTTACAACTTTTAGCATTTGAAGTGGATGTTGTTCTTGGTGGTAAAAATCTTCTCCTTCACAGTATAAGCTTTTGAATAAGTTGGTACTTTATCATGATGTCACAGGATCGAATCCCACTCTTTCCCCACTTTTTAATAAGACAACTATTACTACTGCTGCCAGCCCAGGAATGTTGACACTGCTGCTACAACGAAAGCTTTTACTGCTACTGCTGCTACTGCTGATATGCTACAACATGTAAATTATTGTCTATGTTGTGGCATTTGACTAAGGTCGGTCACTCGGGGAAGGAGGGCATGCTAGTTACATATGTATAGATTATACTTCTCCTTAACAACTTACGATTTTATGTGGGTCGGTAATTTATCAAATGAAATTCTGGTAAAACTGGATAGTCATGAATAAAGCCTGAACATATATTACATACAGAGAAAAAGATAGGGATCTAGAAAGTAAAGTATGTATAAGTTCAAATGGGCATACCTATCCTCCTCTTCCTGGCTTGCAGGGTCAATATCGCCATTTGGTACAGAGCTGTCTTCTGAAGTTTGAAGATTATCAGTCTCTTCAAGGTTGGAATGAAGATAATCACTGGTTGCAGCTTCATGGCCTAGTGAACCATGCACATTTGATTGCTGTGACATGTAGAAAGACCTATCTACCCCACAAACTGAAACATTGTAAAGCAGAGAAGACAGGACAGGACAGGACAGGACTAACCTCACCCGTATTTACCACCTCATCGTTTGAAGTTAGATTCGAAGCATGACTGATATTTGGAGAAATTTGCTTCTGACGGTTCTGTCCGGCTCCTCCGTTGGAGTCTACAGAGGGAAGAAGACACTACATAAGACCTGACATTAATGTTCAGATGAATGAGCCTTCATATTGTCTCATGAATAATACATGAGACAATATGAAGTATCTACTTACTCTTCTTTTTATACAAAAAAATATAACCTGACAAACTGCCAGATTCATCAAACCAGCCAAAAAATAATAAATCTTCATCATATCAAACATAACTTGCAGGTATATCTTGATTTTGCATATCATTTTTTAGACACACGCACACACACTTTTGTCCCTACTGGGACTCAAACCCGAAACCTCCAAGTTAATGAACGCATCACTTAACGATGGGCTGATGCCACATTGGCATCTTGATTTTGTATATCCTTTGAGAATCATTACCTTGCAGTACGTCGGCATCATAGAGAAATTTCTATGACAAGGACTAAACGTAAAGTTAACATAAATGTACTGATATCTCTCTCTAGTACTGCAGATGAAAGTATTCATGGAATGCAATTTCACGGAACAGTATTAACTACTAACTTGCCAGATACTAGCCTGTATTTAGGGTCTTAGTTACACTGATGAAGCTAACATAGGGACATCGGAAAAAACCCTTGATGAAAAAGTCCACATTGGATGCATAGACATCTATGTTGGTTGTAAATTCAAATCTGATTAATGGACAGACACATCAAACACATTAAAAATGATGTCTCAAGTGTAATGAGAATAGTGGAAATAAAAAAATAAAAAAAAACCCTGAAAATAAAGAGAGATAGAGACCAGAATACCTTCATTTGGTCCATTAATAGAAGATGGAAGCTCCATAATGGAATGGTCATCCTTATGATCCACTTCAACCTCAACTTTGAATGTTGCATTATTACACACATGAGGATACATTAATTGTAAGCTGAATTCAGCACAAAGAACCTCACACAATTGCAAGATACTAAAAAGAGTAGGGACCCAAACTGTACATAATTAAACTACAAGGACCAAAATAATAAAACAATTTTTGGTGGTTTTTTTGGTCGTTAGTTTTCCATCATTTTGGACAGTTGTTCATTCATTATTTGTCGGTTTTCACTCATATTTCAACATGGGGAACTAACTTTACATAGCCGACGCCGAGTTATGGGTATGCATGTCCGAAATCTCGTATCCAACTTCAGAAAAATTTACAAATTCACCCAAGGTGTGTAACTAAGTATCCAATGCGTATATGTGTCGAAATACATATCGTATCAGGACCCGCAACCAGACATAACACAAAACTTATAATTCATTTAAAGTTTATACAGTTATCATTGCTGCAAATAAAGGTATTTACTGACAGTCAATACAATATTTTTTTTAGGGTTGGGCTTTTAAACCTTCCATGAATCACAAAACTCAATTCGACTTGTTTACTCCCTAGATGCGTTTGAGCAAGAACAACAACTCATGTCCCCGGGACATAACCTTGGGTTAGCATGGCGTGGAGTGCGTAATTGCGGCTAGCGGGAGGTTAGAGAGTTCGATTCTACGAGGCGCTAATTATTCCTCTTGTTAAAGGTAAGTTCATCGACTTCAATTTATTGTGGGGATCTTGATTTATATCTCCACTCATCCCGTGGGACAGGGGGAGTGGGGACCCTCGGGGGTAGGGTTTACCTTTTTTTTTAAGAACAACAACTCATACTGTAAAGAGTGATACAGTTGACACGCCATAAAAGAGAACGCCACACTAATCTACCTGAGGCCCAACAGTAAACCTTGAGCCATCTGATGCAGTGGTGGATTTTGTTGGTAGAGATTGATCATATTCCTGTTGCTGAAGATCCCTCGCTAGTTTAAAATCGGGGCATTCTGCTGAATTTGCAACAGACTCCCACGCGGTATTGTATTGTTATGGTCTTCCCCATTGAACTTGTTGAAGTCGCCAGTCATTCAGCTTTTCCCACACTAGGCCAGGGTAATCTATGAAGCTCTGGTCTGTTGCCAAAATATATAAATCACCTTCAAACTAAAGCATGGTGTTGAAGTGATTGTTTCTGAAGAACACACATAGTTCATGCTCTTTCAAACCATCTCGCAATTTTTTAAGCCCATATACTGTCAGTTTGGCTCATATTGTTTGTTATCCAGGAAATATCCTATCAACACCTCCCTATCTCTTTGAGTTATTTCTTCTTTCTTACCATCACAGCCTTCATAGATTGACGGCGGTTTCTGATCCTATTTCGCATCTGCTTTGGCTTCTGGTAATTGATGAATCAGTGTCAGAAGCAGTCACCAGTAAATTGGAGTTTTCTGGAGTTTCACATTGAACAGGAATATGGAGCTCCATAATTTTCACCTGCTGACTCACGAGACACGCTTGCTTTGTTAACCAAGGCATCACCTGAACAATGACATGGTCTGCTGGCTCCATCTCCAGAACAAGTCTGTACCTCCGGATGAACTAACACCTCCCTGCAAAATCATTTCAGCGCCTTTGCCATCGATGTTATGATCAAAATCAAAGTCAATACTATTATCGGATGTCGATGATTCATGGAAACAATGATTTTGCCTTTCACTCCCACCATTCTGTTCAAAGGTTTCAACAAGAGTAACTGGTTCTGATTCGCCCGCCCACGCCATTATCTTTGGAAGAAGTTGAAACTTCAGATACCCACAAATTTTATATGGGCTTCACAACTATTGCATTAAACATAGTCAAAAGGTATTTTAGACCTTTATCATTACTACAATTTATGACATTCGGCAACGACATTCACCACTGTTTCCAATCCCTATTTTACCTTTCATATTTAAACCCTATAATTCTCTTAGATACCTAGGCTACCATTCTCACCATTCAAAATATATCACCTATAACCTTTACTTTCTTGTTAAACTATTGTTAGTGCTTTTTTTGGTTTCCTACATCAAACAAGTACAAGAAGAAGATAGATAACTTGCACAGCTTTTGTCAACCTTTTAAAGTCGATATTTGAGTCTCGTGATGCACATTACATTGAATCAACCTTTTTACGGTCGATTACTGGCTTAAGAATCGACTTTCAACATATCGAATGTGATAATAGAACTACAAAGTTAAAAAACCGACCTTCAATAAGATACCGTAAACCCCTCATATTGAGTTCATCAGGATCAAACCCCAACAATCGATCCCAGTGTGACAGCAGAGAAACCAGTTGGGCAACTAAAAGCGAACATTGATGACGGTGCATTTGTTCCATAGGTTGCCTGTGGCGAGGATGGTATTCCAATGCTATTAAAAATCACACGTATGTTTGATCCATGGCTTTGCCTTTTTTTTTTTTTTTTTTTTTTTTCAAATGGAATTCTTGTAGGTATGATTGGCTATCAAAGAAGAGTCTAAAAGAAGGATATTTTCTCTGGGCAATAAAATTGCTTATGGATCAGGTTATTATTATCTTCCAAGTTTTTCTCTGTGATTTCTCTCGGATTTTCACGCGTGTTCTCGTTTATCTCCATCCATCCATCTAAAACACTTCCTCTGTTCTTTTTATACAGGTCTCCTAGTCACTTATGTCGCGCTTAAACTTGATGGATGGACATGGTCAACCGGCTTTGCTCTACATTGTTCTTTTTAGCTTAGGTAAAAAGAAAAACAAAGGTTCCTACTTGTTCGTAGAATCGGATCCACCATTTAATCCATTAGCTTTTTGCTGATATCAGTAATATCTACTGCCTCTGTCTCGAAATATAAGTCCATGGCTTATGAGAAGCTATTGAATTAGAGGTCCTTTTTTTCACAGGGTCAAGGGCCTAAAAAACCAGACCACGTGTCAGGGTTTTGGTTTGAAGATAGTGCATCTCTTTATTACAGACCCCCTGCAGTAAAACTTGTCATTTCGCCGCCTCTTATTGCGTATAATAATCACACTATCTAATGGTGCCATGTATGATCTCTATTGTTGTTGTTTGCAGGTACAATGTTAACAATGGCAAAGCAAAAAGGAGATATAGAGAATCTATGGACAAGAGGAGAGCCTGAGCTGAGAGACCTTGCCCACATGTTCAATTTCAACCACAATCTTCTGAATGATTTATCACTGCAGAAAGGAACCTGCATAATAGTCAGACATATATATACACACATTTGAGTGATGTTATTGTCACAGTAAAATGGCCATATCATGTGATACAACACACTTTTACTATATTGATCATGGTGTTGTGATACAACAGGCACGTATATGTATAGAATTGTTAAATTCACACAGTGATCAATATTCAACCTTTTTAATAAAAAGAATCTAATTTTAACCCTAGATTCGATTTTTCCTAGGTAGAATAACAAAAATGTAACTAAACTGTGTTTACCTTTACGGCATACGCGTTGTTGTAAGGAAAATATCTTCATCTGATTCTTCTGAAGATGGAAGATTATCAGTCTCTTCATGGCCTAGTGAATGCTGTGACATGTAAAAAAACAAAAAAACAAAAAAGGTCCGACGACAACGGTGTTATTGTCACAATATCGAATTTTTGTGAGAATATCTTTTCACACAAATTTTTATCTTATCACACATAATTTTTTTTCCAATTTCGCCTTTATTTTTTTTTATTTTACGCGCGTTCATTCTGACCAAAGTTTGGTCAGAATATGACACATTATCCATACTGAAATATGGTCAGAATATACGTGTTGAGAGTCCACACTGGTTGATTCTGACCATATTTTAGGTAGAATGTTTGAAGTTTTCCAAACTCATACATAGTCAGAGCATCATTCTGACCAATATTGAGTTCGGAATACTCTACATATTCAGACTAGAATTGGGTCAGGATATCAACAACAATATAAGAGCACCACTATTGATTCTGACTGAATTTCAGACAGAATATTAAAAGTTTTTTGTTCTTAATTTTAGTCAGAATGTCTTTCTGACCGGTATTGAGTATGAAAAACATTCAAAATTCTGACTAGAATAAAATCAGTATAATGATCGTATTCTGACTCAAATTGGATCAGAATGGCTGCTGTGTGAATTGACCATAAATTGACCAGAATAGTATATATTTTCCAGACTCATTTACGGTCAGAATGGCAGGCGTGTAGAATATCCAAACGAAGCCCACTCTCGACTCTTGGTAAGTGTAAAACAACATTTGTGTGAAAAGATAGTCCCATTTTTGTATGGAGATTATTAAAGGCATCACACCAGACGTACCAATGGAGTTCCATAAGGTATCAGACGCCTCTCTTGGACAGGTGCTGCAGCACACACCTGTGTCAGATATTCTACTTGCCTAACTGTGTCTTCCTCCCATGCAGCCTCCCATGCAGGGTCAGGGTCAGGGTCATCTGGTACAGAGTTTACAGTCTCTTTTGGTGAAGTTTGCTTCTGACTTTTCCTTTTCTGGCCCTTCTTCTTCTTCTTCTTCTTGGAACCTGACATTAATGGTCACATATCATGACTATATAGGCATGCTTTGTCTCGATTGTACATTCAACCTTCAAGTTTATTGATCTAAGAATACAAGAATATGCTTTAACTTCAAAGGAAATCATGTCATTACAATACCTGGTTCATTAATATAAGATACAAGGGCATCAATATCACGGTCATCCTTAGGAACCACGACCTCAACATTCTACAAAAAAAAAAAACGCATAGACTCCCAGTCATTTATATGCAAGAAGTAAAGAAAATTGAAACAACGACACACGATGAGAGAAGAACCGGAGAGGTTTTATTTCATACCTTTTTGTTATCTATCTCTTTAGCAACCTTCATCTGTGTCTTTAGGTTGCTTGATAACTCATTCTCACTACACATTTGCAAGTTGGTCATTACCTGATCGATATCCACATCAAACGTGTGTCCCATTGGGCGGATAACCTCATCAAAAGCAAAAATAAGCTCAATAGCTGATTTGCAAACGCCTTCTTCATTCAGGGGAGAGGATTCGGACACCTAATAACAGTTGAGGAAGAATTTATATGTGCAATTGCCTGTCCTCCTATGATCTAAAAGTTCACTAATATTTCACACAACATCGATTACAATTACAAACTTACCCTTTTTTTATGGTTATGTAGATTTGTAATATATATACAGAAAAATCCTATGCATGAACAAGAGAAATAACAATGTAAAAATGAATCTCACACACTGAATTGTAACTGGCAAAGAAAGGATACGAGTTTATGAAGCAGCTTCACTGTTTCCATGTATGCAGTGATGTTATCTTTGTCGGTAACAATCACCACATACATAGACTCTATTGGCAGGTAAAGATAATACTTGTGTTCTGTTTCAACATGGTTATTCTCTTGGCCTTGTTTCAGCAGATGTAGAAACTCTCCCATGCATCTTTCAATTTCATAACGAGTCATATCAACATATGGTCTCCAAACAAGTACTGCAACATATGGCAACAAGGACACATTTAAGAGAAAATACATAAAGCTAAGAAACTAAAAGGCTTTAAAGTAAGAATATGATTCCATTAGATAAGACTTAAGAGCAATCAAACAAGACAGCAAATAACATCTGTTGCACATCCTATGTGCTAATTAATTTGACTCCTCAATCTTCAGTAGAAAAAAATAAAAAAACAGAGCCAAAGTAATCACTGAATAATGCAACAATCACTCTGATCTTCTCATGAATGATTATTATCATAGTCTACGTGCAATCGATTTTCTGTATTTCTCTAAAAGTACACCTACATAAACTGAATTTAAAATCAACCAGCATTCCCAAAATCAAATCAAAACGAAAAGCTTTGCAGTTAGTAAAAGTAAAAGAACAAGAGAGGTAAAAGCTAAATGAGTCGGTGCGATTGAGCTTACTTTTTCCAGATTCACCGAGAACCGCAACTGCATGGACCACCTGCACCACAAATTCTCAAGACGAAGTTGATTTATGCTGAATTTTGAAATTAGGAAGTAGTACACTTAATCGATCCACGATTATGCGGAAATTTCAGAAGTTGAATTATGCTGAAATTTTCAGATTACGAAGAAGAAAACACCGGAAAAATCGATATCCATATGCTATTTGCTATCACGCATACATAACAATTTAGTGATTGCTAAATGAAGTATGCTCTGTTTCAATTCAACCAAACACAAACATCGTAATTTATTTTTGATTAATCATTCTCAAACATCGGCAAAATCACATTACCATTTTTTGTTACAGCTTCAGGAAGAAATTCACGATCTACTGCAACACATTAATTAAGCGTCGATTAGGAGGAAATTTACCGGCAGAAGCAGAAATTCAAAAGAAGAAGAAAGGCGGGAGGAGAAGATGAGTTAATTACCAGGGAAAGCAACGCAAAACGAGTTGCCGAGTTGTTTTTCTTTTGTTTGAACAAGCAGTGATTCTGTTATATAGTTACAGCGCGCGTTGGTTTTCTCACATCTTTCAAATTTTGAGGAAAATCTCTCTTCTTAAAAAAAAAAAAAAAAAAAAAAACATTCCTTTCATTTCATACTAGGCACATGTAATGAATGAGTTTTTTCTTTTTCTTTTTTCCCAACTGTATTCTGAATGTTTTATTACACGTTTGCACATATTTTTGTTTAATTGTTCGTTCACGTAGTACATATGAAGGAAATCGATTCTATAAATTTTTTATTTTATTTTTAAAGGGTCGTTTATTTATTTATTTTTTTGGTGGAATTTTTATTTATTTAATAGTTAAACTACCTCTAAAAAAGTTCATTTTTTTAATGATAGAGTTTTTCTAAAAATATACATAACGCTTATAACAATCATTTCAATATATACTTTTTCATTTATTACAAAAACAAACTAAATACCTTTGCAAAATAAAATTAAAAAAAAATACAAACACAAGTACGGATACCATACGAACACAATTTCAATCAAATCATTTTTCGAATAAATACTACTCCTCAAAATGCATAGTTTTTTTCATTAAAAGTACAGCTTCTTGAATAACAAAATTGCAGACCCCGATTTTTGAAGAAAAAAAAAAAAAAAAAACTGGCTAAGAAGTAGTTTGTTAAATCAAATCAAATCAAATCTCAAATCAATACATTAAAATCGAATTATTTAAGATCTTGAAATTGAATAGTGTGTTTGTTAACGCTATCAATCTGAAAATGTTTATATTGCAGTTGTATGCATTAATATTTTTCGTATATCAAAATAACTATGCAAAAATATTTATTTTTTAAAAAAAAACAAGCTATAATGTTAGAATATTTTTCACATATAACGTGGGCAATTTTAACATTTTAGAATATTTATGTTATTTTCATAACATCTAATGACAAACAAATACGTAAGTAGTAGACAATAATTATTTTTTTTCTCAACCATTATTTTTTTTTTTCATTTTTTCTCATTTTTTTTTTATTTCATTCTTCCGACTCTCTAAATTTTATTATTAAAAATATATGAACAATGTTCGCATCATATAACTGTACTAAATAAAAATTGAAGCCCATTAACGACAAAAAGATTTAAAAAAGGATAAGCATTATTTTTAACTTTTTATTGAATGAATCAAAGTGGATTTACATTTTCAAAAAAAAAAAGATTTGATACGGGAAGGAGAACGTGGGATCACTATTGCCGCAAGAAGTATTCAGCGTTAAGTAGCAATGATAATGCTGAAAATTGTCTATATAAAATTAACGTAAATTCAGATGCTCTTAATTTGATAAGTGATGACAAAATCCATTATCAAACACCACTTAATTTAAAATCACTTATCTTTTTAAAAATAAGTGCTTAATTATTTTAACAAACAGCCCCTAAGTTGACTTTGTATTCTTGGTTTCTTGGAC
Organism: Gentiana macrophylla; assembly: GCA_026214975.1. Lineage (NCBI taxonomy): Eukaryota > Viridiplantae > Streptophyta > Magnoliopsida > Gentianales > Gentianaceae > Gentiana > Gentiana macrophylla. The sequence continues at coordinate 4,667,559 of CM047814.1, read as the reverse complement.
AATATAAAATATGGATTTGTTTTCTTGATTTCTTTAACAATATAAAATTTGAAGACAAGCTCTTCAAACCAAAAAATAAAAATAAAAAATAATAAAATACAATAATCAAAAGGAACATGCAAACATAGTAACGTTAATATTTATATTATATGCGATTATTGATGATATCCGCTTTAAGTGATTTCATGAAAATTCTGAAAAGTTGTTATGCATTATTATTTCGCCTATCGGATTCTTAAATTATATCTAATATTGTATTTTTCAGCAAGATAAGATAATAGAAAAACATCTCACTTATGGCCCGTTTGTTAAATTTGAAATCTGAACTCTGAAATCTGAAATCTGAAGACAATAAGCGGTTGAATCTGAAAATAATTAGATTGTTTGATAACTACACACTTGAAAACTGAAAATATTTGATTTACAATCTTACCTTTACAATGTTTTTATATATATATTCAAAAGACACACGATGTGTACGAAACATACATATATTCTTACACAAAATTACAATAACTTCGTACACACATATATGTATATAATAGTAATAAACATACTTAAAATAGTAATTCACAACAATTAAAAGAATAAAATGAAATAAAAATATTAACAAGTTTTCAATGAGTTAGATAACACTACAGTTAAACACATTTGAATTAAATAATTATATTATCAAATAAAGGCGTTAATAAATTATATAAATAAAATAAAAACAAATGATTTGCAAATGCAACAGCAAAAATAATCATATATATTATATATATACCAAATAAATAGTCTGTTGGATTAAATGGTACGTTCGTTGTGTTTTTTTTTTTTCCTTCATATATATATTTGACGTGGGGATAAAACCATCCGCACTTTCTCCATGAATTAAGTGGTACTGATGCCGCTGAAAATTTATAGAATACAATTAAGAGGCACTTAACTAATTTAGTGATGTTATAAACCATTATCAAACACCTCTAAATCTAACCACCACTTAAAATTTTAAGAATAAATACTTATTTTGGTTAACAAACAGCCCCTTAGTATTTTCATGCAGGCAATACATGTATTCCAACGCTTCCTAATTATTTGATTCACTTGTTCACAAATTTGCTAACTTTAAATTTTTAATCGCAATTTCTTGTTTTTTACTTTCACGTAATTTATATTAAGTTATTTTTAGTATTTTTTTTTTGTTAAAAACATAAAGTTTATTTGATTTGCAATTAATATTTCTTTATATATTTTGAGGAGGGACAACACCGAATATTAAGAAAGTACATTAACTTAGACTCAAAGCCAACATGGACATCGGTCTAGCGGTAATTGCCGTGAACATTAATCTAGAGGTTCCGGGTTTGAGTCTCACAAAAACAAAAGTTTGTGCGTGTGTCTAGGTGTTTTTACAGGATTGCATTGTGGAGATGGCTAATTTTTCTTTAGTTTCTTTTCCATTTGTTAGGCGCACCGGTAATGAACCGGCACACATTCTAGTGCGTCTAGGCGTTGATTCATTGGGTGTCCTTGCTTGGGGAGCACAACCCTGAATTCTGTTACTACCGCTGTTTTGACGGAGTTAGTTAATTAATAAAAGTGGTTGGTTTCTAAAAAAAATTATACGACTATAAACATAAAAATATATACATATCTTTTTTTTTTGAATAGGAAAACCAACCAATTTTATTAAGACAACCAATCGAGGCGGAGATTACATCAAAATGGGGATGAGTACCCCAAGAAACAGACCCCACAACCGCGACTCCATGCCGGGCAAGAAGGTGCGCAGGGACATTACCGGTACGTTTAACGAAAGAAGAACGACAAGAAGCAAAAGAAACTGAAGCCGAGAGACAGTCACGAGCTAGGCAGCCCAAAACCGACAGGTCTTCCAACGGTCGAGATAAGGCCTGAATGCAAGATAGACAGTCACTCTCAAAGATCATAAAAGATAAGCGCAGCCGATCAGCCTCTGCAAGAGCAAGTAAGATTGCACGCATCTCCAGGAGTTCCGGGGTATCACCAGGGTCTATATGGAAAGAGAAGGCCGCCACAATAGACCCCTCAGAGGGGACCCTTGTCGATATACCACTTTTGAGAAGTGGTAATTGTTGGACTACCACTCTATTTGTCCAAATACCACTCCGTTTTTCGCGTTTTCATTGTTTCGGCAGCCTTCTAAACCCTAATTGGGAAGGGGGAACCCAATAGGGGATTTGTGAACCTTAAGATCGTGCACATTCATGAAAAAAATCCCCGGATATGAACGAAAATTGCGAACCAAAATTGGCTTAAAGTGGTATATTGACAAATAAAGACACATGTAATTGGTGGTATATTGAAAAAAATCCCCTGCAGAGTCTCTAAAAATCACCCAATGCCCGAACTAGCATCAGCCACCGATGCATCCGTATTACACTTCCAAGCACGCGAGGCGGAGGACCCAAATAATCGGATGTGAGTTCCTCCGCACAACAAAGGGCGCCACTCATCACCTTCATGTACTCCAACGCCCTGCGCAGAAGCGGCCGAGATGACACGAGAGACATAGACGGGCGACCTCAAAACCGTGACTACAACGTGCCTTCAAGAGATTCCATGAGTCATGCAGAACTCATGCATCTCCTCTCTCGACAGTGCTCGACCAGGCCCCGAAAAACTTCCGAAACCTAGATGGTCATCGCCGAACCAACCGACTCCAAAAGAGAGGCCCCAGATTGCCTTAGCATAATCGCTATCAAACAAGACATGGAGCATAGTTTCACGTTCGGCCACGCCAAACAAGCTCCATCTCCAAGTTGCCGCTAAGAAGATTCTCCCGATCGGCACGCGACCTGCAGCACCGCCAAAGAAAATGTTGGACTCTCGGGGGTACAATCATGCGCCAAAACGTCACGCCATACTCTATCCGGTCCAGCAGAGGATGACCCACTAGCCGAGTATAACCCCCATCGCAAGCTCAGACTAAGAAGTAGCCCGACTTAACCGTGTAACGCCCCCTCCGATCATGATGCCAAATACGTTTATCCGGGTGAGAAGGGCCCGCTACTGGGGTTTGGAGAATCACATTCACTCCCATGGGTGAAAAATACATACATAATAATATATGTATGTATATCCCTATCAATAGACACATACGTTTATACAATATATATTCAGCTTATTTTATTATTGCGGCTAGCCGAGTCGAGTATTGCATTACTCGAATATCGTTCGTTTAATTTTTAAATTAAGATGATTTTGAGCTCAAGCTGATATAAGTTGAGTCGAGTTCTGGCTCGAGACGATCTCGAGCTACTAATAAGTAACTTGACTCGCTTATAACCCTAAATATCTACAAATAAATAACTTAATTCATAGATATTTTATGGATAAAAAAATAAAAAATCATAGATATATATATATATTTTTACGAAAAAAATCATAGATATTTAAAATCGATTTATCTACATAACGAGATATTTACGGGTAGATATCATGTATAAGAATACATTAGTCATAGATATTATTTCAAAAAAATAAAAAAAAATATATATATATATATATATATATATATATATATATATATATATATATATATCTATGTTCCCTTGTCAATCCTTTCCCCAAATAATTGTAGTCATGAATTGCTTACGTCTTCTGACACCTTGGGAGTTTCTTCCTTCCACGGATTGATGATAGGAGGTAGTGACAATCATCTTTCGCTTAAAACACACAAGTAGTGGTTATTCTTGTACAAAAGTGAAATATGCAGAGGATGAAAGGTTTCCGGCTTCTTTTTGTCGGAAAGCACATTACAGTGTCGCCTTTAAAATCCGGACAAAACAGAGTCACAATAGCATTGTACTTTTCAACTATAACCCACTTTATTGACGCCGTCTTCATCCAAAACTTAAGGGAGCATTACGGAAAAATGCTCTGGCAGGAGCATCACAACTCTAACATTAGTGCCAGCCAACTATAAATTCCCGTAGAAAATAAAAGATAGTGACAGGATTATCAAAATTTTCGAGAACGAGTTTAAAAAAAAATAAAAAAAATAGAGTCCAATGAGAGAACCAGAGCTTATCCGACAGTTTTATGGTGGTCCGAGTATGTTATGTCATACATGTTCCACAAATAACAATATTTTAAACAAGGGTAATAATGTAAATATAATTTATAAACCTGGTCTGGAACATATTAAAATTTCTGGAGCTTATAAGATACGGACAAGCAAAGAGCAGAGCCGAAAAAATGGAGGATATGAAAGAGAGAAAAGGGAAGCTTTCTTCTTCTCAGTCACAGAAAGTGACCACCGAAACCAGACTTCACTGGTCCCTTGGTGTCGTCGGAGAACGTTGTATCGACCATGATATCCGGTATTCCGTTGCACTCAACCTCAATAATCACGTCAAGGCACATTGGTCACCTGTTCCCCTTGTTTCTGATTCGAATCCGATTGCAGTAAACCCTATCTCTGTTTCTGATTCGAATCTGATTGCAGTAAACCCTATCTCTGATGTGGAGAAGGAGAACACTAAAACCCTGATTGTTTCGGTTATGATCAATGCCAACAGTCCGAAGATTCAATCGCAGCTTAGTGAAGCTCTGCATGTAATTATTGGACATCACGATTTTCCTAAGGAGTGGCCTGCTTTGCTGCCGGAGATAGTAGCACATCTTCGTAAATTGAGCGTGACTAATGATTATGCATCGATTTATTTACTTTTAGGTATTGTGAATTCTTTGTTTATGAAGTTTAGATGTACATTCAAGACTAATGATTTGCTTGTGGATTTGAAATATTGTCTTGATAATTTTGCAAAGCCTCTGATGGAAGTATTTAAACGAACAGGAAGCTTGATTGATCAAGTAATGGCTTCAGGGGAAGCTAATGCTGCCATACTTAAGCCTTATATTGAATCACAAAGGTTGTGTTGTTCTATTTTCTACTCTTTGAATTTTCTAGAGTTGCATGATTTCTTTAAGGACAATGTGCTTGCATGGATGGTTACGTTCAAGAAGTGCCTTACAGTAAAGCATTCTGATGATTGTGGTGTTGTTGGATATATGCTTGATGAGCTTCATGTAGCTGTTTGTGAGAATATTAGTCTTTATGTGATAAAGGAGGATAAATTGATCCAACTCTGTTTGAGTGGCTTTGTGAAGGACGTTCTGAGTCTTCTTGTTTGTTCTTCATCACATGGTAATGGTAGGGAGCAGCTGACGGTCACTGCTATTAAGTTTCTGATTACAGTTTGTAAAAATGGTCACCACGCTCTATTTTCTAGTGATGATGTATTGCAGCAGATTTGTGAGAGTATTGTTATTCCTAATGTAATGTTGCAGGATGAGGAGGAGAAGTTGTTTCAGACGGATCCAATTGAGTACATTAAGAGGGATATGGAAGGAAGCGATATTGAAACAAGGAGAGGGATTGTAATTGAGCTCCTCAAAGGAATCGCTATTCATTATAAGAATAAAGTGAGGGAGAAAGTTAGATATCAAATAGACAAGTGTTGGAAATTGTATGCATCTAATAGCAAAGGCAACTGGAAGTACAAGGATTGTGCCATTCGTTTGGTTGTGTCTATTGTCAAAAAATGCTGATGAAACTTCCGTTTCATCTGACATGGTGAATGTCCAATTATTTTTTGATGCATTTGTTGTTCAAGAGTTGCATGTGCGGGATGCCATATCTTTTCCCATGATGACAGCTGGAGCCCTGAAGTTCCTCACATTGTTCAGAAATCAGATATCAAAAGATTCCGTATTGTCGGTTCTTCCTGAATTATCTATGTTGCTTAATTTACCGTATCTGGTGGTTCACTCGTATGGGGCAATCTGCATTGAGAAACTTTTACTGATTAAAGATTATGAGGCTCGAAGTAGGTATACCCCAGATGATATTCGTCCAATCTTACCGACCCTGATGAGTGACCTCATTCAAGTCCTCAGTGATCCCAAATTTAAAGAAAATGAGTATGTTATGAAGTGTATAATGCGTGTTGTTTGTGTCAGTGACCTGACTGTTGATGTAGCTTCACTTTGCATAGAGGGCCTGACTACCATTCTTGACAAAGTTTGTCAGAACCCAAAAAGTTCTTTATTCAATCACCATATTTTTGAATCACTGACTGCCCTTATTAGAAGGGTAAGTATTCTCTCAAAAAAAACAAGAAATAAAATAGAGCCTCTTCAGAAGAAGATTTCTCTTGTATCTCAATTGGAAAAGAAACTTTATCCGTTTCTGCAAATGATTTTGGTTAGAGACATCAGAGAATTCTTTCCCTATGCTTTTCAGTTGCTGGCAGAGCTTGCTGACTTGAACAGACCTCTTCTGACGAAGCACTACACACATATCTTTGATGTTTTTCGTTTGCCTGACACGTGGACAAGGTCAGGAAATTTTCCACAGACGGCTTTCCTGAGATGGGGGCTACCACCTATGCATAAATTGTCTATGATTGGGATATATAATAAGCTTGTTTTGTCTTCCGCCACAGAGGACTATGGATTTAATGTCCTAAACACTGTTGTTGAAAACCTTGGTTTTGAGGTGATTTCACCATTTGTAAGAAATGTATGGATTTCCCTTTTTAACAGGTTGCAAAACAAGAGGAGGGTAAAAAGCATGAAGAAAAGCCTTGTGTTCATGTCTGTATTCCTGGTAAAAGATGGTCCTAGAAACCTTGTGAATTCAGTAAATGCAGTCCAGCAGAATGGTTTTCACGCAATATTGGAGCAGGTTTGGATACCCAATCTTAAACTGATCAAAGGTCCCATTCAGTTGAAACTTGCATCTATTGCTTCAACGCGACTTATCTGTGAAAGTGTCCAGATATTTTGGATATGAGGCTCTGGGGAAGATGTTGGACAGTATCATGACTCTTCTTTCACGACGTGTAGATAATGCCACCACTTTTGCTCGTATCTACAAAGCAGGAACGAAAGAAGAGGAAGAATACCCTTTAAAGGAAATGAAAGATCCAAGGCAATATTTAGTGGTGTCACTGTCTATTCATTTTGCTACTTCTCCTCAAGGAAAGAAGTATTATCATCAAATCATCAGTGAAAGTCTTGAACAAGCCAATCAGTCTGAATTGCTCAGCTTTTCGATTCCTACAAAGTCTCCTTTTTTGAAATCGAGGTCTACAACGGCACTACTTCTGCCTTTGCATTCTGTAATTATGCTAATTTTATCTCCTCAAATCCAGGTCAGCTAGTCAAACCTGAGCTTAGAGGTAATCAATAGTTAGTTCACTGTTAGTAGAAGTTAGAGTACAGAGATTCCACCTAGTAACCGTCGATTAGTTAGAGGAGGAAGCGGTTACCTTCTTGTGACATGATGTATGAATAAAGAGCTGATGTTCTCATTAACATGTATGAAAAAGTTTATTTCTACAATTTCCAGCTTTTGTCTAGTTTCTTATGGCCTTTATATATTGTTCTCAGTAGTTCTTTTCTGTTTCCATATCTTGTTCGATTTTCAACTTCGTGTTTCTGTATGATTCTGTGCAGCATTTAAATATATATATATATTTGTAAAATGTTTGTAGTTAGTTATCTTCTTTTCATATATATATATATATTTTGTGAGATGTTTTTAGCCAGGAATACAAGTGAGATGTTTTTATGTGTCAGTACGAAATAGCACAAATGCCACGGAAGCATATTTTTCAAATATTATTTGTAAAATGTTGTAGTTAGTTATCTTCTTTTCATAGGTAAAATAATTTAGATTTGAGGGAAACTGGATTTGACGCTAAAAGAAGGGAATTGAGACCGATCAAACAAAAAGGAAGCAGAAATAGACGAACATGGCTGTAGGAAAAATACATGCCCCAGTTAAGTATGCTTTCTGCCTTTAGTTTATACACAATATTCAGAAAGCCGACTCCTTTTTGACATTTTATCGAATATGGAGACGGCTTCTTTTCACCTTCCATATTTTTTACGGAGTAGGGACAAGGCTTCTTGGTTTTTGTTGGAAGACGGCTGCTTTTGTTTTGAGGGAGAAGATATATACCTTAATCTTCTGTCTTTTGGTTAGCCTGCAATCAATAATTTATAAGTTTTTCACCTTGAATAAAACATTAAAAAATCTCCGGGATGATAGTATTGGAAGCCAATTCAGCTACCATTTGAAGGTTGTTGTACTCTCTGGGAGTTACTTCTTGAAATGATGGGGAAAGAAAAAGCTCAACAAGCTTCGCCTATTGCTTCCGTGATATTGTCTTTGGGAGTTGTATTTGCAACATACAAATGTGTTTGCTGTTATGTTTCACAGAAAGGATTTGAGATCAGAGAGACTTTTGGTGTCATCAGATAGTTTGAGTCAAGGGGCGAGTGCCAAGTATCATGTTGTTATGACTGCAGAAGATAGTATATACAACAAATGGCAATCTAGGATTGTGTACTACTATTATAACAAGATTAAGGATGCTCCTGGATCAGATATGGGTGGATTCACGTGCATTTTGCATTCTGGGAAACCGGATAATTTGATGGATGAGATCCCGACTTTTATTGTTGATCCTCTCCCTGAGGGAATGGATAAGGTGAATATTTTTAACATAGTTTTCTTTCACTCACTCTCAATGTTGTTTGTTAGTCTTTTTCTTTTCAACTTTTAGGTGCATAAGCTACTTTTTCTCTTCTGCATTTAATGTGCTAATTCTGGATGTTGAAACACAGGGATATGTTGTGTTAAATAGACCATGGGCGTTTGTGCTATGGCTGGAAAAAGCAACTATACAAGAAGAGTAATGTTTGATTTGTAAATCGCGGTAAGGACACTTTTGTCCCTTCTTTGTTTAACGAAATTTGCACTTCTATCCCCAATGTTTCGTCTTTACACTTTACTCCATCATCTATGAATTTCTTTTACATTTTAGTCCAAAATTTCACGTGTCAAACAAACAACATCGAAAGTACGACGTACTCCAGCCAATAGAAACTTGACACATGACAAAAATTGACTGAAAATGTAAAAGAATGCATATTGATAAGGAGGGTTAAAGTACAAATTTGGAACACTGAGGATACAAGTGCAAAAACCGTGAAACAAAAGGTACGAGAAGTGTTTGTATCCCTTTGTAAATGCATAGTTTTCTGATCTGATTTCTAGCCAATTCTATGACTGTTTTAGGTACATTCTAATGGCAGAACCAGATCACATATTTGTGAATCTATACCTAATTTGGCACAAGGAGACCATCCAGCTGTATATCCATTTTTTTTACATTAAGATCCTTGAGAATGCAGAAATCATAAGGAAATATTATCCAGTAGATAAAGGGCCCCTGACTAATATCGATCCAATCGGAAACTCTCCTTCCATAATCAAGAAGGTGCATTTATGCCCCCCCCTCCCTTTTTAAACTATTTTTTTTGGGGACATAAATGAATGTTTCATATGATCAATGAAGTATGATCCACAATGTCCACGTGCTATCCTCATCGAACGGTCCATTTTAATGTTTAATTTCATTTATAAAACACTGCAGTCACTCCTGAAAGAAATTGCTCCAACGTGGATGAATGTGTCTATAAGAATGAAAAACGACAAAGAAACCGACGAAGGTTTTGGCTGGGTATTAGAAATGCGAGGGATGTCCGGAACACCATTATCAACAAATGCATGTACTTCATTCTCATTAAAAATTTATGTATCTGTCATAATTCTGACTGTTTGATTGAAAACTATTTTGTCATAAGGTATGCCTACTCGGTGGCATCTGCTCTGCATAATGTAAGGCATATTCTGCGTAAGGACTTCATGGTGCAGGATTGACAAGCTCTTAGTATGTACAGGCTCATTGATCAATTCAGCTGAACCAATCATTCTCTTCAATGTATTGTCTTGCATAGTACAACCATTAGCTCCAAAAAATAAAGAATGACTCTCATTACTAGTTAGTCTTCTAACAGACATCAAGTTATATGTGAAGTGTGGTACACACAAGACATGATCCAATGTCAGATTTTCATTAATTTTAACTTGTCCTATATGTGTGATTGGTGTATGTGTTCCATTAGGTAATATTACAGTGACACCAAAAACAGGTTTTGCATTAGTCATTAAGGGCAGTGAGTAAATAACATGATCAGTGGCACCTGAATCCACTATCCATTTATAGATAGTACTTGATGAAGCAGCAGTAGTATGAACATTTGCAGTAAGTGCCACTGCTTGTCCAGGACCAGTTGTTTCAGTGATTTGTACATTTCTCAGCATGTCCATGATAGCATCATACTGTGTTCTGGTCATTGTGCTTGAATTGGATGCCACTGTGTCTGATCTTTGTAAATCTACACTTGGAAGAGCATCTACAGTTGCATCTTCCATATTTGGCAAAAAAAAAACCTTGATCCAGATCGACATGGTTGGCCTCAGATCCGCCCCCTTCCCCTGCCTTTTGAGCCAATAGGTTATCCATATTTATTATAGCACTTTTCAATCGTGTGACCTTCTTTACCACAATAGAACACTGTGGTCTCTTGTTATGTCGAAAAACCCCGCCAAGACCTCTTCCTCCACCTCTTCCATAAGAAGCACTAGCACGAGAGGCTAATGGCATAGAATCTGGATTATCTTGCTCGAATCCAGCTTGCTTGTGTACTCAGATTGTCTTATCAATTCCCATATCTCTGCATAATTGATCTCGACTTTCATGTTGCAATGCCATATTGAATACAATAGGAAGATCCGGTATGGGTTTCGCCATCAAGACTTGTGATCTTACATTGCTATATGCATCATTTAACCTTTAATAACCTCGATGACTTTGTCGGGCCTCATCTCGGCTTATAGATTGGTAGAAGCAAAGACAAGTGCGCAGCCTCAAAACCAAAGAATTGATCCCATAAACTCTTCGCCTTGTAAAATACTTGAACTACTGCATAATGTACCTTGCTTTGTTGCATACATCTCTTCTGGAGATTGGACAAGCGATAAGCATTACTAACTCCAAATCAGGATCAAGATCAACCCAAATATCCCTTGCCGTGTTCAACCGTAAAATACTGCTGTATGGAAACATCCACTGCACTGACAAGCCAATTCAACACCATATCATTACATTGACACCGATTTCATAATGCCCGTGATTTTCCTGGGGTTTGGGCAAATGAACCATCAACGAACTTCAATTTACCTTTCATTGATAAAACCATGGAGATTGCTCTCTTCCAAAGAATGATAATTCTCTCGCTTCCTTTAATACCGCTAGACAATCACAAACCAAGGATTCTCAAAGGATGAATATGATAGGATTAACAACTACAACATCTCCTTCTTCACCATTGCCAAGAACGAATAAAAGAAATGAAAGAAATCGAATAAAACTCGAGAAACTCAATCAAACCGAATAAAAGATGAGAAATGTAGTTCCACACACTACGCTTTAGAATTGCGATTCCACACCGCAATCAAACAAGAAACGCACAACCAAGCTTTTCTCTCGATACCATGTTGAAAATGAATTGAAAATCGCAAAAAGTATGAAGAACGGCTCGTGAAGAAGATGAAGAAATTTGAAAAAACAGAAAGCGGAAAAATCGTTTACATTGATCTTGATTGTATTTGCAAATCGAAACTTCTAGATTACAATTGAGTCTATATATAGACTTCCTAACCACCTAATTGATAGCTAAGTTAGTTACAACGGCTTAATAAACTAGTAACAAACTTAATCGCTCTTCTACACAAGTGTTTCGATTTAAATGCTTCAAATGAAATGAACATATACATTGTACATATATGCACCAAAGACATCATTTGATTTTCATTGCATTTTATACGATTGATTTTTGTTTCATATTTTCAAACTAATGCAGGGCAACCTCTTCTTTCGCAATTGCGATTTAAATGCAATTTCATGTTTGAAAATGGGTTTTTAATCTAAAACAACTTTGAATTATCGAAATGCAATTTCATGTTTGAAAATTGGTTTTAATTTAAAACAACTTTGAATTAACGATTCAACGAATGATGAGAGAATTGTTGGGGTGAGAATAAATACTTCATACTTTCATTCTTCTGCTGATATAAGTTTTTGTAAAAAAAATTGTGAATGGATCTCTTGATATACAAAGGAATATTATTGTCTTGTCCAATTAATAAATTTTTTTTTTTTTTTTTTTTGGACTTTCTATAAACGGCTCCCCATCACAAAATTAATATGGGATAATGGCTTATTTAAGTCATTCTCAAACTTTTTTTCATCCGAATAAGCTTCAAAAATTTATAAGAAAATGAAAATTCTAAAAAAAACGTTCAAAGACAATTTTAACCTCCATAAAGGTGTTTTTTTTCTTTTCGTTTTCTTCCCATTCCGTTTTTCTTAGCCTACTACTTTCCCCCCCTTTTCTCCGATGTCTTTTTTTTTTTTTTTTTTCGTTTTTCTGTTTTTTCTTTTTTTTTTTTCTTTGCAAGAAAATCTTGTAGCTACAAAAACTCGAAACCAGCTCTCAATTATTAAAAGTAACCATTATTTAACGCTATGCTACATGTCTTTTTATTATAGAAATAGGTACGTTAAATATTAATACAACCGGAGCCGTTGGAGTGATATATCGTAAAATAATTTTAATCTAGATTTTTTTTGTGAAAAATTAATAACGGGGTTAATTAATTTCTACTATTTCTTTTTGGGGCTATTTCAACTAATTTTTCACATTAGCGACTTTAAACAAAATTTAATCATTTAGAAGGATCATCAAATCAAACTCTATAATGTCAATGGCCAAACACTATAATTAAGTCAAATAAACATCATACATATAATCATTAGTAAACACTATATTCAACATAACAAGCATTAGTTTGTTATTCAATCTCTTATAATCAAATATTAAATACTATGATAAAGTTAAATAAACATCAAAATGATGTACAATTACTTATAAGCGCCATCAAACATCGAATTAACTATAATGAATATGATATTGCTATTCGTTGACTTATAATTATCGTTAAATACTACAATAAACTCAAATGAATATTAATTTAGTGTTCAACATGTTATAATCATCATTAAACATTTGAGTGAACTTATTTATACATCGAATCATTGTTCAAAGGTCACTTTGATCTTTAAACACTCATAATTTTATTAAAAACCACAATAACCTTAAACAAATATCAAATTGATTTTCAATGTCGTATAATCATCCTTAAACACCATATATTAAGTGGGCCATTTGTTAAAATCAAGATCAAATCAAGTCTGAAATCAAGTTTTAATTCGAATAAATTAAGAATCGAATATTTTAAGCCGCTAAAATTGACAGATCGTTTGTAACATTTATTATATCTGAAATTAATTTGTTTGTGAGAGTGCCAGATGTGGAGTGCGGGTGTGTGGAGGGTGGGTGTGGGTGTGGGGTAATGGTGGGTGCAGCAGGTAGCAGGTGTGGTGGTCGGGTGCGGTGTGCAGTGGGGTGGGTGTCGGGTGGGCGCGGGTGTGGGTGTAGGGTGTAGGGGCAGGGGTAAAGGGGTGGGTGGGGTGTGTGGTGCATGGTGGGCATGGGTGTGGTGTGTGGTGGGTGCAAAAGTGTGGGTGTAGGGAGGGTGGGAGTGGGGGATGAGAGGTGTGGGGTGTGGGGGTGGGTAGGTGGTGGTGAGGCGTGGGGCGGGTGTGTGGTGTGTGGCGGTATGGGTTGTGTGGGTGCGGGTGTGAGGTGGGTGGGGTGGATGGGGTTGGGGTGGGGTGAGGGTGGGGTGTAGGTGCGAGGTAGGTATGGGTGCGGGGCCATCTCTACCTAACGTAGATTTATTTAAAAATTCAAGATTAAGTAGCCTTCCTCAACCACTTAAAATTTTCCATAATTTTTCACACAGAAATTCGTAAGATCTTAATTAATTAAGAGGTGTTAAAAGATTATCAAACAACACTTATTTTAATAATCACTTATTCTTTTAAGCATAAGTCATAAGTGAGCACAGAAACAAACAAGGCCAAGTCACATGAATATCATATTGATGTTAATAATTATCGTTGAACGCTTTAATTACATTAAATAAACATCATATTGATATTGAAATGCTTATAGTCATCATCAAACACTACAATAAACATAATTATCATTAGATTGATGATCAATACCGTAATCAACTCAAATAAACAGTATACCAATGTTCAAACATCAAATATAATGTCCACTCACTTGTAATCATCAACAAACACTATAATAAAGTTAAATGAACATCAAATTGAATGTTCAATTATTTACATTCATTAAGCCCCGAATAAACAGCATGCTGATGTTAATCAATAACAATTGTTGTTGAACACTATAATTAATTTAAACAAATATCATATTGATATTCAAACACTTAAAGTCATCATGAAACATTATAATAAACATAATTAGCATCAAATTGATGATCAGTGCCATAATTAACTCAAATACACAGCATATCGATATTCCAACATCAAATATGATGTCCGATCACCTATAATTATCATCAAATATTATAATATAATTAAATGAACATCAATTTGAATGTTCAAATGTAAAACCCTTCATCTCTTATAATAATATTTTTGTATTTTGAAATTAAAATTTTCTTTTCATTTTCTTTAACGCCAAATAAAGGGTCTGTTTGCCTTTAAAAAGACCTTCGTAGCATTAGAATTCTGAAAGCCTATAAAAAAGAATTCTAACTGAACTTACAATTCAGAAGTCAAAATTCGTCTTTTTATATTTATCATCAAATGCCATAATCAACATAAATAAATATTAAACTAATGTTCAAACATCAACTTTAACGTTCAATCACGTATAATTCTCATGACACACTATATTCAAAAATAAGAATGCATTAATTATATTTAATGATTATTTGGTCATTTAATCGTGAATACCAAAGTCTTAATTCATATCTTTAGTATGTGATTTTGATTACTTATATCAATTAAATTCTATGATGTTTAAACATTGCTTTTGTACATTATTATATTTATTCATTTCGACTTGATTATCGATACCTTAACGAAATTGAACTCGAAATTTGGAAGACAAAAGTATATATAGTAAGTTCAAACTCGAACACGAGCATGAACAACTCGTGATCTGAACAACTGATACTCGGTTTAGCTCGGCTCATTAAAAGCACTACCTCTTCCCCACCCCACTTCGCCAGATCTTCCCATTTCTTGTAACTGCAATGTTATGGGTGTACACGGTTCGTGAGATGATACTAAGAATTACCAGAATCAAAGTGAACCAAAAATTTCGGTTAGTAAATATCCGACTAATCTAAACCGATCCATTCGCTTTAGGAAACAGAATTGAACCGAACCGAAATATATGGTTCGGTTAACCGAAAACCGAAATAATATTTAACAATTCTATTTAGTCATGAACGGATCGGTTTTTTATTCGGTTATAAACGGTTCAGTTATAAGAAGTTTTTATAAAAAAAAAATTAATATTTTGGTTATAGAACTAATCATACATATTGGATATAAACGGTTCGGTTACGGTTTTTTGTTTGGTACAGTTTTGGTTCGGTTAATTGCTCGGTTTTTAATTCGGTTCGATTAATTGTTCAGTTTACGGATAATTTGTAGTATGAATCGTAATCGAACCGAAATTTTCGCTTTCTATATTATTAACCTAAAACGCAAAGATTAACTTAATCAAACCATTTAACTCTGAATCTGGCTTTGGTTTTGATAAACCGTATTCATATATACCCTTAGTTAACTTATTTAAATAAAAGAATGTTTGGGATAAGCTTATTTAATCAAAGCATCCAATTAATATCTAACGTGTCGATGGTAAATAAAATAAAAAAATCTAATCGTATCAATTCCTCAACCCCACTCATATGTAAAGTCAGAATTATTTCGGCTGCTTAATAAACTTTTCGAATAAATCCTTAATTTACTTTATAAAATAAAAATAACATATCGGAGGTTAAGGTGGTTAAGTTGATATGATATGAACGTTGCCGTCATTGACGTTTTTGATGAAGTGGTTTAAAACGATAAAAAACGGCGAAACGGTAATCGTGACAAATAAAATATAAATTGGATGATAAGCGACAAATCCATTTTTCATAACTTCAAATCTATTGTTTTACCGCAGTAGAATCGACTCCAAATATAATGTATATAATGTTTCATTATCACAATTAATGTTAATACGCCATTTTTACCCTAAAAATATTCTATCGTCTCTCATGATATTTCTATGCTCAAACGTCTTTTTTGACAATAAACCCCGCTTTCTAATATACGAAACATGTTATCGACGCTTACTTGTCATTGCTCCTCGTGTTATTAAAAATTCATTGCACATACGTTTTGTAGAAAAATAACGTCCGTAAGAAAATGACAATTAATGCCATAAAAATAATCTCGATTTTCAAAGTAATATTCTGACCACGTTAAACACCGGTGGTGTCAGGAGTAATAAGGAAGCATCAACAAAATCGTCCAACCAAACAGGACACTCTTATTTTCACCGTAGAAACACTTGCGTTTTTACAACGAATCGCTTATGCAGAAAACATCTGCGTTTAACAACGAGATGATTGTTCCACAACAAATACGCATAATAAAAGTCATTACAAAACTTTTTTCATCATTGATTATTTTTGACCAATTTAAATCTATACGTCCTACGTTATACTCAATACCTAAAAGTGTCAGACGCGATTTTTACGCGTCATTATATCACCGCTCAACCAAAAATCTCTTGTTTCAAAGGACTTGTGGTCTTTCTACTCATTATCTTCTTAGCTCTCGTTTCTCTCTCTGAATGTTGCAGATGAAGAAACTTCAAAATTCAGCGTAAAATCTGAGTTAAAGGTGTACTGAACTCGGCAATCCTGAGTCGATTCTGTGT
This sequence comes from Gentiana macrophylla, assembly GCA_026214975.1. Classification (NCBI taxonomy): domain Eukaryota; kingdom Viridiplantae; phylum Streptophyta; class Magnoliopsida; order Gentianales; family Gentianaceae; genus Gentiana; species Gentiana macrophylla. The sequence goes on along the minus strand of CM047814.1, from coordinate 4,650,729 downwards.
TTTCGGTCAGGATGCCGATTGGAGCCATGAGTTCCAGCAGGAATTTCGGTTCATTCATCGGTGCAGGTGTGCTTGATTTAACGTGCTTTTTATCATTGTATTGAAATGCATAGATAGACATTGTTTCCAGCTGAACCGTGCTTGAATTGTTGTGATATGTAGTTAATAATCGGACTCAAGTGAGTTAACGTGGAATTTGATGCTAAATGTTCTTCAATTGCTGTTATTGCTCAGTTCTTAGTCATTTACATAAGAGCTTAGCACAATTCCAAGTCAAAGAAGAGTAAAGAGACTAAGTCTTGAGCTAAAATGTATGCTATTCAGTTTTCAGAATTAAGTTTAGCCTAGTAGGTACTTAGCACAAAATGCTAACACGCACAAATCATATTGCACTTGAAAATAGTAATTTGTTTTTACGCTGTCCTTATGCCAATGCTGACTTTGCATAACCCTGTGATTTGAAATTTGGTCATATCCCATTTAGTTGGAGCTAGGAGGGGAATGTGATCTTGCAAGAATTGACTTTCACGCGGTCCAATACTCGAATGTGAGAATCGACCTTCAGAAAGTCGATTATTGACTCAAGAATCGACTTTCCAAAGGTCGATTCATGTGGTGTAGATGTAGAGTGGTGTACCGGTAGAATTGTTGGGGTGAAAATAAAGACGCTCTTTATGAATGTCAATGATGCATTCACTATGATCTTTTGACACGATCACTACAGTATTCTTATGTCAGTTCCATGCCGTTCTTAGCAGTTTTTTACCTTGAATCATTTTGTTGAGTCACTTTTTTCTACCAGGAAGAGTTTATCAATGTGAAACAAATATAGAGACACACCGGGGTAAATTCGCTACCTCACAGCCAGAGCGCAGAAACATGTTCGGCAGCAAGTTGTATGTTCCTCGGAGAAGCTTCTCAAGGCATCGATGTCTAAATAGCTATACTTTACACCCACTCGGTCTTTCTAGTGGCAGAAAGTCGAAATCTAGATTGGGTATGGAAGCATATGATCCTCTTTCAGTTACCCACCAGATAGTTGATAACTTTACCACCATAAGTCATAAAAGAGGAATCAGGGGAATATGCAAATGCTTCCTTTGTGTCGGTGTCTGTCACAATAATAGATTAGACCAAGAAAGCCACATAAGCTTGGCTTCCTTGATGGACAAAATCAGCAGCCAAATCAGGCATCAGTAAATTGATTCGAACTCGCTACACATCAGAAGATTTTGACATAGCTGAAGTAAATCTAGAGTCCCTTGTACCGCTGAAGGGGCATCTGAAGTTTTAATGGGAGAATTGGAGCAAGACAAGCCTTGGTGGGAAGATTTCCCAAAACGCTGGGTGATGGTGCTGCTTTGCTTTGCTGCCTTTTTACTTTGCAACATGGACCGTGTAAGTGATATATGTTTTTGTTCTTTTTCCTTCAGCTATTTCATTCAAGTTTCCAAATGTTTCTCTTCATTTCCAGCATGAAGTCCTTGATTTTTTGTCGTGCAGAGCACCCATTTATGCTTTTATCATTTATTACGGCTTGATTGTCCTATAAATTTGCAGGCTATTGATTTGTTTATTTGATCTTAATCCAGGTGAACATGAGTATTGCAATACTTCCAATGTCAAAGGAGTTTAACTGGAGCAGTACTACAGTTGGTCTTATCCAGTCATCATTCTTCTGGGGCTACTTGCTCACCCAGGTTTTAATCCAATAATGGCTGTGATATTTTTTTTATCATGCTTACCGTGAATGATTTATTGGTCTTCTTTTCAACTTTAGATAATTTCTGCCTATCACTCTTGCATTGATTTTCATTATTGTGAAGGATAACATGCTTTTTAGAGCCAAAACTAAACCGATTTAGTTCCTTTAGATAGCTGCACTTCCGAGTGTAGTCTCGTTTCTTTGTTCTGTATCTAACGCTGGTCAGTTTTGTTCAAGGATCTTTGGCTTGCTCTACCAGTTTCTTGTCTGTTTTGTCTTCTTCTTTCCATGTAGATATTGGGAGGTATATGGGCAGATAGAATAGGTGGAAAGCGTGTATTGTGTTTTGGAGTTATCTGGTGGTCTGTTGCAACAGTTCTAACTCCAGTTGCTGCAAGGATTGGCCTCCTGCTCTTACTCATGATGCGTGCATTCATGGGAATCGGTGAGGTTAGGCTCTTATGTTCAATGTTGCTTTGCATTTTGTTGAACTTGATGGCCTGTTGGTCAGCTTGATAGACATAGATATGTAAGTATATCATGCAATTCTTACCACGTAAGAAGACTCCATTTTCAATGTTTTAAGCTATCTTTAATCTATTATCAGGGTGTTGCTATGCCTTCCATGAATAATCTGCTTTCTAAGTGGATCCCAGTCTCTGAAAGAAGCAGATCACTAGCACTAGTGTACAGCGGCATGTATCTTGGTTCCGTGACGGGATTGGCTGTGTCTCCTTTCTTAATCCATAAGTTTGGCTGGCCATCAGTTTTCTATTCATTTGGCTCTTTGGGAAGTATCTGGATTGCTCTATGGCTGAATAAAGTAAGTCCTTTGCTTCCTTTCTTTCTCCGAATTCCTCTGGGTTTCTTACCATCGCATTTAATCTTTAGGCTTCACGCTTTCTGTTGTTTCAGGCGATAGCTCTCAGCTGAAGATCCAGAGCTTAGTGCACGAGAAAGAAAGTTGATATTAGGAGGCAACGTGCCAAAGGAACCTGTCTCTTCCATTCCATGGAAACTAATTTTGTCAAAAACCTGTTTGGGCTCTTATAATTTCTCATTTTTGCCATAATTGGGGAACTTTCATTCTCCTGACATGGATGCCAACTTACTATAATCAGGTACGTTAACTGAACCGTGCTGGCATGATAGAATTTTCTGCTATAGCAAAGGCATCATTTTCATGTGCACGTATGTTTGTAGCACATTCATCTGGTCTAATAGTATCCAGTTCATCGATTTAACTCGATTCTATTGTCGTTGATACTTATTCAGGTTTTGAAGTTCAACCTTACTGAACTGACTCTTCTGTGTACTGCCATGGCTGACCATGGCTGTCTTTGCAAACATAGGAGGTTGGATTGCAGATACACTTGTGAGCAGAGGTCTCTCAATAACATCTGTTCGTAAGGCAAGGCCATAAAATCTTTTAGAGCATTTGCAGTAGATACTGTAAAATTAGTTAAATCCATAAAACCACCTTTCGTACAATCTTTACCTAAACTGTAAAGTACAAAATCTCTAAATTATGCATTACTTTTACTACACAAAATACAAATTCTCTATTCAAATTATATGCTATAAAGAAAGATTCTGATGTATTTTCGCATTATAATAGAGATTTTGTAAAATAGAGAAAAGTAATGTTTGAGTTTGTAAAATTGAAAATCTGGTAAATAAACTGATGCACGTGTTTTATTTTCACACATCTGCAATCTAAGCACATTCTAGCAAATAGTATAACATGCTTGCTATTGAGAAAGAATTGATTTTTCAGATTCTGGTTGTCTCTTAAAAGTAAGATCAGCACTTTGAAAGGAGACAAATGTGTATAGGGATGAATACACTTTTGGTCCTTTTGTTTCATGATTTTTGCACTTTAATCCCCAATGTTTTATTTCACACTTTTACCCTTCATCTATACACTGTTTTTTTTTCCTTTTCAGACCCTTTTGCATTGTGTCAAGTTTGAGCATTTCATACCTCAATGCTGGTTGTTGGACACGTGACACTTTGGACTGAAAATGTAAATGAAAATACGCATAGATGAGGGGTATGAATGCTGAGATGAAACATCAGAGATAGAAGTGTAGACGTTATGAAACTAAAGGGACCGAATGTGTATATTTTAGTACTTTTGCAGTAAATGACTGGAATATTTGTGATTGTACAGATTATGCAGTCAATTGGATTTCTAGGCCCAGCTTTATTTCTATCATTGCTTAGCCGCCACAAGACTCCAGCTATGGCAGTGTTGTGCATGGCATGCAGCCAGGTATATACCCTATGTTCAGATTTAATTGAAGCATGTGCCAAAATCACACGTATCGATCGAGTGAGTAAATGCTTTGCTTTTAACGATGAAAAGACTAAATTATGATAGGGGGCAAAAACGACTATTAATGCTGTTTTGAAAAATGTTTAAATAGGAACGGAGGGAGTAACATTTAAACAGAATTTATTCTGTTTCTGAGTTTTGTAGTCAACTTGATGACCAAATTCATCTTTCTCAACAGGGTTCAGACGCTTTTCACAATCCGGCTCTACTCCAATCACCAAGATATTGGCCCCGTTATTCCGTGAAGTTAATATTCTTTGGGTAACAACCCTTAGTATGTGTGAATAATAGAAGCTTTACCACCAGCCATTTTTCTACAAATCTCCAATTATGTTACTTTTTGTCTGTTATACATTTTTAACAAGTGTAACACCATCAGCCGTTATGCTATGCAAAAACTAGCATAGCATTAGTGATATTCAAAGGGTATTATAGACTTTATAAACAAAAAATTGTGACATTCATCATTTTTCTTACTCTCTGTGAAAATCTTTAAAACACCCTTTTTTCTAAAACGGAAGTAGTAGATTTCAAAGCTACGGTTTTAAACTCAATTGCTTAATTAGTCATCAATTTTGTATGCCACGTGGTTAACTGTGATAAATTATTGCAAAAACCGAGATGAAATTCGATTGTTGTTGTCGGATAGGGTGTGTTGCTGGGGCTGTCAAACACTGCAGGGGTGTTAGCTGGTGTTTTGGGCACAGCTGCAACTGGATACATTCTCCAAAAAAGGTAACATTGCTCCTTCTGTATACTTTTAGATGACACCAAATTTATTTTGACAAATCACACATTCGACCTTTTTTAAAGTAGAATCGTAGATTCTAAGCTATATAATTGACTTTTCAAAAGGTAGATCGTGATAATTGCGATTAAAACTATGTGTTTTTGGTTCTTTCAGGTTCATGGGATGATGTATTTAAAGTCTCAGTCGGGTTATACATCATAGGGACTATAGTTTGGAACCTGTTTTCAACTGGAGAGAGAATTTTAGACTAGGGCAGATAAGCAAAGTCTTGCATTTTATGTACACCATGTGTACTTTTTTAGTTTAGAGTAATGTAATGAAATTGTGTATCTATCTGCCGAAAAAAGAACATGAAATACCGATAAATCCGTTTATCCAACAAGAGAAAGATGAATAAGCAAGTATATTTTACGTCACTTGATATTACATTTTTACAATGGTTTTCATTTGTTTGACATCTGTAATCTTTCGTATTCAATCAAAAATATGTTTGTTATTAATTAAACTAATTTGTACTTTTGTAGACAAGGAAATAAGAACAAATGCGTAAAGTGATTTAATGAAAGAAAATGGTAAGCTAGCTAATCATTTCAGAATGGGATGTTTTAAAACATCCACAATGAATTTACTTTTGACTCACACAAAAAAATAATCACTCCTCTGACTTTAAAATTGACTTTTATCTGATCGATGGTGAGAATCGACCATCAAAAAAATTTAAACAATCGATTTCGATTTTAAAATAGACTATTATCCGATCAATCGTGAGAATCGATCATCTAAAAGAAAAAAAAATAGTATGGTGTCTTTAAAAATGGTCTTTCAAAATACAACATGCTCCTTAGAACAATCCCAATGGCTCAGCGGCAAAAGTAAAAACAAAGGATTAAAACCTTTGCTCCATCCCTGACCTGTCCAAAAGAGAAAAGGAAAAAACTTCGAGGGTCTTTAGTGGCACTACACCACACCTACTTTTAGGCCACTCACAACGAGGTTTGACTTCCGGAAAATCAAACCACACCACACGAGGTTCGACTTTACAAAGATCGAAAGCGACAATCGACCTCTGAAATGAGCCTCACACCCCGATGTTGTGACAATGTAGTGTCACTAAAGGCCCACCCTGTAAAAACCCTTAGATCCCATGGAAATATTTACTTGCAAAAGAATCTATGTATGACAAATGCCAAGTCAATTAAAACATATACTTTTTTTTTTTTTTAAACCTGTAAAAGATAACCTAATTGAATTCAACAATAAGAACAATATAGCATTATTGGTCTTTGCCCAATTCACTGGAAGATTTGGTCTTGAACTTGTCCAAATCATCACAATGCCTCCGCCACGTGTCATCATATCATCAACTATCACTTGAACTAATCAAGGAACCACGCCTTTGGCCACCAATAATCAAATCTTTCAACCGAGTAAGTGGGCCCAGCATCCTGCCTATCTTCTGTTATATAATATCATTTCAAAACATACACATCATTTGATCAAACAAAACAGAAAGCCTGTGAATACTAAAAACATGATGAATAGCTTATATGCTCAAATTAGCAGAGATATGTGATGTCATTATTATGATTAGTACAAGAGACGTATACAAACACACAATGTAGTATTACCATAACATCATTATCTTGATCCAAGAATGAATAAATGCGGAACCCATGCAAAACTTAGGAGGCACTATATTTTGAAGTGATGCAAAAGATTACACGATGTTTCAAGGCCCTCTCCTAGGAGAGAGTCAAGGTTTTAGTGCTAAAAAAAGTAGGCACGAGGTCGCCTCTGCAACTGCAAGACGCAGCAGGTTACAAAAGGGCGTTGTGTGTGTGTTCGTGCACATGATAAAACTTTTGATTACTTAGTACTCCTAAGGGTAATCATGCACCATCATCATTCCAATGCGTAAATTAAACTGCCACGCAAGATAACTACAGTGATTGATTACATTGACAAGGATCTACATCTATACAAATTTGATTCTATGTATGTTATAGGGTTGCATTAGATGATTGGTTTACCTGGTTATATATTCCTTTAAGAAAATTCCCCATTCCCCGTAAAAGCAGCATAAAGAATATTATTGTACCTTAAAGAAATGCATGCCAAACATTAACAAAAGCGTACCTCATCAAAAATGCTAGACTGCCACTTCAGTTGCAAAAGCTGCCATCTTTCCTGCTGCCAGTGCTGACCAAGAATCAAAAGACCCAAAATAGCAGCAGCAACGCATATAGAGCCAAAACCGTTAGCTTCTTTGGCTTGTGCATAAAGAGAAGCAACTTTCCTGTTCCACCAAGCTCCACAAGGAAGGTTACTACAGGCATCATCGTCCTTGTCTCTAGGTTTAGGAAAATCGGAGACACTTGAATCAGAGCCTTGGTTATGAAAAGATTCAGTCACTTCATTAATTACCGAGCTCTCGACTGGGGCAGATCCAGACACTTCACTCTGCGAAGACCTAAGCTGTGCAGGTCTCAGCATTACATCAGGCTCTGTGGGTTCAGTCTCAGCTACAGATAACAAGTTACCCTTTGCATCGAATATTGGAAAGTGGTAGCCTTTGATATTTATCTTGTTCTGCTGCTCCCACCCCGATCTCTTCCCTTCATCAACACTGCCAAAATCTCCTTCCTCGTTAGCATCTTCGTTTTCGTGATCACTGAAAACTTCAGGTTCGAGAGGCAAATTCTCATGCTGACTTGGAGGAAAGACCAGATCACGAAATGCAAACATGTAACGAGAAGTTTCTGCAGCATCTTTTCCGGAGCTATTACTGGTACCGTAATCAGCAATTTCATCTCTATCTTGCCCCACAGTATTACTGTTATTTGGAGCAGCAGCATATGTTGACTCTGTCATTGACACAACTTCCCACTCACGAACCGGGATCTCCTCTCCGTCCCCCATTCTCGGTAAAAACTGCATTTTCAAGAAATTTGTATCAACATCCAAACACAATGTATAAAATAGAATATTTGCCCCAGTGCATGTATAATCAATATAAAAGTGCGCTGAAATATTTCACAACACAACTTTACGTCATATTCAGACAGGTTTAGCGTAATCCAATCATATGACATAAACAGGATTCCTGTACAAATACTGTCAGTTACATGATAATTGCTTCTCTATACCTAGCATTGCACATATTTAGCACCTTGATAATTAAACAAAAACTATATAACCATGATATTTCAATATTTTCCTTTCTGACAAGTGAAATTCATAGAGGGAACTGAAGTACTCAGCATTGATTAGAAAGCCAAAACACTATCGCACTATAACTTACCCAAACATCCATCCAATTTTATCCAAAACCGAAGAAATCATACACAACATTCAAAGTAAGCAAAAATTGACTATAGTCCTACACACAAATCACAAAGTTCGCTCAATAATAAACTGAACAACCGCATCCAAACTTAGGTCTGCTGAGATCCGATTCCGTAAGCAGCAGCAAAAACAGAACAGCTCGTGTATTAGAACTAATCAAAGTTTCAAACATAAACAAGCAATATACGATATAAGCATATAGAATTGCCATTAGTTTACAATATTGACCAATCGATAATCACAAAAGCACTCACACAGTGGAAAGATGCAATGACCACCGAGGAGGAAAATCAGCAACAAGAAACAAAACATACAAAGTAAGCAAAAATTGAATATAATCCTACAAACAAATCACAAAATACGTTCAATGACAAAAACTAGGTTTGCTGAGATCCGATTCAGTAAGCAACAAAAACCGAACACGTCGTGAATCATAACTAATCAACAAGTTTCGAACATAAACAAGCAAAATTATAATGAATTAAGCACACAGAATCTGTAATAGATTACAAAATTGATCAATCGATAAACGTGAAAGCACTTACACAGTAGAACGATGGGATGACGACCGAGGAGGATAACAGAGGCTTAAGGATCTCCGTTATCAGATGATAACGAATAAACACGGAAGAGTTTTTATTTATTTACTATTTACTTGTTTATTTATTTTCAGTATAAAAGTAGGCGAAGTAGAGAAGATAAAAAAAACATAACAGCGGCCTGAAAAATAAAGATTGAAAGCAACCGGGTATCCCGGTCACGTCAAGTCTATGAACGGTAGGGTGTATACGATCTGAGTAAAAACAATATTTTTATGATCGAGTCAAACAACTATGATGTTCGAAATTTGTCTCGAGTTCGTTCACTCAAGAATAAACTATCGAAAAGGTTTGATTTAGTTTCAATTGTACTCGGGGAAAGCAGCGTAAACTCGAACTCAAATTCAAGTTCAAACATCTAAAAAAATGCTATGTGGTAGGAGTAATCATTATTATCACAACCATTCAGCAGAACGACGATTGATACAACATACTTTTACATTATTGATCATGATGTATATTTTCATTGATCATCGTGTTGACTCGTCATGATTAATGGTGGCGGTTTCAGGAATTTGGTACATGCCGAAATTTGTTATATTCTATAAACTACACTTAGTCTTCTATATATATAGTTCAATACGGATCAATATATAAGAATAAACGAGTTAGTTTCACATATATATGTATACCTAAAAAAATTTAACACTGTAATATTTTTTTTAACAGGTCGGCTGACCCATTTCTTACAAGGTGCAAAAGATGTATATTTTCAATATAATACTCGATAAAGTTGGTTAACGTTTGAGTTCGACTTTAAAATACTTGAGTTCGACATTAACCTTGATGAATTGTTTGAGTTCGTCTTAAATTCGGTTAAATCATATTTGAACAAGCATTTCACGAGTCGATCATCAAGCTCCCATTCTTCTTGCAATATATTATATTCCCTTTATTCAACGCGAAATTCGATGCAATCCAAACAACATTTCAACCAAAATTAGATTCAAAAGATGGCACAGATGTGAATACTAAGTAATATTCCATGTTTACTAGTGAATACAAAGCCTTTAAACACAGTTAGTTCCTTTAAACAAAATATATATCCTTCAATGAAAAATGAAAACAGAAAGCAACAAATTAAATTGTTACAAAATGAAATGAATCTCAATGTCCCATGAAACAGAGGTAAAGGGTTGTTTGTTAAAGTGGAATTATAACACCCCCCCAAAAAAAAAGTATGATCTGGAGAAAATTACAGTTCTTCATGCTTATTATCATCTTTCTTGTCAGCTTGATTTTTTTTCTCTTGAAATTCACCGAAGACTTGATCAAAAGGAGGATCACCAGGCCTTCTAAAAATTTGATCACCAAGTTTCACTTCATATGCATCTTCTTGTCCTAATATGAAGTCTTTCAACTGCATCATCATTTTCACACATCAAATAACTAAAGCTTAATTTGTACTATCATTTCACACAATGCAAGTGTATTTTGCGTGTATTCTGTAAAATTCACCAAAACTTTTCAGTGTATCTATCATTTTCGTAATAACAATGTTCAGAAAAAGGCAACTCTCGTTCGTAGAAATGTAATATGTATAACTGCATTTGAAATAGATGCTGTACAACAAGCTAAATCTGTAAAATAGAATTTCAAATCATTAAATACAGAATATCCAACTTCTATACTGCTTGTAGAGAACTTTTATTCAAATTATGCTTTGGTAGATAATTTTAAAGCGTTTTATTCCAAACAGAAACCTCAGTAGAACGAGAAAAGTGGTGTTTAAGTCCATAAAATAAAGAATTCGATAAAAACCATCGGATTCCAAAGTGATAATAGGTTTAAATAAAGGATTGAGTCACTTAAAAGCTTAATGTAGCCTGTCTGCTTTTAAACATTTGTAGCAAAAATCAACTAGTTCACTCAAATGCAATAACTCAAAGAATTTGATCACATTCACATTGTGTGTGTGTGTGTGTGTGTGTGTACACACACACACACACATATATACAAAAAAGAAGAAACAAACCTCAATGGCATCTTGGCCTTTCTCCATGGTGAACATGACTGTACTGATATCAACTCCCATGAACTTCACCTCAACTCCACCTGTCTGTGCAATCTTTGTCCACTTCATCGCGATTTCCGACACCATATCCTGTAACAAAACTTGCCAATTTCAGAAGAACAAGAAAAAACATGAAGCGAATCTAAGTACAGAACATTCGTGAACGGGCCGATCCTAATATCTTTTGTTTGAACTCGAGTCTGGTTAGTTCATGAGCCATGTTCATGATTGTTCAATTACTAAACGAACAATTAACTCTTGTTTTGGGTCGGCTCGTTTAAAAGACAAACAGTTCGAGCTAGGCTAGTTAAGGTTAAATGTAGTTTTGCCTTCCAGATCGAGTGCAGCTCGGGTTTCACTCGTTAAGTTATAAAAATCCAACATTAATGAGGGTATGCCCGGTTCATTCACGAAGATATTCAACCATTCATAACCAAGCTCATGTTCGTCGTTCAAGAACCTACAATCCAATTCAAACCCGGTTCATAAAGTATACAAACAAACGATCATGAACAGTAATGAATTGAACACAAGCTTGCTTGCTAATGGCCATTAATTAAGCTATACAAATGAACAATCACGAACAATAATGAGTTGAACACGAGCTACCTAACAAATGGTCATTATAATGAGCTGAATATATGAGAGCTTGTTCGTGAACGGTTCTATTCGTTTGACAAGTCGAAGTAACATTTTAACAAGCAAGCAATCAAGCAAATAAACAAACAGTTGAAGTGCATACATACAGGTGTACGCCTGGATCCGAGCAACCGGAGCTTAACAAATCCAAAAACTGGTCCAGTCTGATACTTGAGCATTTCCGATTGCATTTCCGCCATATTTAGCTTCGAAAAATCAGGTGGTGGCGGCAGATCGGCTTTCGGCTTCTTTTTTCCCCATTCTTTCCAGTCATCGTCCTCCTCATCGTCAACAACATCATCCAGATCATCGTCGACGTGGATCCGCCGCTTTGCTCCGTCGGTGAATCGGTAGAAATTGCAGGTTTCGGTTGCGATTAGGAGAAGAAGAAGAATAGCAAATGTGGAGGTTGGCTTCTCCATTGTTGCTGTTAGTTAGCATGTGATTGAACTTTTCGTTGTCAGCTATTCATGTGAAGAGAATGTTTATTATTGGTAATATTATAGATAAATTATGATCACAAACCATTGACTTTAATTTCTAAAAAACCATAGAGTTATGTGGTTGCTAAGCAGTAGGTTTCAGTAATAATTTTATTGTGGTCCAGTATCACAAAAGCGCGCTATCATGTTGGAGAGGTAGTTTTTTTTTTACTAAATTTAAAATTTATCTTTTATTCTATGGGTATTTGTTTTAAGGACTAGTTTCAGTACTTAATTAGACATTTAGTACACACTTAAAAGATAATTGATTATAAGAATAAATTTTGTCAAACTTATCTAAATTACCCTTTTATACCCTTTCAGTTGACTAATCTACCCTTTCTTCTACAGCATCCAATTCCGGATCCGGATCCTTCATGAATAAAAATTGTACTTTTGTTTTGGTTCCAAACATCAAATTACGCGAATTTTCAGCCAAAAGAAAAGAAAAAAAAAAGCCTTCCCAAACACCTTACTTTATTTGCTATATATATGTTTGAGGAATTGGTGTAATTAGGCAAAGAATCCGATGATGCAAATTGATGCAGGCTTGAATCATCACTACCTAGATCATCAATTGGTGACATGATAAACCTCCTTGAGGTTGAGGGCATACTTGAAAATCTAATAGATTTTTTCTTCTTGAGGAATCTGCCCTTTTGTTTCTGCTATCTAGATTCTGAGATAAGATTGGCTCAGCAGCCATCAATTCTTTTCTTGATTGCCTACAGTACACCTATTGAAATCAACTAAGCTTTAAAAATGAAGTCCTGGGATTAAAGCTTCTAAAAATGAAGATGCAGAGAATGTATCATTTGGAATAGATTATGAGGTTTTGGTGTAGACAAATGGAAAAAAAATTGTTATGGAATTTGCTTGCTGTAATCACCAGCTTCCAAAACAAAAAACAACAAAAAAATCACCAGCTTGAATATGTTGCCACTGATCAGAGTAAATTCTCTGTACCACACTTTCATGCTACTTTGTACAATGTGTTTCTTGACAACGATTTGAGAGCCAAAATCGTTAACATTGGCCTTGCAAGATCAGCACAGGAAGAAGGTTAATTTGCAATAACAAGGCACATTGTTGGAACTAAAGGTTACATGGCTCCAGAATATCTTGAAGGTTGTTTTTGCCGTGGAAAGTTAATGCACTTTGATTATATTGATATGTCATTCTTGTGATGATGCATGCGTATTGAGCTCTGTTGTGTTTTTGCCAGCTACAATTGCATTGTCCCTTCATTAGAAAAAGATCTGATGGCATTGATGTCGGTGGATTTCTGATTGTAAATTGATGCGATGGGTGGCATTGTTGTCGGCTGTGCATATACAATTAGATACAAAATTTGGTAACTTTATAAAATAATGTAGTGTCATTCGCATTAGGGTGTAATCAGGCGAATCGACCCCATACTCCACAGGGCTCAATTCGATTCGACTAAAAATGTTTCATTTCGATCAAGCCATTAAAAGCGCAAGATCGAACTCAACTTGATATATACTCATTTCGGCTCGTAAATTTCGATTATTTTCTTAGAATTCATTTAATTTTTAATAAAATATAACAAGATCGAGCTCGACTTCGCCTAATACTAATTTCGAATAATAATTTTTGAATTATAAAAAACAATATTTTACAATAAATGTAGAAATTGTAGTTGTTAGCCTGTTACGTAGATTATGTGATTGGGTGTCATTGCATATAGTGACATTTCATAAAATGTTGTTTTTTTTGATCTTGACGTAAAATGTTATAAAACGTTGGGTATCATTGCGTAAGAGTTTCACTTTAAAATGATGGGTGTCATTGTGTGTCATTTGCGTAAAATGTTGTTGTCGTTGGGTGTGTGCAGTATAGGTGTTGCTTCTTAAAATTTTGGTGTCATTTAGGTGTCATTTGCTAAGGTGTTTGTGTCATAAGTGTCACCGCATTTATTGGATAAAATGTTTTTATTTTTACTTACAGGCACAAATATATATATATAACACGTAATGTAACATACAAAGCGTGCAAAAGCATTTGATACAACATCCAAAATCAAAATTGATAAAACTAAATTGAGTGTCACTTCATAAAATGTTGTTGTCATTGGGTGTCACTTCATAAAATATTGGTGTCATTGAGTGTCACTTCATAAAATGAGATATCAGAATAAAGAGGACGAAAAAATATGAATTAAGGGGAAAGAATTATGTTGATCGTAGTTTTATATCAAAAGATATAGTCATTTGAAGTCGATTTTAAGAAGAAAAGAAATCGATTTTATGAAATTAAGTTGGAAAAATATCAAATGTCATCGTGGTGTCACATCATCAAATGTCCCTGCATCGGGGTGATCACTGCATCGCGGTGTCAACTGCACGCTGATTGTTGAACCATCGCGTGTGCGCGCAACGCGTTTTGTAAGAGCATCGCGGTGTCAACTTCATCGCGATGTCTCTGCATCGGGGGTGGTCACTGCATCGGGGGTGGTCACTACATCGGGGGTGGTCTCCGCATCGTGGTGTCTTTGCATCGGGAGTGGTCACTACATCGCGGTATCTCTGCATCGGGGATGGTCACTGCTGTTAGGTGTAGTGCCCGAAAGACAATTTGTGTAATTGTTTTTAATAATGAATGATGAAATTTATCTCACCTTATTACTTGCTTTGTGCTTGTAAAGTAATAACTCGCGCGCAAACCTAAGTATATCTGTATGTAACCACTTAACTCAGTGTATTGATTACACGTGAGGATTGAGTTAGTGGTGATACACTTAAACTGTTAGTCCTTGGTGAACTTAATCAAAGTTTAGGGTCTCTTGATTAAAACACCAATATCTTGCTAACACCCAGGGTGTGGTAGTCTTATCCGACTGTCGGTAGAGGAGTCACTACATTGGGGCATTTATATATGATGGCATTCATATAGAGGGTGGACCGATTTAATCTGTTTTCTCGATATAATTCCGTAATCGAGGAATCTTATTAAATCATTAGATGATCATATATGGATCAACCTTAATCCGAGGTGATCATGAGTCTTGCTTGTCGGGGTAGTGTTTGATGTGTTAGTTACGGTTCACTTAAATATGTGTTCCAAGCCACTTCTCATTGGCACTTTATCTCAGGATGAGTTAGTAGTTACGATTTTCCACAGACATGGAATCCATTCCTTCCTGCGGGAAGTAGAGAGACGATCCCTTATTTGTTAGCCACGAGAAAATGTGATCGATCCCGGAGTTCACATTTGGCTAATTAGCTCTTAGTCGAGATATGTGTATTAATTGATCATCGAGGGGTTAATGGTAAATAAGGATAAGATATTACGAGTCGGGTTCACTGAGTCTTCCACCTCGAGAATGAATGATCTATGGAGAGGTTAATCCGTATGTAGTGATTATATCAATGCGCTTATTCATTCACTCTATGGGTTGAGTATAAGTATACATCTATAATCGGTAGAGTTCGAGTTTGAGTTTATGGTGGCGTAATCCCGGAATTAATGATTACATTTGTTTGATGAATAATTAATTATTGGAGCTACTGGTTATGAGTCAGTGGTCCCGATTTGAAAGCTTACGTATTTGGACTAATAATCTTGTTATTTGGGCGCTCGAGAAATAATTAATTGGCGAGCCAATTAATTGATATGCGAAAATATTATTTAGTTAATTTAAATAATATAATACATGTGAAAAACATTTTACGTGGGCCAAAAACCTAAAGTGTGTGTGGCACCTGTTTGAGATAAAATGCAAGAATTGATTTTCTTGTGTGATTAATTATTTACTTGTTAAATAATTAATTAATAAAAGATAATTGATTTGTAATTGATTGATTGATTAATCACAATCTTTTATAAATGGAATTATCCTTTATTGTGATTTCTTTTTAATTATTTATTTAATTAATTAGAAACTTGGAGGCCAAGGATTTACTCTCCTATATAAAGAGAGTTCTTCCAAGACATATGGCAATGTAATTTTCGCCCCACACATACATACATAGAGAGAAAAATTTGTTTATTGTCTTGGGTTTCTGGCTGAAGAAAAACTTGGAGTTTTTCCTGGTGTTGCATATCAAGGAGGTTCGTTTATCAAGAAGGGTGTCCACCAACCGCCGTTTGGAGAACACATCGGAAGATCAAGGCTTCTCTTCCCGATATTGGTAACACGATCTTAACCCCCTTGTAGTAGTTTAAGTCCTTTAATTATGTATTGTGGTATATAAGTCGTGATCCATCCGCTGCGCGTAGATCTAACTCGTTTAGATCTAAGATCCTACATCCTTCAACTGCATCGCGGTGTCACTTAATTTATCAAGGCGTCTCTGCATCGCGGGTGGTACTTCATCGAGGCGTCTCTACATCAGGGGTGCCACTGCATCGAGGTGGTCACCGGAAAAAAAAACCCTTTTTAGCGTCCAGAAAAAAAACCTTGTCAGCGTCAAGTAAAAAAATAAAAAATTTACGTCCAGCAGAAAAAAAAAATTAAAAAACTTCCAGAAAAAAAACATTGAAAAAACAAAACAAAACAAAATTAGGGTAGTTGGGTCTATGTACTAATTATGTGTCCTCATAACCATATAAGATTTCTTAATGTCCTATTTGTCTAATTAAGTCTAATATGTGTCTTTTTGGACATTTGCCCCTTTATTCTATTGGTCAACGATCACCAAATCAGATTTGGTTTATGACCAAGATAAAATTTGCGAGTAGGTTTAGGGTGGCTAAGCTCATCTGGTTATTATTCTTTTTTGTATGTCAAAAAATATATATATAATTCAATCCAATACAATTAATTATCTTAATAAATCCTACCCTACCATACATCGTAGTCCACCAAAGATAAATTGTTGACTCTGTCATCGGTTGTTGTCATCTAACTGCTCACGATCGAAAAATCAAGAGATGCTAAGTTCGAATCATGTGTATGTAGGACAATAAGAGGTATTTAAGGGTGTAAAATGAGTCGAATTTGGAAGATTTTCTCAAAACCTATGGTTATTTTGATGTCATCTAAGTGGTTATGATCAAAAAAACAAGAGATCTTTGAGTTCAAATCGTGGTGTTTGCATATGAGCCATGCAAGGCAAGTAATTCTTCTCTAATCACTCTATTTGCACCGTAGACACATGTAGATGATTACGAACCACATAGTTTGAATTTGGGTTGAAGCTGTATGGTCCAGAATCATTCACGTGTGTTACTCCGTAAATGGAACTCATTATAGAAAAACTTTCCGTACAAGACCAACAATTTACCATTTAGGGATGTACATTTTTCTTTTAAAGTTAAAATCATTAAAATTAAGAGGCATCTGCTAAAACAGCAGAGAGTGCATTTTGAGGGGGTTGGGTACCCCAATTACAGTAACCAGAGAGAAAATTAGGGATAAAGAACCCAAAATTAGCTAGCCTATCTACTGGAATATTACACTTTCGCCCATTAAACTTAAAAGAACAAGATCTACTTGAAACACTTTTTAGTGTGTTTAATCTTTCTACCATCAAGCCCATTGCTGAGAAATCGTCCTTGTCGGTGTTTATTCTTGCAACACAACGAGCCGAGTCCGATTCAACAATGATATCACCGCTCCAGGTTCGAGCCGCCTCCATTAAGCCACAGTGAATCACCAAGAGTTCAGCATATTCTACCGAAGCAATGAGCCCTAAATCGTCGGTGTTGGATTGCATACCCGTAGGAGCCATGTGTGTTGCCATTTCCTTTCTTTCCTTTCTTTTTGAGGAAACCCCTCGCCCCGGTGCCCTTTCATTTTCATATCTTTATGTTGATCGGAAGATTTTTTTTTACGGAAACAAAATGTATAATTATTAACTAGTACGGTAGTACCTCCACATGGATAAAGAAAATAGTTGAATTTGATAAATTTTATGATTAATGTATAAAATGTCCATTGACTATCATTAATGCAATAGTTGTTCAGTAATGGAAAATGGTTGGATTGATAATAAATTACGGGTAAGATAGAGAAAAGAGTAATAAATGTTGCATTAGTAATATAGAATGACTTATATTGTGGGACAAAAGTGTATGATGAGTGGAGGTAGTATAAGTCATTTTGGGTGTTTTCACACAGATTAAGAAAGTGATTGAATGTCATAAATTTGAAGGTTAATGTCTAAAATGCACATTGAGTATAATTAATGCAGTAGTTGTTAAATAAAGAAAAATTGTTAGATAGATAATAAATTAATGGTAAGATGGAGAAATGAATAATAAATGTTGCATTTGGTAATGTATAATAATTTATATTGTAAAATAAATATAAAAAAGTAGAATGACTTATAATATGAGACGGAGGTAATAAAAATACTGATTTTACCGAGACAAAATCATAATTATTATAAGTTATAACCTCATTGGCTAGTAGTAAGAAATTTTAATTAACAAAGTAGATGCCAGCTAGTTAAATAATTTCCTAACCAAGTTGACAGATCTCTTGAAGAAAAATAGAGAAAAAGACAAGTTCACAAGTCAATTAAAATGGTCATTATCTTAGAATTCATTTTAGAGGTTAACATCACAGTATCTCAGATTAAATATATTTTTTCAGATTTGAATTCTAGATATTAATCTATGCCATATGTTGCAAGATAAATCTGCTCATTAATTTATTCATTTGTTTACTTCGAGGTTATATAGATCCATCCGTCAAATGAATAGATCCGTGAAGAAAGCTCGTTAGTATTAGTGATTGTTTGATTGTTTAACCAAGCGAATTGAGTTCAAACTGGATTGTAAGCTTGACTCATAAACTTTAGATTATGTATGCGGATGTAATGCCCCTGCACTCTGGTCCGATTCTTGCGTTAAATGAGTGCATAAATAATTCGGTCAATTCCAGTGGTCAACTATTTAGACCTCCATAATCGCTTGGTCTAAAATGGTTAACTTAAAGTTGACAAGAGCATCTATGTCTCACACTTATATAAAGGTGAAAGGCGGACTTTACTTTACCGATGTGTGACTTTACATTCTCTCCTTATAAGTGGATTTGCGTCCTCGTGGGGCAGCGAAGACTTGTCGGTGGATTTGCCCAGTTCGTCCTACCGGAAGATTTTTAGAGATGGCCCCCCACCGCCTCTCCGATATGGCACTTAGATCCGTCGATACGTCATGATATATCATTCTCAGTAACGCCTCAGGACCGGACCGGTTCTTGCGCTTAAATGAGTCATCTTTGGGTCCGGTTGCGTAAAATGAGTGATAATGGTCCGGTCAGTGGTCAAGCCGCTTAGACCTCTATCCTGGCAGTACAAAAATTTGCCTGAGTTAATAAAACCTCTATGCCTCACACTTATATAGGAGTAAGCAGGACTTTACTTTATTAATATGGACATTACAGCAGACCTGCTTATACAGATAAACCAAACGTATAACATAATGATATACAATTTTTATTAACTTGCCTAATACTTTGGCAGCCGGAATCCCCAGGGGTAAAAAAATTAACACCAGGGCAACAGTACAAATAATTAATTAAAGTGACAAAAATGCCCTTCACTTCATTTAAATCCATTATCCGGTCATCGGACTTCCTTCCCTTGTCACCGCCGAGACTTCCCTTTTTCCTCCTACCTACTTTATCTCTTCTGCATATCTTTCACACACATCTAGTTTCTCTAAAAAAAAATTGAAATATAAAGAGATCTCCACAACAGGAAGAACCAATCTTCATCATGTAAAGATTTCTATCATTATGATTTTCCAACATACGGGGCGAGTTGCCGACCGGTTTGTCGAAGGTAATTAACATGTCGATCTGGAAGCTTCAAGATACAAAAGGATTTGACAAGAGTTGAGGCATAAGCGTACAAGCAAGAACAGAATTGAGAGAAACAAGTAAAATTATTTAAGTTTAAGTTTAAGGCAACAAAAATAAAATTCCTGGTTGCCACACTAATGAAGTGCAAATTAAGATGATTGTGATTAACAACTAGTGTCATCCCTGTTTTCCAGTACTTGGATGATTACGTTTATCCAGAAATTCATCCAAATGTGCTCTGCTTCAGTGGCCATGGAATGTGATTATTGGAGATATATTTAGATTTATATTATTTTATATTATGCATTTATGGTTATGTAATCAATCTCATTATGGTTATTATTATGTTCACATTATGGCTATTAGTATAAATAGCCTACTATTGTATTCAATCAAAGCAATGCAATACAATATCTTTTTCTATTATTTTATCATGGTATCAGAGCTCTAGACTAACGTCTTTCGATCCTGAGCAAGATCTACGAAAAAGAATGCCCGGGGTGGGGTTTGTGACATCAATATGATCAAACCCTCACCCCTCCCAATTTATTTATTTTTTTTTTTTCACGTTGCATTTTTTTTTTAAATAGTTAATATCCAGATTTCTTTTTATTGAATAAAACCCTAGCCGCCACGGCACCATCGCCGCATCAATGGCTACAGCGCCATGGCTAGCCCCACCTCCTTCTCATCGCAAAGAATAAAGAATAAGCCACCGCCGTCGGATCTCCTTCTCCGGCAACTCGGCGCCGACTCGCCAGATCTCCTGCATCTCCGCTCACATTTCCGGCTGCCGTGTCTCACCTCGCCTCGTGGCCGCCCACTCCATTCTGACCTCCGGCCACCAACTCTTCTTCTCTCGATTCGCAGTGACAAACTTTGTCACACCCTTGGCCCAACAAAATCTCGGCAAAGACACCACAAATAATGGGAGGTAAAGGTTTGGGGTGCGAGGAAATTTTGGAACGTATTTTAGGGTATATCCTCCAGCTTTAAAATTTTACGCCAGGTATATCCTACACTTTTACTTTTACGCTAGGATATATCCTCTCCCTCCATTAACACAAAGTTGATTTTATTTTCGCAAAGATAAATCCTACAAATCTTATTTTTCTCGCATGGGTATATCCCAAAATATTTTATTTTCTGCAAGTGGTATATCCTCCCTCCTGCTCACACAAAGTTGATCATCGGTTCTCTTTGGGTATATCCTACAATTGCGCCCCAGATTTTATTCCTCCACCACCCACTCCTTCCTCCCAGTTCTTGTTTGAAGATGCCTCCGACCGCCATCAACGCTACAGGTTTCAAGCTTCATGTATCTGCCGCGCCCATGAGCTTGAGAGGGGCTATTGGAGATATATTTAGATTTATATTATTTTATATTATGCATTTATGGTTATGTAATCAATCTCATTATGGTTATTATTATGTTCACATTATGGCTATTAGTATAAATAGCCTACTATTGTATTCAATCAAAGCAATGCAATTATTCTATCAGTGATCTTCAAATAAATAAATAAAAACTTTCACACACCCACTTTCTCTTAGAGATTGAAATGTAAATAAATCCCCACAACACAAAGAAATAATCTTTTCAGATTTGTTTGAATTTTTTATGAAGATATATGTAATGCTTGGTTGATATAGATGGGGGATGGAAGAAAGAGGCTGGTGTCTAAGTGAAAGGGGGAACAGAAGGGAAGGAGGGAGGGGCAGGGCCGCAGGGGATTGTTGGGTATTCAGAATTTAAAAGGAGTAAGGGGCATTTTCGTCACTTTAGTTCATTATTTGTATTGTTGCCCTGGTGCTAATTATTTAGCCCTGTGGATACCGGCTGTCAATACTTTTTGCAATATGGAATATTGTTGTATAACCTGTTATTTATGATTTGCAGATAACTCAAGTTGGACAACAAAAATACGTTTAACGAGATGAGCTCGACCACAAGCTTGCACCGTTGCCTTTTGAACGAGTGACCTTAGGTTGAATAGAGCCGTGCCTCCTCTACTTTTGGTGTTTTCGATGAATCATCAATTTTACTGTATCCGTGATTGATAATTTTTTCAATCAAGTCGAACGTCAGTAGCTCATATCATTGTTAACTAAAAAAGTTTGGAGATTGAGATATTATTGAATTTTAGTGTTTTTTTTTTTTTTATAGTACTTGAATTTTAGTGTTGAAAAATGATTAATTATGTCATGAATGAGTTAATGGCGGACACTTCGGAGTAACAAAATTAGTATAAGACACATATACTACTACTTGATTGATGATTTTTAATGTGATTGGTATAATAATTTTTATAGATTTTTGTCAGGAAAGACAAAATTAAAAAAAAGCAGGATAGAAGAAGCGTAATTTAATTAAAACAAAAAATAACAATTATGTAAGAATAAATAATAAGAATAAATGTGGAATAGAAAGTATATATGAAAGAATAATTATGAAACACAAAATAACATTAATGCGTGACAAGAATAATTTTAAAGTAAAAATTGTGTTTTTGTCCTTTATCTCTCGCTTAACGTATATTTTTTCCGCACTCAATTTATTAATTTTTTGTCGCAGTACTAATTCCCAATAAGACAATAGAATAATTTTAAATTTTTGTATTTGCCAAAAAGAAATTTAACATTTTGTATGCATTTAACGTACCTCGTATATCATATCATTAACAAAATGACAATTAGACAAAACAGTAGGACCAAAAATTAAAATGATTCGCAAGGTGAATCGCATAGCGAACCAAACTGAGTCTAGTATCGAATATATGTTCAAGTTTTTGTTTATTTAACATACAAACGGGCTCATGTTTCCTTGTTTAATATGCGTACTAAATTTTAACTTCGTATATTCCTAATCCTCAAGTTGAGCTCAGATACATTCACTGTAACGTCCCGTTCTCGAACACCGAGTTTTTATCCGAAAAGGAACGTTCGTATAATATAAAATAAATTTCATATTATACGTAGTTCTCCACTACGTAAAGATCGAGTTAAAAAAGAAAACTAAGCAAGAAACTCGAGTATATTTTTTTCAAACCAACAAGAATAGAAACTCAATAACTAATGATAGAATGTAACATTTATTACATTGAAAAATCAAACGAAAAGTAATAACATACAAAAACCTCCAAAAGAAAGTACTAAATAGTGTACAAGATCTAATGTATCATCAAAACAAAAAGTAAAATATAAGTTTTGACGTCGGCGTCCTCAAACGTCGTAATCGAAGTCTTCCTCGAACTCCGGATCTACCTGTTCATCTTCTTTCCCCCAAACACATAGAAAAACAATGTATTTGAGGTAAGTACTCAATTAGAGGTAGAATCTACAAATTAATTAAGGTTTATAATTCAAATTTTATAATTAATAAATTATCTTTTTGAGACCGACTCTATTCAGAGTTTACTTCACGTCCATCAAAATGTTATGACTATACGTTTCAAAGCTTAACTTGTCTTGGTTACGCCAAAGACTCAAGCGGCACAACGCTGGGTGTATCCACCACGAGATGGATGGTTGCCAACCAACGATGGCTTGCATGTTAGTCCCGGTTTCCCGGTATGCATACACGTCCGGTGAAGTTCCTCGTCATTTGGCCGCTTAGAGGGTCACAGAGTTATCCACTGTCCGGACGAGTCACCTGGCCGATGTTCACGTGCCTATCCAAAAGTGAAATGACGTTTAATCTTGTTACTATACAAGTATGTCCTTATTAGTTGTTGTTAACTAGCCACCTAAGCGTTTTCAAGTCAAAGCTCTCCTTAACACAACTAGACACCACATCCTATCAAGTACACAGACATTGATGAATTCTAATTCATCAAAGCCCAAGCCTATCATGCCCTTCCGACGGTCCCGACCTTCAACTCCCTTGAAGAGTACATTCGGTGTCGGAACTAAACGCATCAGAAACTCAACCAAGGCTTGTTAATGTTTAATTAATGTTATTAGATCAGGAAACAACATTTAAAAGTAATACCATAGCTTAAAACAACCTTTTCCCAAAGCAGGGGCAATGTGTGCACATTCCAGGTAATTGTTAAAAGAAAATGTTAATGTTGTTCATAAAAAAAGATTTAAATAGGAAAATGTGATCGTAATCAATTACCTAATTATACTTAGGATCCTTCTTGCAATACAAGTGTGTCGTTGTAATATTAAACAATGATTAATTATAAATTGCCAGTCTTTATCAAATTGATTACTTTGACTAATTAAGCAAATCTATTGTATCTTAAGCCATTAGGAAATCTATTGTACCTTTAGGAACATGAAAAATTAGGAATCTTAAGCCATTCACGCCAGAGCCCTATTTTCTATCCCTAAAATAATATAAAATAATACATATCTTTATTTTGCAACATTTCAATTCAAAACACTTCACAACAGCATCTTTATCCCTATCTTTAACCATTAAAATAGAGATAGTGTTTTAAAATAGGGATAGTCTTTCCACAAATAGTGATACATTGTTCATTGACCTTAAAATAAAGATGAGGATGAGGGTCTGCTTTGTTGAGGTATTTGAGGAAAATTCCACTTTTTATCTTTATTTTAATGATATGACACCGTATGTAAACTTCTACTACAAATGCCCTTACAAAGCACTTCTTTAAAAACTAGATTCTGAGTCAACATTCAATTTACATCATTTACAAAACTAAAGACGTAACAATGAAGACACCCAACGAAAATATTAGTTGACTAAAGTGTGATGGAAATTGTTACAATATGCATCACGTGTCATCATCTTCATGTTTACAAATAATAAGAGGAGCTTTATTTGCACCGCATTGTTTTTAGTAGGACACCTTACTATTCGCGCACTATAGGTAAAATCGACCTTGTGAAAATCAATTTTGGAGTCCCATAGGTGCATTATGAAAATCGACCTATGGAAAATCGGTTTTATCAAAGACACCGGCTTTTAAAAGTTCGATTTCATGAGAACAAATGGAGTGCACCGATAAAACATGTGGGATGCAAATAATAGCCCCAATTTTCAGCCATAATTATATATCTTTATTACTCTTTTAAAACTTTTATTATCAAACACCGATCAACGGGTCAAATCCTCAATTGCTCTAAAAAGCATAACAAAATGTGTACTAGTATTTATTAATTTGATTCAAGCGAACTAAATCAAAAATATCTACATGCGTCGTTGTAATGTCCCACATTGGAAAAAGTAGTAGAATGATCACCCTCATATAAGTGTGAAACATAAAGGTCTTCATCAACTCGGGTTAGCCCTTTTTACTAGACCAAGTGAGGGGCGGTTCAAGCAGATTGACCGGACATTTATGACTCATTTAATGGCTACCAGGCCCGTGGTCCGGGGCGTTCTGAATGGTATCGAACCGACTATCGATGGAATCATGCTACCGCACCGCAAGAAGACGGTGTAAGGATGACCTCTAGTTACCTCTCCGGTAGAGACGATCCAGAACAATTTTGGCCGTCTGGCGAGGACGCGACTCCTATAAGCGGGAGAATGTAAAAGTAGTAGAATGCTCACTATGCGCTGCACCGTACAAGAAGACGGTGTAAGGATGACCTCTAGTTACCTCTGGTAGGGACGATCCAGGAACAATTTTGGCCGTCCTGACGAGGACACCAGTCCCTTATAAGGGGGAGAATGTAAAAGTAGTAGTAACGCTCTCCCATATATAAGTGTGAGACATAATGTCTTGTCAACTCGTGTTAGCCCCTTTTAGACCAAACGAGGACGGCGGTCAAGCGATTGACCGACATTTATGACTATTTATTTCGCTACTACCAGACCGGGTCCTGGGGCGTTCTGATCGTGTTGAAAGTTTTATGAGTAAAAGTCATATTCTACGTGCACGACCTATATATGCTGAAATTCATATTTTTAGCCGGTTAATGCCGGATACCATGACTTTTAAAAACAAAATTGGATAGTTGTGTGTAAATCATATTCCCTCCGTTTCAAAATAACTGATTCAGTTGACAAAAACACACATATTAAGGATATGAGTTAATGCTTTAATCTGAATGCCGAAATGACTAAATAACCCTAGTCTATAATTATTGCAGTATTGTTTTTATCATTGATGGACCTAGAGCATGGCTTGGGTGGACGCAGCCTACCCGGTTTTCATTTTGGTGATAATTGAAAATCTTATATAAATCGATCCATCACGAGTTACTTGTTTTAATCCAAACTTATCCACCATATAAATATAAATTCATTACCACCAAACCACTAATTTCTGGTTCCGTCTCTGATTCTTATTGTCTCACTTCTTAAAAAATAAATGTAGATGTAGGAAAATAATAATAAATAATGCATTGAAAATATAACTACGCCACAAAAAATAGAACAAATGATTTTTACAAGGCGACTTCTATCGGCACCACGAAAATACCCACGACACCACGATTACTCTCGACAGCCTAAAAATCACTCTTGGCACCACCTGGAATATTTTTATTATTTTGAACAACATAACGTCAAGCAGATCGACGCCTGATCATGCATGCGAAAGCGTCATAAAACTAATGTTGGTTTTAATCCAAACGTCGGTGACATTGATTTTATTGTTATAAATGTATTATTACAGAAACGTCGCATCTAATCGACATTATGAAAGCAGGTAAAAAACGTCAATAACTCTAACGCGCGTAACGTGATGCCAAAAAGTAATTTATTGATATGAAGAAATAATTGAAAAATAATAATAAAAGGGTGTGAAAAGTATAATAGTAAAACGGTGGTGAGAATATAACTCGCCTTTTACAATTGCATCGCTATAAATTGTTAATAATGGTTCGCTCTGTACTAAAAATGCTGAGGTCCTGGCCTTCTTTGAGACCGCCTAAAAGAAAGATTTATAATTGTGATTTTGTCTGATAATATATATATATATATATATATAAAAATCCCGGCAAGTATCCTATAAATCGGTGGCCCATCATCTTCTCTACCTCATCAGTGCAAAGACTCCCCATCTCATAAACCATGGCTGCTGCTGCTTTAGCAAATCTCTGCAAAAGAAAATCCTCCAACAACTCCATCTTCAAAACAAGGCAGTTTTCATCTCAGCCATTGGTTGAGAATTCACCGTCTTTCATCCAACGGCTGAGAGATCTCCCCAAAGATCTCCCTGGAACCAACATCAAGAAAGAAGCTTCTCTAGTAAATTTCTTTTTGAACTGAATATACGATATATCCATTTTCTGTGTTAATGGGTATAATTTTGGTGGGTTTTAAATTATTTCTTGGAATTATTTTAATTTTCAGCTTATTGGGAAAACACCACTGGTTTATCTGAATAAAGTGACTGAAGGATGTGGTGCTTATGTTGCTGTTAAACAAGAAATGATGCAGCCAACTGCTAGCATTAAAGACAGGTATATATATATATATATATATATTTTTTTCCCTTAGCCCAAAATGCTGCTTTCTGAACAAAATTCAACTTTACAGACATAGATATCTAAAACGGACTCTCGACCTCTGTAAAGTCGAACTGAACTTACATTACATTCAATTTTTCTAAAGTCGAACCTCACTCGTTGTGGTGACCCGAAAATACATTCAGTTTTTCTAAAGTCGAACCTCTCTCTCACTGTGGTGACTCGAAAATACGTTCAATAACAGTATTTCTTTCTTTTACAGCATATAAACGTTGTAGTCACGTGATATCTATCAGCCTGCCTGATGACGTGCGTGGTGGTGTTACAGTTCAATTGATTTAAGTGTGTGTTGGACTGTGATGCAATTGATGATGTAATATAGTTATGCACAGTGTGATGTGTTTATCTTTTGTTGTATTTAGTTTCGAATTATCATCTCTTTAAAAATCTTAATCTGATAGGAAGATAGGTAATCTATATGTATTAAAAAAAAAACCAATTGATTTCGATAATTTTATTTGGCAGGCCGGCATTGGCTATGTTCAATGATGCAGAGAAGAAGGGATTAATCACTCCAGGAAAGGTAAGGGAATACCAATTACTACTTATGTTGTATAATCGAATTTTAAAAAGTCGATTCTCACTGTGATTTCACAATATATGATCACAATCGACCGCTGAAAAATCGATTCTAAGGTCTATAGCCTTTAAGAAGTCGCTTGTCATTGCAATGCCATAGCGGTGCTGAATCGATCGGTGGAAAGTCAATTCTACACCCTAGAATTGGTTTTTCATGGCTAATCGTCACAATCAATCAACCTTTGAAAAATCGATTCTAGGTCTATAATCAACTTTTAAAAATTCGATATTCATTGTGATGTCTCAACAATCATAATCAAACACTGGAAAGTTGATTCTAAGATCTATGATAGACTTTTAAAATGTCGATTGTCACACTGTGATGCCACAATGGTCACAATCGACTTTTAAGAAAGTCGACTGTGATTGTGTTGCCCACAACAGTGAGAATTGACTACCGGAAAGTCGATCTCACTCATAACCGACCACCAGGAAGTCGTCTCTAATGTCTTTTACCGACTTTTAAAAAGCCGATTTTCATAATGGTGCCACAATAGTAGATTGGATTGGATGTGGTACCACTAACGACGACGACGCCCATGTAGTAAACTCTCTTTATTTTTTTCTTTGCTTAATTTTATACAATGATTGAAAAATGGAACAGACAATATTGATAGAGCCAACATCAGGGAACATGGGGATAAGTATGGCATTTATAGCAGCAATGAAAGGGTACAAAATGGTGTTAACAATGCCTTCATACACAAGCTTAGAGAGAAGGGTAAGCATGAGGGCTTTTGGTGCTGATTTAATCCTAACTGACCCTACTAAAGGGATGGGTGGTACTGTCAAAAAAGCTTATGACCTTTTGGAGTCTACCCCTAATGCTTTCATGCTTCAACAATTTTCCAATCCAGCAAACACACAGGTATTTATAATTCTTTGTCTTGACCGTTTTTAAAAGCGTCTTTAGTGGCACCACTCTAATAATCGTATTTTTCAAGGTCGATTCCAGAGCTGTTATGTCGGTTTTCTGTCACAGGGACTGTCAGAATCGACCCGATGAAGTCGGTTCTTTTCTCTATATTTAACTATGAAAAAAAGTTGATTGTCTCGGGTGTGGTGTCTAAGGGTGTAATCGAACTAAGTCGAGTATTTAAAGGTTTTGTGTATGTAAAGTTACCTTTTCGCCCTGTTTCTTTGTGTTTTGGCCCCAACATTATCAACTAGTATCCTATAAGTTTAATAGTTGATTGTTTCCGGTATGGTGTCTAGGAGTGTAATCGAGCTGAGTCGAGTATTTGAAGGTTTTGTGTATGTAAAGCTATATTTTTGCCCTGTTTCTTTGTGTTTTGGACCCAAAATTATCAACCTCCTCTGGAATCGAATTAAAAGGCGCATTTCGAGACGACTGGCCCGGAAATATGGGAGGATACTAATGGCAAAGTTGACATTTTTGTTATGGGAATTGGCAGTGGAGGCACTGTTTCTGGTGTTGGCCAATATCTTAAATCCAAAAATCCTAATGTCAAGGTATTATATTATATATATATATACCGTCACCGAACGCGACCTTAAACTTATTTTAAAAAACACGTCATTTAAAATTACTGTGAAAACATTTTTAAACAGCTCGAAAACAGAATCCTGAGCTGCGATTTTGACGAATTTACGTTTTAATAAAACATTAATCTGCAGATTTATGGATTAGAGCCAACTGAAAGCAATGTTCTAAATGGTGGAAAGCCAGGTAAAAGACATGTCCATTTTTATTCGAATTTTCGCTCTAATTTACACTTTTTTGTTTTTGTTTTAATTATGATGTTATGTGGATTAAATGATCATGTTTTTGAGTAATATCGTTCCGTGACTCGATTCGAACAATTTTTGAATGTATAGGCCCTCATCACATAACTGGAAATGGGGTTGGTTTTAAACCTGATATTCTTGATATGGATATAATGGAAGAAGTTCTTATGGTGAGATTAATTTTTTATTTTTATTTTGTTGTATAAGTTCAAAATAGTAATAAAAATCCACGCGATAAAATATCGCGTGAATTACTAATGATACATAAGATTATTTGAAATTTTTGTTTTAAAGTTTCTAAATTTAGTATTTGGTTTTTGATTTTTTGAAGGTATCCAGTGAAGATTCTGTAAAAATGGCAAGAGAGTTGGCTGTGAAAGAAGGACTCTATGTAATGCATTTAGTTAATGAAATACATTTTCATATTTTTTTTTCTCATGAAATTTGCACTCCTATCTCCAGTGTTCATCTTTGCACTTTAAACCCTCGTCTATAATGTGAAAATCGTAAAACAAAAAGGACTAAAAGTGTAAATATCCCTCGTAATATGGATAAAATTAATTTGATCAAATATTGAGTAAACTTTGTTCTTCATATAGGTTGGAATATCTTCAGGGGCAAACACAGTAGCAGCACATAGACTAGCCCAGAAACCTGAAAACAAAGGCAAACTCATTGTGGTATATGAACATGCTCTTACTTTTAAATTTCCATCAAACCGATGCAATTTTTGAAAAAAAAAATCTTTTCCGGTTTACCAAAAGTTAAATTATTCAGTAATTATTTGTATTTTTTATTTTCAGACAATACATCCGAGTTTCGGAGAGCGTTATCTATCATCCGTCCTGTTTGAAGAGATAAGGAAAGAGGCTGAGAATATGCAGCCTGTGTCAGTTGATTAAGGGAAATTTTTTGATGAAGAGTCTTTGCTGCATCGGACCGTTGGATAAGTGACATATGTATAAAACGTGAAAACACGTTTTTGTTTTGTTTTTTATTTTATTTTATATAAACAACATCGATCTAACGGTCTGGTGTAGTACACACTCTTTACGTATAGATCAACACATGTTGATTTGTTCTCCCGAGTTTCACTTCGAAACTGGTTACATCATCGGTTATGACGAGACTTAATTATGTCGGTTAATGAGTCTTATGTAATGATCGATGTGTAGAAGTATGTCTTTGTTAATCGATGTAACCGTTTTGTTGTGGTCATAGCGTTTTTCCTAAGGTGTTGTATTATTCACAACTCAATTGCAAAATGTATCAACTTGGTGTTTTTAAGATTTTGTTGGAATAACATCTGCAATAGCAATTGTTCTTTGTTGTCTAATCTTTTTTCTTCTTAGGATTACAATTTGTTTAATCATTGACATTTTTTCTGACAACAACATTGAGAAGTGAACATGAACTTTTAATATCTATAATATAATGTAAAAATATTTCTTGAAAAAAACTGTACCCTTTTGCAGAGAAAAAGAAAATAAACAAAAATGATGGGAAACTTGAAATATGCCTCAAAAGAAAAAACTCGGTGATATATGCCCAAAAAAATGGAGAAGTTTTCTGCAGCATTTTATGCGGAGACACCAATTACACTTTCAAAACACCTGTGCTTTGCCGTGTAAATAAAAGAAAACCTTACGAACACTTAGAAACACGGGTGTTTTGAAGAGTAAATTAGTGTCTCCGGACGGTGTGGAGACAACACAGAAAAATTCGCCCCCAAAACTATGTGAAAAAAAAAAAAAAAAAAAAAAAAAAAAAAACACTATGTGAAATACCATCAACAATGTAGCCAATGAAGCTTAGCTCAATGGTTAAGTTTAGGCCCGTGATCAAGATGTCACTGGTTCAAGTCTACAGTGTGGATTATAATCCTTAAAGAAGGTAATTTCGTTTCGGTGACGGAAGAAAAACACCAATAATGTGACTAAGAGAGCAATATCTAACACAAAGGTAGGAATATAGCTTTACATAAGTAGACAAAACAACACATGTTAAATATATAAAAAAACATTAAACACGAATCACTTTATAATGATATCAAACCTAACTATCTAACTAATGGTCAAAAAAAAAAAAAGTAGAATACATTAATAAAATCACACATTTCATGTGGTACATTGAATTTAACTTGTTTGGAGAACCTTGAGCAATATACATTGGATCTAAACACATATTCTTCAACTTGAAGCAATTTTATTGTGGAAATTTTTCTGTGGTGTATCCCCGTGTACGTACACGGTTCTGATAAACTTCAAAGTCTTAAGGATTTTATGTGTAAAATGATTTTTACACGTTAAATTTCTAAGGTTTTTAACTGGTGTATCTGCATGTGGATATACCATATAAAAATTAAGTTGCACCACCCCCAGTTTTCAGGCACAACATAGTCGAGTTCTAAAAAGTCGATTATATGGTTTAAAATCGATTTTGATCCTCACAATTGAGGTTCAAAAAGCCAATTTTAAACCACGTTATTGACATTTTAAAAAATCGATTATGAAGCATGGTATCACTGTCACAATAAAATAGCTGTGATGCAAAAATATAAAAATGATCAAAACTAAAACTGCAATACCTTTTTCTTCACACTTCCCTCAAAAATAGACACAAAGTAACTTCCAAACTACATAATCATAGCAATCATTCTGAAAAGAAAAAAGGAAAAAAAAGAAGAAAAAAAAATTAGGTTCTAACTGTTTGTTTTAACCACTGTAAATGACTAAATTATCCGCTTTTTCAACCCTCAAACCACAAATTTCAACCACCAAATTTCCCAAACATTTACAGTTCCAAACTAAAGCCCACCAAAAGTTATTTGGATTTTTTCTTCTTCGGGGAACAAAATATCGAACCGGGCTGAACAACCATCATCTCTGACCCATCATTCGGTTCATCGTCATCACTGTTGATTTCTCCTGGAGTTAATCTGTTCTGATCACCTCTACGTCGCAGATTGAACACATTGAAATAAAAGCACACCAATGATTTCTTCCCTTGACTCGGCAATGATTTACGAATTTCGTCCCAAAAACGGCCCAGATAAAAAGGGTTCTTTTTCACGGTATCATAAAACATCTTTTCCTCGATTTTCAACCACGATAACGAAGCATCTTCACCCATACTATTGAATCCCCATTGATAATAAACAGTGCCTAATTCAAGCCTCAGCCTTGTCCTCTTCTCAGCAACATGAAATTTCACGCACTCGATCGAATCCGGAACCGAACACCCACACGAACCATGCCTTCCTCTTCCCATTGGTTCCCTTTCGATTAAACTCGTGGGTTTCCCGGATGGCCAGATTCGAGTCCCGACCCATTTCAAATCAGGCTCATAAGGAGCTTTTTCGATCCAATCATCCACGTGAGCTTGAAAATTTCGTCCGATTAGAACTTTACCTTGACGATGAAGGTTAAGGATGGAATCCGGATCAGCAGATGGGTTAGGGAAATCGGTTTCCGGGTCGGTGTCGATCTCGATAACGGAGGAAGATGATTTTGGAATGGGTATTTTCTTTGGACATTCTTTTGCAGAAAGAATTCTCTGGCTGTACCTGTATCGTTGTTTTTCTGAGATCGTATGATCATCATATATCATAGGATGCATCCTTTGCTTCTTCTGCAAGTAAAGAAAATTGTTTGATAAAAACAGTGATTGTAGTAGCAAGAGAGTATACAATTATAAGCTAAGCAATTGAGTTGGAGATACCGTAAAACAAGATAAATCTGTAAAATATATATCTAAATCATTTATATTAGTCAAAAACCACGTGCAGCAAAATCTTTACTCAAATCTACCTTCAGGGCATCACACCAGGTCTATCTTTGGGTCATCACAGTGACATTTGATCTTTTGATAGAAGAATGTAAGCTCAACATTCGATTTTGCAAGGGTCGGATGTAGATTTTTCGACCTCTATTGTTAACCCAAATTATCAAGTCCATCGTGTCTCAAACTCGTATCATATCTAGGTAATGTTTCTCCTACTTAACGGCATTACTTTAGTTGTAATAAAGCCTATAAACTACTTAGGCTCATCATCCTTGTTTGGCCTAAAATGGTTAACCCAAGTTACCAAGTCCATTGTGTCTCAACTCTCAACCTCATATGATGGTAATGTTTCACCTAATTTTTCAATGAGGAATTTTACTTTCTCCCTATAGTTGTTTACGAGCCGAGCCGAGTATCTGTTGTTCAAGCTTGTGTTCGTTTAAAACGAACAAGATTCATATATATATATATATATATATGAAAGGGAACAAGAACATATTTTAAGCTTCGTTTGTTAAGGTCACGAGCTTGCTTGAAATCGTTTGTTTAATAAACGAACAAAAAAATATCTTCAAACTCAGCTTATTTATAAAGAAAAATTGTTCGAGTTTGGCTTGCTACAAGTATTTTTGCTTGCTAGCTCGAGCTCGGCTCGAGTTTGGCTTGCTAAGGTATAAAAAATCAAGTCCTAATGCATAAATAATGAAGCACAAAGCAATATTCAAACATCATAGCACATGCATATATCCACACAATAATTAAAATGAATCAATAAGTTAGCAGATCCGGGAGAAAATGTAACTGTCATCGAACAATGGATCCAGGAAAAAATGTAACTGGGTCGCATTTCGTAGCGGATATTCTTAACGACGTATATACATACGTAATATATATATACATTATATATCACCAAGAGCGGCCACACCCTGTCCAGGTAAGCTGGATCCGCCCGTGATGGTAAACAAACGTCAGACTCATTGATAAATTGTTTATAAATGCGTAGTGACATAATGTTATGGCGCAATGTTACTTAAATGAAATGTGTAGCATTTATAACTACATATTCGAAATCAAAATGTGTACCTGCCAATTTAACTTTTGTTGATTTGAATCCACATTCTTTTTCAGCATCATAGTTTCACGAACCATCAGAATCTGCTTCCAGATATGGGAACTTGTATAAAACTTCCATTTTGAGATTTCTGGTAATGTTCCTATCGTTGGATCACAAGGATTTTTGGCAACCATGGTAATCCAATTCAAAATCGCGGAAGCACACTCCCTTTTCCTCTTTAAATCATTTGCAGTAGATACTGTAAAACAACGTAAATCTATAAAATAGATCACTTATTGTAGATATCGTAAAACAATGGCATATCTTTTAAACATAGATTCAAATCATTTACATACACAAAGAATCATCTGCAGCAGAATCGCAGAATCTCTACTTTGACAAGTAAAATATAACAAAATCTCTAGTCAAATACTACCCTCCGTTCATAATTATTTGAGGCAGTTGCCAAAAAAACATATATTAATAAAGAGAGCTAATGACATTACATCAAAGATAAAATGAACAAAAGAACTCATGAATATAATTAATACAGTTTTACTTTTAACGTCTCACCAAATTATGAGTAAAGTATGAAAATGAACAATAAATTTTGTTTTGGAAAATGTTCTACATCAGTTAAATAGGAACAAATATTTTTGGCGATTGCCTTAATTAAATAGGGAAGGAGGGAGTATATAATACTACTTCTGTCCTACAAATACAAACTTTTTAAACTGTTTTCATACCGATTAAGAAATTAGGTAGATGCCGTAAATTTTAAATGGAAAGGTCTAGATATTCTTTGAGTATCATTAATGTGATAATTGTAAAGTATTGAAATAGCTGGATGAATAATAAATTAAAGATAGGATGAAAGAAAAATGTAAGAATTTTTTTTTTTTGTTGGTATTCTAGATCATGGGAAAAAAATGAAGAGTCCGAGTAGTATACAGGATAACTTAAAATGCACTATGTGATGCACAAAATACAACATTTTTATCCAAATTATGCATTATAGAGATTAAGATCAGCTTCACTGCTAATAAACGTAAAATCGAGAAAATTTGTGTTTGAATCCGTAAAATATAGAATCAGTTAAAAGAAACAACAAACTGATGCAAGTGATGCAAGCAAACATCTTTTTTTACCTGCAAGTGAATCTGGTACATCATCATCAATTGTAATAACATCTTTTTCAAATGCAGCATTTTTAGAAGCTTTTTCATCAACATCAACACTCTTAATGCCTTCCCTGTGAAGCATATTCTGCACATTTTTACCAACACTTTCGCCGTTATTACCATAACCCTCCATCTTCTTTCCATTGAATATCAGCAAACCATTGTTATCAGCAGAAGCAAGTCCCTCTGTATCAACATTCGGAATTCCTCCCCCGTGAAACGCAGCACCTGCATTGCCATCATTCATTTCTCCATTTAACTTCACACCATCACTCTGTTTATCAATGCCAGAAAATCTCAGTTCATTTCCCAAATCCAATTCAGACATCTTTGAACCTAATTTGACATAACCACCCCCAACATTCTTCTTTTCGCCGATAGCTGCAGAGAAAAAACGCTTTATCGACTCCAAATCCATTGTACATCCAGCAAAAATATCCTGACTAATAGTATTTATACAGCCTTCTGAAGAATCTGAACCCTTGCTCTCAGCAATTCTCTGAAAACATGCATTCAATGCACTTACATACTTAGCATGAATCAATTTCAACGCCGAACCAAAAATCGCATGATACCCACATTCTTCAGCAACAGAACCCCATAACCCCTTCTCTGAAACCTTTTCATAACCACCTTTCTCTCTTACTACCAAGTACAACTTAAACACATCTACAGATTGCCCATCACCAAGCATTGGGGCAATATCACAAACACTTGAGCTTCCAGATATTTCTTTATGAAAAAAAGATAAAAATTCATTAAACAAACACTTGAGCTTATCTCTTTCCCCCTCTTCTGCTTCTTCTTCGTTTCTGACAGTATCAAGAAAGGGCTTCTTCTCCTGAGCTTTTACCGAAGTTTCCAAGCTTTCAAGACCCGACCCATCAACTCTTTTCAGCCATCCTGCCATTATTTTTGTATTCAAGACCTAAAGACACCATTTTTAACACAAACCTCTACATTTCGAAAAACATGATAGTGAAAAAATGAACAAAATAGCTAAAATTACGTGAATCAAAAGCAACAGGAAAGTTTTATTGGCGGGAAGATTTTGATCTGGATATCAAACGAGAAAATATAGGAAGGTTTCTTTCTCTGTCCCCGCTATTTGTCTCTCTAGAATATGTTCGAAGAGAGACAATGGGGAGATAAAACCGAAAGATTGGATCTTTATTTTCTTGTACTATTAATAATTACTATTATTTTTATGAAAGAAAACAATATTTACTGTACAAAATAAAATAAAAAAAGGGAAATTGGGAATTAGGGTGAAATTGACAAAAATAAAGAAAGAAAAAAATGGAATTAATTGAGATAGAGAGAGACATACCAATGAATATAGTAAAAAGACTCGAGCTTTAGGGATTTCTAATTGCTTGCAAGAAGGGTGAGGGGCCTATTTTTGACCTGACTTGCCTTCAACTATTTGGGAATTTTGTTTTGTTTAGGGTTTTGTTTTGGGGCCATAATTATGTTTTGGGGGGAGAGGTAGGGGTATGGGTATGGGTATGGGTAGGGGTAGGGGTAGGGGGGTAGGGGGTAGGGGATGGGGTTGGGGTTGGGGTAAGGGACGGGGGCTATGAGGGAAATTTGGGGCAAAGAGAGATCTACGATTTGTGAAAAATGGAAGTTTGAGATATAAGAATTTGAGGGATATAAAATGATGAGAACTATGGGTTTCAAAAAAAAAAAAAAAAAATGATAAGAACAATGGAGGAAAGTTTTGCTTATGCTTTATATATAGTTGGAATTTTATAAGGTTTAACTATGGTTAATTATAAACTAAGGTATTGAGTTGGTATATGTATTTTATTTGTTTTAGGGGTGGGAGATTTGGTGGATAGAAGCACATGTATTCATCTCTCTCCTTCTTCTTTTTATTTTTTATTAAAACCCATAGTATCCGGAATCCACTGATCCGACTAATCCGAAATTTGATTCAGGTTGTGCATGTAGAGTCTGACTCTTACTCAGATGTAAGGTCTGGCCAAGAGCTCTTTCAATATAGCGCCTCAGAGGAAAATAGAACCGGTGATCTCCCTAGGCATTCTCAAGTTTCTTACTACTTGAGTCAAACTATTTGGCTATCTCTCTCCTTCTTTTTTATTTTAATAATTTAAGGGTTTTCTTTATATTGTGAGGTGGAAAGTATTTTTTTTTTCCCCCGAAAGACGAAAGTTTTATTGATATCGGATAAACCGAACTTACAAAGCGATAAAACACGCACTACAACGCGGCCAAAAACAGCACTACAACGCGGCCTAGCCGCAAAACAAGCAACCGAAATTACAACAAAGCTGAATAATAGGTCGGGTCGAGGGTGCTGAACAGAAGGAAATTTTCCGAAAGAAATTATTCCGCAAGAAGACGTTCAGACGCATGGATCATCTCGACAACCGATTATTCGACAAAGACAAACATTGAACAAAACAAAAATACAGAGAAAAACAAACAAGATAAGATAATATTAACAACAAAAGCCGCTAAACTGTGTCTATAAACCGTAGAGGATGCCACAAGAACCCACCACCACCGACCGCCGCCTCCGGGCAGAGAGAGAAGCCCGTAAGAGATGGTTCTCTTAAAGACTCTATTTTTTTTTTTTATTTATGAAATCTGAATGCGTATCATAAGCTTAAAGAATAGAAAAATGCTAGAATAAGTCAACTGGAAAGAAAAAAATTATGGTTAGAATATTTTTCTAAAAAAAAAAAAAAAAAAAAAAAAACCTTCATAACATAAAAGAAAATAATTCCAAATCAAATTCGCATCATAACGGACTTCAATTCGCACTTTCAAACTCGAGCTCGAGTAGCTCAGAAAATGGTACAAATGCCAAGATATTCATATAAAATATTAATTCCGGCAGTATAATAATAAGAAATTTTATATATTTTAGGGGGAATGAGGGAGAAGGACAAAAATATTTCATCAATTGAGTAGAAGGACAGTCTTTTGAAACTTTTGCATAAAGGACAAAACTATTTATCCACTATCGAAATTTACTTGTGTTCAAATTCAACTGTTTAAATTCATTTGCCGAAATTCACCGTTTAAATTCACTAATTTTCAAAATTCATTGTCGGGATTCACCGATTTTCGGGATTCATTGTCAAAATTCACTATCAAAATTCACCGATTTCGGGATTCACTAGGAGATTCATTCGATTTTTAGGATTCACCTGTTTTCATTCTTCTCATTATAAAATTATGCGATTGTCTTCTCCCTATAAAAAATATGTAGTTGTCCCATTCGCTTAATAATATTCCAAATTGTGTCCTTATCCCTAATTTCCCATATATTTTAATATAATATAAAAATGCTCAATAAGGCTTGCGAGCATGTCGAGTCAAGCATTAAATTACTCGAGTTTGGATCGTTAATTACGATGAGCTACTCGGGTTCGGCTCGAATTTGATCAAAACCATATTCTAGCGAGTATTTAACAAGCCGAACGTCGAGCGGCTCGGATCGTTTACACCCCTACACCCTACCCTAACCCGCCTTAATAGTGTCAATGACGTCTCAACACCTAACCCGCATCATTAAAGCATCTTAACCATAAAATCTTATGGAAAAAATCTACTACGAACATGAAATAATACAGTTGGTCAGAGCTTAGTGAGATCTTGGAATTAAAAAATCATCCAATCAAGGACCTTAAACTAATTTCTTTGGTGCAAAAAGAGATATCCTTCGCCCACGGGCCTCTCCATCCCAACCCGACAGAATGGTGAGAATGTTGATCATGGTGACTCGGCGGCTCTTAGGTGGGAGGACCAGGACCCGGTCCTATCAAGGACCTTAAACTAATTTCTTTGGTGCAAAAAGCGATATCCCTCGCCCACGGGGCCCCTCCATCCCGACCCGACAGAATGGTGAGAATGTTAATCATGGTGACTCAGCGGCCCCTTAGGTGGGAGGACCAGGACCCGGTCCTATCAAGGACCTCAAACTAATTTCTTTGGTGCAAAAAGCGATATCCCTCGCCCACGGGGCCCTTCCATCCCGAGCCGACAGAATGATGAGAATGTTAATCATGGTGACTCATCGGCCCCTTAGGTGGGAGGACTAGGACCCGATGCCCACAAGGAGTCACCATAAATTCTGAGCTAACTCCCACGCTGCAGCTGTCGGGATTCGATTATGCGCCTTGGTGCAATCTGCTACCCGAGAACCAACCGAGCTACCAATGTGAGTCCGACTAATCTCTTAATATATGAGATTTAGTTCTTTTATCGATTTCACAACTTTTTAAAATAAAATGTTTAGATCGATCGTACCACTTTTTGATATCGATCAAGGTTTAATCCAGGCCCAAAAAAAATGTTTAAAAAAATTATAAAATAAAAGTAGTAATTTCCATTTTATTATTCTAATAAACGCAGCCCTTGTATAGAAGAATAAAAACTAAAAAGGGAAATTACAATGGGGGGCTAGGGCAAGAACAATAAATACAAAAAGGCAAACATGCATACCTATTTTTTGATTGAAGGGCATCATTTCTCTTGTTTTGGTAAATAATTAGAGATTTGTCCACAGCTATGAGTTTTGTCTGCAATGAATTAGAGATTTTTATGATATATATAAAAATAAAACAACAACAAAAATGTACATTAAAAATAATTTTTTTATTGGTTGATAAACCTACAATAGAACTTACAGGGTTGGGAGAGGAAGGATGAAAAAGATGGAGGGGATAAAGGATGTGGAGTACAAGGTATGAACTTTATAGGTGATAGCTTGGAATATGTATGTATATAGAGGGGTGGACCCCACTAAGATCCGTGAATTTCTTTTAGTATTGAAACGATATAGTTATGTAATAACATTGAGTTTCGAGAATTGTTTTTAGTGTTAAATCGGAACTCCGGTGACTCATTAGAACAAATTTTTGGATTCGTCATTGTGAATATATATATTTGTATGTATGTATATTCGTATGTTGACCGAGAGAGAACATCTAAAGTTAGAAATTTGATGTTCCTTATAAAAAAGTTAGAAATTAGATCCGTAACGGTTAGAAATTTACTCCGCGACGATTTTCATAAAACTTTTCATATTTTCGTGAAATTTTTTCATCTCTTTCCTCGGTGTAGTCTTGAAAGAAAATATTTCCATCAAACGAGTCAAATGAGAAGAAGAGTTCTTTGTTTGTATACGAAAATGACAAATTCCATCATAAACGGTTTTTCATAAAACTTTTCATGTTTTCGTGAAATTTATTTATCTCCTCTTTGGTGTGGTTTTGAAAGAAAATATTTTTAACAAACGAGTCACGTGAAAAGAAGACTACTTTGTTTGTATACGAAAACGCCAAAATCCATCCTAGCTGGTCACAGCTATTCCCCGTTTAATGTATGATACGTTCAATACGCGGTGAAATATGTTAATTTTGTTTATTTTCTTATTATAGTACAATGGATATTTATTTACACCAACGCGATTTTACCAATACACCATACGAAAACAATATTCATAAATCGATTTTTGAATCAAGAATCGACTTTCTGAAGGCTGATTCCGTGTTTTGGTATAGTATGCCACACGAAAACGATATTCAGAAATCGATTTTCGAATCAAGAATTGACTTTCTGAAGGTTGATTCCGTGTTTTTGGTATAGTATACCGGTAGGTGTAGTGCACTTGTAGAATTGATGGGGTGCAAAGAATAACCGATTGTCCGATTTCATGTTTTTGTTATAGAATATAGTATACCGGTAAGTGTAGTGTACCAGTAGAATTAATGGGTTCAAATAATAACCCCATGGAAAAATGTATTGATGTAGTTAATTTGTTTTTCCTAGGAAAAAAAGTTGAGTCACTTGAGTGCCAACCCAAGGTCTTCACTATATCTCTGGAAATTTATAATTAGTGTAAATTGATGGTTATGTCTCGGTGATTTAGTTTCTAACAGTTGTTTGTACATCTTGTTTACTGAGAGAAATCGATATGGTTTATCTAACTTCATACCCCAACTCAAAGACGAGACTGTTCTTATAACGCTCTTGTTTTTCTTTTACCACTAACTTATGCACCTGGAAAAGTATATTTTTCTTCGTAGAGATGTTAATGAAATTCATGCATTACTCGTGGCTTTATAAAATTATTTAATCGCGACATCTTTTCGCTCTTTAGTTTATTTATTTACAAAGATTAAATAAATATACTTTTTTTTTGGAAAACAAAAGATATTAACATACACTTTGTAATATTCCGATTTTCGGGAAAGGGCAGACGTGTCATTTTGCGAAAACGAAATATTATTATTTCTTTTCTTTTAATGGAGTTAAGTATTTTGTTGATTTTATATATATGTATTTTCGACAACATGTATATAAATTAAAAGGGAATTGCTGATTTTTGGTAATTGGGGGCAATTAAGGAAAATTAAGGTTTTATGGGAATGTGTATTTAAAGGAAAATTTGACTGATGATCCCCATAACCTGTTTACAAAAAAAAGAGCAGCCACGTTCTCCCTCTCTTCTGCGCATTCAAGGAGAGAATTGAGGGTTGGGAAGGTTTCACCAATAACCGAGGCGATTCTTGGTTGTTTTCAGATCGGACGGGAGCATTAGAATCGTCGTGAGGAAAGCATCGTCTTGATACCAGTTTGGTGGGCAAAGCTGCAGGCTTTTGTTGAGGTTTTGATCGGTTTCTCCGGCTGCAATAGGTAAGGAAACTATCCCTATGATCTCAATTGTCTTTTATAAGGTTTAGGTGAAATTGTAGGGTGTTGTGATGCTAGATTGGTGAGTTTATGGATTGGTTATTGATCATAGGTGCCATAGTATGTTTAGACATAATTTTCAAAGGTTATTTGTCTTGTTCTTGCTGTTGTTCGGTTTGGAATCGTTTTGGAAATCGTATGATGAAGGTTTAGGGTTCTAGTCGAACCCAGGTGGACGAGCGTCTGGCCTCTCTGGACGGGCGTCTACTTGGGGCACATTTCGGACGAGCGTCTGGTGTCTCTGGACGGGCGCTCAAGCTGTCTTTTTTACATTCGAGATTGAAATCGTTTTTACGTGGACGGGCGCCCAATAAGGTTCAGACGGGCGCGTCGAGCCTTAAACGGGCGTCTAGCTTATTTTGCCCTTTTTCTTGGTTGGTCGTTGTATAGCCTTATAAGCATGATTTAGCTTTATGAAACCTTTAAAGCGTGATATGTTAATATTGTATAACCTTGAACAAGCCTGAATTGAGCTTCGATTCGTTCGATTAAAACACCGAATGTACTCTTAAAGGGAGTTGAAGTTCGAGATCCGTCGGAAGAGCATGATAGGCTTGTGCTTTGATGAGTTAGCATTCATCAATATGCGTGTAATTGCTAGGACTTGTCCGCGTCAAAGTGGTCAGGAAGAGAGTAGTTTGTGTGAGGAGATTATTTGAAAACACTTAGGTGGCTAGTTAATCACCACAATAATCAACGATCTTGACTAGTAAAAGATTAAACAACATGTCTCTCTTGGCTAGGCACCAGGCTAGATCGCGATGCATGTGCTACCTCCGAAGGTGGAGGATCTCAGAGGTCAATGACCCTAAGTGCAGAGGACTCTCTTTGAGACGCTGCGTGCTATCGGAGTCTACCTTTTCTAGACTTCGTGGATATTGGTGTGATCCACTCGATATGTTGCAAAAGAGTGTCCCCGAGGTGGAAGAACTCCGTAGAGTCGGCCAAAACCCTAAAGCACGGAGGGATTACGCTAAGGTGGATCGCGCGTAGTGCCCTTGAGTGCGGTTGTAACATAGATAAGCTAAGTAGAAACGTTTAGTCAATTTATGTTGATGGACATGAAATGACCCTAGATTGAGTTGGTCTCACATAAACAACAAATCGAATTAAATATCTTTTCCTTATAAATTATAGTTGATGTCATAGCTTCTCTTTCTTATTAAGTACGTTGTACTTACCTCAAATGCATTGTTTTCTATGTGTTTGGGGATGAGAAGACAAACAGGTTTTCGAGGAGGAGTTCGACGACGACGTTTGACGGCGCTTGTTGAAGACTTTTATTTACTGCTTTGCGTATATTCTTGGATTACTTTTGATACTGTTGAGGTAGACTTTTGGTCTTTCGAGACGCGTAGTACTTTTCTTTTGGGATTTTCGTATTTTCTCAAATGTAATAGATTTACATTTCCGCTTTTAGATTTCCTTTTCTATTCTTAAACATTTAGAAATTTTATACCCGAGTTTTTGCTTCCGTTTGCTTTAATTTGATACGACGTAGTAGAGGCTTACGTATAAAGTGAATTTACTTTATTTTATACGTGCCGAACGTTTCATTTCCGGATAAGGACTCGGTGTCCGGGAACGGGGCGTTACATACTTTGTCCCTAGCAAGGGGCGAAACCTAATTTTCATGTCGAGTTATAATCTAGCTCATCACTAGACCGATGTAACTTGTGCAATAAATATACATATATTAAAATTGTAGAAAAATGATTCCATTAAACCAAGGTGTGTAGTTAACGTCTGTCTTAAATGAATTACCATGGGACTGCTAGGGGTCACTTGTACGCTACATGCAACTGATTTTCTTAAAAAGAATTATCACATTCTTCAAGGACTAAATTGAAATTTTAAAAAATATAGAGGTGGATTGAATGAAGTAGAAAATCAAAAGACTCAATGGACAATTCAAGGAGGAATTGAAAGTAGCGAAATTCCGGAAAAGGGCCCATAATCAAAGAGATTATGAGTGGTGAACGAGTGAGGTAGTGTAGTGTCTTGCTATATCTAAAGCCAGAGGGTGGAGGTTCGAGTCCCGTAAAGGACCGGCCCCTTTTGGTAAGACAATCTAACGTAAAGCTTCATCCCTGAGCTGCTAGGTCCCATGATTAACCTCTCATCGCATTAATGTGGGATCGGGGGCGAGGGGGCCCTCACGGTTAGGGTTTAACCGTTTTTTTCATAATCAAGGAGAAAGAAAAGGATAAACCGTGTGTGAGTTATATTACCTTTTCGTATTTAAAAAAAAGTTACAAAAATTAATAAAACCAGAAGAATTAATAATATCATGTCTTCATTTGCATCACGTTGATTTTATCGGTGTACCATAACTATAATACATCTAATAACGGATCCAGAAAATTTCTTTCAGGGGTACCAACACTTCTCCAAGAGTTAATTTGTTTAACGGTGGCTATAATTTTTTTTATAGGTAAAAACCTGGCTATTTTCTTTTTATTAGCGGGTCCGTGCACCCCATTTAGAGTCATGTGGCTCCGCCCTTGCATACAACACACTGAATTAACATTTCGAAAGTCAGTTATGGAACCAAAAACCGAATTTTCGAATGCCGATTTTCACAATACACCTACAGGAAGTCGTTTTTGACTTCATAAACGACTTGCAAAGAATCAATTCTAGCGTGGTGCATTATA
Organism: Gentiana macrophylla; assembly: GCA_026214975.1. Taxonomy (NCBI): domain Eukaryota; kingdom Viridiplantae; phylum Streptophyta; class Magnoliopsida; order Gentianales; family Gentianaceae; genus Gentiana; species Gentiana macrophylla. The sequence continues at coordinate 4,605,892 of CM047814.1, read as the reverse complement.
AATGTGATGTGTGGCAGGGGCGGATGTATGTACTTCAAGGGGGGTTACGTGACCCCACTGAGATCCGGGGGAAATTTTTTTAGTGTTAAAACGATATAGTTTTGTTGTTAAAAAATGTAGTATTAGACTCCGGTAACCCCACCGAAACAAATTTTTAGATAAAAAAATATAGTTTTATGGTCCAATGATCCCACTGGAAAGAATTCTTGGATCCTCCAGTGATGTGTGGTAAATAATACTACATCCGTTCCAAAATATAAGTCATCCTAAAGGTTTTCATACAGATTAAGAAAGTGGTCGTATGTCATAAATTTGATGGTTAATGTCTAAAATGTCCCTTGACTATCATTAATGCAATCAATAGTTGCTAATTAATGAAAAGTGGTTGGATTGATAATAAATTATGGGTAAGATAAAAAAACAGAGTAATAAATGTTGCATTGGTAACGTGGTATGACTTATATTGTGGGACAAAACTAAAAGTGTATGATGATTTATATTTTGAAACGGATGTAGTACCTCCTTATAATAACATCTATGTGTGGTGAATTTTTTCTCTTTCTTCATTTACTGTGAATCTTTTGGTCTTCACCGACTTTCCAACAAATATATCACAACAACGGCATCCATTTATTTCACATTTAAGGTCTTAGATTGGTAGCTAGATAGATCTTCTCTTAACCGTTGGATTTATAACTTTAGAGGCACAGGTGACGGAATTTTTGGTAGTATTTTGAATGAATCTTGTAAGCATCTACTACTTGTCCACCTCCGTTCCAAAATATAAGTCATCCTATATTTTTTGTTTTGTTTCATAATACAAATCATTCTATATTACGATTGCAACATTTATTACTATTTTCTCTATCTTATCACTAATTTATTATCATTCCAACAACTTATCATTACTTAACAACTATTACATTAATTATAGTCAAAGGGCATTTTAGACATTAACCATCAAATTTATGACATTCTTTCTTAATCTGTATGAAAACAACTAGAATGACTTATATTTTAGAACTGAGGTAGTAGTTGATATCAAATTACGGGTGAAAAAATTCTGCAACAAAATTGTGATTTGAGTATGTGTGAATATTTTATGCATAACCGTTATACTAAATGTAATGATGTGTCCTGGCCAGAAATTTCAATTCTTTTTTCATTATACACATCCCTACCGTATGGAATATAGTAAAAATGTGCGGATATAATGAATGTTACTTAATATAACTTTGTTACGACAGTTGTAGGATAATATTTTCTTTATACGACATATGTTGACCACATTCTCAGTAATGAGCTCAAATTTGAGGAGACGTGATTATCTACATTCCCAACAAGTTAGCTTTAGGAGATAAATGTTCTCGGGGACATAACTCAGTGATAAAATAGTAAGAGTGTTATAATGATAGTCTTTACTTGTAAGTTGGCGTGAGTATTCGATAGTATACATCGAGTCTTTTCAGAAGAAAAAAATACGTATATAAAGTTTTTTGTCTGAGAAATAACTTTCGATTTACAAACTTGATGAAATTTCAGGGATATAGAACACTTGGGAGCCTTTGGCTCCATCTTTAGGATATAAATGTTAATTCAACAACTTCTCATCATTTTGTGTATTTTCTTGTGTGACAAAATCAATTGTTTGTAGACGAATGGAATCATACTTGAAAGTGGACCCTTGGTTTACAATTTAAAAGGACGAAATAGAGGACCTCTTTGATGTAGAGAGATTGATATCTTTTTGACATGACTTGCTATGCTTTTTAATTTTTTTTGTTTTCTAGGGGTAAAGACTTTAAAGGAAGGTTCTAATACGGAGACTCCAATATGAAAGAGTGGCCTTGTGTGCAAGACAATCTGCACACACAACGCATCCATATTATCTTGCATGGATGACTCCCTATGTTGGAGTCTTTAGGGTAGAATTTCCCGACTAAGAGATCTAAGACATTGACACAGTCTCAGACATGACGTTTTCGGAGGGAAATCGAATATGCGACCTTCTGAGACATTATTAAGTGCTATCTACTTGAGTCGGGCGTTTTCTGAAGAGAATCGAACTTGAGACCTTCTAAGCTATACTCAAACACCGAGCTAGTACTAGTTATTTATTATGTTTGGAAAACATCTCTTAACTCAAGCACTAGTTCTTTTATTATGAATATATCGTAGATATTCTGATGTAATTCATCATAAATAACAATTACATAAAATTAAAACTAAACTAAATGTTAAATCAATTTATGCAAAACAATCCTTTCATAACATGGACTCTAGTAACATTCATTAAACAAACAAATCATTTTTGGCAATAATGCATTGGTTTCAAATATTGCCAAACCTAACTAATATTAATGTCTAGAAATGGGAAGGAAAAAAAAGATAAATATAGAAGGGTTTTTTTTTTTTTTCAAGATCTGCAGAAATTAAAAGCATCCCTTCTTATACATAAGCATGGATTTACACTAATAATTTTAAACATGATTTTTGCAGAAATTAGCAAAGACACTTGAGACCAAATAACAATTATATATATATTATCTTCAAAGCTTCTATTTTAAATATGAAATGCAAAATCACATCTTCTTAAATGTGTCCAGCTATTAAAGGGTTTCATACCTCATCTCCTGCAAATTAATTGACAAATAAATTACATTAATGAAAGTAAATACTATAAAACATACAAAATGAAATACATCTACATTATTTAACAAACACATCAGAAGCTCTACTGCCTCTACATTGTTTAACAAATAAAGAATTAGTACTCTATGCAATCATCACAATTTACCGATTCTCTATTTTACAAATTGGAGTAAAAACTTTAATATAGATGGGTTTTTCTTTATTTATTTATATATTGATTTGAATGCTTTAAATATCTACTTTACCGTAAATCTTTTACGGTATCTATTGCAAGTGCTCTATTGTGGTGAATTTCATTGTGAACCGAGACCCTGTAAACTAGCGGGTAAAGGAGCGTCTTTAGAGACAAGGCATCGAATTTACCATACGGGATAGGATCCTCTCAAGTAACTTGAGGAAATATTCTCTCAAGTATGTATGATCCAACCACACACCCCAAAAGTGTAAAACATCTAGCCATTGATTAACTTTTTCCAAAACTACGTAGTTTAGTTCATTATATGTAAAAACACTAACTTTACCCTTAAGTTACTTGAGAGGATCTTGATCCATTACCGTTATGGCACCACATCAATTTACAGTCATAACACCACAGTAACTATCGACAAGACAATGAGGAAAAACTCAATTCTAAAACTGAGAAGCGACTTTCCATCGATCGACTGTTTTTCATATGTTGTCACAGTAAAAACACTTTTTTTTTTTTTTTACCTTGGTGCCACTAAAGATGTCCATGAAAAACACATCCACAGCAGAGCATAAGGATAAAGGCAACAAAAAAAAAATGTACAAAACATACCTGATTACAGATTGGGCAACTTTCACTTCTTTCCATCCATTCAAGAATGCAAGAAAGATGAAAATGATGTTTACATTTAGCAACAATCCTAGGATTTTCTTCATCATACTCTGTAATAACAAAAAAACCTAAATAATTATTCCAAAACATTACAAAACTTATCATTTAATCAAATATAATAACAATTTCATACCTTCAAGACATGTTGGACAACAATCTATATCTTCTTCTTTAACTGTTTTCATATTCTCCATTCCATCTTTTTGACCTTTAAAGTCACTCCCTTTAAGATCTAACGGACGCCCGATAACCGTATCGAAAGGGATTGGTCTAGGAGGGGACCGATACGTATCAGGGGTAGACATGTCAATATTTAAATCAGCAAAGAATCCATCAGTAGTAGTAGCAGCACTATCATTAGATGTTAAGGACTCGTGCTCTTCCTCTAAAAACGTCGGGCACTGCACAAACGAGTATCAGAAAATAGAGAACGCTGTTGAGAAACCCTCCAAGAAGTAAGAACTTAAAAGACTAAAAGCTAAGTTGCACGGATACATAAAAAAGGATACGCGCGAGTGCGGGATTTTTGAAAAATACAGGATACGGGTACAGGGCATTTATGTAAATCTCACAAATATAAGTATCGGTTCCTTCATTCTCCTTCATTCTCCTTCATTCTAGACAGTCTTTCATTCATTAACTGAATGTATTTACTCAATTTCAAACATAGTTCTTCATTTCACATGACTGAGTTATGAATATGCATATACGAATCCTGTATCCAACTTTAGAAAATTACAAATTCGTCCCTAGGTGTCAATGTCAAATACGTATCAGATACAAAAACACGTTACCATACAGAAGCATCCGTGCATCATAGCTTAAAATTTTAAGGTAACTGTAGTGAGTATATACTTACATAGTAATATACAGGTGTGCCAGTTAGATGATGCCCTCTTGAAGAGCAACAACAACCTCCCATTTTTCGCTATCTTTCTATCGATTACTTTTCAATTCATTTCGCGGTTTGAACCCGGAATTATGATCTCTGCAAACAATAGACAACATTTAGAATTCACAAGAAAAAGATAAGGATGAATCCGAATTGGAAAAGGAGCAAAGAATAAAATGTAACAAAATCAGATATACATATATCGTTCTGTATCGCTTTTAAGGCGCTAAAATCGTTAATGTATCTCTGCAAGATCAAAGCTTTATCAATAGTTCCCACCAGAAAGCACAAGCAAATGGCCTAACTACATTAAGGGCGCCTTTACCGGCATTGCCCAAAAAAAAACAATCCAACCATCGGAAAGTTGATTATTACCTATACAATCGACTGTGAAAAAGTTGAGCTACAACCAATTGGTTTATATGAGCAGTTTCAAAACAAAAAACAAAAAACAAAAAATTGAGATGATTTGACAACAAACACAGCCTTAAACCTGGGAGGATATGATAAAAAGAGTATCCACAATTTAAGTACCAAAACACTGTTTACCACTTGTCTTGTTCATACATTATCAAGGTATTCATTTAGCAGAAAAATGTACTGAAAAACAATAAAATTCAGATTCTTGCAACAGAAAGACAACTTAACCCCCCCCAAACACACACACACACACACACACTCCCCCTAATAAAGTAGAACATGGAAAATCGAAAAAACACACATGTTATACAGAAAGAAATGATTCTTCCTAGAAATATAGAAGTCTTGCTTTCAAGCCAAGCTCAACCCTGTACAGAAAGCATAGAGCTTTGAAATTTGAACTCAAAGAGAGGAAAACACACACACACACACACACACACACACACACACACCAAGAATGAAGGAGGGTAGAAAAGAAAATATACCCAGAAAGAGCAGAGGCAGCCAAAGGACACAGGGCACAAAACACAACCTTTATAAAGATAATTCCACAGAAAAAAAAGGTCTTGCTAGTATAACATTTTTTTGAGGCAATCAATGAATATAGGAAATTAAAAAAGAAATTAAATACAGACTCCCATAAATAAAGAAAAGAACTTTGAAAAACACAAGTCAACCTTACAGTTTAAAAAAATAAGAATTATTGTCTGCACTCTGCAGGCTTCTTTTTTAGGAGTAGAGTAGATGATCAAATGGGAAAGAAGAGAAGTTGAAATAATGGCTGTTTCTTTATGGTGGTTTCTGCAAGCTTTCTGTGCTCAAAGTGAAAATTCAAAGAGAAAAGAAAATGGTTTTTACATTCATTTCATTTCACTTGAGGAAGAGAGAAGTGGTGAAATTATAGTGGTTAGTGGAGTAGTGTATACTGTATAGTACTTCTTTCTTGGCTTTGGAGAAATTGCTATTTACCCCCCACTACTTAGAAGGTTGTTCCCTTTAACCCCTGGCTTTTCCAATGTTATCTTTCAACCCCATCTATCTATTAACCAGTTTTTTTAGTTCTGTTTTCACAGCAAAGCTATAAACGATCTGAGTCGTTCATGAATAGCTCGACGTTCGTCGCGTGAAATTCTCTTTTAAATATAATTTAAAATAACTCAAATCAAATCAAACCCAAGTTGTTTGTCAAGATTAACAAGTCGGAATTCAAGTACTTTAAGTCTTGACTCAAAATGCTCACCATGTTTGTCAAATACATATAATAGTTTGTATTATTTTTGGATTTTGTGTGCATGTACATTCAAAATATATTTCGAGCTACTCGAGCTTGAAAGTGCTTGAAATATTGTCAAGTATATTCAAGCCGTATTCGAGAATAGTTAAAACCTAATTTAACTAATCTCGTTCAATTTTGTTCCTATTCATACAAACTCGAGCCGTATCAAACATCACTACTTTGTGTGATTTTTTGATTCGATAAATAATGTTTAACTCGATTTGAATCGTTTACAACTCAATGTCCGAGAGGCATTTGTCTAACAATTTTAAAAATACTCATAAAAATCATTTAATATATATATACCCCCACCCATGAAAACATTGACCATTTTATTCTCTTTGGGCTTTTATTACATAATGTCAATAGTTTTATTTTATTTCCTCTAACATCCATAATGTTACTTAATGTTTTTTTTTTTTTTTTTTTTTTTTCTTTTGAGGACTTAACCTTATTAAACCTCAACTTTTTTGTTTGTTTGTTGGGAAACATATTATGCACCAATTTTCCTTAAAAAGGGTTTGGTGTTGTCACTTTGTCTAATTTTGAACATTGATCACTTTTATATGCTTTTTATATTAATTAAGATGAGGTTAGGTGTTAGTGTTACACAAATAATATGTGGAAGTCAACTATGATAATTCTTATTTGGGGATAAAAAAAACTATGAAACAAAATTGATTACGTAAGAAGTTTTTTTATGATAAATGTTATGCTAGTAAATAATCAGAATGCTAAGTAGATTCTTCAAAAAAAAAAAAGAAATGCTAAGTAGACAAGGGAATAAAATAAAATAATTACGGATGGACAATAATATTATGCGGTTGAATTAGTCAAATTTGATGTCTAAAATACTTTATTCATGATATTTTTTTATCTTATAAATAAAAAGACCAACAATTAAGTGACCTAGCTGACCTACAATTTCAATTTGTAGGGAATAAATTGTCTCAATAGGGACAGACATATAAATACTAAAATGTTAAAAAAAAAAAAAATGATTCCATAATTATGATTTTCTACTCATTTACAACGTCATTTTAAATAATAATAGCCGTTTACGATTGAAAAACCAATATCGTTTCAACACTTAATGCGAATTAAATCCACTAACGAACCGATGTTGACCATAATAAACAAAACTTTGAAAACATTTATTAGAAAAATCCAGTTAGACGTTACGTTGTCCTACCTATAAAACGCAATAATTAAGACCCCTATAAATTTTAAGTCTTACCTATATACGATGATTTATTAAGTTCGTTATACATGTAAAATAAAGTTCATGAAAAGTGTGTTTCATGTTACACAAAAAATATGTGATTCTTTAACATTCAATGAAAAAATAATATTGATTTCTTGAATACTTTAGTTATGAATTAACAAGAATGAATCGAATCATTATCAACCATTACACATTCTATGACTATACTCAATTAAATGAAGGAAACAATATTTCCCATACACCCAATTTTTTTTATCCAAAATTTTCTTTTTTTTTTTTTTAATTTTAAAAAGAGAGTTTATTTTAATAATAAATAAATAAATAAAGGAAATTTTAGACCGACTTCCCTAAGGTATAGGGCGATTGGGCAAAATTTTCTAATTGAAAGCACCGAAAGAGCACTATATTACATACAATATAGATGCCCACTTTCTAAATAGTGGGCGCCTTTAGTGGAGCCGCAGGAGCCATGACTCTACACCATAAAGTGTTAAGAATATAAACATTATGAAATATAATTATTTCATTTTTTGTTTTTATATTTTTTTTAGAAAAACATAAGAAGTTAACTTAAAACATAAATATTAGTTCAAGGCCATGATAAAAGACTTTGGGACATGCCTTCAGAGTAAGGACGTAGCCATGTATAAATATAGGGGCGCTAAAGCCCACCCATAAAAAATTAAACCAAAAAAAAAAAAAAAACTACACCTAGAATTCAACATGTCAAAATTCTGATTCATTGGCATAAATCGATTTTTCTAATGTATGTAGTGTTAGATAATGTTGTGCCACGTTACCGTAAGGAAATCAAGCCAGACTGACGCACCGAAATACAAAAAATTAATTTTCTTTTAACCTAATAACCGACTTCGTATAAACAATTAATACATAAAGAAGTAGATAAAAATTCATACCAGTATGATACAATTGGATGTCGCTTTATCTACGGATGATAATCCATACACACAACTGTCCAAGTGTTCAATAACTGTTGGAATCTTTGAATGACTGCTACCGAGAAGAGGCAACTGTTAAATTATCTTTTCTTCTTATCAAAACTCTCTCACAAAAGCTCTCTTTTTCTCTCTAATGTATTGCAAATACTTTGTGATATAAAAAGTTTGATATCACTTCCCTTAAATAAGACATATACATCACAAGAATACTTGTGACGGGCTTGAGTAAGAAAATGGAAACTATATTTCCAATATAATAAGGATATTACCTTAAAAATATAGAATAAAAATATAAGATATTTGATTGATTATTTAATTAGTTATTTGCTTAACATTATTTATGCCATGAAATTTAATATATCTTATATTAAATATATATAATGTTACAATATAATATTAATATCTAATAACATCATTATTAATGTCCAATATTATTCATTCATAATAAATAAAGGGGGTTCTAAAGACACCCCTTATTACTACTTGCACCTATTATTTGTTTTTTTTTTTAATTTCTACACATTCCCAATTTACTTATTACACCACACAAAAATAAAAAAAAATACACTTTAGTCCACACTTTTTTAAACTTAAATAACTACACCATCTTCTTCCCACCACCAACCACCATCCACCCGCCACCCAAAACCCCCGAACCCGTCACCCAAAACCACCAACCACCATCAAACCGCCACCCTAAACCCGCCCCTCTTCCCTCTTCTACGCTTTTCACACCCCCACCTTCCAGCCGCCACCCCTTCCTCCTCTGAAAAACAGCCACCCCCTTCTTCCTCCCTCAACCACCCCAAATAAAAAATCTTCTCTTCCCAAATCGCAGCGAATCGAGCCCCCAAATCGCAGCAAAATCGAACCCCCAAATAGCAGCCCCAAATCGCAAAGCTTCATCCCAAATCACAGCGAATCGAGCCCCCAAATCGCAGCTCTGCATTTTTTTTCTTCTTGAAAGGGCCTGCTGAACCTGCGTTTTTTTTGTTGAACCTTCGAAAATGGGGGTATGGAGGAAGACGATGGTGGTGGTGGGAAGATAGCGGCCGGACATTCATCTTCAAATTCTACAAATTTTTTGAACCCATGTTTTTCTTTTTGTGAACCTAATATTTTGAAAATGGAGGTATGAAGGAAGATGGTGGTGGCAGTGGTGGGATCTATTGGTGAGAAGGGGCTGGTGAAAATGGGTGGGTTTTGAGAAGATGGGTGTTAGAAGAAGAGGGTGATAATGGAGATGGTTGATTGGCGGTGGGTATGGAGATAGCGGTCGTTGGTGGTGGTGGTTGGTGGTGGGGAGGAAAATACAGTGGCAGTTGGTTCTTGGTGGGGGTGGGAATGGTAGTGGCGGCCGGTGAAGGTGGAGATGATTTTGCAGGTGGAGGAGGAGGGAAGGGGCTGAAAGGATGCAGGTTCTTAGATCTAAACGAGTTAGATCTATGCGCAGCAGATGGATCACGATTCATACATCACAATACATAATTAAAGGACTTAAACTACTACAAGGGGGTTAAGATTATGTTACCAATATCGGGAAGAGAAGCCTTGATCTTCCGATTTGTTCTCCAAACGGCGGTTGGTGGACACTCTTCTTGATACACGAACCTCCTTGATATGCAACACCAAGAAAAACTCCAAGTTTTTCTTCCTCTAAAACCCTAGACAAGAAAAACAAATTTTTCTCTCTTTTTTCTAAGGTGGTGGTCGAATTATGCCCTTGCAATTTCCCTTGGAATAACTCTCCTTTTATAAGAGAGTAAATCATTGGCCTCCAAGTTTCTAATTAATTAAATAAATAATTAAAAAGAAATCACAATAAAGGATAATTCCATTTATAAAAGATTGTGATTAATCAATCAATCAATTACAAATCAATTATCTTTTATTAATTAATCACTTACCAAGTAAATAATTAATCACACAAGAAAATCAATTCTTGCATTTTAAGAGGTAGGAGGCGCCACCTAGTAGGGTTTTAAGCCCACATAAAATGTCTTTTATGTGTATTATATTATTTAGCCCAACTAAATAATATCCATGCATATCAATTAATTAGTTCAGCCAATTAATTATCACTGAGGCCCAAATAACAAGATTATTAGTCCGAATTACAGAAGCCACATCGGGGAGACGGGGACCATGGACCTATAACCAGTAGCTCCAATAATTAATTATTCATCGAACAGAATAAATACATTAATTATTAATTCCGGGATTACGCCACCATAAACCCGAAACTGAACTCTACCGATTATAGATGTATACTTATACTCAACCCATAGAATGAATAAGCGTCCATTGATATTAATCACTACATACGGATTAACCCTCCATAGATCGTCCATTACGGTGGGAAGTCTCCGTGAACCCGACTCGAGAATATCTTATCCTTATTTACCATAAACCCACGATGATCAATTAGTATGCATATCGACTAGTAGCTAATTAGTCAAATGCGAAACTCCGGGATCGATCACTTTCTTAGGGCTAACAAATAAGGGATCTGTCTCTCTACTTTCCGCGAGGAAGGAATGGATTCCATGTCTGTGTGAAAATCGAACTACTCACTCATCAGAGATAGTGCCAATGAGAAGTGGCTTGGAACACATATTTAAGTGAACCGTAACTAACACATCAAACACTACCCGGGACAAGCAAAGACCTCGTGATCACCTCGGGATTAAGGTTGATCCATATATGATCATCTAATGATTTAATAAGATTCCTCGATTACGGAATTATATCGAGAAATACTGATTAAATCGGTCCAAATTCTATATGAATGCCATCATATATAAATGCCCCAATGAGTACCTCTCTACCGACAGTCCGGATAAGACTATCACACCCTAAGGTGTTCAGGCGCATTATATTGGTGTTTTAATCAAGAGACCCTAAACTCGATTAAGTTCACCACGGACTAACATTTAAGCATATCTCCACTAACTCAATCCTCACGTGTAATCCATACACTTGAGTTAAGTGGTTACATACAGATATACTTAGGGTTTTTGCAAGGTGTATTACTTTACAAGCACAAAGCAAGTAACTAAGGTGAGATAAATTTCATCCATTATTGAAAACAATTACACAAATTGTCTTTCGGGCACTACACCTAACAAAGTAATTTGAGAGAGTTGGGGTGGGTGGGAAGGAGGAAAGTGGTGGGACGGTGGTAATGGGAAAAATGAGGGGGGTGAATTTTTGGGGGACTAGTTTGAATTTTTTATAAGTTGTGGTGAAAGTAGTAGTTTTTTTATTAATTGTGTAGTGTGAGAAGTATAAAAATAATCATGTGGTGCCAAAAGTAAAATTTTGTGGTACAAGTAGTAAGTGGGTGCAAGTAGTAAATAGGGGTGTCAATAAAACCCCTAAATAAATACTAGAATATAAATTTCCACTATGACCCTTTATAGTGAACATAAATAAATTCTTATTCGGTTATCAACATAACCATAATTTAATTCCGACTATTTATTAATATGTGTGTTACCGATAGGTTTCCGAATACGTTGTCCGTAAATTTAAAATGTTCTTACAAAAAGTCAAGGAACCCGACTGGTTTGGTGATAGTTACATTTTTTTGCATAATAATCTTATACAACAATTTCAATTTGGGGAATGAAAAAATAAATGGTCACAACAATTGATACCACATATATTTACACATTGATCGTGATGTATTATTTATTGATTCTTACATGTTCTATCATATTCGACGGTATAAAACTCTAACGTGTCAATTATTATAGTCGTAGCATTACTCAAATGAGAATTGACTCCTTCAGATTCGATAGCGGTGTAAACGACCCAAGTTGAATTAAACATTTATTTATCGAATCAAGCATCAGTCAAAAGAGTGATGCTCGAACTTGGCTCGAGTTCGTTCGAGTAATGAACAAATTGCTCAAAATCGACTCGATTATGCTCCACAAAATTTTACGCACTTTCAAGCTCGGACTAGAGATCGGGCAGCTCAAAGATATGTTAAGCTTTAAAGTGTTCACGTATAAGCTCTACGGTCGGATCTTCTATACATTATGAATCTACGGTGGATCTCTTTCACATCACTCCCCCACAACATAAATTCAAGCAGTGTCGGATGTATGGTTTTAAGTAAGGAATACAATAACACAAACATATAAAAATATTTAAGAAGCAAATAATACACATAATGTATATATTAATATTAGTTATACGTACGAATACATGCTTCCTAAGGACTGCCTTGTTGTGCAGCTGGTGGCGCCCTAGCCTTTAGTCACAAGCTAATAGTAGTAGTGTACTATTTTGAATTAGTTGAGTGTTTTTTCTGCAAGATACATTATTGATATTAGTACATTAATAATGGTACTATTTTGCCCGAATGTTAATGACAAAAGTTATATATATATATATAGTATAATATAAAAAACAATCCAATAAATTCTAGTTGATTGGTAAATATTTGGGCAATGCAAATTTTGCTCATTTATGGGGAGATACCGAGGATAAACGGAATGTGCATTGACGAAGTTGGGATGTTTGCTGCCTACCGAAGAACTTGGGAGGTTTGGGGTTTCGAGATCTTGAGCCTTAAATCTAGTTTGCTGGCTAAACAGGCGTGGCGATTGTTGCAGCACCCTAAGGCCCTAGTCAGTCGGGTTCTTAACGCGAAATATCATCCGTATATGACAGTTATTGCTGCAGGTTTGGGGGGGGCGCCCCTCGTTTCTTTGGAGGAGCTTGTTGAAGGGGCGGGATATGTTGTTATCGGGCTTGCGGTGGCGTATAGGTGATGGACGTTCGATTTTTGTCTTTCATGATGCGTGGGTTGCTCGACCTTCATCTTTCCGTATTATACATGCCTCCCACTCTCTGTCGACGAACATGCAGGTTCATCATCTCTTGTCGGCCGATGGTCGGCAGTGGAATCTCCCTCTGCTCCAGCAGGTTTTCCATCATTGGGAGGTAGATGCGATCCTTCAGACTCCAGTGGCTAGGCCTTCTTACCCGGATAGACGTATATGGCACTATGATCGGAAGGGGTGTTATTCGGTCAAGTCTGGGTATTTTTTAGCTCTGAGTTTGCAAGGAGAGCTGTACTATGTAGCCAGTGGATCTTCATCTGTTGGGTCGGATAGAGTGTGGCGTGATGTTTGGCGGGTGACTGTCCCTCCGCGAGTTCAGCACTTCCTATGGAGATGTTTATAGGGATGCTTGCCAGTAGGAGAAAATCTCCTCAAGCGGCAGCTTGGGGATGGTGTTTGCCTGGCGTGTGGTCGGGAGTTGGAAACTATGCGTCATGTCTTGTTCGACTGTGACTACGCTTAAACAGTTTGGGGAGCTTCAACTTTTGGAAATCAGCTGGTCCAGCAGTCTTCTGGGTTTCGGGAGTTTTTTGGGGGCTTAGTGGAGCGTCTGTCAGTGGGGGAGGTGTCCCTGTTCTGTCTGACTTTGTGGAACCTCTAGAAGGAGCGATGTAGTGTTGTTTTTGAAGGTGCACCCATCTATGTCTCCCGGGTAATCTCGGCATCCTCAGCAGCGGCATTAGAGTATTGTCGGGTAATGGGTGGTGCTTCTAACGCGGCTGAGGGGATTCCACACCTGGTTGTTTGGACTCCGCCAGTGTAACACATATGCTTCTGTGGCGGCTGTGGGCTCAGGTATTAGGCTGATTTATAGAGATTCTGAGGGGTCTACTGTGGCGGCCTTCTCTTTCCACATTGATCCGGGGATGCTCTGTTGGTGATTATATCACCAATGTGATTTAGTGTAATTGGATTTAGTTTGAGGTTTGGTAAGCTTGAAACAATCGATATGAGTTAGGAGATGCGGGGTGCATGCTTATAATTGATATTTACAAGCTTACGGAAGTGTTAGATCAAGTGTTGAACCAAAAACTGGATACTGCTGCGTATCCTTACGGATAGATTGAACTATCCGTACGGATGAAGCCTGTTAAATTGAAATCGGATACTGTAATATATCCGTACGGATAGGGTATTTTATCCGGACGGATAAATTACTTATCCGTACGGATATATAAACTATCCGGACGGATGAGTTACAGGATGCAAAACTGAATTTTTGGTTTCCAGCAGTTTTTGGTGTCCCTTCGGTTTTAACTGATGTCCCTTCGGTATGAAGACATTTCTTAACTGTTTTTGAAGGGTTATGTTGTGTTTTTCATGTAGAATAACACATGATATAAGTACATAACACTTGGTATATTTGAGAAAGAAAAAAGATCAACACTTTAAAAGATTTATTCATTTTCTTTGAATACTATCTTGAAACCTCAAGTTCTACACACAAATAAACAAAACTCTTATAGCTATCTTTCTATCTAATTGCCAAGATAGAAAGAGACGTAGTTTTATCCCGTGAATACATTCGGGATTTACCCGGAGGCAATCTTAAGGGACGAATAGTTTTCGCAGGAAAGAGCCTCTGCTCGACTCTGCGTTTATATATTAAGTTCTCTTTTATTTGTTGTTTTGATACCATTGTTCTAATTACCTACAAATTCCCCAACAATCTGCGAAAACTATTGTTGTTTGAACAATGTCGAGTATCAAGGAGATGACTTCTAATTTCAGCAAGTTGGAACAATTCAATGGTGAGGATTTCCGAAGGTGGCAAAAGAAAATGCATTTCCTGAATTTGCATTGAAGGTTGTGTACGTGTTGAGTACGCCATGCCCTCAGATTGATGATAACAACACCATGGAAGAGTCAAGGAAGAAAAGTAAGTGGGAAAATGACGACTATATATGCTGTGGTCACATCCTTAACGGTATGTCTAATAGTGTTTTTGATACTTACCTTGAAATTGAGACGTCTAAGGAGTTGTGGGATACTTTGGAGGCAAAATATGTAAGTGAGGACGCGTCTAGTAAGAAGTTTCTTGTTGGTAATTTTATGAAGTATGTGATGGTAGATAATCGTCCGGTTATGGATCAATACCATGAGTTGTTGCGTTTGTTTGGTCAGTTTTCAATGCATAAGATGGCTATGGATGAATCCATATGTGTGTCTAGTATTATTGAAAAGTTGCCTCCCTCTTGGAGGGATTTTAAAAACTCTTTGAAACATAAAAAGGAAGAACTCTCTTTAATTGAACTTGGTAGTCATCTAAGGATAGAAGAGAGTTTGCGTTCACAAGAAAGTGGTAAAAATGTTGTGGGTTGCGGTAAGAACATTGCGAGATGGTTCAACTTCAATCAATATGGTTGAAGTTGGGAAAGTTCTAAAAGAATAACAACAAGAGAAAGTTTGATTCTTCCAACAACAAAAACAAAGCAAAGTTTAACAAGAAGCCTAAAGGCGCTTGTTGGTATTATGAAAAGATGGCCATTTCAAGGCGGATTGTTTTGCTAGAAAGCACAACAATGGTAAGGGTAAAGGCCCGGTGAATGGGGCTAAAGACCCGGATCCACCTAAACATCAAGGTACGAATGATTATAATTGTGGTTTTAATTCGGATATGAATTATGTACCACTGATTTCCGAAGCATGTTTTTTGCAGGATGATGATGTTAGTTGGTGGATAGACTCGGGAGCGACTAGACATGTATGCAAGGATAGATCCTGGTTTTCGAAGTATGAAAAAGTTGAAGATGGATCCATTGTGCATATGGGCAACAAGTCTAAAGTCATTGTTGTTGGAAGAGGAATTGTAAATTTGCAATTTAGTTCTGGAAAATTTGTAACTTTAAACAATGTTTTACATGTACCTTTGATCCGGAAAAACTTAGTTTCCGGTAGTATTTTATGTAAAGAGGGCTATAAACAAGTATATGAGTCCTCTCGTTATGTATTGACTAAACATGGTGTATTTGTAGGATTTGGTTATCTTAACAATGGTATGTTTATCTTCAGAACGAAGTGAACCCTACGAAACCCTTGTAGGTTTCGAGCTCGGCTTTCAATTTTTGAACTAAGGTTCATTTCGGCTCGAATCGATCGAACCTTAATTTAGCAAGGTTCGGCTCGGGTTCGAACTGGAATATTAGGAAACATGTTTGGTCCGGTTCGGCTCGAACATGCTCGAACCGTTCGAACATGTTCGAACCGTTCGAACATGCTCGAACCGTTCGAACATGTTCGAACATGCTTGATTTTGATTTCCTATTATATATAGTTTTTTTTTAAATATAAAATAGTTCGAGCCGAACGTGTTCGATACGGTTCGGCTCGATAGACGAATATCAAATACCTAACGTTCGGCTCGACGTTCGAAGGTTCGAATCGAACTCGAATCGAGCTTTTTTCGAGCCGAATACAGCGAATCGAATCGAATACTGACGTTCATTTACAGCCCTATTTATGCTTTATATTGTTAGTAATGGTTTGTATGAAAATGCTGCTATGAATGTTATGACTGTTAATGTTGATGATTCATACTTGTGGCATGCAAGATTAGGTCATGTGCATTTTAGAAGAATGTTGCAAATGTCTAAAAATGACTTAATTCCTGTTTGTAGTACAACTATGAATAAGTGTAATACTTGTAACTTAACTAAAATTGTAAGACAACCTTTTAAAGGTGTTGAAAGGTCGTCTACAATTTTGGAACTTATTCATAGTGATCTATGTGAATTTTGTTCTTCTCCATCTTTTGGAAACAAAAAGTATGTTGTCACATTCATTGATGATTGCTCTCGTTTTTGCTATGTTTACTTGCTTTATACTAAAGACGAGGCAATGGAAAAATTTAGAGTGTTTAAAAACGAAGTGGAATTGCAACTTGAAACTAAAATAAAGAAACTTCGTACGGATAGAGGTGGAGAATAATTTGATCCACCATACTTTGAATCTTGTGGGATTATACATGAAAGAACTTCACCTTATACACCACAACAAAATGGCATAGTTGAAAGAAAGAATCGTACTCTAAAAGAGATGGTGAATACTATGCTTTCTTACTCGGGATTGAGTGAGGGATTTTGGGAGAAGCTATATTAATGACTTGTTATTTATTGAATAGATTCTAATAAAAATAGTCCTATTACCCCATATGAGCTTTGGTATAAAAGAAGCCAAACTTGCATTATTTGCGTGTTTGGGGATGTAGGGCAGTCGTAAGACTACCCAATCCCAAGATTAAAACCTTGGGGGAAAGAGGCATTGATTGCATATTTATGGGATATGCTTTGCATTCCAAGGTATATAGGTTCTATGTTATAGAACCAAATGATTCAGTTGCGGTTCATTCCGTAATTGAATCAAGGGATGCTCTCTTTGATGAAAGTCGGTTTTCTTCTATATCAAGGCCTAGAGATGTTGTTCCTATGAACATTGGATTTAAAGAAAGTTGTGGTGGTGTAGAGTCACAAGATGAGCCTTTAGTGCTTCGAAGAAGCAAAAGGGCAAGGAAAGAAAAATCTTTTGGTCCCGATTTCCAAACATATTTGGTGGAGGGTACAAGAGATGAAGTAGGATTTCAATATTCATATTGTTATCATATTGATGATGATCCTATAACTTATAAAGAGGCTATGTGATGACGGTCAAATTATACCCGTAAAAGTCATCAACATTGACATTAAATCGAGATTAATAATATATATTTCATATTAAATCATATGTTTATATTTATTATTTAATGTTATGTGATTATTAATATGATTTTTGGTATTCAGCCATTTTCATTATTAAAAGCTGATTTATTGTGCGATAAGTGTTGATTTTGTAGATCACGACAAATCGAGAGGATTAATGTCATTCAATCAATGGTCTCAAGATAATAGAGGAAGAAAATCGGAGCATTAAATGAAAGATTAATCAGATCAACACGAAAGCGTGCAGTGGGGAACAAGATAGACGAGAGAAACGTTTAACACGTGCAGAAGAAGGCTCGGTCGACCGAGCCCTATCATTCGGTCGACCGAGTATGTCGGTTCGGTCACTTATCGGATTTTTTCGTATTTACCTTTTAGATCATTCATAAGTCGGCAGAAACTCCTATATAAGCAGCAGCTACAAGAAATTGTAAATCATCCCTTAATCCTTTCATTCTTTCTTCAATCTTACAATTCATAACTTTGATACAATGTAGAATAATTTGAGGGTTTCCAGCAATTTAAGGGCTGCAATATGTAAGCCTTTATTTTCTGTCTTCTTTATTTTAAGTAATTAGTCCCCCCCAATTATGCTTTATCGTTTGAGTTAGTTAATCATAACTAGATGATGTAGATCTAGGCTACGATGTTAGGAAGGTGGCGATACCTTGTCTATGAGGATCCCATAACCTACGTCATACACTTAGTATTTATTCATGAATCTACTTGATTTAATTAATGCGTATCTATATTAGTCTATATGAATACTGTGCGAATTACTGTTTAATCTATTCTGTATGATGAAACGCTGAGAGATATATTCTAAGATGTATTTTGGGTTGAACTCGTTCGGGTGACCGAAAGGTGTCATTCGGTCGACCGAGCCCCTGTCATCTGTTAATTACGCCACGTCTTTATGGTTAGGTTAACCTAGTTGAATTTATTATCTCAGTAGGTATGGCTATGGCTACGTTACTCGCTTAGTTTAATTAAAACGTGTAAAAAGGAAATACCAATATAAAACTCTTAGGTAGGCTTATGAATTGCTCTTCACGGACGTTCAGCAGTATCTAGGTAGGTTTATATTCGGGAATTGCATGCACCTGATTATACGTACGTCGTAGATTAGCATGAGACTATAACTTGGTAATTGTTAGTTGGACAAGAGCTTGAGTAATCGCTTAGGAAGTACGCTTAACCATAGGAATGTTGCCTAGACGAGGTGTACGATTAATATCGGCATCCTTAGTGTCGTAAGCGTGTGAGTTATATGAGATGGAGGCACTAAAAGGCGAAGTCACGTAACAATATCATAGTGATTTAGTGACTTACCGGTGCTAAGTCAAGTTAAAGAGGATGACTCCCGTAGCCAATCTAAGATAGATACAAACGGATTGTGATTAATAAGTTGATTTATTATATAAATTATCTAGGTCCAAACGATAAAGACTATAATTGGGGAGGTTAATTACGTTGTGTCGAGTCGTGTCTTTACCTTTCTTGTCTTATGTTGGTCGTAGACCGCCTCTATGTCCTTGACATGTTTAATTAATTGTTTGTATATAAGATGATCCACAATTGGTTCCCTGTGGGATCGACCTTGATTCACTATAGCTATACTACGATGGGCCTAGTCCTCTTGCTAGTATTGGTTTATGGTGGTCAAGTATTTTATAACTTGATTGACCCCGATCACTATGGAGTCTCGGGATGTTGCCTTTTGGAAGGAAGCCATTAATGATGAGATGGATTCCATTTTAGGCAATGATACGTGGATATTGACGGATCTTCCATTTGGGTGTAAACCATTGGGTTGCAAATGGATCTTCAAAAGAAAAATGAAAATTGATGGATCCGTTGAAAGGTATAAAGCCCGGTTGGTGATACAAGGCTTTAGACAAAAAGAAGGCATTGATTATTTCGATACTTATGCCCCGGTTGCTAGAATCTCCACTATTAGATTGTTGATTGCCTTGGCAGCCATTAACAATCTTGTTATCCATCAAATGGATGTTAAAACAGCCTTCTTGAATGGGGATTTGGATGAGGAAATTTATATGAAACAACCGGAGGGTTTTGTGATACCCGGAAATGAGCATAAAGTATGTAAGCTTGTTAAATCATTGTATGGGTTGAAACAAGCTCCCAAACAATGGCATAATAAGTTTGATGAGGTTGTATTGTCTAATGGTTTTAAGCTTAACCAAATGGACAAGTGTTTGTATAGCAAATTTGATGAAACCGGAAATGGTGTAATCATTTGCCTATATGTTGATGACATGTTGATCTTTGGTACAAACCAAGATCAAGTTGACCATTGTAAATCATTTTTGTCATCAAGTTTTTCTATGAAAGATATGGGGGAGGCGGATGTTATCCTTGGAATAAAAATCATAAGGAATGACAAAGGGATTACTTTGACACAATCTCACTATATCGAGAAAATGTTGAAGAAATTCAATTGTGAAAATTCTGTTCCGGCAAGAACTCCCATGGATCCTCATGAGAAATTTGAGTTGAATTCGGGTAATCCGGAGTCTCAACTTGAATATGCTCGAGTTATAGGATGTTTGATGTATGCAATGACTAGCACACGTCCGGACATTGCATATGCGGTTGGAAAACTTAGTAGATATACTAGTAATCCAAGTAGTGTTCATTGGCATGCGGTGACACGTGTGTTAAGGTATCTTAAGTTTACCAAAAATTTTGGTTTAACTTATGTTGGACATCCTTCGGTTATAGAAGGCTACTCGGATGCTAGTTGGATATCAAATGAAAATCATTCTTCTACGAGTGGTTGGGTGTTTCTACTTGGAGGTGGTGCCATTTCATGGGCTTCCAAGAAGCACACATGTAATGCAAACTCAACAATGGAATCGGAGTTTATTGCCTTGGCTTCGGCCGGTTTAGAGGCGGAATGGCTTAAACATCTGATTTACGAGATTCCATTGTGGCCAAAACCGATATCACCAATTTCTATCAATTGTGATAGTGAAAATACATTGGCTAAATGCTATAGTCAAGTGTACAACGGAAAGTCGCGACATATTGGAGTTAGGCATAGCTCGATTCGTGAGTTGATCACTCACGGGGTGATATCAGTTGCTTTTGTGAGATCTCAAAAGAATTTAGCCGATCATTTGACCAAGGCATTGGCGAAGGACTTGTTCATCAAGTCGGTTGTCGGGATGGGTCTACAACCCATTGAAACTTTGCGTTAATATACCCAATTCACCCTTAAGATGACATTAGGGGCTGAATTCAATGTGGGAGGCCTAATGACTTAGTTTTGACACATATATTTTGTCCCGAAGGTTTGTGCTTGACCTGCATGTGAGGTTGATAATATATCTTAATAAGTCTTATGAAAAAGTGTTGTTGCAGGTACACGATTGATAAGACTCACCTATATGAGTATGAAGTTTGGCCGCTTCAAGAAAGTTAGGGTTGGATTTCTACATGCTCATGAATTGATATGGACACGAGGCCTGGATAAAGAGTGTCAAGCAAGCTATAGGAGTTGTCTTTTGATTCATTTGTGTATTATCTTTGAAGTATTCAAATGTGTAAAGGGGTTCAATGCTTAGTCACACCCCAATACTCGAATATTTTGGAATGTGTAATATACTATATGGTAATTCAATCTGCGTGACATTACCATTGAAAGATGAATTGTTGTGTGTTGATAAGTTTTAACTAAATCAAGGGTTACACTAAATGGGGGAGGATTGTTGGTGATTATATCACCAATGTGATTTAGTGTAATTGGATTTAGTTTGAGGTTTGGTAAGCTTGAAACAATCGATATGAGTTAGGAGATGCGGGGTGCATGCTTATAATTGATATTTACAAGCTTACGGAAGTGTTAGATCAAGTGTTGAACCAAAAACTGGATACTGCTGCGTATCCGTACAGATAGATTGAACTATACGTACGGATGAAGCCTGTTAAATTGAAATCGGATACTGTAATATATCCATACGGATAGGGTATTTTATCCGGACGGATAAATTTCTTATCCGTACGGATATATAAACTATCCGGACGGATGAGTTACAGGACGCAAAACTGAATTTTTGGTTTCAGCGAGCTTTTGGTGTCCTTCGTTTTAATCGATGTCCTTCGGTATGAAGACATTTCTTAACTGTTTTTGAAGGGTTATGTTGTGTTTTTCATGTAGAATAACACATGATATAAGTACATAACACTTGGTATATTTGAGAAAGAAAAAAAGATCAACACTTTAAAAGATTTATTCATTTTCTTTGAATACTATCTTGAAACCTCAAATTCTACACACAAATAAACAAAACTCTTATAGCTATCTTTCTATCTAATTGCCAAGATAGAAAGGGACGTAGTTTTATCCCGTGAATACATTCGTGATTTACCCGGAGGCAATCTTAGGGGACGAATAGTTTTCCCAGGAAAGAGCCTCTGCTCGACTCTGCGTTTATATATTAAGTTCTCTTTTATTTGTTGTTTTGATACCATTGTTCTAATTACCTACAAACTCCCCAACATGCTCCGGAACTGTTACAAATGCGTGCCATTTTGTTGGCTCTTGCAGAGGCAGACCGCGTGTGTTTACCATCTATGATTTTCGAGAGTTACTCCTTAACCTGCGTGCAGGCCTTATCTCATCCGTCAGACGATTTATCCGTACTGGGTTGCCTAGCTCGTGACTGTCTCTTAGCTTCGGCTTCTTTCACTTTCTGTTAATTTGCTTTTGTCAAACGTTCTGGTAATATCCTGGCGCACCTTCTAGCTGGGCATGATGTTGTTTCCGAGGGACCCATTTCTTGGGGTGTTCTTCCTCCGAATGATGTAATCTCTGCTACTTTGACAGATTTGTCTTAATAATATATGTTGGTTTTTTTAAAAAAGAATATGGTTGGTAGTCAACCATGCATCATGCATGCCGTATTAATTCACATGCTAAAGATTAATCATTATAACGTAACTTATATCAAGTTACACATAATATAAATTGTAAATTTAAACAATTTATTTTGGTTTCACAATTGTTATAAAGTTTTTGATGATTGCCTGGACGGCTGGACTATCCTTTTCTGTACTATAGTCAACATTCTTAAAAATTGATGATTTTGGAAGAAAAAACTATCGGTTACAGGTCTAGACGTTCTTTCAAGGACCTTAGCTGATGATCGATGCCATCAATTGATCCAAGGGTAGAGACAATGCGCGAACTAAGGGAGCCAATTTCTTAACTGCCGCAATTTCCACGCCTGCTAATAGTTTAGCACATTCGTTGTTGAGTAACGATGCGAGCGAGCGTATGCGGAGCGAAGCGAGTTATTAAAGCCCGGGTGGGCGAGTGAGTGGATCGATCTCGACATAAGACTGACGAGCATAGGGTCAAGGATTGGGCCACCGGAGCGTCTTTCTTTATGGGGAACGAGCCTATCGCTCTAACGAAGAAAGTGGAATACTCATCAGTGGATTCAGTATGGGAAACTGATGGCAGGGGAGCCGGCTACCGAAGCCCCGGTGAACGTTCTCTCTGTTGCTGTTGAGTTCTCTTTAGAGTCAATCTTTGGACCGAGTTACCAAAAGCCTAAACAAAAAACGCAGAAATATTACATATAGTCTAGGTTGCAAGTTAATCTCAGCTCCCTGACCTTCCTTTCCACCTTTGATAGGAAAATTTTCTTCGTACATGGGGTCGAGGGAGGAGGAAATGAATTTTTTGTTTATTTCACAACCCAAACTCCGATCTCCTATTAGAAAAATTCCCAATTCGCCTTTTGGGGCTTCGACTCTCACATAAAGTTCTTGTTTCGACGATATTTTCTTTGTGCGTCGGTAAGAAAAAACATGTTTTTTTGGGGATGTTCGTATGGTGGCGCGATGTTCTACGCGAATCCCGATGCTAAGCTATCACAGTGAAGCATATGAAAGTAAGTCTTTCCTCGAAGCAATCATGTTACGGAAGATTCGGTATGGATTCTGTAGACCTCGCCTTATTCTTGACGCCTCGACTCACTACTTCTTTCCAGGCGCACGTATCCTAGCTAGCTCACTGGCTCCTCCGAAAGAAAGGCAATCAGAAGTTGAGTACTTTCCTCTCTTTGGAAGAAAAAGGTACGAAGATTTATCATAGATGGAGCCAGAGCCAACCAGCATGGTGGCGAACACGCTGTGCTGTAAGCTAAGCCCTTAACGGCTTTGTAGACGGAGGAAATATATAAAGTGTGCCGTGCGTGATCGGAGAGACTCACATAGTGAAGTATCATAGTAGCTGGTTCATTTCTGACGATACCTATGTATCATAAAACAAATTGTCTGTAGGTGGTTCATTGTCTACTCGGATATATTTTTTTTACATCAACAAATGTATATAATCCAATCCAATTTACTAAGTCAATCGAATTCACTATCCGAAGACATTCATTAAGGGTATAAATGATCGTAGCCCGCACATGTAGGTTCCCACGTGACAGATTGCATCAAAGAACGCATGATCGAATCAACGACAAAGTGGGAGTTAGCCCTAAATAAATGACGACTCATTGTGGACACTGAGTCCTGATCCTGCCACCTACGGGCCGCCGAGTCACTATGATTAACCTCATCACTGCTCTATCGGGTGAGGGTCGGCAACCGCAGTGTGAGAGTTAGCTCTAAATAAATGATGGCTCTTTGTGGACACTGACTCCTGACCCTGCCATGTACGGGCCGCTGAGTCACTGTAATTAAGCCCATCACCGTTCTGTCGGGTTCTATGGACGAGGGATATCGCATTTTGCACCAAGTGTATAAATGATTGGACGTAAACCTAGTGTTGTGGGGTGGGGTGGTGGTGAAGGTTGGGAAGTTATTGGGTGCACCCGCCATATACGGAATGCACCAATGTGGCAAACTGTAGACCTTTTATTTTTAAACTGAATTCAAATTGTGTGGTCTAAATTTGTTTATCTGTTAATTCGGTGTATGTGGATATACCAAATAAAAACTTTGCACGGAGGTGAGGAGAGGGGGTTGTGAGCTGGATTGATATTTAAATATCCCTTCCTGAGTTTGTAATCATTGTTGGAAAATGATGGTCAAAATGGATATTTTAAATGATATGTCATATTGGGCCTATTGGGCCTAAGTGGTGAATGGAAAGTGTTAGTAATAAAGGAAAAATTGGAGAAACCAATTTCTCCCACATTGGAAGGAAGGAAGGAAAATATCCAGCATATATATGATGTTGTATTAGAGTAGTGGTAAGATTTTTCCAACTTTATACACCGTTCTCTATGCGCGGGCGCAGGGGAGGGGGGGTGCAAATCCATCCGGATTTCAGCTTGAACTTGTGTGCGAGCGCGCGTCCTGCGGACACGAGTTCAAACTACAAGGTTCTTAAACAATTGAAGGCGTTGTGCTTCTTGTCATTGCTATCCGTTCTATCCTGGGAGATTAACGTCCCGCTGAAGCTCACGGCACACGAAGGTGAGGGGACAAATTAGTCTTAAGAAAACTGTATGCAACACAGGTGCACACAGGGCTCGGATCATATATCTTTTTTCCGTTTTCTTTGCAATTGTAATTCGAATTTGTTGTTATTCGTTTCTTTGTAATTTTTCTTTCGTTTTTGAATAAAATTCTCCAACAATCATCTCTTTGTCACTTACTATCATCAAACTTAACATTGTACATTTGGAGATTGGAGAGCAATTGGAACTTTTATGCAAGAAAACGACAAACATAACTTGCCAATCTTTTGATTTTTAAAACAAACCAATTATAACTTTGTCATCTCCGTTTAAAAAAAATAAGCAAACATGCATATGATTGAAGAAGTTTAGCAAATTAAACAGAGAGAGAGAGAGAGACCAGAGAAAACAAAGAAGAACAAAAATGGGAGTTGTAGATTTAGTAACAAGAGTAGATGCAATCTGCAAGAAGTATGAGAAATACGATGTTGATAAGAAGAAGGATGTTAACACCAATCTCCTTGCCGATGATGCTTTTGCCCGGCTTTACGGCGCCATTGATGCTGACCTTGATGAAGCTCTCCATGTATTTATTTTCTTCTTCTTCTTCTTCTTCATCATGCTCTCTCTATTGGTCCATAACTAAAAGCATAAAATTACTGTAAAAATTACCGTTTATTTCCCATTCGGTGATCAGAAAGCAGAGGGGGCAGCGATGGAGAAAAACAGAGCAAGAGCAGTGGCTATGAATGCAGAAATCAGACGAACTAAAGCTCGTTTGCTTGAACAACTTCCCAAGTTACAGAGATTGGCTTACAAAAAGGTGCCCTTTTTATTTCTTTCTTTCTTTGTTTATTTTGGATTTTATATTGATCTTTACTATTTATGGTTTTCTTTGATATACAGTGTCTTATTGTAACGTGTCACTTTGAAAAATTAAAGAAGATGTTTTGAGATATAAGTTTGAAACATAATATATTTGATAACTTTTGTTAACCTTTAAGCCAAGCGAGGAAACCAGTGGCGGACGCAGGATCCCGGGTGAGGGGGGGCGATACTAAAGGCGAGTGTAAATTTTTAGAGAGGGCAAAAAAAATACACAACATACATAATAGTGTATTTTCCGGATCTAAGGGGGGGCGCTTGCCCCCCAAGCACTAAGGTACATCCGCCCCTGGAGGAAACTGGACTAAATAGTTATTGTATGCGTCGAGGCTCAAATAGCACCGCTAAGCTTATGTTTTGAGACGTTACATGTGATATCATTGCCAAATATTGGATGGGAGAGGCGATGAGAGGGGGAGAAAGTTCTGGGGCGTTACAAGTGTGCTCAGGTAGCGTCAATAGGCATTAGTTTTGGGGTGTTATAGTCGGTATGAGAGCCAACTACGTACAGACGGAAGAAGTGGTGAGAGGGAGAGAATGTAATGTCTACATGAGCTTTGGGGCGTTACAAGAGGGCTCAAATATCGTCGCTAGGCATAAGTTCCAGGGCGTTACATGTGATATCTGATGCGGTGGTAGGGGGATTGAGAGTTTAATGTCGAGAAAATATAAATTTAGGTCACTGTAACACCCTTTATTTCATTTCAGGTCGGATCAGACCTGACATTTTTTTTAAGTTGCCCGTGGAAATTTTCCCCCTCGTGGAAATTTCCCCCAGCCCGTGGGAATTTCCACATGCTGGAGGAAAATTCAACCGGATCAGGGGAAAATTTCCACGGGCTGGAGGAAATTTTCACGGGGCGAGGGGGGAAATTTCCACGGGCAACTTAAAAAAAAATGTCAGATCTGACACAACCTGAAATGAAATAAAGGGTGTACATTGACCTAAATTTATATTTTCTCTTTAATGTCCTACTCCTACGTGAGTTCTGAGGCGTTACAAGTGGACTCAAGTAACGACCCCTTGCATGAGTTATGGGTGTTGAAGTCGTTACCAGAGCCGATTAAATATAGGGAAGGCGGTGAGAGGGGAGGAATGTACTGCCCTACCTGAGTTATATGGCGTTACATGTGGGCTCAAGTAGAGTCCCTGAGCATGAGTTCTGGACGTTACAGTCGGTATTAGAGCCGACTAAAGGCAGGGAATGCGGTGAGGCGGGAGAACGCAGGGTCATATATCGGAAAAGTGGGGAAAAAGTTATCTAGTATAAAGTTGAGACATAATGATTAATTGATAACATGCCTCTTAACCATTTTAGGTCAAGTAAAGCCGATGAAGCTAAGTACTTAATTACCAAATCCATAATAACTAAAGTAGTGTCGTTAAATCTGAATTGTTGGACGTTACAATCATACATTTTATTATAACTCAAGTGGTGTCGTTAGACCTGAATTGCAGGGCTCCTGCAATTCATCTATACATAGATGAATTGAATATTCAACATAGAAGTAGAAAACTATTGACCAAGTTATCTAAGTCTCATCTTGATTATTGATATAAAAATAAGTCGTGACTATTTTGTCGTGTGACGTGTTAAGCCGCTAATAATAATAAATAAACTATTGATTAATAGGTGAAGGGGCTTTCAAATGAAGAACTCGAGACACGTGGTGATCTTGTTTCTGCATTGAAACTAAAGATAGAAGATGTACCCGATGGTTCAACCGCCCCATTAAACCAAACCAATATTGAGCTAACTTCAGCCATGCCTACTGGAATTAAGATATACTCTGATTCAGGTAATTAATTATTGTATAATAAAAACTTTCAATTATTTTCTTGATTTTCATAATGTTATAAGTTGATTTTATATGTCTTAACCCTTTATATCATGATGTTTTTATACTTAATTTGAAAAGGGAAATTCGACAGTGATTTCTTTCAATCTACTGAAGAAACAAACCAGTTTAGACAGGAACACGAAATGCGAAAAATGAGACAGGCATGTTTTGTTTCTTAATATTCTTTGAGTTTCTTGATTTTGATCGTGTAGTCAATGATTCGAGTTTTTTTTTTTATAGCTCGTTCGAGTTTGATATCGTCTTTTATAACTTATCCGGGTTCCACTCGAGTTCAAGCTTGAGTTTTGTTGTTCAAATTTAAGCTCGATGTCAATTCGACTTGATTCGGGTATACCCTTTTTGTATTTTGCAATAACTAACATAGATGATACATTATTTGTTTTCAAATAGGATGAAGGTTTGGATGAAATAGCAGAAGGATTATACACTTTAAAGGACATGGCACATAACATGAATGAGGTTAAATTTTTTTTTTTTCTTCAAAATTTACTACCATTTGGTAGTAGTTTTCTAAAGAATACCACATGAATGATAAAATTTTCCCTATATTTTGATACACTAACTTATAATTGTGCTCTTAATAAAACTGGTTCTGCAGGAGTTAGATAGGCAAGTTCCTCTTATTGATGAGATTGAAGATAAGGTAACATATACTTCCTCCGTGTTCTAAAATAACTGATGTACTTGCCAAACGTGGTCCCTATCATCATTAATGTTACAACATGGGACATAAAATATAAAAAAAAATAATGCAAATTGATATCATTTGTAGGTTGACAAGGCAACCTCAGACCTTAAAAGCACTAATGTCAAGCTCAAAGACACTATCACACAGGTATCAAATGATTGCATTCTTTTGATTACAATGGAATATATTTGATATAGGGATTTACTTTTTATTTTATTTTATTTCTTATATGGACATTAATCTAATACTTTACCCATTAATTATATTCCTTCAGCTGAGGTCTAGTAGAAATGTGTGCATTGACATAACACTATTGTGTGTTATACTTGGGATTTCTGCATATCTATACAAGTTAGTAACATTAACAACCCACCTTCTTCTTCAAGAATCTTTATTTTTACGATGCCCACTTATCGATACATCATACTACTTATGTACTGAACTGAATCGATATTCGGGAAGTTGATCTTAATTTGAAAGATCCGTCTTTGAAAAAGTTGATCCTAACAAGTTACTACGAAAAGTCGATTCTTAAACTCTAGAATCAACTTTTCGAAAAACGATTCGGTACATGGTAATCGATGAAATCACGGTGATGCGAATAAAGATTCGTTTTGTTTCTGAACCATTTATGGTTACAGTTACGGTTTTACTCTTTTGCTGCACTAAAATCTCGGTTTTCTCATTTTTGAAGTGTATTGAAGAAGTGAAGTTTCTCCCAGCTACCTTGTTGTAACTGTCTTTATCCTCAACTCGGGACCATCGAAGATAATACAGATTTAACAGATATCATTAGGAGAGCTAAGTGTATTATTTATTTTCTTAACAACTCGCAAAACAATGAACATATGAGCTTGTCTCGAGAATGTTCGATTATAATCATGAACTTTTATTACACAGATAAATCGATGTACAACTTAACTTTTACATATCATACGATAAAAATATCTATTTGTCTAATACATAGTATAGAGTGATTTTATAAAAGTTGTTCGATTTTTTTTTTTTGTACTATGATGTTGGATATCGTTTTAGAGTTTTGATTTATGCATTATAGTATTGATTTTTTATATCTTAACGAGCTAAATTCAAGCCAAGCTTGAGTTGAGATGCAAAAATACATTTCATGAGTCAAACTTGAACACAAGCTCTAACAATATGTATTTTAAATGAGCCAATTGTTTGTTTATTATACGAACGATAACGAACAAATTAAAACCATGAGCTAAATAAATCAAAATTGAAAATAATTTTTTGTTCGCTCATTGACTAAAAGATAACAATTACGGGCGGTTTCTCCCTAATAACCCTTATGAGGTGGGGCAGCCCCAAACCTCTTGTCTTTGTTTTTATGTATTGACCAATTATTTTCATTGTCTATAATTACATTTATAAAATTCAATATATATGTATATATAATATACGGAGGAAGTGATTTAACTCAATTACCCGCAATTTTGCCCCAAACCCGCAAGTTGACCCGATAAAAAACACACGTCACTCATTAGAAAAAGAAAAAACAAACAAACAAACCTCCCGTAAATTGAATATACAGATATATTTGTGATATGACGCTCATGTCAAAAAATCCTGCAGCCGTCCCCGATTACGATATAGGGGCAAAATCGGAAAACAAAAAACCCTAATCACAAATCGCATGAAAAATGCAAGATTAATCAATTGTAGTTTTAGAATAAAATCACATTTCTTACCCGTTATTGACCCACTTACTTCCCCGTCGACCTGAAACAAACCTCCATTTCATTTGTACCTACTAATTATCCATTTGATTTATAAAAACTAAAAGAAAAGATAAAGAAAACAAAGCCCATTAACAGAAATTAGCTATTCAGTCAAGAATTAACAAGAAACGTACATAACAGATTATCAGGCAGCTGCGCAAGTTTTTAATTAAATAGTCGACCCATGCAAAGAAAAGAAAACGTCGGCGAAATGAAATGGGCGGCGGCGGCGGCGGCTGCGGAAGAAGTAAAATTTTTTTGTTCTTTTTTGGACACGAGGAGGAAATAATTGAGTTGGGTTCTAGGGTAAACTGCAGATGCAGAATTCGTTTAAAGCATTTGATGCATTCTTGTGAATCCAGCGTTATTCTATTTAATTGCGACACGTACTAACAAATATAAATAAATAAAATAAGTTGAAAAATCGAGAATCTACCTGTGGATAAAAAATAAAGACGATTTAATTCTGATAAAAGAGAAGGAGAGAACTGATGTTTTATTATTCTACAATTCTTCCTTAATTTACAAAGAATGCTGCTCTCGTTTAAATAGAAAAAATAAGACGAGAATAGAGTCCTAACATATTACTCCATCTCCAAGCTATATCTTAAGTGGAAAAGGTGAAACAAACTAGAAGATTTATTGGAGATTTTAAAATAAATTGAAGATTTAAATAAACAACCTAACTGATGATGCAGAAATCATCACGGTGGCGCAACGGTGGATGTTTAGTGGATATCTGGCTTGATTGTGAGAGAATTCTGAGTATACTGGCCGGAGTTTGCACGGCGGTGATAGAAGGAGAGTATTTTTGCAGAGTTTTGGCCTATTTTTTATTAGAATGTGTCTGTAGTTTAGATTGCACAAGACCTCCTTTTATAGGAAGAGAAAACTTAAAGGCTAAGCTAAGATCGGCCGCATTTAAGTCGCTTTTAGTCACTAATATTACTTAACAACTAAGTATGCATCAAATATCTAGGTTGCAAGTGGGGGAATATCCCGGCGGCGCTCTTCTGTAGTGGCATGAACCGCCGGCCCTATCTCGCCCCGCTTCACCCTTTGTTTCCTCTCAAGTCTTGGGCGACCTCTTGTGGACTATTTCAATCAGGGTCGTTAACCGGCCTCCCAGTCTGGCAGGAGGGACGGATGGCGGTGGCCCTGACATGGTATCACATGGCGTCGCTGGAGATGTAGTCGCAGAACCCCTTGAGCCATACTTCGATGGTTGTTTCCGGACCATCCGGTGGCGACATTATATGCATCATCAATGGCCCCCTACTCCATGTCTTGATCATTTTTCGTGGAAATGCCGAGCATGGAGTAGTAAGCTCAGGGACAATATATTCGCGACCTCGTCGTCTGATACGACTTGTTCACTGGGGCCGTGCCTTCAAAGCACGCGCCTTCAAGCAACTCACGGCTCTGTATTCGCGACCTCGTCGTCTGATGCAACTTGTTCACTAAGGGCCGTGCCTTCAAAGCATGCGGCCTTCAAAGCAACTCTGGGCCTGTATTTGCGACCTCGTCGTCTGATGCGACTTGTTCACTAAGGGCCGTGCCTTCAAAGCATACGGCCTTCGAAGCAACTCTGGGCTCAGATTCGCGACCTCGTCGTCTGATGCGACTTGTTCACTAAGCGGCCGTGCCTTTCAAAGCACGCGCCTTCAAAGCAACTCTGGGCTCAGATTCGCGACCTCGTGCCTGACGCGACTTGTTCACTGGCGGCCGTGCCTTCAAAGCATCGCGCCTTCAAAGCAACTCGGGCTCAGATTTGCGACCTCGTCGTCTGATGCGACTTGTTCACTAAGGGCCGTGCCTTCAAAGCATACGGCCTTCGAAGCAACTCTGGGCCTGTATTTGCGAGGCTATCTATTTGTTCAGGGATCGTCGGGGTAGTTTATTGGTCAGATCGTGGTCGACGCCGTCGTCCCCTTGATAAGCGCAACCGTGGGTAAGAACGCCAGGTAACCGCCCGAAAGGTGCACGTGGGCATTGATTGAGTTCCATAATGATTGCGGTTTTTTTTTTTATTTATTTATTTTTTTTTGAATTTGGGAATTTGAATCGACCGCGCGAACCTCAACCGTTGGATGGATTAACTCCCAGCCACACGATTGAAACTTAGCGCTTATATAAGGCTGGCCCCCTCCACGCTTTCTCACTTTTCCTCCTATTCCCCACAATTCTTCTTCTACGTTTTCTCTCCTCTTTCTGGTGTTATCAAAGATTTTCGGCGAAGGATAGCGGTGAAGGTTTGGTGGTGGTTGGAGTGAGTTTGAGGTTTCTGGCCAGAGTTGAAGGTTCCGGCGTGTTCTCCAGATTGCTCCTTTCATCTCCCTTCACAAACTGGTAAATTCTCTCCTCCTTGTCCTTTTTTCTTCGCTTTTCTGTTCGTTTTTCAAGTATTTTTAGGGCGTTTGATCCGCTGTTGGGCAATATGTTTGTATGTAAGATGTTTTGGAGTAGCGATTAGGGTTTTGGGGTTGGTGTTCTTATTGTGGGGTGATCTTTTTGGAAAAAAGGGTCAAGGAGGGGAAAAGTAGGCGTTAGAGCCCGAAAACCCTGTTTTAGCTATGTTTGTTCTTGAATTTGTGTTTCCTTTTCGGCAATTTGCATTCCATTTCTCCTGTAAAACGGAGGGAGGCGTCGAGATGGGTGCGATTACCTTCCTGGTTTAATTCTTATTATCCTGTGTCCGAAAGCTCCACCTTTTCCTCTTGTTTTTGCGGGATGTCCGACGGTGAGCATTCCTTAAGAGGCGACTCACGATGAGAGCGGAGGCCTTTGATTATGCCCGGGATGAAGAAGGCGACTATTCCTCTAGCCCTGAAATGTCCGCCGGGGACGACCTTCTGGACGAGATAGTTGGCGGGGAGACCGCAGCTCGAACAGGCGACGATCCCTTTAACTTAGATTCTTTGTTTCCCGATCCCGCCCCGCGACGTAGGAAGAGTCGTAAGGAAATGGCGGCGCCCAAGCGGGCGTGTACAATAAGTCGGGCGATAGAGGATTTTCGACGTGGAAGAAACAGACCGCCGATCCCACCCCAGT
The DNA here is from genome assembly GCA_026214975.1 of Gentiana macrophylla. Lineage (NCBI taxonomy): Eukaryota > Viridiplantae > Streptophyta > Magnoliopsida > Gentianales > Gentianaceae > Gentiana > Gentiana macrophylla. Next base: position 4,572,385 of record CM047814.1, on the reverse strand, counting down.
GGCTTGTTGATCATGACGGGGATTATCTCGGAGGACGCCGCTTCATGAGTGATGAGTCTCAAGCGAGGATGAAGAACGCCCTTTACCTCGCTGCACCATTTGGGAGCTTCCCAAAAAACCAAAGAGAAAAAGGGGGCCCAAAACCACTGTAGGAGAGGCCGCTGCCAAGGCTAAGAAACCTGCGCCCAATAATCCCGAAGCGCTAAGGGAATTTGCGATCCAAGCTGAATATGAGATGGACTTGGAGAAAAAGTGGGCGAAGCTTCGTGACAACAACGACCTTAACCGGTCCATCAGTCGTCGATTTAAAATCGATACCAGTGTGTACCGGTTTTCTCTGCTCGACTACGAGAAGGAGGAGGACAAGTTTAAACCAGGGGACCGCGAGGATTACGTCTGTGCTCGCCGGTCAGATGACGCCCTAATCCTACACTTTGACCATTTTTATGCGGGGCTTCGACCTCCCTTCGATCCTTTTTTCACTAGGATTTGCGAGCTTATGGGGGCCCTGCCCTCTGATTTTGCCATTGGTGCCGTTATTCAGATTATGGCATTTATTGTAATGTGCCGGACAATGAAGATAGAGCCTTCCCTGACTTTGCTGGGCCAATTCTACGGGTTCTGTGGGACGAGCATCCCAGGACAAATATCTCTGAGGACCAAAACGCCTCGCTTGCTATTCTTCTTTGCCGAACAAGATTCATAGATGGCATGAGCGGATCTAAGGTGGAATCCAAGGTCGGGTGGCCTTTTCCTCCAGGGCATGGCGTATGACCAAATCCACCCTGTCGATTGGCGAGCCTTTAGTCACGGAGCGGCGCTTTGTGAAAGGATTCCTGACGCTTATACAATCTGATGGAATCGAAGCTTCTTTGAGGAATGTCGCTTGGGTTGATTTTCTTGATTTGGCTCTTCAATTTGGGCGCAAGGCCGGCATTGTGGGCCCGGGTGATGTGAAACCGTTGGTTGTTATGACCCCTGAGGAGAGCGATCTTGACTGGATAGGGGATTGCCACATAGGCCAGTGCTTCCCGTCTGAATGTCCCGTATGTGGAGGCGACCCGGAAAGAAGACCGCCCCGTAAATTTTATTGCATTTCTGTTCTTTTCATAAATTACCCTATTCTCCTGCGTTGCCCTTTTCTTTTGGATCCGTTTCTAACGAACCCGTTTTGCAGGTATGGACGCGACTGAACGCCGAGCTCAAAAGCAGAAGCTCGCTGAGGAGCAAGCTAAGACTCGACAGGCGACCCTGAAGCAAGCTCTGGGGAAAGTACCCCGCACAGTGGATGCTACTATTGTTGATGAGACATATGATCCTACTCGAGTCGTAGCGACGTCCACTGGTGCGGGCTCGAGCCAGACAGTTGGTCAAAAAAGGTCGCAGGCTGAGGAGATTGTGAAAGAAACCCAGGGCCAAAAGCGTTCCCGGACTGATAAAACCAAAACTGCTGGCTGCGCAGGTAAAGGGTCGGATCACGCGGATAAGCGGACTGCTGATAAGGGCTCTGTGCAACCTGAGTCTATTGTTGAGGAGGTCGCCGAGGAGGTGGAGCTGTTGCCGTCCGGGACACTGCCCCGTGGCTATAAAGGGAAAGAGACGGTGTGGCCGGACCCGACTTTCACCCAAAGCCTTGATATGAACGAAGCGAGCCAGATACGAGAGGCCATAGCCGATGTTATCCCCCTGGGTCGACTGGCATGGGACTCGCCGCACGGGGTCCAGCTGGAGATCGGGAGGGGCATCACCTCTCGAGTCGTTATTCAAGATGACGCCCCGCCCGGCGATGAGGTCGCCGAACTAAAAGATCTCTCGGGCCAGTTTGGAATTGCCGCTTCAATGGTAAGCTTTGTTTATCTTGTATTTTTCCTCCCTTTCATATTTTGCGTTTTCGCCGGGCTTATAATCCTGTTTCCTTTCAGCTCGGGACCCGCATAAACAAGGCCATCGACGCAGCTGAGAGGCGCAAGGCCGAATTGAAGAAAGTAACAGCGGCACTTGGGGCCTCAGAGAAAGCCAGGATTAATTCTGAGAACAAGAACGCGACGACGCTTGCCGAGGTTGATCGGATGAAAAAAGCTATGGCGGAGAGCGCCAAACTGGATGAGGAGTTGCAGAAGAAAGTGGTGGCGCTGAAGGCAGAAACCCGTCTATCTGTGGAAAGGTTGGTGGTCGCGCGTGAGGAGAATGCCGCCTTGAAGAAGCAACTTGATGCTGCTAACGAGGCCGCTGCGGAGATTGCTGGTTTGAAGGAGCGACTTAACTGCTGCCGCCGCAAACAAGGCGGCTGAGGAGGCTAGCTCAGCGGCTGTGGAAGCCTTCAAGCGGTCTGAGGAATTCTTCGACTATCAGGAGGCGAGCTTTGACCAAGGTTTCAACCATCTCGCCCGCTGTCTCTGGGCTTATCATGGCCGGGAGAGCATTACCTTTGAGGAAATGCTCCGATGGGTCAACCAGTCTCAGCGATCTCCTGACCTACTGGCTATTCATCCAGACATCCCTTACGCCGCAGATCACATTGTTGCCATCCAGACCAATCAGATAGAGCGCGGCGATCCGGTATGGGACCCCCCTCCAGTCAACCCTGTCAACTTTGCAATCTTGAAGAATCCTCCTGCGAACGATCAACCCGGTGATGAGTACATTGACACTCCTCCCGGCTCTGTTTAAATGCCTTTTGCTTTGAAACTTTTACGATTCTGCGGCTCTGTAATAATAACTTTCTTTTGAACTATTCGGCGTCCTCATTTGATTGTAATAACTTGGCTTATCTTTCTTTCTTGTTGACACTGCGGCCATGTTTGGCTTGTTGGATTTGATTTGTGGCCGTTTATGGCCTCCACTTATATGTTGTGCTTGTTTCCTTGGCTTTTCTTTGATTTGATTTCCGCATTTCGCATCTTGTGTATGCCCCTTTATTTTGGCGAGGTTTTTGGGCTCGCTAAAGTAACTAAAGTCGCCGAATCGACAGATGGCCTGTGAAAATTTTCCAATCCCCTTTTGTTTGGTCGAGGCGCAGGGGACTGGAGCGAAACAACTTGTCGCCGCAACTCGAGATAATTTCGCTCCCCGCGCCTTTGTAAGTAATGGAAATAGATTTTGCGAGTTTTCGACTCTCGCCCCCCTCTTGAAGGCGGCGTGATCGCACTATCCCGCGCCCCTTGTTGGAAAGCGGCGCGATCGCACTTTATAGTTTGAAAATTTTCAGATGCGCCCTAAGTTTGAGGTCGAGCGAGGCTCGCTTGAAACTTGGGAACCGAGTTGATTGGACTGAACCTTTCTCGACTGGCGTGTCATCCGGTAATCCAGGGATCTGAACCGATTTGACAGCTCACTTGTAACGTATGCGTGTTCAAAATGGCCTAAAATGTCGGGCTAGTAGCTGTGCGTGAAGGTAGCCTAGAATCTTGGGCAGATAACTGACAGGCATTAAATGTATGTGCCCTCTGAATTTCAAATATCAGATAAACCGCATCATACCTGGCCGTAGGATCTAAGTGATCAGGGCCGTTCCTTCCGCTAACCTTTGCTATAAAAGGAGGCTGGCCTAACCTCTTTTTCATTCCTCTTTCATTCGCCATTCGTTGAGTTGTTTTTTTTTTGCATGTGATCTTTGGTGTTGGAGCAATGTCTTCTCCTTCTGGCGATGGTAGGGTGCGAGTGTTTAAAGCCCGTCCCGTGCGTGATGTGTCCCCCTTCTTTCTTACTGCTTCTCCTGTTGCTAAAGAGAATTTCTGGCGTTATTTTGAATGGATCGAGCCTGCAAGGGAGAGGGGTTTGAATCAGAGCAAGGTTGAGGGTGATGGCTCTCTACTGCGGGTGCGTTTTTCCGGGTGGGCGGATTTTGTCTTGCCACCTTCATCAATACTTCCCAATCTTACGATGGTGAGGGAGTTCTACTCCATACTGTCTGAAGCTGCATCCGAAGGGACCACTAGCGGTATTACCCTTCGTGGTGTTGTGGTTGCTTTTACTCCGGAAGCTATCAATGGTGCCCTTGGTATACCTGCTGTCGACCCCACCTCCCATTATGAGGTCGCTTGGGGCCTTGATGATGAATTAAATAGGCAAACTCGCCTGCGTCGGGCAATCCGCGAGCTTTTTCCAACTTCTGAACGGCCTTATGTAATAGGACCTGCATCTGATTTGTCTCGCGGCAATCGTGAGTGGAGGAAGTTTATCAACTCACGCGCCCTTCCCAACATGAATGGCGAGGCTGTTAGTGAAGCCGAAGCTTTCCTTTGCATGCAATCCGCGACCACCAGGTTGACATTGGTGGGGATCTCGATTCACCATGGCGGTTAACCAGCGTTTTCTATGGAACGTAATCGTCGCTTCCCCTTTGCTTCATTAATAACCAAGCTATGTAATTTAGCTAGGGTGCCGAAACATTCATTGGATTGCTATAGGTATACCCATTAGTGGTGGTGGGGTTGTAAGCCGTGGGTTTTCTTGAAACAGTTTGTAATTCCTTTTGATGAATGAAAATGCTCTTTTTATGTCGATTTTGTTCCCCACGGGCCATATCTGCCCGTGGCAGATGTATGCTTTACATATAGTACCTTTTTAGATTATCTCGCATGCCAAGGTCGGTTGTATTCACGGCCTTGGTTATCACTTAGCACGTAAGTTCCCTTCTCGACTATTCGAGCGATCCTCACTGGGCCTTCCCAGTTTTCCGATAATTTTCCCTTCTTGGCCTCGTGGCCGGTGGCCTGCCTCTTTCACAGAACATAATCTCCGATGGCGAAGTGATGACCTCGAATGCGCCTGTCATGGTGACGTTTGGCGGCCTGTTTGCAATTGAGCGACCTTTCATATGATTGATTCGTCGTTCCTCCGCAAAGTCAAGATCGAGCTTTCTCTTGAGCGGGTTATCGGCCTCGCTGAAATGGGCGACCCTCAAACTTGGTAGGGCCATTTCCATTGGTGCCATAGCCTCGGATCCATACGTTAGAGCGAATGGAGTCTCTCCTGTAGTCGTTTTTCGCGTCGTTCTGAGGGCCCATAAGGCGGCGGGGAGATGATCAGGCCATTTACCCGCCTTCTCACCCAAACTCTTTTTTAGCACGCTGAGTACCTGTTTGTTTGCGTTTTCAGCCTGACCATTTCCTTGTGGGTAGCATACCGACGATTGCAAATGCTTGACGTTGTTTTCTCCACAGAAAGTGTCGAATTCTTCTCTGAATTGAGGTCCGTGGTCCGATACTATTACTCTGGGGACGCCGAACCTAGTCCATATTTGATCGAGCAGGAAATAGGTTATGTCTTTGGTGCTGATTTTTACCAGAGCTTTAGCCTCGATCCATTTGGTGAAATAGTCAACGGCGACTACCACATATTCGCATCCGGAGCGGCCCTTTTTGAGCGGCCCAATGAGGTCGATGGCCCACATGTCGAACGGCCAAGCGGCGCACGACGATGCTTTGCTCGACCGACGGCGACTGAGGATGTCCGCGAATTTTTGACATACGTCGCATGTCTTGGCATATGCCTTGGCGTCCTCGGTGATTTTAGGCCAATAATATCCGGCCAATAAGATCTTTTGTGCGAGGGTGCGGCTGGCTGGGTGGCCGCCACATGCTCCCTCGTGCAGCTCTGTAAGAATCCCATCAACCTCCTCTGGTCGCACACATCTCAGTAAAGGTTTGCAGAACGATCGCCGATATAAAATGTTGTCTAAGATGGTGTATCTAGCAGCTCTTCTTACCAGGGCCTTTGCCTCGTTTGGATCATCAGGGATTTTTCCGGAATCGATGTAATCCCTTATGGTATCAACCCAACAGGAGTTGGCGGATTGTATGTCCATTACCACGACCCTGTCGATGGCTGGCCCTGACAGGTATTCTACCATGATTGATGGGTTGCTAGTTTCGTCCTCGCTGGTCAGCTTAGATAAATAGTCAGCTCTATGATTGTCCTCTCGAGGGATGTTGGTGAACTCGCAGTAGTTAAAGCTGCTTTCGAGTTTTTTGACGAGGTTTATATATTTTTGCAGAATCTCGCAATGGATGCCAAACGACCCAGTCACTTGATTTACTACTAACTGCGAATCACAGAAGACTTGAACATTTTCTACTTTCATCGCTATGGCGAGCTCAAGTCCTGCGATGACCGCCTCATACTCTGCCTGGTTGTTTGATGCGGTGAAGTTAAACCTTAGGGTCTTCTCAATCTCTTCTGAGGTTCCAGGCTCTAATAAGATGATCCCCGCACCGCAACCTTTAAGGTTGGCGGCGCCATCGACGTAGAGTTGCCAACAGTGACTTGGCCGTTTAGGCTCGTCCGCTGCGGTACCTTTGTCGGGGTTAGTATCCGTTTCAGCGGGCTCCCGGACATTTTCGTTGAAGCTTGTTTCGGCGATAAAATCGGGAAATGCCTGCGCCTTGATAGCCCTCCGAGGTTCGTAGCGGATGTCGAACTCGGTGAGCTCGATGGCCCAACGTAACAGGCGACCTGACAAATCTGGCTTGTGAAGGACCTGTCGTAGCGGTGCGTCTGACAATACTATAATTGAATGTGATGAAAAGTAAGCCCTCAATTTTCGGGCGGCTATGACAACGCAGTAGGCTAATTTTTCAATATTAAAATAACGGCATTCTACCGGGCTCAAAGCCTTAGAAACATAATAAACAGGCCTTTGCGAAGTACCCTCTTCCTTGATAAGTGCTGCGGCGACGGCCCTATTCGAGGCAGCTAGGTATAGTAGTAGAACATCTCCGACCGCGGGGCTAGTAAGCAGCGGCGGACTTGAGAGATAAGCCTTGAGCTCATTGAAAGCCTGCGAGCATTCCTCTGTCCATGAGAAGGTTTTATTCCCCTTTAGGATTTTGAAGAAAGGTAGGCTCTTCTCCGCGGATTTTGAAATGAACCTTCCCAGGGCTATTACCCTTCCGTTCAGCCTCTGTACTTCCTTGACGCTAGTGGGCTCGCTCATATTAATTAGTGCCTCGATTTTCTCGGGGTTGGCCTCAATCCCCCTTTGACTCACCATGAAGCCCAAAAATTTTCCTGCCTGGACCCCAAAGGTGCATTTAGCGGGGTTCAGCTTCATCGAATGATTTTTCATATTTGCGAAGGTTTCGCGAAGGTCCACCAGGTGGTCTTGGCGACTCGATTTCACGACCATGTCATCAATGTAAGCCTCCATGTTTTTGCCTATCTGTGTGCTAAAAACTTTGTTCACCATTCTCTGATAGGTTGAACCTGCGTTCTTTAGACCAAACGGCATCATCTCATAGTAATATAGATCGCCGGTAATACGAAGGCCGTCAACTCCTTGTCTTCGTTTGCCATTTTGACCTGGTGATAGCCGGGTAGCGCCCGTCCAGAAAGCTTAGGGTTTCAAACCCTGCGATCCCATCGACCATTTTATCAATTCGGGGCAGCGCGTAAGGGTCCTTTGGGCAAGCTTTGTTTAGATCGGTGAAGTCGACGCACATCCGCCACTTGCCATTATGTTTTTTCACCATTACCACGTTTGCTAGCCAGGTGGGGTATTGAAGCTCCTTGATTATGCCTGCTGCTAAAAGTTTCTCGACCTCAATTTTTATTGCGACCTCTTTCTCTTTAGAGAATTGACGCGCCCTCTGTTGTATTGGCCTGAAGTTGGGATCGATACTTAGATCGGTTACCTCCCAGGCAAAGGCGTCCAAGTTTGCCCTCAGAAGCTCGATCAGTCCTTCCCTATCTTTCTGGGTTGTTTGCGACCCTATCTTTATCTTCTGATCTGGGTGTTTGTCGTTTATGACGACCTCTACCAGCTCATCCTCAGCAGTGAAATCGGGTTCGTCCCGGATCTGCAACGTTTCAACCTCTACTGTTCCCTCCGGGACTTCTTTTATCGTGGCGATCTGATTCGTAGCCAGGTTGAATCCTTCCACTCGGGATCGCTTAGAGTCGACCCTATTTTTGGTCATATATTCGAGGAAAAATCCGGGCCGACTTGTGGCGACCCCAATTTCATCCCCTACATGGAATTTGATCCTTTGGTGGGGAACAGATGCCACCATCTGAAACTTTTTCATAGCTGGGATCCCCAAAATCATGTTGTAATAGGAGGGGAGGTCAATGACCAAGAAAGTTATTACCTCAGTTCGACAGGGCTCATAGTCGCCTAAAGTGATGTTCAGGTCGATCGTGCCTTTGACCCGTACTGTGTTGTTGGTAAAGCCCTCGAGCACCCCAATGTAGGGTTTTAACTTGGCCTCCCCAAACCCGATCTGTTTCAAACAGTCGAGATAGATGACATCGCGCCGCCACGTGTTTCCGACCATTACTCGGTTGACGCCGTGCTCGTCGTTCACTCCTATTTTTAGAATGAGGGGTATTTCCATAGGGCCGTTGACTGTTGTCAGCTCACTTTTTGTGAATATGATTCCTTTCTCATTCTCTCCCATCACTATCGGCTTTTCGAAGCCACGGGTATTGATTTGATTGATTTGAGATTTCTGCTGATGGTTGCTGGGAATATTCCCGTGGATGACCTGAACCTCTTTTTGATACATGCGGGGTTGGCGCCTTGACTCGGGGCGTTGTTCCCATCGCGTTTATATTTGTTATTTGGTCCTCACGGATCGCCTTTCTATTTCGCGCCTTAAGGTGAAGCATTCATCGGTGATATGGCCATGGTCCTTGTGGTAGTCGCAGTATTTGGATTTATCACGGTTGTCAGGGTCGCCTCTCATGGGCTTGGGTTTGTCAAAATGTTCGCGAATTTCAAACAGTATTTGGGATGCTTTGGTGTTGAGTGGGGCAAAATTATCCTCGCTGAATTTATATGGCTTCTTTACCTCACGATCACGGTTAGCTTCTCGACCCTTTTCTTTTTTACGTTCCTCCGTGCGGTCCTCCTTTGGTGACCGTGGGCTCATCTTAGCTTCGTTTTCCCCCCGAGGATGGCGCTCGCCGACTTTCATCATCATCTGGCCCTTTCTAACATCTCCCTGAGACCCGCTTTGGGGGGTCGCAGGTTGAATTCAGTTTTCATTGGGCCTTTAGCGATTCCGGTGAGGAAGCACGTGATGACTGCCTCATCCGGGATGTTCCTTGTCTGATCATATACTCTGATGAACCGCTCGTAATACTCCTTTCCGGATTCATGCCCTCCCATGCGAACCTCATATAGGTCCTCAATGGTTTTCTTTGGTCTGCTTGCCGATTCAAACTCTCTGACAAACTTTTCCGACAAATCTTCCCAACTTTCAATTGAGCCGTGAGGAAGCCCGCGTATCAGGACGCGACCACATCTTGCATCTTTGCCGACTAATGCGATGCACCATGCGGATTTATTTTCTGTGGCAAGGGTAATGCGACCCTGAAAGGCGGTGAGCCAGTCGTTCGGGCATGAATTCCCATTGTAATAGTTGTAACTGGGATAACTAACCTTTTCTCTGCTGGGAGGCAACGTTTCAGTAATCCCTTTAGCGAGCACATCGATCCCTGAGATTGGAGCGACCCTCTCGACAGGTCTCGCCTTTTTGAGTTCTGCAAGCTCTCTTCTCATTATTTCCATCTGTTCAGCCAAGATAGGGTCGGGCCTGGGTCGTGACGGTGCTTGCGTATCAGCTCGCTCCGCTCGATGCTCCGACTCCCTATGCTCTCGTGATCCCTCCAAGCGGGCCCTTTTTTCTCTGATAATTGTGCGAGCATCCTGCGCGCTCCTATCTTGTTGGGGGGGACTCCTCCCCCTGGAAGGCTGAGACGACTTGGGGCCGAATCCTTGTCCTTCTCACCTAACCTTCTGAAAGCCGAGCCTTTTTCAACTGTCTTTCCTCTTTGGTGGTCACGCTCTAGGGGAGTCGAGTTTTGCGGGTTCTCTTTCCTCAGCCCTTTGCGACCCGATGAGTGTACACTTTCCTCTATATCGATCTGCTGGATCTGACTCTGGCGACCTTTACCTCGCATACTCTCTCATTTCTACTATTTCTGGATCCTCCTGAAGACCTGGTCCTCCCTCAGGGGTCGGCCTCAGGCTCCCTTACGACCTTTCTCGTTCTCTGTGAGCCTCATCAAGAGTAGCAATGGCCTCCTTCGACTTGGCCTTTTGATTGATGACATTTCGGCGGCCGCTAGTGCCAGGGCCCTCTCTCGCGATCTCTCCTCGGGGAGATTGTCAAGCGTTCGCTACGCCTCTATACGAGTCGATGTATCATAACACCTTTGCAGGGGTTTGAGGTGTTAGGTGTCCTTTACTTCCTGCCATCTCTGTGGGGTGGCTTTTGGATGATTTCTTTGCCAAAGGAAGGAAATGAAGGCAGTTTGAGGGTTTTCTTTGCAAGATTACCTCATCTCCGACATGAGCTTTAGGTGATTTTCGCACCGTGAGTTCCCGGTAACGGAGCCAACTGATGATGCAGAAATCATCACGGTGGCGCAACGGTGGATGTTTAGTGGATATCTGGCTTGATTGTGAGAGAATTCTGAGTATACTGGCCGGAGTTTGCACGGCGGTGATAGAAGGAGAGTATTTTTGCAGAGTTTTGGCCTATTTTTTTTATTAGAATGTGTCTGTAGTTTAGATTGCACAAGACCTCCTTTTATAGGAAGAGAAAACTTAAAGGCTAAGCTAAGACTGGCCGTACTAAGCTTCTTAGTCACTAATATTACTTAACAGCTAAGTATGTATCAAATATCTAGGTTGCAAGTGGGGGAATATCCCGGCGGCGCTCTTCTGTAGTAGCATGAACCGCCGCCCTATCATCTGCCTTCACCCTTTGTTTCCTCTCAAGTCTTGGGCGACCTCTTGTGGACTATTTCAATCAGGGTCGTTAACCGGCCTCCCAGTCTGGCAGGAGGGACGGATGGCGGTGGCCCTGACATGGTATCACATGGCGTCGCTGGAGATGTAGTCGCAGAACCCCTTGAGCCATACTTCGATGGCTGTTTCCGGGACCATCCGGTGGCGACATTATATGCATCATCACTAACTAACATATCTTCAAGATCAAATAGTTCAAGACTCTTCTTAGCACCAAACACATAGCCAGCTGTTAATGCGTAATAATAGGGTGATGGTTACTGCATTTGCCGCCTTATTGCTCCATATCATCATTATCTCTCCATGCAGTGACACCTTGCAGTGACATGTCTTTAATAGCCTCCCTCAAACGCAGCCTGGGAAGAAGGCAAAGTTTGGGAAGTATGAATTGAAGAGAGGCCTTGGTGGAGGGTTTTGTAAAGATGTCTGCAAGTTGTTGAGAAGCTGGTACATGTTTGGTAATAAGAGAGCCCTGAGCTACTTTTTCTCGAACATAGTGGTAGTCAAGTTGAATATGTTTACTTCGGGCATGGAAAACCGGATTTATCGTCATGTGGAGAGCACTCATGTTGTCACAATACATTGTGGGAACTTGTGGAAGACGAACCTTCAATTCTGATAGGATATAAGATAACCAAGTAAGCTCAGCTGAGGTGTGGGCTAAAGCCCTATATTCTGCCTCTGAACTGGACCTTGAGACTGAGTGTTGCTTCTTTGCACACCATGAAACTTGGTTAGGACCAAAAAACGTGCAATAGCCTGTAGTAGACCTTCTTGTAAGCGGGCAGCCTGCCCAATCCGCATCTGAGTAACCTGTTAGGGATAGTGATAACGGTGTAGAGAGGACATGGCTATGGGAAAGTGTTGCTTTAACATATCTGAGCAATCTTTTGACAAACTTGAGATGATGCATTGTGGGGGACTGCAAGAATTGAGAGATTCTTAGGATCAAGCGCTTACCGTTGTACTAAAACCAATTGGTGGTAGTAAAGGCGCAACTTTATTTCCTTAAATCACACCATTACAGCGCCATGGGTTGAACTAACATGGGAGGGCAGAGTGTTGTACACCCAACAATCCCCCCCAGCACCTGCTACCCACATTCAACCGGGACACCCGTAGTATGCCCTGGGCCGAAATGGTTTACCACATAAATGCTATTGCCGTGGATTGAACCCATGACCTTCTCTCGATACCAATTCTTAGGATCAAGCGCTTACCGTTGTACTAAAACCAATTTGTGGTAGTAAAGGCGCAACTTTATTTCCTTAAATCACACCATTACAGCGCCATGGGTTGAACTAACATGGGAGGGCAGAGTGCTGTACACCCAACAGAGATAAACTGAACTGGAAAACTGAGATCTGGGCATGTAAATGTGAGATATTGGAGAGCACCAACCAGGCTTCTGTAGAATGTAGGATCTTCAAGTAATGGTGAATTTGCAACAGGCTTGAATTTGGCCTCCAAGGGAGTACTGATAGGCTTGAAATCCACCATGTCTGCTCTTTCTAATAAAGTATGGGCATAATGGCTTTGTGATAGGACCAACTGGTTGCCTTGGTGATGTATTTCCACACCTAAAAAATGGTGAATGGGTCCTAGATCCTTCATAGCAAATTCTTGACTGAGTCCAGTGATGAACTTCTCAATTTGGATTGTGTCTGAACCTGTTAACAACATATCATCTACATACAACAACAAAATCATGGTGATATGGTCATGATGATAAACAAAAAGAGATGGGTCAGACAAACTGCACTTAAAACCATAAGATATCAAGTAGCTACTGAAACGATCAAACCAAGCCCTTGGAGCTTGTTTCAGGCCATAGAGAGCTTTTTGCAGTTGACAGACATGACTTGGAAGCTGGGGGTCTGAGAAACCAGGGGGTTGTTCCATGTATATGATTTCAGTGAGATTACCATGTAGAAAGGCAATTTTAACATCAAGTTGTTTAACTAGCCACTAATGGAACAAAGACAAAGTCAGAATCATTCTGATGGTGCTAGGTCTAACCACAGGAGAGTAGGTTTCCACATAGTCTATACCATCAATTTGGTGAAATCCCTTAGCTACAAGCCTGGCTTTGAGCCTATCTAAGGTTCCATTAGGCTTGATTTTTGCCTTAAATACCCATTTAGAGCCAATGACATTCATATTGGGAGACCTAGGAACCAAAGTCCAAGTTTTGTTGTGATGGAGGGCTGTCAATTCTTCTTCCATGGCAGAAGTCCAGCCAGGGTGTTTAGAGCAGTTTTCACAGTTTTAGGTTCCCTAGGAATATCTGGATATGTGTGGACAATAAGGGCATATTTAGGATTTGGCTTGACAGTGCCTGCTTGGGATCTTGTTTGCATATGATGGTGTGGTTGAGGAGGGGTGGAGATGGACTAGGTGATGGAGATGGACTAGGTGGTGGATAAGGACTAGGGGATGGGGAGGGACTAGGCTGGTGATGGGAAGGACTGGATGGGGCAGAGCTGTTAGGGGTGGCAGATGCATCAGATGGGTGCAAAGCAGTGATCTGAGGAGTGGAGGAAGGACTGGGAGTAGGTGATGATGTTAGTAAAGTAGGTATAACCGGATTTGGGGGCAGGACCTTGGATGCAGGTGTGGATATTGGGGAGGCTGGTAGATGTGCAGGAGAGGGTACTGGTGGAGTTGGAAATTGAGTGGAGTCAATTGAGGGATGAGGAGTAGGAGTGTAAGAGTATGGAAGGGGAATGTCAATATTGGAGGCTAGGGATGGGACTCCTGATGGGGTAACAGGGTTAGTGGGTAGCCAGGATTCTATGAAAGACATGGCATAAGTATGTGTGGGAGTTAAGTAGGAAGGAATGGCTGCCTTATAAGGAAACAGGGATTCATCAAATATGACATGTCTAGACATGTAGAATTTTCTAGTAGGGGGATGGAAGCATTTATACCCTTTGTATTGAGGACTATAGCCAACAAACACACAAGGAGTGGATTTGGGGTCAAACTTATGCCTCTTTCTGTCCCAAGTGTAAGGATAACACCTACAACCAAAGATTCTAAGGTTGTCATAGGTAGGTTCAGATTTATGGAGAAGGAAATAGGGAGAGTCAGAGTTTATAGCAGCAGAGAGAAGCCTATTCATAAGGTAGACAGCAGTAGCAAAAGCCTCAAACCAGAGGAATAATGGTGTTTTCCTATGGGAAAGCATAGTCAAACCTAGCTCCCTAATAACCCTATGTCTTCTTTCAACAGAACCTGTTTGTTCAGGAGTATGGGGACAGGAGATTTGATGAAGGACACTTGTTTTAAGAAAGTAAGACTCAAGGGGATTATTGACAAACTCACCACCCCCATCAGAATGAAAGATTTTAATTGTTTTATTGAATTGTTTTTTGACAAAAGCTTCAAAGGCTATATAAACAGCAAAAAAATCAGACTTAAGTTTTAACGGGTAAAGCCAAGTATATTTGGAGTAATCATCCACAAAACAAGCATATAAACGAAATTTATTTAAAGATGTGACTGGGGCAGGCCCCCAAAGGTCACAGTGCACCAAATCAAAAGGTTCTTTAGTAGCATGTTCAGAAGAATAAAAAGGCAAACGACTCATTTTTCCTAATTGGCAGCTCTCACTGACATGATCAAGTTTAATTTTTCCTAAAACATCAATAGCTCCTTTATTAGATAATAATTTGACAGATCCTACTTGGGAATGACCAAGTCTCTGATGCCATGTCTCTGCAGATGAGGCTGATGTTCTGGCAGCAGTGAATGCAACAGTGGACTTGGGGAGAACGTAGAGATCACCCTTGAGTGTTCCTGTCTTGAGCACCTGTCCAGTTTCCTTTTCCTTTATGCAAAAACCATCATTAGAGAAATTACATGACACAGGATGTTGTCTAGTGAGTTGACTAACAGGCATTATATTTTGTTTTAAATCAGGAACCAATAGTATATTATGCATTGCTAAACCTCCAGTATGATGTGTGTGTTTAAGATCTCCTATGCATGTGATAGGTAATGCAGAGCCATCCCCTATCAAGACAGAGTCAGACCCTTTATAGTTTCTAAAATTTGAAAGAATACCTGATTGGCTTGTCATATGGTTGGAAGCTTCAGTGTCCATGGTCCATTCAGTATCAATCAAAGAATTGTCCAAAGTTAGAGCTGCTAGGGCTTTATGATTGCTTGCATCTTCTGCATTCTTTTTGATCAACCACCAACAGATCTTGGCAGCATGTCCAGTGACACCACAGTATTGACAAACTTCATTCTTGTACAATTCCCTTTCAGCAGGTGTCATTCTTTGAAACTTGACATTAGCCTTTCCATTTGTTGCATTCCCTTGCACTTGCTGTGCTTGAAAGGCCCTTCCTGAAGACTGAAACCTGGTATTGGACTTGTTGGGGCCTTGATCATTTCTGTTTCTGGGCTGTTGGTTTCCATAAAAGGCCATATGGGAACCTGGTGTGACATCTGAATAGCTGGTCTGTTTGGAGAACCAGCTTCTCCTTTGATCCAGGCTTTGTAATTGGTACACCAATTCAGAGTGAGTTGGACGTGGGGGCTTCAGCATTGTGGTGGTGAAGGTTTCATATTGTGGTCCAAAACTCCTCCCCACATCGGTACTAATATTTTTTTGATGACATTGTTTTCTGGGGTTGGGAGCGTAGGAGGGCCATCTTTGAGCTGATTGGTGGCATTCTCATGATGTTTAGGTCATTTAGGGCCCTTCGACAACTAGTAAGATGGACTCCCGACCTTACATAGACTAAGGATGAGGGGCGGTCGATAGTGTTGGAGAAAATGAGGAATTGAATTAAAAGTGATTTTATAATCATTTTATTCAGTGACTTTGTAAGCGTAATTCGGATATATTCTTGTATAGAATATATATAATGTTTTGTTAATTCTGAAAACTACGTGAGTTGTAGATGACTTCAGGATTTGGAATCATTCAATTCGGATAACGAGTGAATGAGAAATTAACGCTTAAAGTCGGGTGGTTGAAAGAGCTAATGTTGGAAGTGGAAGTTGAAAAGTTTCAACTTGTAAACTACATTGGGAGTTGAGAGAAATAGTTCCTAGTATTTATGTGGGAAGAATGTTGTATGTGGTATAACCTCCTAGAAGAAGGAGAGATATCGGGTTGGTTTTAGCGGTCAGACGTTCTGCTAAAATGGCCACGCGCGCGCGCGCTGCTGCCCGCCCGTGCCCGTGCCCGAGCCCGAGACCATTGACCTTGACCTTGGGCTTGGGCTTTGGGGAATGGGCCTGGGGGCCCTAGGGCCAGAACAATATTAAATTTTTATACAAAGTTTAATTGGCCCAATACACATTCCGATGGGCTCTGATCTGAGTATCAGCTCAATTCGATTTGTGCAACTTTCAGCTGAGAAGATGAAACAGCATTCTAGAAGCCTTTTCAAGGCTGGCTCTCCAATTGCTAAACTGATGAAGATGAAGCAACCTCATCTTCAATTAAAATCATTAATCACCGTCAATTCAGGCTTGATCAACAGCCTATATAAACGTCCCTTTGCAAGAGTGGAATATACACTGATTTGAAACACCAGCAAATATCATACCATATTTCTGCACTTTTTCTCGTTTTGCATCATAGTGAAGAGAATAAAGTCAAAATCTTGTCAAAGGTTCGCCGGTGTTCAGAGTTAGACGTACCTCTATTCTGAAAGGTATATCTGAGAATTCTTGGGAGACAATTGCTACAAAACCGGGGTACATACCGGGGCAAATTTGTCTTAAGGAAAGAGTTCGTCTCGGCTCAGATCGTAGCATATCCTTTTATCTTTTCTATTGTATTCTTTCTCTGTTTCTTGTTGTATCTGCTTCTTCAAAATCAATAAAATTGTTGGTTTAATTCGGTTTGATAATTTTAATTATACACGGGAGATAACAGCTTAAGACAAATTTTTTAGAACCATTGTTCTAAATCAAACCTGTGTGTAATCGAAATATCTTGACGAATTTTTCATCTTTTTTTATTGATTGTCTAGTCTGTTGCAGTCTGTAAACAACCTGTTCTTCTATTTGCTTTCGTTTAAAGAAAAAACCGGAAGGAAAAAAAAAACCAACTGAATTTTTTTTATTTCTGATTTTTCAACGAGTTCAGCTCGTTTTAATTGGAAAAAAATGAATTTATTTGGATTCGTGGCTGTTTTGGATAAACGATTTAACACTAGGTCTAACTCGTTTTCACAAGAATGATCTTGTTATGGTTTGAAAAACTGTTGGGGAAACGAGTTGAATTTTTGTTCTTCTGATTAAAGTTTATCTTCTGTTTCGAACAGAAATGGCATCTGACGGTCAAGTGACTCCTACTCCGGATGGTGCGCCAAACGGAGGACAGACTTCCCAGACTACGGGAATTGTGACACAGACGACCACGGTTACTGGTGCAAACTATGAGAGACCGGAGAAGTTCAACGGTTCCAATTTAAACGTTGGCAGCAGAAGATGTTGTTTTACATCACAACACTTGGGCTAGCAAGAATGCTAATCGATGACCCACCAGTGGCGCCACCTGAAACTCTTGAAAAGACGGCTTTTCTTGCTGTAGAAAGCTGGAAGCACAGTGATTTTCTGTGCAAGAATTATATTCTTAATAGTTTAGATAACATGTTGTATGGTGTGTATTGTACTTATGAAACTGCTAAATCATTGTGGCAAGCATTAGAGAAGAAATATACAACCGAAGATGCTTGTGCCAAGAAGTTTCTTGTCAGTAGGTTTTTGAAGTATGAAATGAATGATACTAAATCTATTGTTAAACAGGTGGAGTGTTAGGAACATTTTATTATGTTTTGATGATGGCCATACTAGCTGTTATAGCAAGCCTGAAATAAGTTAGAATTCTCTTTATAAGTCTTTACTTAGGGTCTGACAAGTTGTATAAGTTAAGTCAGACAAGTATTGTACTAGTTGGTAGGATGGCAAAGCAAAGATGAGATATTCGGTGAGTGAAGCCGACCGAGCACCACAGAGAGAAGTAATGAAGACTTTATGGTCCGACTTATAACCAAGGAAGTCTGTGATGACCTTGGATAAGTCTAAGTTATGTTTTAAATGATAAAACTCAAATGTTCAAATATGGTGTACACTGGTCTCACTCAAATCAAGGATCAGTGAAGTTCAAAGACTCTCCAAATACTAGAACAAAGAAGGAAGCATTGAATCAATTTGAGTAAACTCGACTTTCGGCAAAGAGAAAACAAAACGACAAAGAAGAAGTGACGGCTAAGTAAGTCAAGAGGCTCACTCGACCGTTCTAGAAACGGGCGAGAGAACACCTACAAGGCCGAAATTGATATACGATGAAGATTCAGAAGATCATGCATTAAATGCTCAAATCATTAAAGGATCAATCAAGGACGGATTATCTGCTATACGTTTGAAGAAAGAATCCGATCACTGAAATTAAGGAGAATACAATTAAGGGGGAATCAAGAATAAAATCAAGGATTATTCCCTCATTAATATAGCCAACGGACGGAATTTCAAAAACGAAGGTATTCAAGGCTATAAATAGAAGGCATTGACAGAAAAAGAAGATGATGATCAAGAAAGAAAAATCTAGCTGAAACTCTGTCAATTTGAAAAACCGTCTCTCTGAAATTACAAGGATACATCTAGTGATCAACTCAGACTTAAAAGCTACAAAGTCATACTCAGAACTGAGGATTGATCAAGCAAGTGTGTGAATCACATTCACATCAGACTGAAGCAATTGAATCAGAGGCAATCTGAGTAGGAGTTGAATCTGTGATAGCTGTTGAAGGATCTTGATCTTAAGGAACAAAGGAAGGAAGATCGAATCACCTGAAGTCTGCTGCGATCAAGGAGTGATAGTCTTGTAGATTGTGAAGCTTGGGAAGCCAAGGACAATCATACTATTGTATCTGTGAAAACAATAGTGAATTCCTCCAATCATCACAGGAGAAGAGTGGATTAAGGGATTACACCACCCTGAACCACTATAAGCCTTGTGTTAATTTAATTTCTGCAATTTACTTTACAACATTCATTCAATTTGCATACATCATAATTTGCATCTGTGACTGTCTAAACCGATTTGAAAACAATATAGTAAGAAGGGACTTATCCGCTGCCCAAAAGCTTTTAACTAGAAGAAGAAAAGTTTTTGAAACTTCACTATAGTCATTCACCCCCCCCATCTGACTATAGTTTCACCCTTCTCTGGGACCAACATGGAGGAACTGCAAATTCTGATATCCGAGATGATAGCAGAAGATCTGAAAATTAATGAGAATTTTCAAGTGGCATGTGTGATTGAGAAGCTTCCCGATTCATGGAAGGAATACAAGAGCTATCTCATGCACAAGAGGAAGCAAGTGATGATGGATGATTTGATTGTCCGACTTCGTATTGAGGAGGACAATAGAGCATCTGAAAAGAAACGTTCTGTGCCTGTTGGACAAGCAAAGGCTAATATGGCTGAGGTGAAAAACCAGAAGAGAAAGAAGCCGGAGAAATTTCCTAAGAAGACTGGGGAATCGTCCAAGAAGCCGACACCATATAAATTCAATAGTGATTGCTGCAACTGTGGCAAGTTTGGACACCATGCTGCGGATTGCCGGTCAAAGAAGCCTTACAAACTTACGGCTCATATGGCTGAAACTGAGGGAGATGATGACAATCTCTGCGCCATGGTGACTGAGTGCAACACCGTGGGGAATCCGAGGCAGTGGTTTGTGGACACAGGAGCCACTAAACATGTGTGTGCGGACCGTGATGTCTTCTAAACCTACAAGGCTGGCAATGGTGAGAAGCTGTGGATGGAAAACTCTTCCCAATCAACCATTCAGGGAGTTGGAAACGTGATTATGAAGATGACTTCTGGGAAGAAGCTGACACTCACGAATGTTCTCCATGTTCCTGATATACGTAGAAACATGATTCCTGGTGGTAGGCTGAATAAGAATGGTTTTAAACTTTCGTTTGGTAATGACAAGGTCATTTTGACCAAAAATGAGATGTATGTTGGTAGAGGTTATTTTACCGAAGGTTTATTTAAACTGAATGTAATGGCTATAATGCCTAAGACTGTTGTGCCCACTGAGGCTAATAAAAGTGCTTCTACTTCTGCTTACTTGATTGAGTCTTGCACTTTATGGCATAATCGTTTAGGACACGTTAATAATAAATCAATTCAAAGAATGATGAATTTGGATTTATTACCTAAACTAAAATTTAACCAAACCGGTAAATGCCAAGTATGTGTTGAAGCAAAAATGACTAAAGCGCCATTTCCATCCGTGGAAAGAAATACAGAACCATTAGAATTAATTCACACAGATTTGTGTGATTTAAAGTTTGTGCAATCGAGAGGCGGTAAAAAGTACTTTGTAACTTTTATCGATGATTGTACAAGATATTGTTATGTATATTTGCTAAGTAGCAAAGATGAGGCTATTGAGGCATTCAAAAATTATAAAAATGAAGTTGAGAATCAACTTAGCGCATTTAATCAAGAAGGTTCAGTAGTGATAGAGTGGAGAGTATGAATCACCATTTGAAGGATTATGTCTAGATTTAGGCATTATTCATCAAACTTCGCTCCATATGCTCTCAATCTAACGGAATTCTTTGAATAAAAACCGTACTTTGAAAGAGATGATGAATGCTATGTTGTTCAGTTCTGGTTTACCTCATAACTTGTAGGGGGGGCTTCTTTCCGCCAATGTAATTCTCAATAGAATTCCATCTAAAAAGATGGATAAGACCTCATATGAGTTGTGGAAAGGCCACAAACCAAGTTATAAATACTTGAAAGTGTGGGGGTGTTTAGCAAATGTGGAAGTGCCTAAACCTAAACAAATCAAGATTGGGCCTAAAACGATAGATTGCATATTCATTGGGTATGCACATAAAGTAGTGCATATAGATTTCTTGTGCACAAATCTGACAACCCTGATGTGCATGTAAACACAATCATGGAGTCAAGAAATGCGGTGTTTTTTGAGGATGTCTTTCCAAACAAAGAAAGACATAATGAAGACTCAAATTCGGCTAAGAGGGCACACGAAAATGTGGGGGATGATGCTTCAGAACACGAGGAAGTGAAACCTCGAAGAAGTAAACGGGCTAGGACTTCTACGTCTTTTGGGCCAGATTTTCTCACCTACATGGTAGAAAATACTCCAAGGACATATGCCGAGGCTATGTCTAATCCAGAAGCGCCTTTTTGGAAAGAGGCAATTAATAGTGAGATAAACTCCATTATGCAAAATCACACTGATATTCCACCGGGACATAAAGCGCTCGGGTGTAAGTGGATTTTCAAAAAGAAGCTTAAAGCTGATGGATCTATTGATAAGTATAAGGCCAGGTTGGTAGCTAAGGGTTATCGGCAAAAAGAGGGTCTTGATTTCTTTGATACTTATTCACCAATAACTAGAATCACTTCTATAAGGGTTCTAATTTCTCTTGCTGCAGTGTATAACTTGGAAATCCATCAGATGGATGTTAAAACTACATTTCTGAATGGTGAATTAGACGAAGAAATTTATATGGAACAACCCGAGGGGTTTGTAGTTCCAGGTCAGGAAACCAAAGTGTGTCGACTCGTTAAGTCGTTGTACGGACTGAAACAAGCACCCAAGCAATGGCATCAAAAGTTTGATCAAACTATGCTATCTAATGGGTTTAAGATCAACGAGTGCGACAAATGTATCTACATCAAACATACACCTAATGCTTATGTGTTAGTGTGTTTATATGTTGATGATATGCTGATTATAGGGAGTACTCACGATATTATCATGAATACCAAAAAGATGCTGACACGTAACTTTGATATGAAAGATATGGGACTGGCAGATGTAATCTTGGGGATTAAAATCTCCAAAATATCTGAGGGACTAGTGTTGTCACAGTCTCACTACATTGAATCCGTCCTGAGGAGATTCAGTGTTTATGATGAAAGTCCCGTGAAAACACCTATTGACTTAAGTCTTCACTTAGTCAAAAATAAAGGTGACCCTGTGTCTCAGTTAAAATATTCTCAGATTATCAGTTGTTTAATGTACATAACGAATTGTACTAGACCAGATTTTGCATGTGCTGTGAATAAACTGAGCAGGTTTACTAGTAATCCTAGTGAGGATCATTGGAAAGCTCTTATTAGAGTACTAAAGTACTTGAAATATACAATGAACCTCGGATTATGCTACACAAGATATCCACCAGTATTAGAAGGATACTGTGATGCGAATTGGATTTTTGATACAAAAGAATCAAAATCCACAACTGAATATATATTCATGATCGGTGGTGCTGCGGTGTCATGGAAGTCCACAATGGAAGCTGAGTTTATTGCATTGGATAAAGCAGGTGAAGAAGCAGAGTGGCTTCGAAACTTCCTAGAGGACATTCCATGTTGGACTAAGCCGATTGCTCCTATCAGCATCCATAGTGATAGTCAATCGGCTATACACCGAGCACAAAATAGTATGTATAATGGTAAGTCTAGACACATACGTCGACGACATAACACCGTTAAACAATTGATCTCTACTGGTGTGATTTCCATCGATTATATAAAATCGAAGGAAAATCTTGCGGATCCGCTTACAAAAGGTTTACCTAGAGATCAAATGTCAATTTTGACCCTCGGAATGGGACTTAAGCCTATTGAAAGATAAGCTTTATAATGGTAGCCCTACCATGTTGACTGGAGATCCCAAGATCTTGGTTCAAAGGGACAACTAAGTTATGAAGCTGTTGATGAACACTTACACATTCTGTGAATAAAAGTGTTGTCTGCCAGAAGTGTTGAGGTTAAGTGAAAACTTTTAATGATTCCTATACCTTGATTAAATTCAAGTGGGGTATGACATAATACTCTTGATAGGAGGCCACCTATGTAAGTGCGAAGTGGGGCCGCTTCAAAATGAGGATTCAGAGGCTAGAATTCTCTAACGCACTTTCTGAAACCAGGTGTGATTCAGGGCCAAAACGAATCCAGTCATGAGAACCAAGTATAGTGCTAAGGGAAATATTGTGTGAGTACTATTGTCTGGGTTTACACTAAAGGCTGAACAGTTCAAGGCTTAAGTTCACTGATTAGCCGAGTAAATCCGATAGTATTTCACTAAGGTAGGTTCAAAGCCAGAAGCTACCTCTCCTGTGCAATATTTTTCTGTCAGAATCTCTTCAGAGTCTGCATTTGCATTAATTTCCATTCATGTGGGGGATTGTTGGAGAAAATGAGGAATTGAATTAAAAGTGAATTAAAAATGATTTTATAATCATTTTATTCAGTGACTTTGTAAGCGTAATTCGGATATATTCTTGTATAGAATATATATAATGTTTTGTTAATTCTGAAAACTACGTGAGTTGTAGATGACTTCAGGATTTGGAATCATTCAATTCGGATAACGAGCGAATGAGAAATTAACGCTTAAAGTCGGGTGGTTGAAAGAGCTAATGTTGGAAGTGGAAGTTGAAAAGTTTCAACTTGTAAACCACATTGGGAGTTGAGAGAAACAGTTCCTAGTATTTATGTGGGAGTTGAGAGAAACAGTTCCTAGCTGAGAAGATGAAACAGCATTCTAGAAGCCTCTTCAAGGCTGGAATAAGCTGCCTATATAAACGTCCCTTTGCAAGAGTGGAATATACACTGATTTGAAACACCAGCAAATATCATACCATTTTTCTGTTCTTGCATCATAGTGAAGAGAATAAGCTGAAGTACTGTCAAAGGTTCGCCGGTGTTCAAAGTTAGACGTACCTCTATTCTGAAAGGTATATCTGAGAATTCCTGGGAGACAATTGCTACAAAACCGGGGTACATACCGGGGCAAATTTGTCTTAAGGAAAGAGTTCGTCTTGGCTCAGATCGTAGCATATCCTTTTATCTTTTCTATTGTATTTCTTTCTCTGTTTCTTGTTGTATCTGCTTCTTCAAAATCAATAAAATTGTTGGTTTAATTCGGTTTGATAATTTTAATTATACACGGGAGATAACAGATAGTCCAGTCGCGGCTTCGTACAAGCTCTCGTTCAAGACTCAAAGATATCTTTCACGTACGGTCCAAGACATTGTCTAGACCTCATAAGTTATCCCCGGGAGTTGAATACCTCATATACACATGATGGTCATGTTGTGTTCACACATTTGTCTTGTCCGCAGAATTTTCCTTTTTATGCGTGTGGCTTCAATTGCACAGGATCGATCCCCACTAGTGCACGGGAGGGGATCCGGGCTCTATCTAGAAGCTGCTTTGACTCATCAATTAACAAGGCCTCTTACAGACTACGTACAGGGCTTGTAGTGCAGAGGGGCGGAGACATGTTCATGTCATTACGGAGTTGTTGTTGGTTCATCTACGTTCTGTTTTAAAAAAAAATCTGAAGCGCTTGAAGTACTCTCTTCTACCTCACATACCAAATTTAAGCGTTATATGGGCTTTTTAGGGATAACACAACCTGGAAGCATTTTTACTGCTATTTCATGACTCATGGAAGGTGTCATGTTAATTTGTCAATGTTGAAACAGGAACATTGAGATGGACGGACTCTTTTGAAAGCCATTGTAAAAGGATGGCATAAGATTGTTGTATACTCCGTCCGACTCTCATTTTTGTGCTAAGTTGTATATAAACATTTTGGTTAATTTATGGAAATTACACCTATTTGGGAAGATAGTAGGAAAGTTAATGAAGGCCTTCGATAAAGGGTATAATCAATTTCGTTATTGCATATTCAGCTTCTGTTGCAGTTGATATCTGTTGCTTTCTTGATTGCTCATTTGGCCAAGAAAGTTTTTATGATGGTATGTCTCTAGAAATATCTGACACTTTCAACTTTTACTGTAGTTCATGTTAACACAACATTCTTATGCACTTGGTTCATATGTAGGGGCGTAGCCGGGGCGGCAAGGGCATTCAACGGCTCCCTAATCAATGTTATCCATGGTTCATTGGTAACTTCTTGTTTGATTAAGGAAACAATAGAAAATGAATCCGCTAACGAAGAGTTTCGATAAATTTACATTAACCAATTTTGTGCATAGGAACTCCTCTAAAATCTTCTTCCAGCAGAGCCATAACAGATCTGAGAGACTCCTCCACATTGATGACACTCAGAGGAGCATTACGCCTCATTCTGACTAAGGAGTCAGTCACCTACCAGTATTCGCTATTGGGTCATTCATAGCATTACTATACCTTCCCTATTCATTGCGGGTTGGTTATTCGTCAGCACCGGCTCCACCCTATTAGCCTCTCTCTGTTTGAAGGTGATCTTAACCTTCCAAGCCTCTTCCTTCATCTTGTTTCCCTATTCATTGCGGGTTGGTTATTCGTCAGCACCGGCTCCACCCTATTAGCCTCTCTCTGTTTGAAGGTGATCTTAACCTTCCAAGCCTCTTCCTTCATCTTGTGAATGTCCTAGAAGAAGGTGATCTTGACCTCCATTTTTTTGTTTTTTTGAGAGGGGTCAATTCCATTTTCTTTAAAAAGATTAAAACATGCGTGTGTGAGTACCAACATATTCTCTCATTTTTTTTCACTTTATTTTTAACTTATACTGTTAAATTTTAATTTATTATAAATTACTTTGTCATTTGGATTTAAGTTTGAAAACAAACATGTCAGCAATACATAAGTGCGGCGCTACTTATCAAAATTCAAATACCCACCTATAACAACTAGCCAGAACTCCTAAATTACATTCATACCCTTCCCATTTCCTTAGAAAAATAAATATAGATCAAATATATCACACCACGATATATGTGTATTTTTGTAAAATACATGTAAAAGTCAACACATTTATAAAAAGAAAAATCAACACAACATTTGTATAATTATAACTAAATTTCCTGTCTAATTCAAAAAGCTAAGTTCAACCAAAATAGTACAATACAAAAAGACCCCGAGTCTTTTTCAATAATATAACATGCTTCATAATACAACAATACAAAAAGCCAATAATGCCCCTCGATCTACTACATCAATGACTTGAGTGATCTAGCTTTAACAGGCTTTCGAGCTCTCTTTACCCTCACAAATTCTTTGTTGTCATCTCCTTCTTCTTCGTCGTCATCAACATAATCGAATCCACTCTCATAATTGATTCGAGCCGGATTTGAATCCTCAAATACGATTCGAGCCGGGTTATCCACTTCAGTAGTAGTAGTAGTAGTACCATTATCGTTTTCCAATGACTCGGTACTGTATGATTCTCCTTGATCACCAACATTAATCAATGAGTCGTTAGTGTATGATGGAGCCTCTGGCTTACTAGCCCGTCGGGTCCGCCCCCAACGAGGCCCGAACCCGGAATAATAGTAATATTCATAAGGATTCGAAGATGATACAGCCTTCTTGGCTCGGACTACTCTACTACTACGACTCGGATTATTATTCTTTCCGGGCTTTTTCGCGAGCTTATACTTATACTGCTTCTTCACCTGCTGCACTCGATGATGATTCGAACGCCGTTCTTTGATCCTTTTCTTACTAATTAGTGAGCTTCCCCCCAACATTCGATTTCCCTCAAATTCGATTTTGTCCCATTTCTCCAAATTCATGGATAATCCACTGAGAAAAAATTAATTATACGTTGATACATGAAATGCAGTAATTAATTAACTCTACGATTAGGTCAAAAGGAGCTCGAAAATTAAGTTGTATTTCATACTATTTTTGAAGAAGATAACAGTATGGGCAAAAAACGATAACCAAAAAACCCTAATCATAAATCGCATGAAAAATGCAAGAGAAACAGCTCAATAAACTGTAATTTTGTAAATAAATCAGGTTTATTACCTGTTTTCAGCTTCGGGGCAATCGGAAATAGACCCATTTTCCATGGAGCTATCCTCCCCGTCCACCTGAAACAAAACCTCCATTTCATTTGTACAAACGAACTAATTTGACTTATAAAAGCCACAAAAACCAAAGCCCATTAACAGAAATCAGCTATTAAGCTAAGAATTAACGAGAAACATAACAAAATTTCAGGTAGCTGCGCGAGTTTTGAACGAAACCCTAAAGACCCAAAAAAGGATAGCTACACGCCGGGGAAATGAAATGGGTTTAATAAAGCGGGATCTGTAATTATAACTCAAGTTAAAGAGCTAAATGATTAGACTTACCGCCGGCGGCGGTGGCGGAAGAGGAGGTGGAGGAAGTAATTGAGTTGGGTCTTCTTCTTCTTCGTCTGGGTAATCTGGTATAGGGAAAGTTAACACATCCCATGGCGATTGATTCAGTTGACACACATATGGGTTTTTAATAGCTGATTTTCCTTCTGGATTTAGAACAGAACCTCCATTAACGGGCGGCGATAAGTGTGCATGTTTTCGAATTCGCATGCTCAACAAGAAGAATTTTTTTCAGAGAAGGAAAAAAAAAAGGAAGGGGGAAGAGGTTGTGTTTGGTGTTTTTCGGCTGTTGTTTTATGGGTGTTCACGAAGTAGATCCAAAGATTAGTTTTTATTTTTCTTTTTTCTTTTCCATTTAAAAGATGCTACTAAGATAATAAATTATATAATAATATATATATATATATATTTTGAGGTAAGATATAATAATAATTTTTGTACGGGTGTTTATTACATAAAACTCACTCATCATTATATAGTTCCTCCATAAAATTTCCCAATGTGACACGATCATTTTGGTCGTATTGTTTGGGGAACTACTCCTCCTCATGATGTATTTTCTGACGTTCTTCAAAAAAAAAAAATGCTTATAATGAATCTATGTCATAATCGATGGGTCGTAAGGTGCATAAATAATTCATTAGTGTAATATTTACTATTTTTCGGTTTAGTGAGATCTGTGGACCCTAAAATTTTACATGTATGTCTGCCTTTGATCCTACATTATAATAAATGGTGTAGAATCATGTTGTCTATTATGTTTGTATGATTGTGCAGTATTATTATCAGTGACGGATCCATAAAAAATACATA
This sequence comes from Gentiana macrophylla, assembly GCA_026214975.1. Taxonomy (NCBI): domain Eukaryota; kingdom Viridiplantae; phylum Streptophyta; class Magnoliopsida; order Gentianales; family Gentianaceae; genus Gentiana; species Gentiana macrophylla. Next base: position 4,544,675 of record CM047814.1, on the reverse strand, counting down.
AATAATTTTTCTAAATATTTTATTTTCAGTGGATACATGGATTATTTTTTTAATATAGTATTTACAATTTTTCCTCGGTTCAACGTGGTCCATAGGTATAAGTCCGCCTCATCAAATTTGTAAAAATGTATTTAACTCTGTTGTAACACAATCGTTCTGATGATAACATCATTTTTTTCTTCTTATGAGGCTATAACACGATAACAGGCATTACGAATGATATAACACATTTTTTATACTTAACACAGCATCACAATCAATCAATGATATAAAATTTTGTAGTTACTCGTGGACCGTATATATACCCTTGAATCTTAATAACAGTTATTTAATTTTATTTTATTTAATATGTATTAATATTTGTTTATCGGAAGGACCGTAAGAGAGTGTGGTCTAAATCTGACGACAGGGATTGGGACTTGGGAGCCTCACTAACTTTACCGTGAGGGTGTCAATTGACCATGTTACCCTTTCTTCTGTCGGATATTTTCATGTGTACATGTTGGAACTTGGAACTCCTTAATGGATGGAGGGAGAAGTGTGTGATTTCGGAATTAGGGTTATGAGGAAAGGGTAAATATGTCATTATCGTAAATCTTTGAAGATTAAAATATACTACTTCATCTTTTCAAAATAACTGATAATAACATCTTTTCCGCTAAAACAACGATAATAACCTCATTCGGGGGTTGCACCACCACGCAGTGACACCAAAAGAGCGCCTAAACGAGCTAACAAATGAGCCGGGATATTCCTTATACGTCGAATAAACGTAAACTGAACATAATCAAAAGCTGTCATCTCCACAAAGCAATCCTGCAACAAACAGTCAAACGTAGGCAAGTCATCCTCTCGATGAGTCAGTCGTTGCTCACAAACCAAACTATCACTCTCTATTCATAGCTGAGATATGCTCAACTGCCTGCCTTCGACCATTGCCATAAGAATTGCCCACAACTCCAGTACCGCCACATCAATTCCCGGATCCAAATGGAGGGAATAAGCCGCTAGAATAGTCCCATGAGCCTCCCAAAAAATATGCCCAATCTTGGACTCGTGTGCCATCACTGACGCATCTACATTGCATTTTATTCTCTCAGTCGGCGGCCATATCCAGCGTCCACTTAACTGTTAGGAAATCTACGCGGGAACGCAGCATAATTTGAAATTTATTTTCTTTTTACCAGGATCGACTTCATTTAAACAACAAGCACAAAAGAAGTAGATTGAAGAACTACCTTGGATTATCTAAAATAGATCGTTGCTTTATCAACGGTTGTACAAAGTTTCTGCACGGAGCTGCCCAAGTGTTCGGCCTCTACCGTTAATCCACACGAACAAACCGCCAGAATCCCATCATGAATTGCTACCAGAAAAACTGGGTTGCTAGACCGATATTTTATCACTCTCAAAACTCTCTCTAGGAAGCTCTTATCATTTCTAGTAAATTAAAACTCTTCTAATTGTGATCATCCAAAAGAGCTTGACACTCATCTCATATTTATAATGTGGCCTACGCCCCATGTAGTCCCAATCTGATTGAGAGAAACTTCATAGTAGATTGGAGAGAAAGAAAACTTTTTACTAGTAAAATAAGGAAAATATATATTATATATTTATCTCATTTAATTTAATATCTCATATTAAATATATCCAAGATATTGTCAATATCTAATATTGACTATCTTTATCTTATTACCATAAATCAATTTATACAAATCTATTAATATCTAATATATGATAATACCATCAGATAAAATGCACAATTCAAGTATATATTATACACTATTCTATGCGCCCCATATAGCCATGAATTGGCATCCATAATATCCTTAATTAATGTAATATTATGATTAATTAATTCACAAAACACATGTATATCATATATACACATGTATATTTTGACCTATACATCAATTATGTATATTTAATTAATCAACACAGTTAATATCTTGTATTATATTTATTCATAATAAATAAATACCATCATATTAATTTACCATTACAACACTTTATAGTCGAGATAAAACTTTCCTTATTTGGTTATCACTATAACCACATTTTAATCTAGCTAGATGTTCTTATGTGTGTGACCTGCTAGACTTCCGAATACGTTGGCCGTAAGCACAAAGTGCATTTACTAAAATACCCTTCATACGAATAGCGTCTAGTGTTGGGGAGATTTTGCATCATTAAAACAAAAGAAAATTTATAAACCTATACTACCATGCAAAACTACCTCCTAACCGGCCGAATACCGGGTAGTTGCTAGTAAAGTTGGATAAGTACGGGTATCGATCCTCAGGGAAAAGGGATGTTGAATCTAATCTAATTAATTCTCTCAATTGTTACTAACGAAAACAAATAAACGAAGAACTAACAAATAAACTCATAGAACAAGTAAACTAAATCTAAACTAGAACAAATAATAAAAACCTAAACTAAGGATACATGGGATCAAACGAAATACAAACCAAGTGATTTCAATCCTAGTTCATCTCATGATTTTAATTCAAATTGTGGTTTCACCTTTACACAAGATACAAATCCCTAATTCCTTAGTGAGTCCAATTTATCAATCTCTCATCTTCCGAATGTTGAGATCGATTTACCAAACAAAACTCGGTGTAGATTCAGGTTAACTCTAGTATTTTAGAATCTAACAACCTAGATAATTAACCAATTAATTTGTCACATAATTAATGATTAAAGATCCTATCTTTCTATGGTGATCTAGTCTACGCAACTTCCGTATGTTGTAAACGTATCAATAGCAAACTGATCTCTCGATCTAATTCACATCATAGCATCAAAATCATAGAACGATACAAAATAAATTAAAGATCATAAAAAACGAATAAGGACTGAATAAATTAAATAAATAAACTCACGTAGTTTGGTACATGATTGAATCCATGAATCGAAAGCGGAAGAAAAAACGACATCCTAATCTACCCCGGATCACCCGAGCACAAGGCTCGGGTGACCGGCCTTGAAGAGCCAAGTTGTGCCGCTTTCTTTGTGAATAATGCAATTTGAATAAAATTGTGTATCCTTTAGGGTTTGGGGCTGCTGCTCTTTAAATAGAAAAGCAGGCGGCGTTGCTACAGTGTTTAAGTCGGTTGAATAATTCTTTTAGGAGTGAAACTCTAAAATTCATATCTTGAGTTGTAGACCTCCAAAACTATGATCCGAATGTCATAAAAAAGCTCTCGGAAAACTCTACAACTTTCATTAAGGAATCTTCTTCGTAAAACGCCTTTTGATTAGCCCGTCAGATTACGAGTCGTTTTGGATTTTCCCAAGCTTTATTTCATCTTCATCCTCTTGTATCTCTTTCTTTCCTTTTTAATCTTCAATCAACCATCATTTAGACCTCTTCCATTCCACATTTGTGCACCTAAAAGATGACAAAACCGAGCAAAACATAAAACCATACAAAATAGATAATAAAACCCACGATATTTACTCGATTTTGCATTTTAACTATTCAAAACATCATTTGCTCAATTAATCGATTATAAGCTCGAATTCTACGAAAAACATCCATATATGGGGAATATTGATATAAAATGTATCCTTATAAAACACTACAAATTGACCTTAACAACTCCCCACACTTATCTTTTGCTCGTCCCGAGCAAAACAAAACAAAGTCAAGCTCGAGACAAATAAACATCCATACAAATATGAAGTATATTCAATAACTTAGAAGTTCACCCGTGTAGTGTGTGCATAGCCATAATAAACTTCCACTAAGTTCCACAATTTGAAAGTTATTCAAACCAAAACTAGCCCGGTTTCCCATCTAAGTTAGAAATATTCAAAAATTATAATGAGCACTTTACAAAACATACATATCCCAAAAAGAAATAGTAGAGAATATCTCAAACATTTTCGATGACTCAGAGGATAATCCCTACAACATATCCTTGATTTATACTGGGTATAAGATTAACGATAACTAAGTCCTTACTTATTCATAATAATATATTTCAATATTTTCACTTTTTCACACTTTTCTAACACACATCGAATAAGCTTTTGCCTCATGCGAGAATAGGACATTTCAAGATAATCCCTACCTTACTCCAATCATAAGGCAACTATAAACCGATCGCCGTGAGCTTTTGGTCATCATAGTGGAATAGGACATACGTGGTACACCCTACCTCACCCAAATCATAAACCACTTCCGACACACACAATTACAATTATGTTTACTTAGAGATTTTTCGGGTGGCAATGAAAAGATTATTTTCTAGTAGTAATGCACCATGAGCATAACACCTCAAGTAAACAATTTATTACTATTGCAAAGACTTAATCACGTTTAACTTATCTCATTCAAACTTACGGATATTCACATGATGTCATACTTTAATCCTAAAATACAAACTACTAAACTTTTCAAGAATTGTACATAAGCAAAGAAACATGCTATAATCATCAAAAATCTCCAACTAAAATGGGGTAGGCTTTCAACATTTAGCTCATCATTTACTATGGCATGTGAAAAAAAGAGTGTCGGGTGAAACAACTAAAATTACTAAATATACAGAATATAGCAAAATGATATAAACTCAAGCAAAGATATGCCTTTGTCTACTCAGGATATAACAAAAATTTGAAAATTAAGCACTTTTCATAGAAATACTAAAAATATGAGCAAACGAAAGTAGACACATAAATCATCTATCCCTTACCCCACACTTAGATTGCAACTTGTCCTCAAGTTATACGAAATAATAAATTAGAGAACTTAGGCGATTGGATCTTGGCAATGCGGAGGAACCAACAAGAACCAGGATTGCTTGCATAGCTCGAGAGATGTGGAGCATCATCAGTAAAGCCGAATACATCGTGAAAGTGCACAATCGCTATAGAAAGTATCCTGCAGACTTGATCGGTGCAAAAGAGTCTTCGGGGAAAAAGAAAAGATTACATATATAAAGCACATGGAAAAGGAGATATAGAGATATTTCAAATTTAAGCTCATATAAAGATGGAATACATATACATGGAACATTACACAACAGTAGGCTAGGTGCAACTACATGAAAATATACTACAATGCAGCCTACATGATATGCAATCCTAAAAATAAAATAAATAAAAATAAATTCTGACAGGCTCAGGCTGAGCAAGTTTGGAGGACAACCCTACAGTGACTACGGCCTATGCAGAAACTAAAAATAAAGAAAACGAGGTAGTATTACGGAAACCGACAGTTAACTACACTCAAGAAAAATAAAAGAAAAATAGAAAAACAATGCAACTAGATGACATGCAACTAAATGATATGCATCTAAATGATATGCAAAAATAAAAGAAAATAAAAGAAAGAAAACTAGCCCACTCATTTGCAACATGACATGTATATAATAAACGTCTACCAGATAATGACAGGTTACGATAAACGACAATCTTCGTTCATTACATGCGCGGTGTGACGCGCTTTAAGACTCGTCAAAGGTGATAGCATTATGGAAACCAACAGTTAGCTATACTAAACAGATATAACTCATATGGACTGGACGTAGCATACGGAAAACCGACAGTAGCTACCCATATGAGCTATAAAAATAACAAGGAAGCACATAAGTCTCAAAGCTTAAAAGATTCATCACAGCGGTATGTAGCATACGGAAACCGACATTAGCTACTAAATAACAATAAGAACAGTTATAGCATACGAGAACCGACAGTAACTATAACTTGCCTAGAGGAATCAAGTATATGGAATAAGATCATTTACTTAGCATGAATTCATAGATGGAAAGGTATAACATTCATATTCAGGACATCTATGTAAAAAATAAATAGGCCATAGATGCTCGAATGTAAGCAATCCATACCAAATAAAAGCATTAGGAATGAGATCAAGAAAAACTGGACTACTGAATCGGCGTCAAAGACAATGCAGACGGGCGTTCACCTCAAAAATACAGACTTTGACGGCGTCAAAGCAAAACAAACGCTCGTTTGACTTGAAAACCAACCGGATGGACGTTCGAAAGCATAGACGCTGCGTCTGGTCCTTTAAACTGTAAAGCAGTCGAAAATATTTGAACGGACGGCGCGCCCAATACTTTCAAACGCTCGTTTACTGCATTTAAAGAATCGGACGGGCGTTCACTAACTTGAACGCCGTCCATACAACGAATACACAGCAGAGAGCAGAAAACGCAGAGACAAACCTAAAAACTTAAAACACATATTAACACAGATCACAAAGAGCCACTTTCAATTAAAGCACAAAGAGGTTAGATCAGAAAACACATAAACACATACTTCACGTTTAAACAAATCGAGTAAAAAACTTTTGCACATTCTTAACCTTATGGTCATCGAAACACGGCAAAATAAAAACTCTCGATTTGGTAAACGCTACTTTTATTAAAACGAAAAATAAACGTAACAAAATCGAGAAATAACAAGATCAGATTCAACATGACACCGATTCCCCGGCAACGGCGCCACTTTTGTTGGGGAGATTTTGCATCATTAAAACAAAAGAAAATTTATAAACCTATACTACCATGCAAAACTACCTCCTAACCGGCCGAATACCGGGTAGTTGCTAGTAAAGTTGGATAAGTACGGGTATCGATCCTCAGGGAAAAGGGATGTTGAATCTAATCTAATTAATTCTCTCAATTGTTACTAACGAAAACAAATAAACGAAGAACTAACAAATAAACTCATAGAACAAGTAAACTAAATCTAAACTAGAACAAATAATAAAAACCTAAACTAAGGATACATGGGATCAAACGAAATACAAACCAAGTGATTTCAATCCGTTCATCTCATGATTTTAATTCAAATTGTGGTTTCACCTTTACACAAGATACAAATCTCTAATTCCTTAGTGAGTCCAATTTATCAATCGCTCATCTTCCGAATGTTGAGATCGATTTACCAAACAAAACTCGGTGTAGATTCAGGTTAACTCTCGTATTTTAGAATCTAACAACCTAGATAATTAACCAATTAATTTGTCACATAATTAATGATTAAAGATCCTATCTTTCTATGGTGATCTAGTCTACGCAACTTCCGTATGTTGTAAACGTATCAATAGCAAACTGATCTCTCGATCTAATTCACATCATAGCATCAAAATCATAGAACGATACAAAATAAATTAAAGTCATAAAAAACGAATAAGGACTGAATAAATTAAATAAATAAACTCACGTAGTTTGGTACATGATTGAATCCATGAATCGAAAACGGAAGAAAACGACATCCTAATCTAACCTGGATCACCTTGAGCACAAGGCTCGGGTGACCGCCTTGAAGAGCCAAGTTGCATTTGCTTTCTTTGTGAATAATGCGGCTGAATAAAATTGTGTATCCTTTAGGGTTTGGGGCTGCTGCTCTTTAAATAGAAAACAGAGGCGGTTGCGACAGTGTTTAAGTCGGTTGAATAATTCTTTTTTAGGAGTGAAACTTCTAAAATTCATATCTTGAGTTGTAGACCTCCAAAAATTATGATCCGAATGTCATAAAAAAGCTCTCGGAAAACTCTACAACTTTCATTAAAGACTCTTTCTTGACGCCTTTTGATTAGCCCGTCGATTATGAGTCAGTCGCTTTAGGATTTTCCCAAGCTTTATTTCATCTTCATCCTCTTGTATCTCTTTCTTTCCTTTTTAATCTTCAATCAACCATCATTTAGACCTCTTCCATTCCACATTTGTGCACCTAAAAGATGACAAAACCGAGCAAAACGTAAAACCATACAAAATAGATAATAAAACCACGATATTTACTCGATTTTGCATTTTAACTATTCAAAACGTCATTTGCTCAATTAATCGATTATAAGCTCGAATTCTACGAAAAACATCCATATATGGGGAATATTGATATAAAATATATCCTTATAAAACACTACAAATTGACCCTTAACATCTAGCAACACACCGTGACTCCCAATCATTGGAAGAGTCAAATACAATGACTACTACCCTTCATGTGAAATGTTTACCGTATAAATAAAATCCTATCGCTGTTACAATATCCATACGGTCGTATCTCGAGTGTCAATACATTAACGACCGTATCTTATAATCTGGATATCTTGTTCTCTCGAATTAACTCATTTACTTCCACTTTGCAAAGATTCACGAGAGTAAGATAATCCTTATAAGAAGGTCCTTTCGGATATTTACTTCTATTAATAGGATACACGATTTCCGGACGAGCAACATGAATCCTACGCATGTTTCAGTATCATACCCAATCACTACCGCATGATCTTCCCATGGCTAGGGGAAACCGCAATAGTGTCAAAGCATGACAATCCACACCGTGATGTCATGAAGACACTAGTCTCAGGATAATTACACAACTGCCAGATAGTGCGGCATTTAATACAATAAGTGGGAAGTCTAACGTACACATTCTCTAATACACGTCCACGTACAGTCCAAGTGTCCTTATACTTTGATAGACGAGATCTATCCTCATCTTCAATAAGATAAAAGACATCTAATACGTGCTAGTCTAATCGTGCTATTAATGTCCTGTTTAATAACACATACGACGAGAAACATTTATGAAGTGAACCGAGGAGGTTCAATTCGGATTTTGCCCAAGGATTTGATTAGGAACAATGAAAAGCGAGCTCCACGACCCTTAGGTATCCGTGTACCTAAGAACCTTGGATTAGGATCTCGACCCCTAGATATCCTTGTATCTAATAAGTTCGGGTTTGAATACTCTACTCAGAATACTCACAAGTTTAAAAGAACTCAAATAATAATATTTCACTCAAAAGTTTTACTATCCAATACAATGACTCTATTTGTCTTTATATAGGCTACAGACTCAAGGAAATAAAACAAACTAGCAATGTAGGATAATTAAAAGCTGATTTTTGCCACTTTATTTACGAATGGACTTAACATGACTCTAATAAGCCCAAATGACTTTTATTTGCTAAAAATAAATACTTAACCCATTATACGTTCAACCCTCCGTTTGGCATCATCCGCCCAAAAATTATTCTAAAAAAGTTCTTCTTCCTTCTTCCATCTATCCCGAAGCGCTTGTATTCTAACTGTAGTTTCTTTTTTATACTCCTCAACGAATGCACAAGCATGCTTCTCAAGGATCCTTTCCATCCCTGCTAACAATTTCTCATTTTGAGCTGTGAGCTCATTTTGACGCCTCTGTTCCGCCCTCCTCTGTTCCTTCCTACGATCCCGTCTCTCATAATATTCAAAGCAATACATGTCTCTCACAATGCCCTCGTGTTTATGCTCATTCGTATAAAGATATCAACCATAGAATGAACCACAACAACGAGCAAACCCTTAATATGATGCTGTCGCAAAGTTCCAGAATTTAAGCAGTGACTTTTCGTACAGATTGTGCTCAAACTAGTTCGAATCTGGGAAAACTAAAAAGAGGAAAGTTGTAGAATAGAGAATTTCCTATAATACCATAAATTTTGAGGGGATTTGGAGTTGAGTAACCTACTCAAGTCGAAAGTGTAAACAGATCGACGGCTGCAGAATTTCAGACAGGACGGTCGCTGTTGTGGGGCGATTTTGACGAGGATAAGCTCAGAATACAAAGATGAGGTAAATAGAGAAAACGTAGATAACAGGTTGATTTAGATTTGGTCAAAATTTCAGATTGTTTGGAGGTGTTTTGGGTATTAAACGACCTGATACAACAATGGGTTTGGAAAAATTATGATTCTGGATAATTAGGGTTCTTGGGGAAAGTTTGAAGGTTTGAAGAATCTTCAAGTTTTTCCGGGTAACATTATGAAGATTTGAAGATTTATGGTGTTCTTGGCTGGGGGTACGACAAAATAATTAAATAAAAACGATTTTTTTTGGATAATAATTGAAATAAAGAACAAGAAATAAAATTGGATATTTGTTACCTACAATGCCTAGCTCCGATACCAACTGAAGTGAACCGAGGAGGTTCAATTCAGATATTGCCCAAGGATTTGATTGTAAGAACAGTGAAAAGCGAGCTCCGCGACCCCTAGGTATCCGTGTACCTAAGAACCTTGGATTCGGACCTCGACCCCTAGATATCCTTGTATCTAAGAACCTCGGTTTGTGAACGCAACAAGGTATGCTCACGACCTGGCCTTGATAAGTTCGGGTTTGAATACTCTACTCAGAATACTCACAAGTTCAAACGAACTCAAATAATAATATTTCACTCAAAAGTTTTACTATCCAATACAATGACTCTATTTATCTTTATATAGGCTACAGACTCAAGGAAATAAAACAAACTAGCAATGTAGGATAATAAAAAGTTGATTTTCGCTACTTTATTTACGAATGGACTTAACATGACTTTAATATGACCAAATGTCTTTTATTTGCTAAAATTAAATACTTAACTTATTATACTATCATATAGACACCTCCCTTAATGAGTTTTTGGCTTTTTACTTCTAAAAACATCATAAAAGACTTTAAGTATTAATTCAGACCCAACAGCACAAATAATGGTCTTCATGGTTGGAGTTCCAGGATGGATCACATCAATTTAAGTATCAAAAATTTTAAAGCGAGTCGAGATCTCATCAACCATAATCACTATTATGATTGCTTTTTCACAGTTTGACACTAGGGACGTTATTATATAACAATATCGTAATTGGTCCGTTAAACGAACAAATATATAATAACAGAAAGTCATATCTCATATGTATGAACATAAAGAAATAGTAGAAATGATCCAACTGTTGGAATAGTGTCCTAAACCCAATCGGGTTGGACCGGATCCGACCGGGTCGGATCATTTCTACTATTTCTTTATGTTTGTACATAGATTAAATGGTTTTTCTGTTGTCATATATTTTTTATTTTAAAGAACCAATTGTGAATTGTTATATGATAACGTCCTTGGTATTAAACTGCGATAGATAAACCATGATAGACGATTATGGTTGATGAGATCTCTAATCACTTTAATAAGTTTGATACTTAAATGTCTCTAGGCTGATGTACTATTAAACAGGGCATTGATAGTATGAACAGGCTAGCATGTATTAGATGTCTTCTGCCTGTAAGGGCAGGGATAGATCTCGTCTATCAAAGTGTAGAGACACTTGGACTGTACGTGGACGTGTATTAGAGAATACGTACCTTAGACTGACTTACTTACACGGATAAGTGTCATACTATGTGACGGTTGTGTAATTATCCTTAGGACCGGAGTCTTCATGGCATCACGGTGTGGATTGTCATGCTTTGACACTATTGAGGTTCCCCTAGCCATGGGGCGATCATGCGGTAGTGATTGAGTGTGATACTGAAGCATGCGGAGTATACATGTTTGGTCGTCTGGGAATCGCGCACCACTCAAGTAGGGTGAATATCCGAAAGGGTCTTCTTATAAGGAATGTCTTACTCTCGTGAATCTTTGTAAAGTGGAAGTAAATGTGTTACATCGAGAGAACATGATATCCAGATTATAAGATACGGTCGTTGATGTTTTGACACTCGACTAACGACCGTATGGATATTATTACAGCGATATGATTGTAAATTACACGGTAACTGTTTCACATGAAAGGTAGTAGTCATTGCATTTGACTCTTCCGATAATTGGGGGTCACAGTGTGTTGCTAGACGCTATCCCGTGATCGTTAGCATGAAGGGCATTTTCGTAATTTGCACTTTGTGTCTACGGCCAACATATTCGGCAGCCTATCGGGTCACACACATATGAACATCCAGCCGGATTAAAATGTGGTTATAGATGATAACCAAATAAAGAAGGTTTATCTCGAGATTATAAATGTTATAGTGGTAAATTAATATGGTGGTATTTATTTATTATGAATAAATTAAATACAAGATATTAATTATGTTGATTAATTAAATACACATATGATGTGTACATGTGTCGAAATTAATTGTGTATATTGATACACGTGTATTTTGCAAATTAATTAATCATGGTATTATATTAATATAAGATATTAATATATATATATGTATATTTGTGCATCCAGCGTGTAATGCATATTGGATATGCATGTGCATGATTGTTTCCAAAATATATATATGTATAGATTTATATTTGTAATATATATGTGATATATACACATTTGTAAATTGATTTATGGTAATAAGATAAATATAATCAACATAAGATATTAACAATATATTGAAAATAATTAATATAGGATATTAAATTAAATGATATAAATAAATCAATTATATTTTCCTTATTTTATTGGTAAAAGATTTTCTTCTCCTCCACACCTAGTAGGGGCGCCACTTCTACTATAAATAAGAGGTGGGTGTCAAGCTCTTTTGTACATTATAATTCCAAAAGTTAATAGTTCTTGTGTAAAATAGAGAACATCCTATAGAGAGTTGAAAATGAAAAAAAGTCCGGTCTAGCAACCGGAGTTTTCCAATAGCAATCCATGATGGGATTCTATCGGGCTGTTCGTGTGGACTAGCGATATAGGCTGAACACTTGGGCGGCTCTATGCAGAACTACTCTTCTTAGACGGTCAATGCGTCGATCTTTTAGATCAACCAAGGTAACCACCGTCTACTAGTTTAATTGTTTATTGCTTAAACAAAGTCGATCCTGGTTAAAAGGAAATAAAATTTTAAATTCCGCTGCGTTCCCACGTAGATTTCCTAACACCGACCCAGTCGGATCCGGTCCAACCCGATTGGGTTTAGGACAATAATTCAACATCAACTCCTCTTGATTCACAACCTGAGGCATCCGGTCTACCTGCATAAATTCTCGAGTTGCATTGAGAGCCGAAGAACAGTCTCGAAAGACATAAACCGCCTGATCAAGCTCTCATTATTTTTTGATCATTTTAGCATTTGATTATTATATTTAAATGTCTATTTAAGGCCTGGGACGTATAATCGAACTTTCGTGAATAAATTCGTGTTCGTTCGTTTTGAAAATGAACTAATAATCTTGTTCAAACTTGGTTTGTTATGCTAAACAAACGAATGATCATAGATACTAACAAGTCGAACACGAGTTTGTTCATAAGCAGCTCTGTTCGTTTAACAACACTACCTTTATTGTGTTTTCGATTGAATCTTAACCTCTAATCAACCTCTCATTAGATGCCTAGAGAGTCTAAAGGTTAAGATTCAATCGAAAACACAATAAAGGTAGTGTTGTTAAACGAACAGATGAATTTGTTATTTTAATCTTATCATATATGTTGAGTTGCTGTTTATGAATATCCACATTCACCAATATTCTGCAGTATTCTCTAGACTCTCTAGGCATCTAATGAGAGGTTTATTAGAGGTTTACAGATACCTCAATGTTATTTGCTTGTATGACGATCTAGTTTTGCATGTATTGAGTTTGTTTTTCCCGGAATATTAGGTCTAAATGACAAAAAAAAAAAAAACATAAAAAGGGAACCTATTTTTAGTGTTTAAAATGACATTTCGAGGTTGTTAAGTATCAAAATACTCCTCATATTATACGAAATACAAAACATCAAAATCTCTCTTATTTTAATAGTTCGTTTCGACTAGTTTCGAGATAGAGTGTGTATGATTCATAGACCTTTTCTGCTGTTGCCATTTTGCAAAAAGGCTTTGATCACACACATCTCTGGGAGCATAGTCGAATGATTTTCGGATATTATATGAGTCAATCTCAAGTATTTTTGTGTTCGAAACGTTACTTCACAAACATGTTTGAATTTAAAATACTTAAGAATTTCTATATTTTTCCTATTATGTTGAATTTTTCACATATAACTCAATGTAAGTTCGAATTTAGTTTGAGTTCAACTCGAATTCAAAAATGTTGATGCTTGAGTTGGAATTCAATAGTTTTGATTGAGTTCGTAACATTTAAATTACGTTAAATTCGATAAATTTTATATTCCACTCGACTCAATCGATGCATTAATTTAACCAAATTATTAATGAGGTAATTTTGTTTCGGTAAAATAAAATAATAATACAAAAATGCTTCCTTGATATTCTGTCTCCCCACGACTAGCCCGGCGACCAAGCCGGAATGGCGTTGTACAACACCGGTGAAAGATCCAATTAGGGCCTCGTCGACGAGCCTTCTACCGGTGAAAGATCCAAAGTTGGAGGAGTTCGGTGATCTAACTAATCTATTTTTCAAACACGATTTTCTTCGTATAATTCAAAGGTAAAATCTAAAAACATTTGATTTGATTACTTGTGCAAGACTTGTTTTTATATTATGCTGTGATTCATGATTTCAAAATTTTAAGATTTAAGTCCTTGTTTGTTTGTTTGTTTTGGTATTAGTGTTTGTCAAATTGCAAATATAATATAATACTAGTAACGAGCAATTATGGTTGATACCAGGAGCGGTAAGTACTTTTTTTCAAAATGTTTTCCGATCTCTGAAATTGAAGGAGAAAAATATCTTATCGGTAGAAACTCTACTGTTTGAATCAAACACCCCCGTTGTATTCTAAAAGAGATTTTCATTTGATCCTTTAGTGACAAATCCTGTGGGACGAAACATCTCTTAAAAGACGACGTTATTAACGTGTCTTGGAGTTTCTAATTCTGTCAAATCCTAAGTACTACATTTTTTCTAACATTTATCGTGTTTTTAACATCCGTAAATACAAAAAATTAATAAAACTTGTTTGTATGTCTATTTTTTTTTTGCCAAGTAAATTTTTTTATTGAGACCTTTATCGATTGGAGAAAAAAAAATTGGGTCTTTATTAGAAGAAAATTTACTTATTATATTAGGTTGGATCGGATTAAATCTACTACTTAATTTTATTTTTTCTTTTAGCGAAACATATACCGTTGCGCTTAAGACATAGGTCTCGCCGGACTCACTATAGGGCCGGCTCTGGATATAGATTAATGTTCTTCGTATCGTACCGTACGGTGTGTAGGGATGGCAATTTCGATCCAACCCGGTGGATATCCACCCGACCCTACCTGTTAGGGTAGAGTATTTTTAAGTGTAGGGTAAGGTATGAATTTGATTTTTCAAAACCCGCCGTGGGTAAGGTAGGGTATTGATATGTATTCTCTACCCGTCATAATACCCACCCAACCCACCATACAATATATTTTTTTATATTGTACTCCCTCCGTCCCAATTTGTTTGGGACATATTCCTTTTATGGATGTCCCAAAATAAGTCTCAATACTAATGTTTAAACTTAAAGTTGTTTATTAAATGTCTAAAATGTCCACATATTAACATTTATTGAAAAATGTAATGACGATATAAAAAGAGTGTAATTGTAAATTAGTCATGTTTTAATGACTAGACAATGTAATAAATGATTTTTCTTAAATTTCAAGTGTTTCAAAATGTCTCAAACAAATTTGGACGGAGGAAATATTATTTATAAAAAATAATAATCTGACGGAAAATTGAAATGTCACTTTTTACAATGAAATAAACATGTCAATTAGAAAAAAACCTAAAAAATATTAATACAGTTATGATTTAAGACGCATGCCCCCAATTTTTAGTATATTACAAAAATATCAATTATCAAAGTTACTGTTGTCTACTCTTCTCTTCCTAATTCCTATTGCCGGCGAACCTTACCGAACTACAGAATGCGAGTATTTTATTCATTTTTTTATTACTTTTTTTGTATGATTGCTTAAATTTTTTCTTAAAAAATATTACATTTGTCGGTTTGGTTACTATGTATTTAATACCATTTTTTTTGTAAAGCTTTACGCAGTCATTGTTGATCTTGCATTTTTGCCACTCGTGTGTCGTTGCTCCTGAGAAATTGTATATATAGAGTTGTGTACTTAGTTGTCAATAAAATTAGATATCCATGGATATCCACAAACCTGTTGATATCCGTATGGGGAGGGTATGGATTTCAAATTCTCTACCCGCATGGGTAATGGGTAGGGTATGGATAATGAATTTTTTAATGGGTAGGTATGGATATAGCGAAATCCGTACTCACCCGTACCTATTTTCATCCCTAACGGTTTGTGTATTGTCTGTGTCTTTATATCAGTGCTTCATTGAAATCTTTACTATATTTGAAGGTTATAATAGGAATAACAAGAAAAAAATGTGGAAAATTGCCCTGGATCTAATGGCAATACCCAAAGCCTAAAAACCCACGCTTGTGATTTCCGTCCACCACCGCCACCAAACACCTCCGATTGCTATTCTCTCATCGTCGATCTTCCGGATTCTCACCGCATTGAAGATTTGAAGCTCTTAGCACTGTCGAATCGGCACATGTCGAATCGGCACAGCATAAAAGGCAGGCACTTATATTGATTTTTTTTTTCTTCTGAATTTTTACTTACAATTCATGCAATCGAACGAGTTCAAGCTTAGATTTTTATTAGTTGTCCCTCATATCTTAGATTTTTGAAACATTTGTTAGAAATATTGAAAATGAGAAAGGGACAATGTTTCATCGAATCATTTAGGTATTTTCATTCATTATTCTTTCTCGCTAGAAATTGTTAAACGCATTGAGTGTTTTGCAAATAAAGTTCGAATTTGGCTCGCTTAAACTCGCTCAACTCGTTCATTTTTTGTGATCGTTCGTAGCTCAAACAGTTTCTCCGCGCTTATTAAACGAAAGCAAACACGAACCCTGCTCGTTAATGTTCGTGAACTTAGTTAATATAAATAATAATTTATTTATATAAACAACATATTACATATATCAGTTTTGTTTTAAAAAAGAAAAAGAAAAATATCAGTTTTCCATAAATCCTTTCATCCCTAAACTTCTAATAAACCTAAATACCGTAACCCTCAGCCTCAGTCCCCCGCCGCTCTCAATTCTCTCACACACTCACACCGCCGATCTCCTTCAGCGGTGCTCTTACTGCCCTCAGTCCGCCGGACCTCCGTCCCTTCACCTGCTTGGCTGCTTCCTCTTCTTTCGGCCTTCACCTTCACTCCTAAGCCGTTATTTTCAGTTGAAGCAGAACGAAATCAATCGGTTTAGTCGCCGTCCATTGTCTCCGTTCCGGCCGTCCTTTTCATGGTAAGTCCCTTTCTGTTCCGGCCGTCTATCGGATTATTTTGGGTTGAATAACGGTTACTGAGGTTTTGTTGAGGTTTTGTTGATTCATGGAAGGAGAATAACAACCTGTTACCAAAGTTTTGATTCAATTTGGCCTATTGTTGGTTTCAATTTCACCAATTTAGACGTTTTTTTATTTTGTTGCTGATGCTGTAGCTTTATTTTTTCCCCTGTATTTGTTTGTATTTGTTTTTTTTTTTTGAGTTTGTAAGGTTGCAGTCTTGATGATTATAAACAAATCATTCCTTTAAAAAAATTGCTATTGAACGAGCCGAGCATACTCGATTACAAACGAGCTCGAGTTTGAACATCAGCTGCTCGGCTCGGCTCGTTAACAGCACAAGTTTCTGCATACATACAGTTATAGCATGAAATTGGGTATTTCTTGTTTGGTTTGGTTGTATCTTAGCTGCCGTAGTTTTTTTGTTTGAATCTAAAAGTATTTCCTACTTGTGTTTATGATTTTGGGATCGCAAAAAAGGTTATGTTCTCTGTTATGTGTTCTGCGTGTAAAGCAAGTTTTTTTTAATGTATATGACCTGTTTGATGAATTGTTTCAATGAAGATGATGCGGGTATCTGATAACTGGAAGTTAACACGTTTAACTTCATCGGTTGGTTACCAATTGCTTCAAAGATGCTATGTTAGTAGAACAGCAAAAGGAAAGGCTGGTAAAGATGCTCTACCTTTGAAGAAGAACAAGCTCTCAACAAAGAAAGGTACCGGGATAACGACTAAGCAAGCAGAAGGACCCCATAGGAAAACCGAGTTTGAGGAACTGGTTGAGGAATGTTTGACTTCTACATCGCCGCTTAGACACCTAAAACCCAAGGAGCAAGCTAGGGAAAACGAGAGAGAGAAAATGGGATTGAAAAGCAAGGCAGCAGAAGAGCAAGAGAAGAAGTGGAAGAAGATGAAAAACGAGTTTGATTCACCGTTTCTCATGGGTCCACCTGGCATGGATTTGATCAGTTTAGGCTTAGTGGATGCAGATAAAATCCCGAAATATGATTTGACGGTTGAAGACGGTCGTCGGCTTGCTAAGGAATATAGCAGAGTCATGATGAGGAAGCATAGGGCTAGACAGGCAGCAGAGTCTAACCTACTTAACATGAAAAAAGAGGCGATCGAGGCACTGCCAGAACATCTAAAAGCCGCTGCTTTGGTTCCTGACCTGACTCCATTCCCGATGAATCGGTTCATGGCAACACTAACACCTCCTATTGAAGGATATTTAGAGAAGGTCCAGGAAGCAGCCAAGAAAAGCTCCTGAAGGAAAACTCAGATAAGTCGTTCTGCATTTTATCTTTCTTGCAGAAATCAGATGTCTCACGCATAAGAGAATAATTTTCCTATGGGGATCAATGTGTTCTCTATTTTATTGATCTCTAACTTTAAAATGGTCTAGTTGTTTTCAAGGGTATATGTTATGGCTTGGAAGTTGTTATTGTGAACAACCTAAGTACCACCTGGTTTGGTGTCTGATTCTTAATTCTGGCTAAATGCAAATTTGCTGACTTTCAGTTGCATATCTCTGTGATATTCAATCTTTTTTTTTTTTTTCATGTTTCTAATTATTGTCTCTCCTGTGAGTCGGTGCCCGGGTGAAATTTTCAATCCTACAACGGCTATAACATAGTTACATCGAGTAATATACATTATGTCTGCACGTTTTTACTCTTTTTCACATAGTAAGGGTGTTTATGGTGAAATATAACAAATGTGTGTGGACATAATGCATGTGAATTGGTATAACTACTCCCTCTATTCCATAATATCTGAGGCAGTTGTCAAAAACACGTTTATTAAGAAAGTGATTTAATGCTATGGCTTTTCAGATGCAATGACTAAATAATCTATATGATACAATTAATGCAGTCTTTTTTTACCTTCTACCATAGTATTAAATAAGGATAAAGTAGGAAAATTAGCAATAAATGCTAATGTTCTGCCTCGGTTATTTTGAAACAAAACTTTTTTAAACCGCTTCGGCTTATTATGAACTGAGATAAGTATGTTACAACATAAGTATGTTAAAATTTTCAGTACCAATTATCTTAACAGGTAACTCTGGTAAGTCTGAACTTCATAGCCTAACTTTCTTAACAGTTCATCTTCAATCTTGGCACACACTCGAACATATCAGCAAACTATCGTCAAATGTCCATCCTGGAAGCAAGAAATACTCATGATTTAGTCGCCTTGAAGAGACCGAGAAGTTTGTAGCTCACAAATCGCAGCTCGAGTCGATAATTGAGTCACATGTGCTAATTTCTCAAACCGGGTTCCCACATGCCGTGTTTAGCCAATGATACATCTGAATTTCGTTCGCTATATACTTTTAATGATATTGATGATATGATTCATATCCATCAATAAATTTACGTTCAAATCAAATTATTACTCCTCCGCCCTATAATATAGCGTTTTTTACCATTTCACACAGCTTTAAAAACATAATAAATTAGCTTATTTTTACTATTTCAATGCAAAATAATATATTGTTTTCCTAACCCGCTTAATAATATTACATTGTTTAGTTAAAACGAAAAAACACATATAATATCAGATTGCTTTTATGAGAATGACTTATATTTTGGCACAACACTAAAAAAACTAAAAAGGCTTATATTACGGAATTTAGGAAGTATTATAAAATCATTCCCCCGTTTGGATTCTCTTATAAAATCAGGACCACAATAGATACCGATTCCCTAGAAAACAGGACCATAATAGATACCTGGGCTTGATCCTATCCAACTCGATTGAGCTTTTAGACAATATTTCAACATCAACTCCTCTTGATTCACAACCTGAGGCAACCGGTCTACCTGCATAAATTCTCGAGTTGCATTGAGAGCCGAAGAACACTCTCGAGAGACATAAACCGCCTGATCAAGCTCTCATTATTTTTTGATCATTTTAGCATTTGATTTATTCTATTTAAATGTCTATTTAAGGCCTGAGACGTATAATCGAACTTTCGCGAATAAATTCGTGTTCGTTCGTTTTTAAAATGAACTAATAATCTTGTTCAAACTTTATTTATATGCTAAACAAACGAATGATCATGATACTAAATGTCGAACACGAAATTGTTCATGTTGTTCTCTTTGTTTAACAACACTACCTTTATTGTGTTTTCGATTGAATCTTAACTCTAATCAACCTCATTAGATGCCCGCAGAGTGTAGAAAATACTCGCAGATCACCGTGAATGTGGATATTTAAGATGAATTTGTTATTTTAATCTTATCATATATGTTGAGTTGTTGTTTATGAATATCCACATTCACCAAAGATTCTGCAGATTCTCTGACTCTCTAGGCATCTAATGAGAGGTTGATTAGAGGTTTACAGATACCTCAATGTTATTTGCTTGTATGACGATCTAGTTTTGCATGTATTGAGTTTGTTTTTCTCGAATATTAGGTCTAAATGACAACAAAAAAAAAAAAACATAAAATGGGAACCTTTTTTAGTGTTTAAAATGAGATTTTGAGGTTGTTAAGTATCAAAATACTTCTCATATTATACTAAATACAAAACATCGAAAATCTCTTATTTTAATAGTCTGTTTGACTAGTTTTGAGATAGAGATGTATGATTCATAGATCTTTTCTGCTGTTGCTGCCATTTTGCAACAAGGCTTTGATCACACACATCTGGGAGCATAATGAATGATTTTCTGGATATTATATGAGTCAATCTCAAGTATTTTTGTGTCAAGCGCTTGTTCACAAACACGCTTTGAATTTAAAATACTTAAGAATTTCTATATTTTTCCTATTATGTTGAATTTTTCACATATAACTCAATGTAAGTTCAATTTAGTTTGAGTTCGAATTAATTCAAAATGTTGATGCTCAAGTTGGAATTCAATAGTTTTGATTGAGTTCCAGAACATTTAAATTACGTTAAATTCGATAAATTTTATATTCCACCCGACTCAATCGATGCATTAATTTAACCAAATTATTAATGAGGTAATTTTGTTTCGGTAAAATAAAATAATAATAAAAAAATGCTTCCTCGATATTCTGTCTCCCCACGACTAGCCCGGCGACCATGCCGGAATGGCGTGGTACAACACCGGTGAAAGATCCAATTAGGGCCTCGTCGACGAGCCTTCTACCGACGAACATATCCGGCGATCCGCGATCTCAAAAAACGTTGGTCTCTCGCCCTGGTATCCAAATTCACCCGAAGATCCAATTGCAGTATAGTGAAGCTTTCTCTGTAATTGACAGCGCGTTTTTCTGGAGCGTTTCCTGTTTTGCTGCTGGAGATCGCAGAACATATGGATAAGTTAAGCCAGGCTAATGATTATGCATCGATCAATGAGCTTTTAGCCACAGTAATTTCTTTGTTCATGAAGTTTAGGGGTACCTTCACAACTTTTGATTTGTTGCTTCTAAATTTAAAATATTATTTTGATAATTTTGCGAAGCAGCTGTCGGAAGTTTTCAAAAGAACAGCAAGTTTAATAGATCAAGTGGTAGCTAATGCTCCTCCTATCCTTAAGCTTTATATCGAATCGCAAAGGCTGTCTTCTTCTATTTTTAAGTCATTAAATTTTCAAGGGCTGCCTGAGTTTTTTTTTAAGGAGTTAATGGTTGAGTTCAAGAATTACCTTACAGTTAAGTATCCTGTTCCTGAAGATTCTAGTGTTGATGGGTTTGTGGTTGATGAGCTGCGCACAGCTATTTATGAGAATATTAGTCTTTATGTGATAAAAAAGGAGGGGTTTTTGTTGTTCCAAGGCTATTTAAGTGGTTTTGTAGTGGATGTAATGAGTCTTCTTGTGTCATCTTCGTCACAACATGGCAGGGAGCAGGTGACTGTCACTGCTATTCCTAATGTAATTTTGCAGGATGACATTGTTTTAATATGGATCCAATAGAGTACATCAAGTGGGATATGAAAACAAGCGATATGAACACTAGGAGAGTCATTGCATGTGAACTCCTCAAAGAAATTGGTATGCATTATAAGCAAGATAGTTGAGCATCGAGTAGATATCTGTTGTAGCTGGTTTGCCTTTGATGCAGAAGGTAAGTGGAAGTACAAGGATCGTGCTATTCGTTTTGCTTGTCTCTCTTGCCACGAAAGTTCAAAGTGACTTAGTGGATGTCTAAACTGTTTTTCGCTCACTTGTTGTTCGAGAGTTGTGTAAGTTGGATGTCGCGCCTTATCCAATAATGAAAGCTGGAGCCCTGAAGTTCTTACATTGTTTAGAAATCAGATATTAGAACCTCATGTATTGCAACTTCTCCATGATTTATCCCGGTTGGTTGCTTCACCAGATTAGGTGGTATTCTCGTATGCAGTAGTAATCTGCATTGAAAACTATTGTTGGTTAAACATGATGGGGCTTGAACTGATTAGGGGTCCCATTGAGTTGAAACTTACATCTGTTGCTCCAACGCGAGTAATGTGCGTAGTCACCAGATATTCTTGACATCAGGCTCGGGGGGAGATCATCAAGTCATCATTGAAAATCTTGAACAAGCCAATCAAGCTGCATTGCATCAACTTTTCGATAGATATAAGTACAATATCTACATTGTTTATCAAAGCCGGTTTTGATGTAATTTATTGGGTCTGCCATTGGGGGTGTGGGTGATGTGTTTTCCTTGATGGCTTTAACTTTGCTGCTACAATGATTTTCTGCTAAAACAACCTTCAATTTATTATTATTATTATTTAGGGAACGGAAAGGGAGTCGGGAGCATATTCAAAGACAACGATGCATGTACTATTTGATAACTTGCTCGGAACGAGAGGCGTAGCCGCTTGCTCAAAGGTGTAGAGACAGTGGCATGAGATATGCCACAAGTATGGAAATGTGATTTGTTATTTCATTTTCAAAAAGGGAGATGATTCTGATGAAACGAGGAGAGGATTTTGATGACAAGACGAGAGATGATTGTGAGGGTCTACAAAGCAGGAAGACGAAGTTTATAACGGTTATCCAGAACTACATAGACAAAAGAGGCGGTGCATAGCTGGAAGCCTAATAGACAAAAGAAGCGGCTTCCGGCTATGCTGTTTTGATATATGGTTTACCCAAGCCTTATCGGTGAAAAAGTTGGTCCACTCATGTCTTGACCGGAATTATCTGATGAGTCACTGATCGAGTGTTTGTATAAAATTCCTAAGCTCAAGTTTGTGATGCTATGTTTGGGCCACTGTGAATTTGATGTTACCTTCAAACTCTCTCAATTTAAGAAAATAACTTTCTTAATACGTTGTAGACTTAGATTTGATCAGGGTGGAGTCATTAAAGATTGATAATTGCGTCAACGTGGATGCGAATTTCTCTTTGGAAAAATTATAAGAACTTGAGAATTTTTCATTTCGGCGAAGACGAGGACAATGCATCAATATTTTAAATTGACTCTCCGTCCCTCCAAGAACTGTACTTGGGATGCAATTGCTATGTTGAAGCGATTGCTTTGCCTTTTGAAAAGTTATCTAAGTGAGAGATGTTGAAGCGATTGCCTTTTGAAAAGTTATCTAAAGCATCTTGAGGTTAAGAAGATAGAAGTAGCGAGTTTTTCGAACTTTGGTTCGATTAACAGTGACAGTTTGAATACCATTTTAAGTGCAATTGCTTCAACATCTTACGGGTTACCCCAGGATGACTAGGAGGATTTGTATTCGACCAATGCGACCGCATCCAGGTACAACTTTTGGCGGGACGGAGAGTCAATTTGAAACATTGATACATTGTCTTTCTCTTCGCCGTAAATGGAAAATTCTCAAGTTCAGATAATATTTCAAGGAGAAATTCGTGATCCACGCCGGGGCGTAAGTAAGTATCGATCTATAATTGCTCCACTATAGGAGCATGAGACATGACTCTAACAAACAAACCTAAAACTTAAAAAAAGAACCAACAAATCTATCTTTTGGGCTCATGGACCAGTTCATATTCCTAGAGCTTACGGCATAAAGCTTTGGTGATAACCACTATAGGGTAGTCTTGACTAAAACCTACACATGTGACTAGTGAGTGTTTTTTTTTTTTTTTTTTTTTTTTTTTTTTTTTTTTTGAGAGGACTAGTGAGTGTTTTATATAAAGATAATATAGCAATTTGTGAGTGGTGGTTTTGTCCATATGATATATTGACTAAACCTTACCCACGCGACTAGCTGAAACATGAATAAGATAATAATGACATGTTTCATGGAGTGAAATTGTCTCAGTATTGATATCTCGACTAAACTCTACCCTTACCATCATAATACCTATAAATATGTATTTTTACTTTCCAAAGCTTTTGTATTTGCTCACCTTCTCTCCTTTTGTTATCTTCAAGATGAGTTTCTGTCATTGTTCAATGCCTCCAAAGTTGGAGGAGTTCGGTGATCTAACTAATCAAACACGATTTTCTTCAGATAATTCAGCCGTAAAATCTAAAACATTTGATTTGATTACTTGCAAAGACTTCGCTTTTATATTATGTTGTGATTTCAAAATTTTAAGAATTGAGTCTTTGTTTGTTTGTTTTGGTATTAGTGTTAGTCAAATTGCAAATATAATATGACAAATGATCATATTTGTTGCTCCGTAAAAGTTTATTTATGGTCTCTAAAACACCTCTTGAAAAGGTTTAGAAATGTTTGACAAGTTGCATATCGTCAGAAGGGACTATAGCATCTTTTGGAGTAATTTGACAATTGACAATATGCAGATAGTGCATAAAGCCGTATAACGTTTTAAATATTAGTCGTCCCAAAAATATATATAATGGAGTGGCACTATAACGGCTCTTTTTTTAGAAAAAACACATGGATAACATTACACAATTTTATTGCATTTACATTGGTTGTCTTTTAGTCATCAGATAGTCCTTCTTTATTCTTGCCAATGACACCATTTCGGTCATCGTATAGTAGAAGAATATATTCCTTATCTATCATTGTTAATGACACCACAAAAGCGTGCGATGTACATGTTCTTGCAAGAACCATCATTATTCATTTATATACTATACCGCCAGTTTTGTACCAACACTGCCAACATTCTATCATGCTTTCAGAAAAAGACCTTCATATATGCAAGTGTTATACCGCCACATTTATACCAACATTCTATCATGCTTTGGGTCAAGACTTGAGTAATTGTTCAAAATATCTAGATGGAAACCTAAAAACCAGAAATCGATGGAAACTGGAAAACCAGCCACTTTTATAACTACTCGGTGGAAACCGGAAAACCAACCACTTTTATACCAACATAACAAACTCGATCGAAACCGGAAAACCAACCACTTTTATACCAACATAAGAATTGAGTAATTGTTGAAAATATCTAGATGGAAATTAGAAAACCAGAAATCGTGGAAATTGGAAAACCAGAAATCGGTAGTGGAACTGAAAACGATGGGCAGACTTCAGGAAGAGCAAGAAAGCCGCTGGTCCGATACCTTTTGTGCTGCAACTCTACGACATTGTTGATGATTCGAATACTAATGAAATTATTTCGTGGGTTCCGAATAGCACAAGTTTCGCTATCTTAGACTAGCCGAGATTCATTTCCGAAATTCTTTCTAACCACTATAAGTGTATGGATTTCTAATATCTTGTTCATCAGCATTACATTCCTATGAAATATGGTTTCAGAAAGATCGGTGAAGCCCGGTATATAAGCGACAATATTGAATACAGAATCCATGGTTTTGAATCAAAAAATAAATAAAAAAATCCATGGTTTCAGACGGGTAAAAGGGATCGACATAAGTATATCAAATGCAGAAACCAATACCACAGTCTGAGATTGTGCATGAGGCTGAGATGCAATCGTTGCAACAAGAATCATCAACATCATCAAATGATTCGAAAATGGAGATGGTTCAAGAGATTGAATTACTAAAAGGTGAAAAGAACAATATGAAATAATACATTGTTCATGAAAATAAGTCCAAAGGGACTACAGAGGATGATTCGAAGATGGAGATGGTTCAAGAGATTGAATTACTAAAAGGTGAAAAGAACCGTCTATAATTAATGCAATTTTGTTTAGAAATCAGAAATTAAAACCATGTCTTGCAACTTCTCCCTGATTTATCTCGGTTGGTTGGTTGCTTCACCGGATCAGGTGGTATTCTCGTATGCAGCAATTTGCATTGAAAAAGTATTGCTGGTTAAACAGATAGGGGTCCCATTGAGTTGAAACTTGCATTTGTTGCTTCAACGCGAGTAATGTGCGAGTCACCAGATATTCTTGACATCAGACTCTGGGGGGAGATATCATCAAGTCATCATTGAAAATCTTGAACAAGCCAATCAAGCTGCATTGCATCAACTTTTCGATAGGTACAGGAACGATATCTACGTTGTTTATCAACGCCGGTTTATTATGATGTACTATTAATGTGTCAATGTTTTATATAGATAGATAGATAGATTCATTTGAAAATTGAAAACTAAAACCACATCAAAGTAATTTATTGGGTCCCGCGCACAAGGGTATGGGTGTTGTGTTTTCCTTGATGGCTTTAACTTTGCTGTTACAATGATTTTCTGCTAAAACAACCTTCAATTTATTATATTATTATTTAGGAACGTAAAAAGAGTCGGAGCATATTCAAGGGCAGCGATGCACGACTATTTGATAACTTGCTCGAACGAGAGATGTAGCCGCTTGCTCAAAGGTGTTTAGACAGTGGCATGAGATATGCCAGTATGCCACAAGTATGGAAATGTGATTTGTTGTTTCATTTTCAATAAGGAGATGATTCTAATGAAACGAGGAGAAGATTATGATGACAAGGCGAGAGATGATTGTGAGGCTCTACAAAGCATTAAGACGAAGTTTATAATGGTTATCTAGAACTACATGGACAAGAGATAGCACGGCTTCCAGCTATATTGTGTGTTTTGTGATGCATACATGATAAGTGGCTCATTTGGATATATATTTTACCCATGCCTTATTAGTGAAAAAGTTGGTCCTCATGTCTTGACCGGAATTATCTGATGAGTTGCCGGTTGAGTGTTTGTATAAAGTTCTCAAGTTTAATACCCTGCCCCGACAAGTTTTTGACCCTATGTTCAGTTATCATGAATTGACTGCACCTTCAAACCCTTCAATTTAAGAAAAACTTTCTTAAGACGTTAAAGACTTCAGATTTGATTTTGTTAAAGTCGATAGAGTGCTCAGCGCTCTTAGAATGGAGTTAATTAAAGATCGATACTCCCGCCAACGCGATCTTTAATCGCTTCCACTAAGAAATTTGAGACGTCATCACTTTAACAAAATCGATGAGTCTACTACGAATTGGGGTGTTTGCTGTTCCATCAAATTCACAAAGGGCTTGTATATAGCGTCGAACCCAGATTAATCTTCGATAACTTTATACAAACGCTAGCCAATGACCCATATGATAAATCCAGCCAAACATTTTCTCCACGATGCATGAACATTTTAAGAAATTTATAGAATAGACACACTACAGATAATTTTTTTCCCAATATATATTTTTCTTCTACAAACCTAAAACTCAAAAAAGATAAAAACAACAAATCTAACTTTTGGCTCATGGACCGGTTCATATTCTTAGAGTTTATATAAAGTTCTCAAGCTTAATACCCTGCCGCTGACAAGTTTTTGACCCTATGTTTGGGCTACCGTGAATTTGAAGGGTACCTTCAAACCCCAATTTAAGAAAAACTTTCTTAATGTGTTAAAATTTCCATTTGATTTTGTTAAAGTGATAGATGTCTCAGCATCAACGTGATCTTTAATCGCTTCCACTATAAGAGCACGAGATCAACACTTTTGCACCAATGGACGGTTGCTTGCTTTTAAAGAATCCGTCGGCTTAGAAAAGGCTTATAATTAAGTTTCAAACCAAACCAAAACGGGGTTTCACCCTAAATTGGCCGGCTCGAATTTGCTTTGGCTGACGCTTGGCTTTGGCTTA
This sequence comes from Gentiana macrophylla, assembly GCA_026214975.1. NCBI lineage: Eukaryota > Viridiplantae > Streptophyta > Magnoliopsida > Gentianales > Gentianaceae > Gentiana > Gentiana macrophylla. The sequence goes on along the minus strand of CM047814.1, from coordinate 4,516,703 downwards.
ATGTTCTAATTTTTTTTTTTTTTTAAAAAAATTATGATAAAACCAACTTTTTTACATTAATTTTAAATAAATTACATCCAAACTAAAATAAATTACAAACCAAAATGATAAAAAACTTAAAACAATCAACAAGAATAACACATTACAAAAGATAACTCAATACAATCAACTTCATCGTATATTTACATACACGATTTAATGATTTAAGATTCATATATAACGAATATATCAAAAAATGCTTTATATCGGCCACGTAATATGTATAATCCTACTATCTATTAATTGTCAAAGCAAAAAATGGCCACGTCGCCTCCTTCTTCTTTTTTTTTGCAAAGTTTGGCCAACTTTACATGCCACGTGTCCAGCTTTGTGACTCCTTCCTTTTTTTTTTTTTTTTTTTTTTTTTTTTTCTTTCTTTCTTTCCTACTCCTATATTGTATTGTATTTATTCATATTGCTTATTGCTCTGGCTTACAACTTCGGCTTTTAACTCTTCTCAAAACCTTTTTTTTTTTCCTCTCTTCCTACTCCTACATCAGATCAGTATTTATTTACTATTGCTCACTTGCTCTGGCTTACAACTTCGGTTTTAACTCTTTCAAAACCATTTTTTTTTCTTTTCTTTCCTACTCCTACATCAGATTGTATTTATTTACATTGCTCACCGCTCTCGGTTTACAACTTCTGGCTTTTAACTCTTTTTCAAAACCAAAATAAATACTCTTTCTCACGGTTCGTTAAGAACACGACACGTCGCCGACACATTATACAAATCGCATTTTTAACGCTTTCACCGAATAAAACTTGGGTAAAGAAAAGAAAAAGAAAAAATGGGTTCATGAATGTAGGGAAGTGTCGCTGACGTGTCGTCAAGTTCATCGCTACACCGCCAGTTCGGATCTTAAACTTTTAAAGAATATTGTTTTTATCAAGATATAATACATATATATACATGGTGTAACTGTGTAAATAATATAATATAAGAACATGTAATAAACATTTATTATTAGCAACCATTAATAGGTCTGAACATCGAGATGACCACCACTAATTTCTTCGATGATTGTTACCAAGATGTAATGTTTTGTTGCTTTTATAACTTATTACAAGACTATAACCTTTTCAATAAACGCATTGTTTTTTTATTTTAGCTTTCATCTTTATAAGATGTATGACTTACTCTTATATGCTTTCGATTTCGATCAACAGTTTTTTTTCTTTCCTACTCCTACATTGTATTGTATTTATTTTACATTGTTTACGGTTCGGTTTACAACTTCGGTTTTAACTCTTTCTCAAAACCTTTTTTTTCCCTCTTCCTACTCCTACATCATTGTATTGTATTTATTTACTATTGTTCACTGCCTCGGTTTACAACTTTGGTTTTAACTCTTTCTCTTCCTACTCCCACATTGTATTGTATTTATTTAACATTGTTCACTGCACTTCGGTTTACAACTCTCGGTTTTAACTCTTTCTCAAAAAAAAAAAAATTTCTTTCTTTCCTACTCCTACATCAGATTGTATTTATTTATCATTGTTCACGCTCGGTTTACAACTTCGGTTTTAACTCTTTCTCAAAACCAAAATAAATACTCTTTCTCACGGTTCGGTTAAGAACACGACACGCCGGCCGACACATTATACAAATCGCGCTTTTTTAACGCTTTCACCGAATAAAACTTGGGCAAAGAAAAGAAAAAGAAAAAAATGGGTTCATGAATGTAGGGAAGTGTCGTTGACGTGTCGTGAAGTTCGTCGACATCGTGTATCGGATCTTAAACTTTTAAAGAATATTGTTTTTATCAAGATATAATACATATATATACATGGTGTAATCTGTGTAAATACTATAATATAAGAACATGTAATAAACATTTATTATTAGCACCCATTAATAAGTCCGAACATCGAGATGACCACCACTAATTTCTTCGATGATTGTTACCAAGATGTAATGTTTTGTTGCTTTTGTAACTTATTAGTGCACTATAACCTTTTCAATAAACGCACGGTCTTTTATTATAGCTTTTCATCTTTATAAATATGTATGACTTACTCTTATATGCTTTCGATTTGATCAACGATTTCAAACATCTTTCATATATGTAATATGTACAAATTTAAAAACGTAATATACACTTAATAGTATATAACGAAAATCTCTGAAAGATGCCGCGTGCTCTTGCACGGCATACCCAAACACTAGTATATATAATTAATGTATAAAAATTTAGTTTGGTTTGGATTGGATTGAGTGTAATTAAAATATCTCAAACAAAACCAATGCAATACGGTTAATTACCAAACCAATTCATTTGGTTTGTTATTGGTTTGGTTAATTCGATTGGTTTGGATCGGCCACGGTTTGAATTGATTTACCGGTTATTTTGCTCACCGTAATCACTTTAACAAAATTCAAACGAGAGTCTACAACGACATGAGAAGTTTTTCTTAAATTGGGGTGTTTCAAGGTAACATAAGCGTCACAACCGGTATTAATCTTGACAACTTTATACAAACGCTTAGCCGATTTACCCATATGATAAATCCGCCAAACATTTTCTCCACGATGCATGAACATTTTAAGAAATTTATAGAATAGATACATTACACATAATTTTTTTATGAGTTTTATTGGCACACAATTTTTTTACTATTGACACACATTATTTGATTATTTTTTCGGATGAAAAAACGCCGGTAAATATGGTGTTCATTGTTGAACACCGACGTTGGTGTTCAACAACGAACATGATTGGAGTCAACTTTACCGCACTGGTGTGCGCTTTAATCCTCGCTTATCACTTTATTGGCATGTTTTGGGTAGATTTAGACCCGCTTGAGAGTAATATCGAGAGTTATGTGCACGGGAGTTGAATCGTCATATCGATAGTGAATTCGCCTTTTAATGATATTTCACTTTTTCCGAGCACTTTTGTCTTGGCGGAATTACGCGTGGTGTTTGTTCGTTTCATGTTATTGCAGTGACCTGGGTGACTCGAGGACCTTGAAGGCGCGATGTTTTGGACAAAGAGACAAGGATCGAGGCAAGAGAAGAGGTCAAAATGGAAAAAAGTGAAGTTTTTGAAGACAAGGCTTCCATCCGCACGGGATCGAACGTCTCATCCGCACGGACAAATCGAGATTGAGGCACAATGTTGAATGTAGATCTATCCGACAGATAGTAATATATCCGCACGGACAACACGGCGGGAAGAGGGCCATCCGGACGATATAAATCTATCCGCATTGGATAGAATGATTTGAGGCGTAGATCTATCCGACGGATCATTCGAAACTCAAGAACGATCCATACGGATAGTATTCTATCCGCATTTGATAAGTTGATTTTTCGAATTCCAACCTATAAATACATTAAATTTTTTCGACCCCATATATGGGGGAATGGAAGTTTTGCCGACTTTAGACTTCTTTTAGGCGATTTTGGTGCGGTTTTGAGTATTTTAGACATCCTTCACACCTTTGATTCCTTAGATATTTCCTTTGATTCTACCCAACTTTCATAGCTTAGATTTTCCATTACAAGATTAAAGATTCAACTTTTGAGTGCAACTTGTTCTTTATATTTTCTCGAAAAGATTTTCAGCAGAATTATATGGTAATGAATTCCTTTGTTTATTGTTTTTAGTTTAATCTTCATTATTTATTCCGTTGTTAGTATAATCAGTGAGTAGCTAAATCTTTGTGTAGTCGAATTATGTGAAAGCGAGTGAAAACCCAAGGGATGAAATCGGGAGTGTGTGGTGCATAATTAAAAATTTGTACGATTAATCCACGCTCTAAAACTTGTTTTAACGCCTTTGAATTAGTTTGATCACTTAGTTCATCGTCACACACATCGAACTTATAGATGCATTTTGCAAAGTGAGATGTGGGATAAGTGGGTTTTAGGATCGCGCGCGTAGAATCGCCTAGCTTGTTAGCAGTCCGCTTCCGTCATTACAGGTTTGTCATCGTTGTTCGAGAGCCGACTCAGAGCGTAATCATGTTAGAGTTAGTCGGTTTTCTAAAGGGAAAATTAATTAACTTCACATAGGGTGTAAGCGAGAGTTGTTCATATCTTAACACTAGAACTAGGAGTTGGCACCGTGGATGTCGTTAAACGGGATGTCGTTAAACTACATTGAATATGCTCGAGCAAGCGCATCCGTAAAGTATCCCATTTTGCACGACATATCTTGTCGCCGGGCGCAGCCAAGGTTCTCGCCTATCTTGTCTCAAGGCAAACTCCATACTCAATATAATCCTTGACCTCATCGATCCAAAGGCAATGGCTGAGAGGTTGAATATCCATGACCTCGATCTGCTGTTGATGTAAGGTTCCCGAGGTATTCCAAAGTGGATGTCAGAGCTTTAGCCGCCCGCTGGGCGTCGGCTGGATAACTTGGATAAATAGTCCGCCTCAAATTCGAGTGCATGGTATATAAGAGAGCTCGCATATCCGAATCGACGACGTGAACTTCCGGACTCAGTCATGCATCACGCTGCAGCTTTGAACAATAAATTTTATAACCTCCATTCACTTGATTGACAAACTGCCGTGGAGTCGCAAAAGACGGTATGTTCTCAACTCTCATTAAGTAGGGCGAGCTCAAGGCCTGGCGATGACGGCCTCATATTCACTTGGTTGTTTGACGCCGTGAAATCGGTCAAGCGCTTTTCAATTTCTTCGGACGCCCCGGCTCGAGCAAGACGATGCCGCCCCGCAAGCTCCAATTCCACTAAGCGTGGCCAACGAACAATCGCCAACGATGGTCGGGCCTCATGGGGCCGCTAGAGCCGTTTGTCGGGCGAAGTTGATCAAGCCGGAAGTGGTTGTGTTGTCGAGGATCTCGAAGCTTGCTTCAAGAATGAACCGCCAGGGCTCAGGCCTTGATTGCCCTTCGAGGCTCGTGATTGATGTCAATTCGTGAGCTCAATTGCCCATTTCTGAGACGCACCGGCAGGTCTGGCTTATGTAAAACCCGACGCATGACGACTATCCGATAGTACAATGATCGATGTGATGAAAAATATGCACGGAGCTTTCAATTTCTTTATAACAAGAGAGTAAGCCAATTTCTCTCGCATTAAAATATCGACCTTCCACAGAGAGAGCTTCAAAGGCTTCGGTGCATTCTCCACCCATTCAAACCCCTTGCCGCTTTCAAAATTTTATAAAAAGGAAGGCACTGTCTCCGCCGATTCGAAATGAAACGCCTGAGCTGAGTTATCCTTCCATTCAACCTTCGAACCTCTTTCACAACCGTGGAGGCGCCATGTCCGTAATGGCTCACGATTTTTCGTGGATTTGCTTCGATGCCGCTATTGTGTGACCATGAAGCCTAAGAATTTTCCACTTTAACCTCAAACGTGCATTTGACTCGGGTTTAACTTCATGTTGTTTTTCAGACGTCGTGAAAGTTTCCTCAATCAAGCATGAAGTCGATCTCATTGGATTTGATGACCATGTCATCTATGTAAGCTTCCATGTTCGCGGCCGATTTGAGTGTGGAAGACCGGTTGATCATCCTGAATGTTGAACTCGCGATTCTTCAGCCGGGCGGCATCATTTTGTAATAATACATGCCGCTCAAAACCAAAGCGAGAAGTGTGTCTTCGTCCCTGGCCATACGGACTGATGGTATCCGTAATAAAGCGCCGATTTAAACCGAGGATTTCAAAACCCGCTATCCGATCTACCATTCTCGTCTTACGCGGGTAGCTCATAGGATCCTAGGGGCGTGCTTTGTTCAAGTCGGTGAACGACAAGACATTCGCCACTTGCCGCTGTGCTTCAAAACCATAACGACGTTGGCTAGCCAAGTAGGATATTGTAGTTCTTGATGATATCCGCCGCAAGTAGTTTGGCGATCTCAATTTTACAAAGATCTTCCTTTTGCGGTTGAAAATTGGCGAGCCGGGCCAATTGGCTTGAAGTGGGGATTCACGCTTGAGACGGTGGAGTGCGACATCGAGGGTCGACGCCTGCATGTCGTTGACCTCCCAAGCAAAGGCCTCCTGTGTTCTCTTTTCAAAGCACGTTGATCAGTGCGGACATATCGGCCTCGCTGAGGTGCGCCCCGACTTTGATCTTTTGGTCGGGGTATCTCTCATTGATGATTACCTCGACGAGCTCCCCCTCTGCTTCAATGCTTGGATCATCTCGTATCTGCAATGTGTCGCATACAATTTCCTTTTGTTGTTTCTCGAGCGGGCGGAGGTCGTGCTTCGTGCCTTGTCCTCGCCGATATGGGCTTCCAGCGCTCTTTTCTTAGCGTCCGCTTTAACTCGCCATGGACTCACCTATCCGGGGTTGAGTCGTCTGGGCGGTACTGGGATCTCGGTGTATCGATTATCACTGAAACTTCTCCCAACAGATTTATTGAATTCGTGATGGGGTTAGTCACTGCTTTGTGCGACGGGAGGTGTAGTATAAGCTTGTCCTGAAGACACCTTGGACTTGGGCTCCTGTGCCCTTTTCAACCCGCCTTTGATTTTGCCAAGTGGTCAAGATAAATGCAGCGGGGTGGCTAATCGCCTGGCCTATCTTGCCATTTTCTGTATAAAATTTGACCATCCGATGCGGAATGGAAGACACCATCAACGAAATTTCTTTATCGCGGTATGCGGAGATCATTGCAGAAAGGTGGCAGATCGACCACTGTGAATTCTATTTTTCGATCCGGAAGGGCTCGAAGTCTCCGATCGCGGACCTCCAGGTCAATCATTCCTTTAACTTTACCTCATGGTTAGTAAAACCTCTATGAGCCCGGTGCACGGTTTTGATTGGCCTCGGTGAAATTCAAACCTTTGAGGCATCTAAGATAGATGATGTCTCTGGCGGCTTTTGATTCACCAGGACTCTGTTAACCCCACACTTGCGGGATCCCGATTTTGATTACGAGGGCATCTCCATTGCTCTCGTGAATAAAGCTAAGCTCAGTTCTTTGTGAAAGTCAAGGCCTCTTCATCTCGGCACAGAGTTCTAGGCCGCTCACGTCAAATTCTTGATCGAGTTGATCTGTTTCTTTTATCTGTTGCTAGGCGGGCTGTGGATGACATTAAGCTCGCTAGGCCATACTGGGCTGCGATTTAGAGTCTGGTTGGCACCACCGCCAATTTGAATCGATCTAACTTTCCCTCCCGGGCCATTTTTGTTCGGATCCTTATCAGGAGAAAACAATCATCCGTGTTATGGCCGTGATAATTATGAAACTCACATAATTTGCTTCAGGTCCGCTGTACTTAACGCTGCTTCGCTACGATTGTCGCGGGCTTCCGGATGTGTTCGAAATTTCGTTCAGATCGCCGACGGTCGGGCATTCAATGGGAATGTAATCTTTACGTCGAACTTTGCGGCGCCTTTTGAAATCACGGTCGTCCGTCTCTTCGCGGATTGACGGCCTCTCTCTTTTTCTTTGAGGATCGGCCTCGAGTACTATTGGAGCGGGGCCGTGGGATCGAATTAGAAGGCCCGGTTTAGCGGCGGGATGACTCGACGGTAGTAAACTTCCGGCCTGCTCAACATGCCCCTCGAAAGTTGGTCCGGGCGTGCATCGTTAAGTGTATGCTTAAGTTCGCCGCCACTGGAGTCCAGTTAAGAATGCCATCATGACCCCGTGGGTTCGGGCCGTCCTGTGTTGATCGTAAACTTGACGAATTTCTCGTACACGACCGGCGGACTTCCAGAGTGTCATGCTTTTATCAAAAGCAGATCGGTTGTGGTCTTCCATGAAGTCCCATCTTATTTGTCTTGAATGTCGGCCAGGAACTTGTCCCGCATATCCTCCCGGTGTAAGCGAAATTTGGTGGCAATTATGCGAAGCCATGTAGAGCTCTATCTTTCATGCAGCCCACCATAGCTGCGCCCGCACCCGTGGCGCGCTATGGTGAGTAGCGAGCATCATTTTGCTCGAGCGAGGCTATCCATTCGTACGGGTGGAATGACTTACCACGATAATCTGTTATGTTGATGTTGGAGACTCGGCGTCGAGAGAGGCTCATTTATGGCGAGTCTCGAAAAGTATCCATAAGCGCCGCCAGTTCCTTATCCTCTTCTCGCTTGTTCTTTTTCATCTCCGAACCATCGCCCTCAGATCTTTCAAATCGGATTTAGTGCAAAAACTGGCTCGAGGTGCGCTACGGAGTGGCGTCGTCCGCCATCTTCGCTGTGCCTTCTGTTTGCCGGCCCGTGCTCTTCTTCTCGGGATAATGTTCCGGGATTTTACTGAGGACCCGGTCCTCCTGAGCGTTGCCTCGCGTTCCTTTATCTTCATCCTCGGTGGTGATGGTAAGCTCTACGCTTTTCCAGGCGGTCGTGCGCCGATATTCTAGTTTGAAATTTGTATTCACCGTCTTGAGAGGAGGATCGCTTTCCCGATGCTCGTGACGCCCGAAGCTCGCGTTATTTCCCCCATGTTGGCCCACTTTCCACGGAAGGCGATGGCGTTAGTCCGGCGCTCATGCCCTCTACGGTTCGGAGGATTCGATTGCTAGCCGCTGGCTGGCGGGCGGAGATTAAGATCTCGCTTGCATTTTGCCAGCCGTTACGCAGCGTATTCACCATAACTCTTTATTCTTGCTGGATCGCCTCTGCTTCGAGAACCCGGCCGGGGGCGGGGGCCTCTCTTTGTCCGGGCCTCGGTGTTAATCATCTTCAGGCGAGCCTCGCCTCTAGCGAGTGTTTTCTTTCTTAACTCTAAGAACTCGCGGTAATCGGACGGTTATATGCGGGCGAAGTCACTCATGAGACCTCGTTAGGGCGTCCGCTTTTACTGCCGGGTTGGAGTGTGACGGGGGCCAGCTGCGAAGGTTAGCCATGATGGGAGAATTACGACGCCGCTTGACAACAAGCTTTCCAAGGTAGCGTGGGATTATTGCCTCGGCCTGAAGCCAACTCTAGTATCCTTTTCAAAGGTAGTTGATGTGACGTGACGTGACGCGATCTGCCGCTCGGTCGATTTTATACGCAACATCCGATTTAACAGCTTTTACCTCCCCTGCTAACGATCCCAACCTACGAGATGCTACAGTCGAATTTTATGGCGTTTCACACGTCCCGATCAACATACAAATCGAAAAACGCATACCACAGCCGTTTCTTAGCGGTTCGCCAGATTATCCCATAAAGGGTGAATCTTCAAACGCAATGACCGGGATAGTTCACATAAACACACGAGCTATTTTTCAATTTGTGAAGACAAAGATAACCGCTTTGATGATGAAAGCGGAATAACAAACCTTTTATACAAGCGGAAGACGGAGATCGGTACAAGGCGAGTAATCTATGAGTCCACGAAGGTGTTGAATCTTTGAAGATAAAACGCTCCCGCGATAGCGAGCCAATTGACGTGATCCGCTTCCGTCGGGTAGTTTGAAAGGAAGACTTGGAGCGTGGGATATCTCGCCTTCTTCGTGGTGCTTTCCGATCAATGAGGTTATCGCCCAGTGGACGGTGGCGTTGTCGATGTTGGTGATGAGCCCTTGGTGGTAATATGAAATAAATATGAGAGAAAGAGAAACAGGTCGATGTAGAAATAAATGTGCAAAAGTTGTTCTATATTTCTCCGCCTTCATTAATGTCACGTTATGCCAGGTATTATTTATAGGGAAAGGATAAAGTCAAAAGACTACTCGTGCAATGGCGCCGATGCCCCATGATGGCGATTGGCCTCGCATTCTATCTAAGCTTATGAACTTTCCATTAATCGATATTCTCGCCAGGAACGCCTCGCAGTGTTGCGGGCGGCCCTTATGCTTATGAGGATGGCGGGATGGCCGTACAAGTTGGCGGCGATCGTCGGCGCTTTACTGCTCAGGAAAGAGTTTGACTTATGTCCTCAGGCAGAGTTGACCGACGGATAACCCGACCGATGTCGAGGTTCAGTATCATCACGGCCCCTGCCTACTGGCGGAAATTTGTTGCGGCGTAGGAGTAGTATCTTGGTCGAGTCTCCGTTGTCGAACACTCTTGGAAGACAAAAGTTGAGCGATTCTCGTGATTAAGGATACAAACTCGCAGAGCCTCATCAAAACCTTTCTTAAGCAAAACCCAGGTGGGAAAAATCTTAAGTAGCGGAAAAGAGTACTCTCTGTTTGTATCGGAAATCTCGAACCGCTCCTTCAGAAAGCAGGCGGGGTTGCGACATGAAGTTGATGCAACATATCCACCTGGCGAACCGTCGCAGTTTAAGTTATCGAAGGGGTGGCCAATCACTACAAAGCGGGTTTCCTCCTAGTAGTACGTTAGTGGTGATCAGGAGTCGTCGTCGCGCTACGGTAGTTCGCGATCGATCGCAAGCAACAATGGATTCGACTCACAGGCCGCCGGCACGGGATATAAGGCGATCTTCTCTCGTCCGGCGGCCTACAGTGCGTCTTCCCCTCATATAAGAGCGATCCTCTCATCTTGGATCTCGCCATGGACTCGGTGATTGGTGCGGCCCAGGTCCCGAGTGAAAGACGGCTTATGCCATTCTTTCCTGACAATGTCGACACATGGCCCCACAGCGGTTCCCATTCCGGACTAGACGCACAAACTTTTGAGCTTGAAGCTTGCTTTGTGCGATTCCATGGATCCGATGGCGCCACGAATACCTCGATCCTCCTGACGGACCTCTGGGGACTCTGGATTCACTTATCTCGACTTTCCTCCTCGCTCCTAAACTCCAATGTCGGCGTAGCGAAATATGGCAATGGGTATCAAGATTCCTGTTCCATTTCCACCGAGGTATTGAGGTGGGGGTTGTCCTTCCCTGAGGGTTATGGAGGAAGTAAGCAGGTGATTCCGATGCTGGGTGCCTTTGTAATCCTCCGTAAATTCGTTATTCAACATTATCCGACCGAGACATTCTTGTTTTTCCTCGATTTTGTAGGGAAAAGCTTGGTGATTCGAAATGGAGTAAGAAGATCCGTGTGGAGGCGGTGAAATGGCTGGCTTTTTATAGAGGAGGTAGGCGTGTTTGGCATGGATTACCATAATGGTGATGCCAGCAACGAGCGGCTATCTGAAGAGAGACGATCCATAATGACCGCGTAATGATGGTTATCTGGCAGGCTTACCGTCATTATGAGTATCTTCGGAAGGGCGGTTATTTATAGTGGGTAATCATGTAGGCTATTACCCGTCGAGAATAGTCCTTTAGTCAAAGTGAGTCCCTAAATACTCTAAAACGGCTAAAACCTGGAGAAGACCACCAACGTGGCTTTTGAACGCGAATTCCGTCCGTTTACGAAAAGGATACCTGACCGTTTGTGGGCCGTGGGCGAGATGCGATGACACACCATCGGATGCGATTTGAAGGTGCCTGACGCCGACGATCCGGATATGCGCGAGAGGCACATTGCAAGTCGCGCGACTAACGGCGAGCTTGAGAGCGATGGAAGGAAATCCGTGCTGCCGTTAAGTCGACCCGAGAGTCGACATGTTGGAAGTGCCTGCGATGTAGCGATCCAGATATGCGCGAGGAGGCTGTTACGATGCCGCTGGCGACCGAGCGCTTCACGGTTACATGGAAATCGCCTGGTGCTCGCGTTAGTCGACCAAGGTCGACATGTTGAGTGTGCCACAAAGAAACATATCCCGAGATATGCCGCGAGGTACAGCAAGTCTGCCGCCGCTGATCGCGTTCCGAGAACTTCACGATGGAAATCGTCAAGTGCTCTTTGGTACGACGAGGTCGACGTGTTGATTGCAGGATTTAATCATTTTACTGCGATCCCGAGGCGAGATGGCGAAGTCATTTGTGTTGTCGAGAGCGAAAAGCGGCCACAAGCGAAGCTGTGCGGTGGCGTGCCACGTGGCAGCAATACAAATGAAGTTGCGTAACAGCTGCGATATACGTTAAGCGTCACAGCGTCTCTTTCCGCTTCACGACAAGGTGGCGTTCGCCGTAGGGCGTATTGGTAGTAATGATGGCGTTTCGATTAACTACGCAACTTCAAATTTCAAAGCGTCATGTCGGATAGAGCAAACTTTTAGCTCCGGCACGCAAAACCCGAACAACTTGGATGAAGATAATCACGACCAGCGGTTGGTTGAATGCACTACATTTAAGGGGTGTTGCCGCTCATAGTTAATATTTTTAGAAAACCTCATCAAAATTCCAGTGATCAAGCGAGTAAATCAAGAGCATCCGTGGTAGTGTTGAACCAAGTTCCCGGAACCTCCCAAGTGGTGTGTTTGAACTTCATCGAGTGAGCGCACCGGCTTTCGATCGGAGCGATCATCCATGTCTTCCTAATTTTACGCCATCCGGATCATAGTGTACCATCTTTATCCGATCTAACACTAGTTTTTCTTTGTTGATCGTCTTTTGTGGTTGATTCTTGGCTGTATAGATCGCCAAGTATGCTTTTTGTCCGTAGATGTCGGGTTTTTGAGGTTTTCTAGCCGGTGATAGAATCAGTAATGCCTAAGCCCTCCTTCTTGTGAATTTGAAGCCTTCGTGGGATTGAGGTGCAATTTTCAATTTTTCCATTGCCAGTATTTCTTTGCCCATGACCACAGGTGCCTCGCATGTGCTTTGTTTGGCGCGGAAATGGGGCGGTGTCGCACTGAGCAAGCGTTGATCCTTTCTGCCCGTTTAAAGCGTGTATCGCTGCAATGTGGGCCAGCGATAAAGAGGAATTTGAGTTATGGGAATGGCGGGG